>CP106718.1:48505520-49705520 GCA_025503065.1 Gossypium bickii | reverse complement strand
TTTGGAAAAAAATTATGAAAATACCCTTGTAGGACAAAATTACGAAAATACCCCTGGGTAGTGGAAAAACAACAACAATGAAAACTACAACATTTCTCTGAATGAACGAAAGTTCATTATTGGTTGACGAATGTGAACGTGACTTTCTGAATAGTGAACTTGAGCTGAGAACTTTGTTTGATCGAAAGAACCACTTTTAAACATCTCTTTTCATAAAACTGTTCGCGGTTAATCAGTGAAACAAAAGTACTAATGTGTAAAACTCTTAAATTAGATTAAATCACGACATTAAAAATAAGTTCTAGGGGATGTGAACTTAGAGATTATGCCTAGAAGGTATGATGGCTCTATTAAGATCAGAATACGCAGCGTAAGCATAGTGCAGTGAGAAGGATTGTACGACTGTTAGTAAGTAATTTCGAGGACGAAATTATTTTTAAGGAGGGTAGAACTGTAACATCCTAGATTAGGGGTTATGCGTTCGTGCCTAATTCATGAGTTAGTAGGTTTTAGCAGTATTGGAAGTGTATTAAGGGTTTTTAGAATTCTAGGATGGAAGAAGAAAGCTTTGGAAAATTATTGGTTTTTAAGTAAAAGGGGGAGCTAGGTAAATGAGACTTTAAAAGAAACTCCATGTGAAGCATGACACAAGGAACCATGTGGTAAAATGGCATGTTTTATGAATTATGAATGTGTTATGTGAATTCTAGAAATAAGGAAATGTATGGAAATGTAAGGAAATGTAAGGAAATGTATGGAAATGTATGTAACGAAATGTAAGGAAATGTAAGGAAATGTATGGAAATGTAAAGAAATGTAAGGAAATGTGAGAAATGTATGGAAATGTAAGGAAATGCATGGAAATGTAAGGAAATGTCTTGTCTTGGAAATGTAGGAAATGTCCTGAAAATGTAAAGGAATAAAGAGGAAAGTCAACATTTATGGAAACTAGGAAAATGATTTAGAAATGATTCAAAAGGAAAGTGAACATTTAGAAACTTGAAATGTAAGGAAATGTTAAGTTTAAAGAGCCGAATGAAAATTTTTGGAAACTTGGAAATGAAAAGAAATGTCAAGTTTTAAAGCTTAAAAAGAGGAAACTAAGGCAAGGTGGCCTTAAGAAAATTAATATGAAGAATTTGACACACAAACAGGCTTGGAAAAGAATGGGCTGAGTTCGAGTCACTTGGGAAGCAAATAAAGGAGGTTTTATTTTTGCTTCCGTAAGATCGAGGTGGACAAAGACATGCTTCTAGAAAGGAGGTGTTTTATTTTCATAAATATTCGATTAAAAAGGTGATAAATAAAGGATTTTTAAATTGGATTATTTTGAACAGATAAATGTTGGATTAAACTCTTTTATTTATGATAATTAAAGGGATAAAGCTATCAAAATAGAAGAGTGGTGGCCAAGTAAAGGACTCTAGCTTAGTAATTTCGGCTATAAAAGGAAAAGAGAGGTCATTCTGCATTATTTTCTGTTCTTTGAAAGCCTCTGCCGAATTCTCTTCACCAAATCTTCTTCTTCTTTTATTTTTGCCAAGCCGAAATACCTTGTGTTCTAGCCGAATCCTCCATCTTTATTCTTCCTTCTCTAATCCCTCCAAAAGTCGAAAGTTGTGAGATCATCATCTAGCCATAGCCGAATCTCTGAAGATTGAAGTGAAGGTGCAATCGATTTCTTCAAGTAAGGGTAAGATCTCATTCGGTTTCATCCTTTTTCTTTTAAGATTTGCCGAAATCTAGGACTAACCCCATTAATATCTTGTGGCCGAAACTTTCAAGAGATCTTCAGGATTTACTAAGTGTCGACTACAAGGAAGGAGAAGTTCTTTTCCCGAAGGTACACCATAGGCCACATGTTCCCTAGTTATTCGGTGAGTTTCGGGATTTAAAATCCACAAGGTAAGCATATGAAGTATTCGGCCAAGGCTTATTTTTGGTATTTAGAATTATTTCCTATTTATTCAAAAGCCGGAAACTGACCTAGTTAAATGATTTGGTGGCTAGCCAATTTTTAAGGAAGGAATACTACAAATTACGGGATTTGATTATTAATCAAATCGGCAAACAAGGTAAGTTTAAGAATACTAATCCTACTAGGATTTGGATTTGTGGCCGAATGGCTTTTTATTAAAGTAGTAAGTGATTAATCAAATGTAGGGATTAAGGATGTAAGCATTAGATCAAGCTTTTCGGGATCTCAAGGAATTTGCTAAGCGAATCAGGTGTGTACCCCACACTATTTCTTAATAAGTTTTATGGCAATGTTTAAATATATGTATGTGATTTTAAGAATGTGAAAAGTATGGCTAAGGTACCATACAATGGTACAAAGTACTCAGGTACGTTTCCTACTCCTACTAGGATTACGAAATATGTTATATTTAACATGTGAAAGGTGACATGAATGTGAATTTAAGTATGATATGCATAATATGAATAATATGGGGCATTCGGGTTATATGAGAAAGAGGAAGTGAATGTGGTGACTTCGGTCTCACTATCTGATTATGGTGACTTCGGTCACATTATCTAAACGTGGTGACTTCGGTCACATTATCTGAATGTGGTAACTTCGGTTACATTATCTGAATGTGGTGTCTCATGACACAATTATCTGTGGCTATGCCACAAATTTTATATGGGCGATGAGCACGCCGATCGCAAATGATCGCCTTCAATGGTGTGTAGCGATGGAGGGTCGACTTAGTAGTCCCACGGTGTGGTGACCGGCAAGAGGGGTGTGTAGCGGATGGACAATTAGGTTTGGGTTTGGGAATGTATCATAACTTGTATTTTATGTTTTGAATGTGTAACTATTGTATGCCCGATTCTATTATGATTTAGTGTCGTGTACACATTGAGTCTGTTTGACTCACCCCGTTGTGGGACCATATTTCGGGTGATGAATAGTGATGGACCGGGACGGTAGTACTTGTGGTGGCCATGCTCAACATGAAGTTTATATGTTTATGGACTTACAATTTATTTTAGTACTTTGAAATATTTTGGAAACTATTTGATGTAATAAGGCCATAAGGCCATGATGAACGATTTTATTTCTACTTGTTGTTTTATTGTGTGACAAATTTTGATTAAGTTAAAGACTAAGTATTTTATTTTAAAATATACTCTATATGTTTTATCACTTAATATTAAAAGGGTTTTCTAATATAAAAATCCAGTTTGTTTTCAACACAAGCCCAACCCAAACAATATTTTTTTAATCACACAAGTTTTTCTAAGTAACAAAAGAATTTGAAACCGGTTTACTTGAGGAACATACCAAATCGGTCAAAGCTCGTGGGCCGGGTTTGGGGTGTTTCGATTTGAGTATCGAGCCTAATTTTAAACTCTCTACTGGGGCTAAGGCCCAAAACATTTTCCAAACGAGCCCAAATGAGTTTTATGAAAAGTATTTCTAAAGTTAAGCGGTTTTTTCTGGCATGGCACCCAAGTCTCCGACCATGATCCACCGTAAAGTATCCATATCTCATTATGTGATTTATATTATGATTTGTAGAAGGGTAGAAATGGAACGCAGAATAGAATATTAAGTATGTGAACCATAGGACTAGTCTACTCAAACACAAGTGCATAAGACTTAAGGAACATTAAACAAACCTATGGCTAAGTCACTTTGAGTTAGGGTGTGGTAACCCAGACATGCATGTCTAGGATTGGATCCTAAAGAGCTTGGTATTTAAGCGATCCTAGTGACTCACCTCCTCTTCGCAGAATCCTGCAGTGTGCGTAGCTTCGGTTCACCCTAACCCGCAGGCTCTCGGTTGGTGTGGCAACCTCATGCGCATGTCTAGGAATGGTTTCGGTGGGAGCTTGGTATTTAAGCGATCTGCGTGACTCACCTCCTCTCCACTCGAATCCTGCTCAGTGCGTAGCTTTGGTTCACCCCGACCAAGAGGACTCGGTTGTAAGCTAAACACAATGACTAAAACCCGAAGGGAACTAGCCGTGTTTCTATAAAAACAACAAAACCCTAGTTTTAAAACTCTTAAAAACTTTCCTCTAAATTTGTGAAAACCATCTTTACAAAATTTTTCAAAATTTTTCGATTTGTGAAATTACAAAATACCCTTAGTGGTAAAATTACCAAAATGCCCTTGATTTACAAAATGTCAAACTACTCAACAGTTTTGCCAAAATTTCATTATTTTACAAATGTTCAAAAACCCTAATTTGCAAACTAACAAAAATACCTTGATTTTGGAAAATTACAAAATTGCCCCTAACTTACAAAATTACCAAAATGACCCTGATTTCCAAAATTTTTGTAACATCACCATTTTGGAAAGTACAATTCTCAAAGAGAACCCTCAAAGTTTTGCAACTTTTGAAATATCCTTGATTTATTAAATTTTACAAATTTATCCCGGTTTGTGAAAAATTACCTAAATACCCCTGAGGTCTAAAATTACCGAAATACCCCAGATTTCAAAATTTTTCCAAAATACCCCAAGAATTTGAAATTACTAAAATACTTTGGGACAAAATCACCAAGGACCTTTTTTTTTTTGGAAAAAAATTATGAAAATACCCTTGTAGGACAAAATTACGAAAATACCCCTGGGTAGTGGAAAAACAACAACAATGAAAACTACAACATTTCTCCGATGAACGAAAGTTCATTATTGGTTGACGAATGTGAACGTGACTTTCGAATAGTGAACTTGAGTTTGAGAACTTTGTTTGATCGAAAGAACCACTTTTAAACATCTCTTTTCATAAAACTGTTTCATGTTAATCGATGAAACAAAAGTACTAATGTGTAAAACTCTTAAATTAGATTAAATCACGACATTAAAAATAAGTTCTAGGGGATGTGAACTTAGAGATTATGCCTAGAAGGTATGATGGCTCTATTAAGATCGAAATACGCAGCGTAAGCATAGTGCGATGAGAAGGATTGTGCATTTGTTAGTAAGTAATTTCGAGGACGAAATTATTTTTAAGAGAGGGTAGAACTGTAACATCCTAGATTAGGGGTTATGCGTTCGTGCCTAATTCATGAGTTAGTAGGTTTTAGCAGTATTGGAAGTGTATTAAGGGTTTTTAGAATTCTAGGATGGAAGAAGAAAGCTTTGGAAAATTATTGGTTTTTAAGTAAAAGGGGGAGCTAGGTAAATGAGACTTTAAAAGAAACTCCATGTGAAGCATGACACAAGGAACCATGTGGTAAAATGGCATGTTTTATGAATTATGAATGTGTTATGTGAATTCTAGAAATAAGGAAATGTATGGAAATATAAGGAAATGTAAGGAAATGTATGGAAATGTATGTAACGAAATGTAAGGAAATGTAAGGAAATGTATGGAAATGTAAAGAAATGTAAGGAAATGTGAGGAAATGTATGGAAATGTAAGGAAATGCATGGAAATGTAAGGAAATGTCTTGTCTTGGAAATGTAGGGAAATGTCCTGAAAATGTAAAGGAATAAAGAGGAAAGTCAACATTTATGGAAACTAGGAAAATGATTTAGAAATGATTCAAAAAAGGAAAGTGAACATTTCTGGAAACTTGGAAATGTAAGGAAATGTTAAGTTTAAAGAGCCGAATGAAAATTTTTGGAAACTTGGAAATGAAAAGAAATGTCAAGTTTTAAAGCTTAAAAAGAGGAAACTAAGGCAAGGTGGCCTTAAGAAAATTAATATGAAGAATTTGACACACAAACAGGCTTGGAAAAGAATGAGCCTGAGTTCGAGTCACTTGGGAAGCAAATAAAGGAGGTTTTATTTTTGCTTCCAGAAGACTGAGGTGGACAGCACATGCTTCTAGAAAGGAGGTGTTTTATTTTCATAAATATTCGATTAAAAAGGTGATAAATAAAGGATTTTTAAATTGGATTATTTTGAACAGATAAATGTTGGATTAAACTCTTTTATTTATGATAATTAAAGGGATAAAGCTATCAAAATAGAAGAGTGGTGGCCAAGTAAAGGACTCTAGCTTAGTAATTTCGGCTATAAAAGGAAAAGAGAGGTCATTCTGCATTATTTTCTGTTCTTTGAAAGCCTCTGCAAATTCTCTTCACCAAATCTTCTTCTTCTTTTATTTTTGCAAGCCAAAATACCTTGTGTTCTAGCCAAATCCTCCATCTTTATTCTTCCTTCTCTAATCCCTCCAAAAGTCGAAAGTTGTGAGATCATCATCTAGCCATAGCCAAATCTCTCTGAAGATTGAAGTGAAGGTGCAATCGATTTCTTCAAGTAAGGGTAAGATCTCATTCGGTTTCATCCTTTTTCTTTTAAGATTTGCCAAATCTAGGACTAACCCCATTAATATCTTGTGGCGAAACTTTCAAGAGATCTTGAGATTTACTAAGTGTCGACTACAAGGAAGGAGAAGTTCTTTTCCCGAAGGTACACCATAGGCCACATGTTCCCTAGTTATTCGGTGAGTTTCGGGATTTAAAATCCACAAGGTAAGCATATGAAGTATTCGGCCAAGGCTTATTTTTGGTATTTAGAATTATTTCCTATTTATTCAAAAGCCGGAAACTGACCTAGTTAAATGATTTGGTGGCTAGCCAATTTTTAAGGAAGGAATACTACAAATTACGGGATTTGATTATTAATCAAATCGGCAAACAAGGTAAGTTTAAGAATACTAATCCTACTAGGATTTGGATTTGTGGCCGAATGGCTTTTTATTAAAGTAGTAAGTGATTAATCAAATGTAGGGATTAAGGATGTAAGCATTAGATCAAGCTTTTCGGGATCTCAAGGAATTTGCTAAGCGAATCAGGTGTGTACCCCACACTATTTCTTAATAAGTTTTATGGCAATGTTTAAATATATGTATGTGATTTTAAGAATGTGAAAAGTATGGCTAAGGTACCATACAATGGTACAAAGTACTCAAGTACGTTTCCTACTCCTACTAGGATTACGAAATATGTTATATTTAACATGTGAAAGGTGACATGAATGTGAATTTAAGTATGATATGCATAATATGAATAATATGGGGCATTCGGGTTATATGAGAAAGAGGAAGTGAATGTGGTGACTTCGGTCTCACTATCTGATTATGGTGACTTCGGTCACATTATCTAAACGTGGTGACTTCGGTCACATTATCTGAATGTGGTAACTTCGGTTACATTATCTGAATGTGGTGTCTCATGACACAATTATCTGGTGGCTATGCCACAAATTTTATATGGGCGATGAGCACGTCGATCGTATGCTGATGCGCTTTCGATGGTGTGTAGCGGATGGAGGGTCGACTTAGTAGTCCCCACGGTGCGGACCGCGAGTGCGGGTGTGTAGCGGATGGACAATTAGGTTTGGGTTTGGGAATGCATCATAACTTGTATTTTATGTTTTGAATGTGTAACTATTGTATGCCTGATTCTATTATGATTTAGTGTCGTGTACACATTGAGTCTGTTTGACTCACCCCGTTGTGGGATCATGTTTCAGGTGATGAACAGTGATGGACCGGGACAGTAGTACTTGTGGTGGCCATGCTCAACATGAAGTTTATATTTTTATGGACTCCTGAATTTATTTTAGTACTTTGAAATATTTTGGAAACTATTTGATGTAATAAGGCCATAAGGCCATGATGAATGATTTTATTTCTACTTGTTGTTTTATTGTGTTACAAATTTTGATTAAGTTAAAGACTCAGTATTTTATTTTAAAATATAATCTATATGTTTTATCACTTAATATTAGAAAGGGGTTTTCTAATATAAAAATCCAGTTTGTTTTCAACACAAGCCCAACCCAAACAATTTTTTTTTAATCACACAAGTTTTTCTCTAAGTAACAAAAGAATTTGAAACCGGTTTACTTAAGGAACATACCAAATCTGGTCAAAGCTCGTGGGCCGGGTTTGGGGTGTTTCACAACGTCCTAGACGTGGTTTTACATGTAGTCAGATGTCGATGCCACTGTCCCAGACAGGGTCTTACACGTAATCGGACATTGATGCCACTGTCCTAGACAGGGTCTTACACGTAATCGGATATTGATGCCACTGTCCTAGACAAGGTCTTAAACATAATCGAATATTGATGCCACTGTCCTAGACAGGGTCTTACACGTAATCGGAACAGATACCCATGTCAAAACATAGTTAATCATATCTATCCTTAGATGTACGGAAGTTTTCGCACATTGTCATTATGTCGACCTTATTTCGAACTTCATATACACATCATCTCATAAACATCCATTGTTATCAATAATCACATGAACATACATATTTCAATACAAACACATTTATTTGCATAATGACTTACCTCGGATTCGGTTTTTCGGAATGGAAACGGCTACTCGTTTACTTTCGCTTTCCCGCGATCTAACTATGTTTTTCTCGGTTCTTGATCTAAACATATTCAGAATTAACCCCTTTATTCACTAATTCATACAATTCAATCCATGGACACAAATTTAGGGCTATTTACAAATTAACCCTCATATTTGCACTCTTTATCAATTTAGTCCATTTTTCTCAAAACATCAAATTCACAAAATCCACATATACACATACTTAGCCGAATACATATACATCACATATAAGTCCACATTTTTCATCAAATTTACAAATTAGTCCCTCAATTTGCCATTTTCTCAATTTAGCCCTATTTAGCTAAATTCATCAAAAATTCAAGAATAAAGTATGTTCATCTAGCTCCTATCTTTCATTTAACACCATAAAACATCACAAAGCTCAACATATCAACAATGGCATAACTCACAAACATCATCAATTCACAAAATTGAGACATGGGCTTGATAGTAGAAGAAGCAACGATTACAAAAATGTAGAAATTATCAAAAATTGAAACCAAATCATACCTTAATTAGAGCTTACAAAGGCCGAATACCAAGCTTCTTTCTCTTTTCTTTTATTTTGTGTATTCGGTGGAAGAATAAATAAAATATGGCTTGTTTTTGTTTTCTTTATAAAATATATATAATATAACATATATTATAAACTTATACACATATATAATATGTATATAACTACATTTAATATCATCCACTAACAATAATAGTGGTTAAATTGCTACATAAATCCCTCAAATTCAAAAGCCACATCAATAAAGCACTAATTAATTAGAAAGCCACTTTTAAAATTTATGCGATTTAGTCCTTTTGTCAATTAAGCACACAGACGGACAAATTCGTTCACAGAATTTTCACACACAGTTATTCACATATCATAGGCACAGAAAATAATATTAAAATATTATTCAGACTCAGATTTGTGGTCCTGAAACCACTATTCTGACTAGGGTGTAAACCGGACTGTTACAATTCTCCCCCTTAGGGATTTTCGTCCACGAAAATCTTACCGTTAAATAGGTTCGGATATTGTTGTCTCGCTGAATCTTTAGGCTCCCAAGTATCCTCTTCAATTCCATGTCGATTCCACAATATTTTTACTAATGAAATTTTCTTGTTTCTCAACTCTTTCACTTCACGAGCTAAAATACGGATTGATTCCTCTTTATATGTCATATCAGATCGGATTTCAATTTCAAATGGGGCAAACACATGTGACGGATCAGATCGATATCTACGGAACATTGAGACATGAAATACATTTTGAATCTTTTCTAACTCAGACGGCAACTTTAATCTCTATGCAACAGGCCCTACACGTTTAACGAAATCATATGGTTCGATGAATCTTGAACTCAATATGCCCTTACGTCCGAATAGAAGCACTTTCTTCCACGGAGACACTTTCAGGAATACTTTGTCGCCAATTTCAGATTCTATATCTTTTCGTTTCAAATATGCATAAGACTTTTGACGATCAGATGCTGCTTTCAAATAATCTCGGATCAGTTTCACTTTCTGTTCTGAATCTTTTATAAAATCAACCCCATGTAGCTTATTTTCACTTTGCTCGGTCCAATACGGAGGTGTACGACATTTACGTCCGTACAAGGCTTCATATGGTGCCATTTTGATGCTCGTTTGGAACTATTATTATATGCAAATGTAATCAATGGCAGATACTATTCCCACAAACCATGAAACTCAAGTATACTGCATCTTAACATGTCTTCCAAAATCTGAATAATTCGTTCAGACTGACCATCTGTTTGCGGAAGAAAAGCTGTACTGAAATGTAATTTCGTGCCCAAAGCTTTTTGCAATTTCTTCCAGAATCGTGATGTGAATCTCGAATCTCTATCTGACACAATGGATAGTGGCACTCCGTGCAATCTCACAATTTCAGAAATATAAAGCTCAGCTAATCTGTCAAGTGAATAGTCAGATTTATCGGAATAAAATGGGCAGATTTCGTCAATCGATCAACTATGACCCAAATCGCATCATCTTTCTCGGAGTCTGAGGCAATCCCGAAACAAAATTCATTGTCACTCTATCCTATTTCCATTCAGGAATCAGAATTGGTTATACCAAACCAGACAGAATTTGATGTTCAGCTTTCACTTGTTGACAAACTAAACATTTTAACACAAAGTTAGATATGTCTCATTTCATTCCAGACCACCAACAATGTTACTTCCGATTATAATACAGTAGCTCCTTTTTAACTGATCAAATAAGTCATCAATTCTAGGCAACGAATATTTATTCTTTATTATCACCTTATTCAATTGACGATAATCGATGCATATTCTCACCGTGCCATCTTTTTTTTTTTTTTTTGTTTTACAAACAGGATAGGAGCACCCTAAGACGAAAAACTCGGTCTAGCAACCCTCTACCAGTCAATTCTTGCAATTGTTACTTTAATTCTTTCAACTCTATTGGTGCCATACTATACGAAGCTATCAAAATAGTTGTAGTACCAAGCAATAACTCAATACTAAATTCAACTTTACGTATTGAAGGCAAACCCGACAATTCTTCAAGAAATACGTCAGTGAACTCACAAACAACTAGCACTGATTAACTTTTCTTTTCATACACTTTTGAATCTATCACATAAGCAAATATGCCTCATATTCTATTTTCACATAGCTCTGAACTTTCAACACTGGTATCATGGCAGACAATCCATTCAAATTATTAGATTCAACCCGTGCAATTTCATCATTCGGACATCTCGAATCAATAGTCTTCTGTTTTCAGTTTAAAAAGCGTCACGCAATGTTAACCGTTCCGTACTCAGAATGATATCAAACTCATCAAATGGAAAAGCATCAGATCAGTAGGGAAACAGATATCTTGAAATATTAATGAACAGTTCTTGCATACTTTGTCAACCAGAATACTTTTACCTAAAGGGTTCGATACTTCTATAACAAACTCAGTAGACTCTACAGGCAAAGTCTTACTGAATACTAAATTCATGTGTATATATACACAAATGAATAGAACCAGGGTTTATCAATACAATCACAAAAGTATCATAAAGAGTAAACATACCTGTAATATTATCTGAAGATGAGGTTTCCTCACAAGCTCGAGTGGCATACGCTCTAGTTGTCTCTCTAAATTCAAATTTTGCAACTGTATCGCTCGTAGAACTCTAACTATTACTAACATTTCTTGTATTTCGGGAAGGTCTATCTCTCTCTAGGGCGTTATCTAATCTCGTATCCTGAGTACTCTCTTATTCAACAGACTCTGGACAGTCTCAAATAAAATGATCTAACCATCCACATCTGAAGCAAGCTTGATTATTCAATCTACAATTCCCCAAATGTCTTTTACCACAACGCTTACACTTAGTTGCTCGGATCTGACATTTTCAACACTCGCCATCTTTGGGCAATCTCGAATGAAGTGATTTCGTGATCCACATGTATAACAAACTCTACTACTGTACTTGCCCTAAAATTTTCCCACATGTCATTTTCCACATTGTATGCACTTTGGTTTGTTGCTTTTAGTACTTCCATCATTTGATTCAATTGGAGCTTGAGTTCTCAGACCAACATTTGGTCCCACACGATCTCTACTCGTATGTCCGATTGAAACATTTAATCTATTGCTTGCATCTCTATATTTCTTCGTCAAAGGTTGAGAAAAATCACTCATCGTTCTCTTTCTTTTATTACAAGCTTCAGAATCG
Source organism: Gossypium bickii (assembly GCA_025503065.1). NCBI lineage: Eukaryota > Viridiplantae > Streptophyta > Magnoliopsida > Malvales > Malvaceae > Gossypium > Gossypium bickii. The sequence continues at coordinate 49,693,483 of CP106718.1, read as the reverse complement.
ACCTTCTCTGTATTATCATCATTAGCAGTCCCGAACTCTCCGGCCTCATACTTACGAATTTTGTCAACCGGAGGCATGTTCATCAGATTCAGATTCATAGTCAAAAGCATAGCAGATGTCTAAGGGAGATTAACTGGGGGCGGAGGTTGCAAAACAGTCTGGTTATTTCTCACAAATTGAGTGAACCACTCACTCATCATTTGGAAGAAAGCTTGTTTAGCTTTTCCCTCTTGACCGCTCGTAGCTGGTCTTGAATCAGAGGGCGCTACCCCTTGCGCGGGAGCAGGCGCGTTACTTTCTACGTCGTCAGCTACGGCTCTTTCGGGATCCATTACTATACAAAAATCATATTTTATACGTCAGGATTCATCACACTATCACATTTCAGACATATGGCATGTATAGCTAGACCCTGACACGCTACGTCAGTCTAAAAATCGGTTAAACTGTAGCTCTGATACCAACCAAATGTAACACCACTATCCCGAGTCCGTTACCGAATTAGGGTTAGGAGCATTACCAGACAAATCAAAAGCATTTACAGAAATTCATGCATACATTTATCATTTTCGAACATAATGTCCCTCAAATGGGTCCTCGAGACCTTAATCATGCTTATAAATCGGGTCAGGACTCGACCGGAACACATAAAATTTTCATGGAAAATTTGAAACTTTTCTAAAATATAGGGAATAAATGCCCGTGTAAGGAGACCGTGTGCTCTCCACGGCTTTTAGACACCCCTGTGTGTCCTCCCCTGTCTATATACTGACTATACCTCCATGGTCACTAGGCACGCTCGTGTGCCATGGCCGTGTGCTACTAGGACATATACTGACTTCCCCACCACGACCACCAAGCACGCCCATGTGCCATGGCTATGTACTCTTAGCTAGCTACTGACTTGTACACCACGGCTAGCTGACACCTCGTGTCGAGGCCGTGTACTACCAAGCTACATCCTGCTCTACATCCACGGTCTTTAGGCACGTACGTATGCCACAACCGTATGACATTATAGGCCATTTACAAGGCCAAAATGCCACCCATAAGGGTCAAACCTAAAGCAACATATATCATCCCATCTCATTCACATATAACCACCAAAATATTCCAAATAGCCACCCAAATCATGCATATTTGACAGCTAGGAAATCGCACAACAATACATTCAATATCCATTCCATCTATATATTTAAAACTAATTCCAAACATAGTCACAATTATGCCCAAGCACAATTCATATATATACTTACCATATCATAACCATTTCATATATCAACTAATCATACCAAAATAACTTCATATATCACATTCCTTTAAGCATATTACCAAAACATAACTAGCCAAATCACATGGCTATGTTCACATAACAACTCATATCAAGAACTAGTCTATACATGCCATATCTAGCCATATACATTTTCAAAGTGTACCAAAATGATTTTAGTAGTGTGATGACGATCCTTGAAGTCCCGAGCCTTTAGTAGCTTTGACGACCTATAAAACAGAGAAAACACACACAGAGAGTAAGCTTTCCAAAAGCTTAGTAAGTTATATACAAAAAAACTTAATATTTAACTATTCAAGACATATAATCAATATGAAATTACTAATAGCTCAATTGCATAGCCATAATTTTTTTCTTGCCACTTTTATTTAACCATTCATCATACAAACTTGCCTATCATTATATACTTGTTAGATCATAGCTTATCCAATCTTGTATCACATTTACATATGGCTCACTCATACATATTTTCACATATTATCTCATCATTTCAATGCACATATTTATCATAGTAAAATCATATAGAGACTTACCTTTCATTCACACATAGTGTATCTTTTAAATGCACCTGAAACAAATATACAATTCACATAATCGTTTGTTTCTCGGATTTATTTGTTGAACTAAATCTAATAGAATACTCAGAAAGTGCAGAATATTCGTACAATGCCAACGTCCCAGATGTGGTCTTACATGTAGTCAGATGTCGATGCCACTGTCCCACACAGGGTCTTACACGTAATCGGATATTGATGTCACTGTCCTAGACAGGGTCTTACATGTAATCGGATATCGATGCCACTGTCCTAGACAGGGTCTTACACATAATCAGATATTGATGCCACTGTCCTAGACAGGGTCTTACACGTAATCAGAATAAATATCCATGTCAAAATTTAGTTAATCTTATCTATCCCTAGATTCGTGCGGAACTTTTCGGACATTGTCATTATGTCGACCTTATTTCGAACTTCATATAGACATCATCTCATAAACATTCATTGTTATCAATAATCACATGAACATACATATTTCAATACAAACACATTTATTTACATAATGACTTACCTCAGATTCGATTTATCGTAATGGAAACGACTACTCGTTTACTTTCGCTTTCCCACGATCTAAGTATGTTATTCTCGATTCTTGATCTAAACATATTCAAAATTAACCCCTTTATTCACTAATTCATACAATTCAATCCATGGACACATATTTAGGGCTATTTACAAATTAACCCTCATCTTTGCACACGTTATCAATTTAGTCTATTTTTCTCAATACATCAAATTCACAAAATCCACATATACACATACTTAGCTGAATACATATACATCACATATAAGCCCACTTTTTTCATTAAATTCACAAATTAGTCCCCCAATTTGCCATTTTCTCAATTTAGCCCTATTTATCTAAATTCATCAAAAATTCAAGAACAAAGTATGCTCATCTAGCTCCTATCTTTCATTTGACACCATAAAACATCACAAAGCTCAACATATCGACAATGGCATAACTCACAAACATCATCAATTCACAAAATTGAGACATGGGCTTGATAGTAGAAGAAGCAACGATTACAAAAACATAGAAATTATCAAAAATCGAAACCAAATCATACCTTAATTAGAGCTTACAAAGGCCGAATACCAAGCTTCTTTCTCTTTTTTTTTCTTTTGTGTATTCGGTGGAAGAATAAATAAAATATGGCTTATTTTTGTTTTCTTGATAAAATATATATAATATAACATATAGTATAAACTTATACACATATATAATATTTATATAACTACATTTAATATCATCCACTAACAATAATAGTGGTTAAATTGCTACATAAATCCCTCAAATTCAAAAGCCACATCAATAAAGCACTAATTAATTAGAAAGCCACTTTTAAACTTTATGCGATTTAGTCCTTTTGTCAATTAAGCACACAGACGGACAAATTCATTCACAGAGTTTTCAGACACAGTTATTCACATATCATAGGCACAGAAAATAATATTAAAATATTATTCAAACTCGGATTTGTGGTCCCGAAACCACTGTTCCGACTAGGGTGTAAACTGGACTGTTACAGTAAGACTCTACCTGTTAAGTCTACTGAATTCGTGATTAGAGTATCAAACCCCTTAGGCAAGTCTGTCTTGGTGGATAAAGTGTGCAAGAATTATCTGTTGATGTTTCGAGATATTTGTTTTCCGGCTAATTTGATGTTGCTACCTTTTAATGAATTTGATATTATTCTGGGTATGGATTTGGTGGGTCGTATTTTCGAGCCATAACTCGGCTCTCTTAGGATCATCGTCAACATTATCCCTGAGCTCTTCAGCCCCATGTTTACGAATCTTATCAACTGGAGGCTTGTTCAATCTTAAAAGCTCAACTCCTTCAGGAGCTACAGGAACCGGTTGGGGATTAAAAGGGGTGGAGGTTGTTGAGCAACCAGATCCATTTGAATATATTGAGTGAACCACTCATTCATTCATCATTTGGAAGAAGGCTATTTTAGCCTCTCCTCCCTGGCTACCCGTTACGGGTCTAGAATCAGACGGCGCTGTCCCTTGCACAGGAGCAGGCACATTACTTTCAACCTCATCAGCTATCGCTTGATTGGGATCCAATTGCTATATAAATACACATTCTCAAATGTCAGGAGTCATCACACTATCACAGTTTATATATGTAATGTATAGCTAGACTCCCACACACGCTACATTAGTCCTAGAATCGACTAAACCGTAGCTCCGATACCAATAAATGTAACACCCCTCACCCGTATTCAACGCTGAAATAGGGTTACGGAGCATTACCAAAATTACGAAACAATTAAACAACTATTTAACATACAATTGTTCAATTCAATTATTCATCATTCAATCTCAATCAATTTGTCCCTATTAAGAGCCTACGAGGCCTTAAACATGCTTTGGGAGTAGTTTGGGACTAAACCGATAACTCAAGAAATTTTTCAACACTTAGCAATTTTTTCTTCAAAACAAGGGACACACGCCTGTGTGGCCAGGCCGTGTGTCTCACACAGCCACCAAACATGCCCGTGTCATAGCCAAGTGAAAACAGGGGGTACATACTGACTTGGGTCACATGGCCAACCACACACCCGTGTGTCTAGCCCATGTGCCCTTCAAAGTGGCCACGTACGCCTGTGTTCCGGGTCGTGTGTTAGGCCGAGCCAAACCAGTAGGGTATACTGGCTTATGCAACACGGCCAAGTCACACACCCGTGTGCTAGGCCATGTGCCAATTAAAGGGTATACTGACTTGTACCACACGGCCGATCACATGCCTATGTATGAGACCTTGTGGAGCATACTGACTTCATTTGAATTTCAACACCAGGGGACACACGACCGTGTAACTTGACCATGTGTCACACACGACTAAGACACACGCTCGTGTCTCTGTCCTAGTGAAAAAAATAGGCTATTTACCAAGACATTTTGCCATCCATTTTACACATACCTAAACAAGCTCAAATGGTACCAAATCGTAGCATAAATAATATTCAATTCAGCCACAATCAAGACTAATCCATACCATTTCAATACCAACATTCAACATGCTTATAACCTCAAGCCTTACTCCATCAAAACATACCAATTCAACTAACTATACCATTAATAAACATATATTATATTAAACCAATTCACAAACATAATTCACATCTAATATCAACCATATCTTCACATATATGCACATAACCAAAAACCCAACAAAGTAAGCCAACTCTCATGGCTATATTTACAACTCAAAATATAGACATTTACAAAACAATTCATTTGGCCAAAGTCATTACCAAAACATAACCAACATAACTCAAATACCTATACATGCCATATACTTGAAACATAGTTTCAGAAGTACCAAAGAGTCAGTGGATAGTGTGGTGAAGTCTCCGACGATCCCCGAATTCAAGCTAGCTTTGAAATCACTATAAAACATGGAAAAGCAATAAAGTAAGCTATATAGCTTAGTAAGCTCGTATGTTAACAATGAGCAACTATCATCATTCATTAATAGTTCATATAATGGAAAACAATGTTATTAAATCTCAAACTATCAAATGATCATTAATAAACTTATCAAGAAACTCATCAATTTCATAGTTTTCAATACTCAATTCATTTTCGTATGTAACACCCTTACCCATATTCAACGCTGGAATAGGGTACGAGGCATTACCATACTCACATCACAAGCAATCACACAATTCTGAGTCATAAAATTTGCGTCCAAATTAAAACCATCCTTGTTCAATCATAAAGTCCCTTATACGAGCCTACGAGGCCCAAAACATACTTTGGAGGTGGTTCGGGACTAAACTGAGAACTTTAGAAATTTTTGCAAAACTTAGAAAAATTTTGCTAGAAGCAGGGCTCACACGCCCGTGTGGTCTAAGGGACACGCTCGTGTGACCCTGAGGACACGCCCATGCTTCAGATCGTGTTCAAATTAGGGTGCGCTCTAACTTGTGCCACATGGCCATGCCACACGCTAGTGTGCTATGCCGTGTAGCACAAACAGCTGAGACACACGCCCGTGTCTCTGCCCGTGTGCTCAATTCTGGATATTTTGTTTTCTCAAAATTAAGATGCAGGGGTGATCGCTGTAAATCAGAGTTTTAAAATTTATAAAAGAATGATCAAACCTAGAAACTAACTCTAACAACAATTAAAGGCAAGTGTACCTATCGAACAGTAGTATAGCTTAGGGAAGATCGAATATCGAACCCAAAGGAACTAAAAATACTAATACTAATTTTTTTTTTATTTTTTAGCCTTAAAATTAGAGTGAAGTTGCTTTAGACGAAGACTAAACTAAGGACACAAAGACAAAAAGATGAATAGGAAAATAAGTTTGAAGAAAAACTCAGTTGATTGCGACGATACCCTCAGGAAGAATCCATCTAAACTTCACTTATTAATTAACCCTAAATTATATGATTTCTTTTACTTAGCTTGATCGTAAGACTCCCTAACCTATATTAAACCCTCTCTCGAGGCGAATAATGTCTAACCCTAGATTAATTAGTGGAACTCTCGTTCGCTTATAATAACCCCTAGGATAGCAGTAAATCGATCAATGGACTCCCATATTAGGTTTCACCCTAATCCGGCAAAATCTCGTAACCCTATCTCTAGGCGTTCGATCAACTCCGCTTAATTATGTAAGATCTACTCTTAGGCAGGGTCTATTCCTCCTCCACCTAAGCATATTAGATTTGGATTAAGTAACATAATTAAGAATAAACTAAGTAATTTATCATATAACTTAAAAATCAAATAAAAAGATCCATCTAGGTTTCATCCCCTTCAGGTATCTGAAGGGTTTAGTTCATAATGAATAAAAAGAACATCGTAAGAGAAAAGATAAAACAAAACATAAGAAAATCCTAAAACCCCCTGAAGGAATTGAAGGAGAATTCCGCCGTCTTGAGTATAATTCCAGCTTCTTGGGATGGATCAATTGGCTATCTTCGTATTATTTCCTAGTTCTGACCTTCTCGACTTGGCTCATTGGCCTAGCTTTGATGTCGGTTTCGGCTTCTGCCGAACTCCCCTTTCAAGCTGCCCCCTTGGGTGTTTATAGAGACTTTGAGATGCCTTACTTGGCCCCTAAGTATCCTAATGTAGGTAGAATTCCTAATAGGGTGTTTGAATAGGCTTTGGAATGTGTTTCTTTTCCTCCAAGTATCCTTTCCCGAATGAAATTGCTCTTTCCAGCGACAGGGACACGGCTATAGCACACACCCGTGTGAATCGTGGTTAGGTCGTGCTCGGACTTTTTTAATGAGGCACGGCTATGTGAATCATGATCAGTCCGTGTTCTAGTAGATTGACGTGGCACGGCCGTGTGGACTGAAGTCCAGGCCGTGACAATTTCCTCCTTGGCCCAATTTGGTCCGTTTTAGGTCCGTTTCTCGTTCTTTTCATCCTTGAGTGCTTTTCCTGAATATAAGACATGAAAAGAAAGTATTAAGAGCACCTTTTTACATAAATTGAGGGATAAATCATCCAAAAGCATACTAAATGTGGGATTAAAGTATCTTACTTTTACGATTTATCAAATACCCCCACACTTAAGCTTTTGCTTGTCCTCAAGCAAAATTCTCAACTTACAATTAAAATGAACTTTCCATGACTCATAATTCCTATCAACAATGCCTTATCATAATTCATAGATAATTTATACATGGACAAATTTAACTCAAAGAGTCCTAAAGATTCAAACGAGATATGTCATGAGTTTGTACCTCGAAAAACATAGGTGCCTCCCTTCATTTAAATAACTACCTTTTCAATCCAAAATCAACAAGGATTGATATCCTCAAAAAAGATTCACTCAAATCACTCGAAAAGTGTTTTAAGGGTCAAAATTAAGCACTCATAAGTCGAACCTGAAAGGTTAATCCTATAGGCTTGCCTAAAAATCAAATCTCCACCACTGTAAAATGATATGGTAAACAGATCAAAAGGTCTTTGTTAGGGTTGTAACGGGGCTAGGGTTAAAGGTGTGGATAAAGGCTGAAATTAGAAGGTTAGAATTGAGATTGAATTGATAAGTTACCTACCTAAAAATTTCTGAAAATAATAATCCTACTAATACGAGATTTTCTTTTGATAATTAGATTTTAACTTGTATAAGCTCACTCTTCATAATACTGATACTGAATATACTTTTTTTTAAGAACAAACTAAAGATAAATTTAACTACCAGAATAATAAACTTAGATAACTAGCTCAAATCAAATCGCGATTAAGGGGTAGTCAAAAGAAAGGGTGATAACAAATACAAAGGGTTTTGGGTTAAAATTAGCGGGTAAGTCAATAAAAAGGGTTGTTAGGCTCAACGGGGTTCACTAAGGGTTAATTATAAGGGTAGGCTATTTAGTGGAGTAAGTGGGTTAAAACCTAAGTACCTTTATCATCTCGGTATATCAAATCATAACTGTGGTCTTGACATATATAATCGAGGCAAGTTCTAGAATAACGGTTCATAGTTGACACACTCATAATCAAGAAGTGAGCATGAAAAAGAATGTATGCTCTATAAGGCTCAAATTCTTAAAAAAATTATGGGTGTTTTTAACATCAACCTTGTAAATCTCAAATTTCAAGATAACATTCAAATTCCGGTTGACAACCTAAAATTTTAATTTTTAGAAAATTAGACTTATCATGCTTGATTCCCTAGTATTCTTGAAATTCAATCATCAATGCACAATTAACTATGACTTATTCCAAAACATATCAATAAAAATCATAAATCATCAGAAATTTCAATTTAATTAGTATTATGAGAAAATTACTTTAAAACAAGATTAAATTCAGGGTTTTGAGAATAATGCAGAAAGTTAGGAATTTTTATCCTCAGGGTTTGAGAATAATGAAAAAAATTAGGCATTTTCTCAGAATAACTATTCACCCCCCACACTTAATATGTACATTGCCCGCAATGTACAAAGATAGATAATGACATTTGACGGATAAATCAAAAGAGAAGGGGAAAGAATTACTCCCTGAGTTGTAGATGTTTTCTCGAATGAATGTCTTTGGTGGCGGTGATGGTCAGTCGGGATAACGTTCTTGCGCTAGATGAAGAAATTGGGTAGCGCTTTGAGAAGTGCCAGGCTTTATTAAGACCTAATAAAAATAAACTAAATATAAAGTTATAGAAAAACAAATTAAAGGAAAGGAGACTAAGAAGAAAACTAAAATGAAAAGAAAATATTAATGGACTGTGAAGTCCTTATTGAAGGATGGTTCGCAAGGTGGGTGTGACTTCTAAGGCTGGGGATGTAATATCCCGGGTTAAGGGCTATTTTGTGGTTGCATAATTTTGCATGTGTTGGTTTGTTATGTTGTTGTTTGTGTGATTCGGGGCTTAGTTGTAGGCTAGAAGTGTGCCTGAGTAGGTAGGAAAATTTTAATTTTTGGCTTTACTTGAGAGAAGCTGAAGGAGTTGGGCCATATGTATTTTAATTGGTATTTTTGAGCATAACAAGCGAGCTAGCAAAGTGGCAGAGCTTGCGCCACTTGGAGCTTGGTTTGGCGTCATGTGCAAGGGGGAGGTCTTGGGTTCAAGCAACGAAAATCCCCACTTTTTGGCTTCTTTTTGGACGGCATAGGAGGGAGGAGTTAGATGGAGTTCAAATTCCTCCTTGGACCAAGTCAAACCATTCAAACGGTTGGTGTAGAGTAATTGTAGGAGGAAGACTTGGTCTTGTTGTTTGAATGTGGGGAGTGGAGTGTTTGGGGGGATTTGGCCGAATGTTGGGGCAGTTGTGGAGAGGGTGGCCGGTTTTGGGAAGTGGGGAGTGAGTAGGCCGAATTTTTCTTTTGGAATTTGATGCATATTCGGCCATTAGGAGACTAAACCAAATTCTTTCATTTTGACAAACCAAAGCCGAAATTCTAAAGAATTCTCTCATCTTTCTTTTTCACTTCTTGAACCGAAATACCACACTCCTAAATCTAGCCGAAACATCTTTGATCTTGGATGTTCATTTGGTAGCCGAATATCCTCCTCTCCATCCTCTTTTTCCTTGGTTCATTTGTGAAGTCGAATTTTCCACTCATTTTCCCATTTCTTTTGTGCCAAACCTATATTTCCATCTTCCATTCTCTTTCTTTTCTTTTTCGCTAAGAATTGTATAGAAGTGTGTGTTAAACACTTAGGCCGAATCTCTCTCTCCTAGTAGTCTCCTTGGCCGAATATCAATAGTGTGTTGGGGTTCTTGCTTTGTCGTTTGAGTGTTGGTAAGTTATTGGCCGAATGGTCATTTATTTTCTCTCTTTTTCTTAATCGATTTGAGTTGATTAAAGGGGGTCGATTTCAAATTGGGGAGGGTATTAATCTCTTATGTTTAATCGACTCTTGTTATAGGACATTTGGATTTCTTGGAGGCAAGCAAGAGGAGCCTTTTTCTCTGTTAAGCAATCGGTAAGTAATGGTAAAGGCTAGTACTTTTAGTTAATTCTTTGTATCCCGTTAAGGCAAGTTGTTAAGGTACGATTGTTGTTGTTTTAGGAGGTGGCCGATTATCTGAGGAACCATTGTGGTTCGGGTTTGATAAGAAATCAAACCAATAGCAAGGTAAGGGTGATTCAACAAACCCTTTTGGTCTAAATGGTGTTGGCCGAATGTTGTGGATGCCTAACCCCTATGTTTGGCCAATTTTAGGAGCAAGTCAATCGAGGGACCTAGATCGATTCGTTGGGATCTTTAGACTCGTATTTACCAGGTGTGTAACTAGTACACTGATTCTTAGTAATGATATTGATAAACCTATTTGCTTGTTAGAATTCATAACAGTGTGATGGATAATTGGATACCCAAATGGGGTATGTATACGGAGCCGGGTAAGTCTATGTTATTACCAGTTCGATTGTCGATACCTGTGACACTATGATTTATGTTATGTATGCTATGAGATGTATTATGGGCATGTTGGCATGTATTACATGATTTGCATCGATATGACATATTGGGTAATATGAGAGGAGGGGGATTTGATATCCGTGTCTTTGGGACACTGTGACTTTGGGTCACCAGAGGTTTGGCACCTCCAGTTGGTTTGGTACCACGTTGATATATTGTGACTTTGGGTCACAGAGGTTTGGCACCTCAGCGTCTCGTCCCAGTGGCTTAGTACCACGGTGGGTTGGCCCCACAGTTGATTATACGGGATTGACGCCAGTGATTTGGTATCGCACGATGGGTTGGCCCCATCACTCGATTATCGTGACTACGGTCACCAGTGGTTTGGGTACCACATTGTGTCTTTGGGACACCAGAGGTTTGGCACCTCATTGCGACTCGTCCCTGTGGTTGACACCACCGTGGGTTGCCCCACTTGAGAGATACGGGATTGTCGCTAGTGATTTGGTATCACGCGATGGGTTGGCCCCATCATCGGATTATTCGTGACTTTGGGTCACCAAAGTGGTTTGGCACCACACTTATGGATATCGTGACTTTGGGTCACGGTGGTTTAGCACCACCAGTGGTTTGGTACCACACGGGGTAGAAAAGGAGATACGGATGGTTAGGATCGGGTTGCATTAATTGTGTTGCTATGTATGATGTGTGTTAGCATGTTGCTTTATCGGGAGCGGGATTTATGCACTGAGTCATTCGACTCACCCTCTCCTTTGACATTTCAGGTGATACTTAGACGCGGACTTGGAGTCGGGATGGACTCGGGGTGCTCATGCCACGCTGAATAAAAAGTTTTACTCAGACATTACATTTTGGGTACTTTAGTTATTTACTTTTAGTTGGGTTTTATTTCGGATTTGTAAAAGGCCTTTAAATTATGCCTTATGATGTTTATGTTTTAAGTTAGATTTTAATATGCTTTAACAAAATAATTGGGTTAATTTGCTAAAACTTGAAATGACAACGATTTCAAAATTTTAACGATATGTTTTCAACTATACCATCGGGTATCACTGTAACGCCCCAAACCCGGTCCAAACACCACGACCGAATCTGGTATGTTACGGGGAAATGTGTTTGAAAAAAAATTGGTTGCACTAGATAGATTCGATAAAACTTTGTTCCTTTTTATTGAAAAGCGAGTTGTTTAAAATCGTTACTAAGCATTTAGACATGGTAAAATTTGATTTCACGATTTAAAACAATTGATCTTTATTGGTTTATAAAATCAAAGTGATACCCGATGGTATAGTTGAAAACGTATCGCTTTGTTGGTTTGAAAACGTTGCCTTTCCAAATTTTAATAAAATTCGTACCAAGTTATTATTTTACAGCATACCAAAATCTAATGTAAAACATAAACATCATAATGCACATCTTAGAAAGGCTCTTTACAAATCCAAGATAAAACCCAAAATAAAGGTAAGCACTAAGGTACCCAAATGAAAATGTCTGAGTAAAACTTTTTATTCAGCATGGCATAAGCACCCCGAGTCCATCCCGGCTCCAAGTCCGCGCGTCTACGAGTCACTGAAATGTCAAAGGAGAGGGTGAGTCGAATGACTCAGATGTGTAAATCCGCTCCCGATAGAACAACATGCTAACACACATCATACATAGCAACATAATTAATGCAACCCGATCCTAACCATCCATACACCTTTTCTACCCCGTGTGGTACCAAACCACCGGTGGTGCCAAACCACCGTGACGTATAGTCACAATGTGTTACCAAAACACACTGTGTCCCAAAGACACAATATCCGTCAATGTGGTACCAAACCACTTTGGTGTCCCAAAGACACAATTGTGCTACCAAAGCACCGTGTGACCAAGTCACAAATCCAAAGATGGGGCCAACCCATCGTGTGTTACCAAAACACTAGCGACGATCCCATATCTCAAGTGGGGCCAACCCACGGTGGTCAAACCACGGGGACTAGTCGCAATGAGGTGCCAAACCTCTGGTGTCCCAAAGACACAATGTGCTACCAAAGCACCGTGACCGTAGCCACAAATCAAATCGATGATGGGGCCAACCCATCGTGTGTTACCAAAACACTTGGCGTCAATCCCGTATAATCATCTGTGGGGCCAACCACACCGTGTGTGAGAGCCACTGGGACGAGACGAGGTACCAAACCTCTGGAGGTGCCAAACCTCTGGTGACCCAAAGTCACAAAGTGTGCTACCAAAGCACCGGTGCTCGTCAAGACAATATATCATCGCTCCCTCTCTCGTATCACCCATACATATCATACTCATGGGGTTATGCATCTCATACAAGCCATGCATATCATGCTAACATATCAAGCATTACAACTCATAACATGCATAACATAAATCATGATATCATGTATTATCATTAATACTCATCATAGAAACGGACTTACCTAATCGTATACATACCCCTTTTTGGGTATCCAATTATCCTTCTCACTGTGTCAATCTTATTAAGCAATCAAGTTTATTAACAACATTACTAAGTAGAGGATGTGTTAGTTACACACCTGATAACTACGAGTCCAAAGATCCCTACGAACGATCTATGTCCTTCGATTGTCAAGCCCCTAAAACAATCGGCCAACATAGGATTAAGCACTAAGACCATTCGGCCAAAGACATATAAACCCAAAGGGGTTAATTTCAATCCCTTACCTTGAAGGTGATTTGGTTTCCTACCAAATCCAAGTCAAGCAGTGATTCCTCTTCCAACAATCAGCACCCTAATAAACCAATAGTTAATCATTAATCACTTTAAGCTTAATCGAAGTCAACTGACCATAATCGGCCCTTAACCAAACCATAAAAACCAAAAGAGGGAGATATGACCATTCGGCCTTGCACTTACCAACACCCAATCACCAAAATTCGGCCAACCCAACACCAGGGAAGAGAGGAGATTCGGCCAAGGCTTCAAAAGAAAGGAGAGGATTCGGCTTATAGGTGTTCAACACCCTTGGGTTCAGCTTAGAGAGAAAAGAATGAGAACAAGGGTGAGAAGAGATAGAGAAACGGCACAAGCACTTAGGAAAGAAGGAAAATAAAAGATGAATCCAAAAGAAATAAGAGAAACGGTGGAGGTGTTTGGAAGATGAGAGTTTCGGCTATCTAAGCTCAACCAAGAAGAAAATATGGGAGAAGAGACTTTTTACTTTCGGCTCAAACAATTTGAAATAGAAAGAAGGTTGAAAGAATAGGATTTCGGCTATTAAGAAAAGTTGACACAAAATAATTTCGGCAACTAGATGTTTGCACATTCGGTTTCAAAAAAAGAAAGTGAAAGAAATTCTTTAAGCATTCGGTTTTGAAAAGGAAAAAGAAAGACTTACTTGGAGGAAATTCGGCTAACACCTTCTCAAAAAGGCAACACAGGTTCGGCAATTGAGAGCTTACACTTTCGGTTTTGGTATGGCAAAAAGGGAAAATTTGCTTCTAAAGATTTTGACCGAAAACACCAAAACTCAAAATGAATTTCGGCACTAACACACACCCATATTACCAAGCCGTCACTCCCCCCCCAAACTCCCCCTAAAATTCGGCCTCAATCCCCCCATTCACTCCACTCCACACATTTCAAATGTGTGGACCAAGTCACACTCCACTATTTACTCTCCACCATCCTTTTGAATGTGAAGACTTGGTCCAAACTAGAGTTTCACTAGCCTTCTACCTCTCCTCCATGCCGTCCCAAAAAGAAGTAAAAAGGAGAACTCTGCAGCTCGAACACTGGACCTCCCTCTCCTGAAGATGACGCCACATCAAGCTCCCCCATGTGGCGCATGCTTTGCCACTCCACCAGCTCCTCTTTTGTGCTCAGAAACACAACATAAAATACACATCCCTCAGCTCCATCAGCTCCCCTGACTTAACACCCAAAAACCAAAATTTTTCCATACACTCAGGCACACACCTAGGCTACAATTAAGCCCCTAAAGTATAGAAATAGCAAACTAACACCTGTAAAACATGCCACAACAAAATAGCCCCTAACCCGGGATATTACAGTTCTACCCCCCTTAAAAATAATTTCGGCCTCGAAATTACCTAGTCAAAAGAGTTGCGGGTATTGCTGTCTCATCGTATCCTCGGGTTCCCACGTGGCTTCTTCCACGCCATGGTTCCGCCAAAGAACCTTAACCAAAGGCACAGACTTTCTACGTAGAACCTTGACATCTCGATCTAGAATCGCATGTGTTCCTCTTCCATAGTCAAATCTGGATTTACCTCGATCTCCTCTACTGCTGCTACATGTGATGGATCTGAACGGTACCTCCGAAGCATCGAAACGTGAAAAACGTCGTGAATCTGGCTAAGCTCTGCTGGCAACTCAAGCTGATACGCCACAGGTCCAACTCGTCTCAATACCTTATATGGCCCAATGAATCTCGGACTAAGCTTGCCTTTTCTGCCAAACCTCAGCACCTTCTTCCAAGGTGAGACCTTTAAGAAAACCCGATCTCCCACAGCGAACTCTATATCTCTTCGCTTAAGATCGGCATAAGACTTTTGCCGGTCCGAAGCTTCCTTCAAACGAGCCTGGATCACTCTAACCTTGTCCTCGGTCTCAGCAACCAACTCGGGTCCCAACAACTGACGTTCACCTAACTCTGTCCAACAAGTAGGTGAGCGACACTTCCTACCATACAAATACCATATGGTGCCATCTTGATGCTTGCTTGGTAGCTGTTGTTGTAGGCGAACTCAATAACTAACGGCGAAACTCTTCCCAACCGCCTCAAGTCCGAACACAACCTCTCAACATGTCTTCTAAGATCTGAATGACCTTTACACGATTGCGTCGCGATCATGCGGGTGAAAAGCCGTCTTTGAAATCCAAGCGCATACCCGAGCCCGATGCAACGCTCTCGTAACCTCGACGTAAACACGGGATCCTATCCGAGATTATTGAAACTGGACGCCGTGTAGCCTTACTATCTCGACGACACATAAAGCTTCGCCAATCTTCGAAGTGAATAGTCCACTCTCACCGAATAAAATGGTGACTTAGTCGAGACGGTCCACGATAACCCAAATCGATCTTTTTCTTGCTTGGCGTAGCGGTAACCCCACCGACGAAATCCATAGTTATCCTTTCCCACTTCCACCGAGGAATTTTCACAGTCAAGCAAACCCGACGATGAATCGATGTTCCGCTTTGACTGCGACAAGTCGACACTTCCCAACAAACTCTGTCACTTCTTTCTTCAAGCCGGCCACCAAAATCGCTCTTTAAGATCCCTATACATTTTGCTACCTCCGGGATGCATAGCATAAGGATCTGCTATGTGCGCCTCGAAGAATCCTCTCTCGCCTCGACTCAACATCTTTAGGCATACAAGCCTTCCCTTGAAAACACGAAACCTCATCACTAGACAAGTCAGAACCCTCCAAACCACCATTCTGCACTTGCAACCTTCGCGCACTCAGAACCTCGTCCCCTAACTGTTTCTCTTTGATCTGCTTAACCCAAGTAGGCTTAACCTGCAGCTCTGCCAGAATACTCCCGTCGTCATACAAACTTAAATGGGCAAACATCGCTCTTAAGTCCGAAACAACCCTACGGCTCAAAGCGTCTGCCACCACGTTAGCCTTGCCCGGATGATATTCGATCGAACAGTCGTAGTCCTTGAGCAACTCAACCCATCTACGCTGCCTCAAATTCAGATCCTTCTGAGTCAATAGGTACTTCAAACTCTTATGATCTGTGTAGACGATTGACTTCTCACCGTATAAGTAGTGCCTCCAAATTTTTAGAGCGAAGACTACAGCTGCTAGCTCCAAGTCGTGCGTCGGATAGTTGACCTCGTGTGGCCTCAGCTGCCGAGAAGCATAAGCCACAACCTTACCCTCGCGCATCAAAGACACAACCCAAGCCCGTGTGTGATGCATCGCAAGATACTCGTGAATTCCTTACCCACCCTCAGGTTGAATTAACACAGAGCCTCACAAGATCTTCTTCAACTTATCAAAACTCTCCTGCTGCTTTCTCGGTCAAACGAACGGAACTCCCTTTCTTAACAACTTAGTCATCGGTCTTTGCAATTAACGAAAACCTCAACAAATCTTGATAGTATCCTGCCAAACCCAGAAACTCCGAATCTCAAATGATCCGACTTAGGAGGCTCCAATCCAAAACCGCCTCAACCTTCCGAGGATCTACTCTAATCCCCTCAGCTGATACTACATGACCCAAAAACGTCACTTCACTAAGCCAGAACTCACACTTACTGAACTTAGCATAGAGTTGCTTCTCCCTCAAAATTTGCAACACCACACCTCAAGTGTGTATCATGCTCTTCTTCCGACCTTGAGTAAACCAAGATGTCGTCAATAAAAACCACGACGAAATGGTCCAGAGATCAAAAACAAACACCTATTCATCATATCCATAAAAGTCTGCCGGGCGTTAGTCAACCCGAACGGCATTACCAGAATTCGTAGTGGCGTGCCGAGTTCAAACGCTGTCTTATGGATATCCGCTTCCTTAACTTTCAACCGATGATACCTGACCTCAAATCGATCTTGAAAACACCGATGCACCTTTCACCGATCAAACAAGTCATCTATCCGTGGTAACGGATACTTGTTTTTAATCGTCGACTTATTCGGTTGGCGATGAGTCGATACACATCCGCATCGAACCGCCCTTCTTCTTGACGAATAACACCGCGCGCCCCACGGCGAAACACTTGGCCTAATGAAGCCTCGATCCAACAGCTCCACGAATCCGAGCCTTAAGCTCCACCAATTCCTTTGGTGCCATCCTATATGGAGCAACAGACACTTTGCGCAGATCCCCGTAGTAGCGATCTATCCCAAACTCTACCTCACGATCCGGTGGCAAACCCTAAGCTCCTCCGAAACATATCCACAAATTCCTTAACATGATTTAACCTTCTCAACAAAGAGACTCTTTAGCCTCTAAGGCATACACATGAACCACATACGCTTCGCGACCCTTCCCGACCATCTTTACGACTTTTAATGCCGATACCACATTGGATAAGTAATCTCTCCTATTACCTATCATAATCACTTCATCTCCTTGTCCGTCGATAGAACCATGCGCTTTAGCGCGCAATCCACCTTGGCCTGGTACTTGACCAACCAGTCCATCCCGAGAATCGATCGAACTCCCCAACGGCGGTTCCATCGGATCGGCAGAAGCAAAAATGACCCTTGGAGTTCTAGGGGTACATCCTTATACAACTTATCTACCACTACAGAGTGACCTGGAGGCTAAATACGGTCATTTGTCTAGAAGCGGTTTACGAGTCTAAGTCCATGGTCTCAACTATACTACTAGCAACATACGAATGCGTGGAACCCAAGTCAATTAAAGCGGATATAGGAGAACCAAAAATCAAAACGCATCTGGGTGATTACGTCCGGTCGTCGCCTCTCTCCTCGCGGCGCCTAGTCAGCATACACTGCACCAGTGTCGTGCCTCGAACTACCCGCGCACCTCGCGCGGTGCTCCACGACCTCGACCAAATCCATTACCACCTCTCCCATTACCCCCGGCCCTCTGTGGTGGCGGTCCATTACCTCTGAATCGACACGGCCACGACTCTCGGTCAATCCACGCCATCCTACGCGGGCGGTCCCTAATGCGATGATCCGAGAGAACCACACTCGAAGCAACCTTTTCCACCACCCAACAACCACCCCAATGAGATTTCCCACACCGATTACATCATGCGCGGCGGTCCTCGCTAGCGAAAGAATAAACCTAGCGATCGATTACGCCCACTCGGTGCAGCCCTCTTCTCGCGGATTGCGGGCGATCCGTAAGACCCGAAGCTCCTCTTAAGCCTACTCCTGTCCATGCTCTGCCTTACCGACTCCTTAACCCCTCGGCTACCTTAGCCTTCTCAACTAAGACAACAAACTCGCGCTCCTGGCGAGGAGCAATCAGCGACCTCAACTCGCCTCGCGAGACCATCCTCGAAACGAACACACCTCTCATGCTCGGTGGCTACAATGCCCTCGCATACCTACTCGCTTTCCAGAACTCAACTTACTACTCAAGAGCATGATTTACTCTCCACGAACAAGCCTCGAAAATGCCTTTCGCTAGAGTCGATGTTACTAGCCCCGATGTATTTCTTTTGATATGCAGCCTCGAAATAATCCCATGTCGATCTCCTCACCGCCACACATGTCCCGAACCGTGAGCCACCACCGATATGACTCATCTCGGAGAAGCGATACGATGCCCTTCAACTTCTCTTGACCACAAGTCCAGATCATCCATGATCCGCCGAGTTGCCTCCAAACAATATTCAAAGATGCTAGGAGCAACACCCGATACACCTCGGAAAAATTCGCCCCGTTAGCTCCGAGTCGCTCAGGAACAGATTTCCTAACTCCTGCACCACCACTTACACCAGCTACTCTTTCCAACACCCGCAAATCGCGCTCGTGACACCGCATCGTCTCGGTCGATCCTCGAACTCACCACCTCCACCGGTGGTGGCGAGCCAAGCATCTCATTTTCTCGACCTGACCAGATCCTACGGGTTCAGAAACCGTCATTCTACCCCTACCTCTACCACGAGTATTACGACCACGTCCGCCTCGAGTGCTCATGTCTAATCTTCCTACGTATCTGATTAAAAAGATTTTTATGCATTAGCATCGTTCCACTTTCTTAATCGCAAAGAAATTTTATGGATAGAGTTTAATCAGGGGTTCTTTCGAGCAACCAAGGTTTCAATCTTCTATCCTATTCACCCAAAAGAGGTTATACATCCATTCCTTAACCCTTTCCATACCTATTCACTCTTCGGACATTGCTGCCCATTCTAGCCCAAGGGTATTTTCGTCATTTTCCCTACAGGGTATTTTCGTAATAAAAAGATATTTTAAACTTTCGTAAAACCGGTCACTTTGAAATTCTAAAGAAATTGAGAGTGTTCTTTGAAAATTCTGTAAAATACTTTGTTTTGGAAACCGGGGGTATTTTAGTAATTTTCACAAACTGAGGGCGTTTCCGTAAATTTCCAAAATCAAAATTTTCGATTGATATTTTGTAAAACAGAGTGTTTAAATTTCGTAACATCATTGAAATTTTGGGCAAAATCATTGAGTTGGGCAAAATTTTGGGCAAAATTTTAGTAAATTTACCCCTAAGGGCATTTTTGTAATTTTTCACAAATCGGGAAATTCGTTGTAAAAGTGACATTCTCAGTTTTGAAAGAGTGTATTGCAAAAAGTTTGAAAAAACATTAGGGTTGTTGTTGTATTTTCGAAAACATGGCTAATTCCCTTTTCGGGTTTTAGTCGTTAAGTTAAGTCTATGACCGAGCCTTCTTGGTCGTGGTGAACTCGAGCTACGCACTGGTGGGATACTGCGAAGAGGAGGTGAGTCACGAGGATCGCTTAAATACCAAGCTCTTCCTGCCTCTCCTAGACATGCGTCTGAGTTACCACACCCTAGCCCCGTGGTGAGTCATAGATTGGTTTAGTGCTTTAAGTCTTATGCTTTAGTTCAAGTGTTTGAGTGATCTAATCCTGGAGTTCAAGTCCTATAAATCTAACTACGTTCCATAACACCTACCCTTCTACAAATAATAATTCACAGAAGAGTTTAGAATTACTTACCTGGGCGAACTGGTGCCGGAGACTCGGTGCCATGCCTTGTAAACCATGTATTCAATCCCAAAACACTTAAAACGAACTTTTGAAAACAATTTGGGCCTCAAGCCCACAGCCGAGCTTTTGAACTTAGCTCTGATACCACAATTGTAACACCCCAAACCCGGTCCAAACACCACGACCGAATCTGGTATGTTACGGGGAAATGTGTTTGAAAAAAATTGGTTGCACTAGATAGATTCGATAAAACTTTGTTCCTTTTTATTGAAAAGCGAGTTGTTTAAAATCGTTACTAAGCATTTAGACATGGTAAAATTTGATTTCACGATTTAAAACAATTGATCTTTATTGGTTTATAAAATCAAAGTGATACCCGATGGTATAGTTGAAAACGTATCGCTTTGTTGGTTTGAAAACGTTGCCTTTCCAAATTTTAATAAAATTCGTACCAAGTTATTATTTTACAGCATACCAAAATCTAATGTAAAACATAAACATCATAATGCACATCTTAGAAAGGCTCTTTACAAATCCAAGATAAAACCCAAAATAAAGGTAAGCACTAAGGTACCCAAATGAAAATGTCTGAGTAAAACTTTTTATTCAGCATGGCATAAGCACCCCGAGTCCATCCCGGCTCCAAGTCCGCGTCTACGAGTCACCTGAAATGTCAAAGGAGAGGGTGAGTCGAATGACTCAGTGTGTAAATCCCGCTCCCGATAGAACAACATGCTAACACACATCATACATAGCAACATAATTAATGCAACCCGATCCTAACCATCCATACACCTTTTCTACCCTGTGTGGTACCAAACCACCGGTGGTGCCAAACCACCGTGACGTATAGTCACAATGTGTTACCAAAACACTTTGGTGTCCCAAAGACACAATATCCGCCAATGTGGTACCAAACCACCGGTGTCCCAAAGACACAATTGTGCTACCAAAGCACCGTGACCGAAGTCACAAATCCAAAGATGGGGCCAACCCATCATGTGTTACCAAAACACTAGCGCATTTATCCCATATCTCAAGTGGGGCCAACCCACCCACGTGGTCAAACCACGGGGACTAGTCGCAATGAGGTGCCAAACCTCCGTGTCCCAAAGACACAATTGTGCTACCAAAGCACCGGTGACCGAAGTCACAAATCCAAAGATGGGGCCAACCCATCGTGTGTTACCAAAACACTAGCGATTTATCCCATATCTCAAGTGGGGCCAACCCACGGTGGTCAAACCACGGGGACTAGTCGCAATGAGGTGCCAAACCTCTGGTGTCCCAAAGACACAATGTGCTACCAAAGCACTGTGACCGTAGCCACAAATCGATGATGGGGCCAACCCATCGTGTGTTACCAAAACACCGGCGTCAATCCCAGTATAATCATCTCGTGGGGCCAACCCACTGTGGTACTTGAGCCACTGGACGAGACGGCGAGGTACCAAACCTCTGGAGGTGCCAAACCTCTGGTGACCCAAAGTCACAAAGTGTGCTACCAAAGCACTGGTGCTCGTCAGCACAATATATCACTGCTCCCTCCTCTCGTATCACCCATACATATCATACTCATGGGGTTATGCATCTCATACAAGCCATGCATATCATGCTAACATATCAAGCATTACAACTCATAACATGCATAACATAAATCATGATATCATGTATTATCATTAATACTCATCATAGAAACAGACTTACCTTTAATCGTACACATACCCTTTTTGGGTATCCAATTATCCTTCTCACTGTGTCAATCTTATTAAGCAATCAAGTTTATTAACAACATTACTAAGTAGAGGATGTGTTAGTTACACACCTGATAACTACGAGTCCAAAGATCCCTACGAACGATCTATGTCCTTCGATTGTCAAGCCCCTAAAACAATCGGCCAACATAGGATTAAGCACTAAGACCATTCGGCCAAAGACATATAAACCCAAAGGTGTTAATTTCAATCCCTTACCTTGAAGGTGATTTGGTTTCCTACCAAATCCGAGTCAAGCGATGATTCCTCTTCCAACAATCAAGACCTAATAAACCAATAGTTAATCACTAATCACTTTAAGCTTAATCGAAGTCAACTGACCATAATCGGCCCTTAACCAAACCATAAAAACCAAAAGAGGGAGATATGACCATTCGGCCTTGCACTTACCAACACCCAATCACCAAAATTCGCCAACCCAACACCGGGGAAGAGAGAGATTCGGCCAAGGCTTCAAAAGAAAGGAGAGGATTCGAACATATAGGTGTTCAACACCCTTGGGTTGGCTTAGAGAAAAAGAATGAGAACAAGGGTGAGAAGAGATAGAGAAACGGCACAAGCACTTAGGAAAGAAGGAAAATAAAAGATGAATCCAAAAGAAATAAGAGAAACGGTGGAGGTGTTTGGAAGATGAGAGTTTCGGCTATCTAAGCTCAACCAAGAAGAAAATATGGGAGAAGAGACTTTTTACTTTCGGCTCAAACAATTTGAAATAGAAAGAAGGTTGAAAGAATAGGATTTCGGCTATTAAGAAAAGTTGACACAAAATAATTTCGGCAACTAGATGTTTGCACATTCGGTTTCAAAAAAAGAAAGTGAAAGAAATTCTTTAAGCATTCGGTTTTGAAAAGGAAAAAGAAAGACTTACTTGGAGGAAATTCGGCTAACACCTTCTCAAAAAGGCAACATAGGTTCGGCAATTGAGAGCTTACACTTTCGGTTTTGGTATGGCAAAAAGGGAAAATTTGCTTCTAAAGATTTTGACCGAAAACACCAAAACTCAAAATGAATTTCGGCACTAACACACACCCACATTACTGCCGTCACTCCCCCAAACTCCCCCTAAAATTCGGCCTCAATCCCCCCATTCACTCCACTCCACACATTTCAAATGTGTGGACCAAGTCACACTCCACTATTTACTCTCCACCATCCTTTTGAATGTGAAGACTTGGTCCAAACTAGAGTTTCACTAGCCTTCTACCTCTCCTCCATGCCGTCCCAAAAAGAAGTAAAAAGGAGAACTCTGCAGCTCGAACACTGGACCTCCCTCTCCTGAAGATGACGCCACATCAAGCTCCCCATGTGGCGCATGCTTTGCCACTCCACCAGCTCCTCTTTTGTGCTCGAAAACACAACATAAAATACACATCCTCGCCTCCATCACCCCACGACTTAACACCCAAAAACCAAAATTTTTCCATACACTCAGGCACACACCTAGGCTACAATTAAGCCCCTAAAGTATAGAAATAGCAAACTAACACCTGTAAAACATGCCACAACAAAATAGCCCCTAACCCGGGATATTACAATCACACTGATTTTATAAATAAATGAAAATCAATCGTCTTCCAACTTGAAATCAAATTTTTACTCAGTCTAAATGTTTTAGTAATGATATTAAACAACTTGTTTTTCCAAACGGAACAGAGTTTTTATCAAATCTGTTTAGTGCAAACTCGTAACTTTCAAACACGTTTTTCCCCATAACATACTAGATTCGGTCGTGGTGTTTGGACCGGGTTTGGGGTGTTACAGGGGAGGTCTTGGCGGTGGCCGAAGTGAAGAGATTATCATAGTGGTCGGCGTGATTCCCTAGCAGCCTAGCGAACCTGACACTACGAAACTAAATTAAGCTAAACTAAATTAAACATAAGATTATTAAAGAAAATGAGAATGAAAGGAAAGAGAAATGAAAAATAAAAACTAATTGGTCTCATAGGTCCTTGGCTTGGTGTTGAGATGAAGCTACCGACATGAACTCATGTTGATCGTTCTTTATTAAGGAGCCTATGCTTAGCTTTCTCCGTTTCTTCGGCATGCTGTTGGTTTGCTCAAGGATCTAGAGTCTTAGTGAGTGAAGAATCTGAGATGGAAGAGAGTGAGGAGCAAAGAAGATAGGGGTGAAAATCAGATGGAGGGAAGGGGAAGAGTTGAGGAGTTTAAATAGATGCTCAAGTTTGGTAATCCCTCACGGTCGTGTCTCAGGGTGTGTCGATTTACACGGCCTCCTCATACGGCCTTGTTATAGAGGGTGTTGTCACCCTATGCCCGTGTTTGAGCCCTCTATGCCCGTGCTTGACAAAGTAAACGGTAGGCACGGTGAGGTCCCACGGGCGTGTGTAGCCCGTGTGTTACAAGTCAGTACCCTCAGAATTTTCACACGGTTGGGGGCACGACCGTGCCCTATCTGTCGGTGCCCGTGGGGAGGGTGGTTGGATCCGTGACACTGAGGGGTGGTTGGACTGGCTTTGCACGGCCTCTGCTCTGTCAGTGTAGCGGTTCTGGTGGTCCACACGGCCACGGCTGTGTGTAAGGCCGTGTGACCTGGAAATCCTACATTTGTTTGGTTAGTTTAAACAGAAGAAAAAAAGAAAATAAATTTAAATGCAAATAAAAGTAAAAAAGAATTAAAGTTAGTGCTCGGGTTGCCTCCCGAGAAGCGTTCGTTTATAGTCTTAAGCTAGACTTTCCTCTTATTTGAAAATTTTTAGGGAGGTTTGAAAGTATGGATATCTTCCCTTATGCCTATAGTCCTATTTTCTTGACAAAGGTTGAGTCGAGAAGCGTTTACCTTAGAAGTGCCACATGTTGGGTAGCTTACTTTGACTCTTTCGTGTAAGAAGATATTGCGTACCTCAAGAGGGATTTCTTTCTTCAGGTTTGCTGTGATGATGCTAAGATCGGCTTTATTGATTAGTACCTGATTTCCTATTTTGATGTGATTTGATGTTCCTACGAGCTCTTCTGGTGGTTCCTTCGGATTTACAGTATGTAGCTCTGGCTCTTCCTCGTGCATCCCTAATTTCTCTTTGAAGTGTGTTTTCCACTCATCTAGGTCATCGATTTGAATCCTTTGCTACTCATGAGTTATTTCTTTATTGGCACTGAGCTAAGGATCTGGTTCACTCGTTCCCTTTTTTGGAGGTTCCTGTAAAGAGAGTGTAATTAAATGATTATCAAAAGAATTTTCTTCCTCACCTTGATTCTTTGATGACCTAGCTGAGTCGAGGGCTTGAAGGTTAATTGAGTCATCACCTACACAAAGTATGAGCTCACCTGAGGCAACATCAATTTTAGTCTTAGCAGTTGCTAGAAAAGGCCTTCCTAAAATTAAGGGGATTGAATTATCCTCATCCATGTCTAAAACAACAAAATCTACTGGGAAAACAAATTTATCGATTTTTACGAGAACATATTCAATAATGCCCCTAGGAATTCTAACAGTTTTCATCCTCGGGTGCTTTCCTGAATATAAGACATGAAAAAGAAAGGATTAAGAGCACCTTTTTACATAAATCGAGGGATAAATCATCCAAAAGCATACTAAATGTGGGATTAAAATATGTTACTTTTACGGTTTATCAAGGGGACACATGGCCGGAACACATGCCCGTGGGGCAGACCATGTGTCACACACGGCCTAGACACATGCCCGTGTGTCTACCCGTGTGGACAAAAACAAGGCTATTTACCAAGCCATTTTCCCACCCTCATTTGCACACATCTACACAACATTACCTAACACAAATTCAAGCATATAAATGCAACCAAACAACCACAAACAAGACAATAACATGTCCTTCTTATACCATCATTTATCATGCTTAAAACATCATACTTAACCCATTAAAAACATACTAATTTCACATTCACAAGAGGGCATTAATATTCAAATAAACTTATAATCAACATAAGCCATCATTCATGGCTACATATAAGATGAAGCGTTAACAATTACAAGCCAACACATATGGCCAAATTAATAATGATACACATAACAAATTGGCCTAGTCCCTATACATGCCATAGACTTAAAATACTTGAATTCATTTATACCCAAAATGACAGCTTGATAGTGTGATAGGATCTTTGACGATTTCCAACCCGAGCTAGCTCAATAACCCTATAAGACATTGGAAAGGACGGGGGTAAGCTATATATATAGCTTAGTAAGTCTGTACGAAAATAATAAGCAAATCTTACCAATCATTTACCAAGTCCAACAATATAAACATAAAATAGTACAAATTGTTATAAATCTCGTAGTTATAGTTTTCATTCAGTCATAATGTTTACTCTATCAACTTATAAGCATAATTTAACAGATCTTGGCATTAGCCTAACAACCATAATCTCTTCTTTGTAACAAATTACAGCAAATACAAATCATTTAAAACTTCATAGTAACCATGCACATTAATTATGAGTATTTACATTCCCAAGCGTATACTTTAACATCTTTCAATTTCTAATATCTTATCTTCCTATACTTCCATAACCTTTTTAATAGGCAATTATACCAAACATCCCTTTTTCTCATATCTAATAAAATACAATTTGTGTGAATAAAACATGTTATATCATAACTCAATTTAGCCTGAAAGCCAAACATATAATCGTCAACTGGATTTACCATGTATTTCATACATCACAAGTATTGACCAATAATCACAAGGTTTTCACAAAAACATCACTATGGAAATCATGAACTCACAATTTCATGAAGTCAATGCTTATAAACTTTACGTACATATCGATACCAATTTGTAATACTTACATACCATTTCTCTCCTTTGACATACCCATTGAATTTCCCGTTGAACTATTTGGAATACTAAAGGATACTCGAGAATCTTGTACATACAGTATCATACAAATGCCATATCCCAGATATGGTCTTACATGAAATCTCGTATCGATGCCAACAGCTCAGCTTTGGTCTTACATGAAGTCTCATATCAATGCCATATCCAAATATGGTCTTACACGCAATCACAGTAACCCTAATGTCATGATATTTGTATCCTATCTATTCCAAATGTTCAACCAGGACTTTCGTTGTATCGAATCTCCGTCAGTCATTTCCGTAGTATCGTTCTCAATAGCATTCACATTTCATTTCAATAATGCAGCATTTACCACAGTTATATCAATTAAGCATTTATAAACATATAATTTAATGCTTATTAAACATACGAACTTACCTCGACATAAAAATGGCAAAAAGGGCTAAATCGTCAAATACTTATTTTTCCCCCGTTCTAGGTCTGAACCTCATTTTTGCTTTATCTATAATATCACATTTAACTTATCTAACGATTATACTATTCAAATTAGCCCAAAATCACATTATGGACAAATTACATTTTTGCCCCTAAAGTTTGACATTTTTACATTTTAGTCTTTAGGCTTGTAAAATGAAATGTACTTAATTTCTTCAATAACCATAACTAGCTGAACCTTATACATGCTTATAACAGCCCACATTTTTCTTTTATTCGCATTTTAACACCTACTTTTATAACTTTTACAATTAAGTCCCTTTTAGGCATTTTCATCGAAAATCACTTAGCAAAAGTCGTTTATCATACACCAAACATACATTTTCTACATTAGACATCAAAATACATAAATATCCATCATGGTTAAAATTTCAGACCTTGATTATTTCTTAAACTAGTGGTAGAAATAGATAGATCATGTTACAAGAATATCAAAAACATAAAAATCATTAAAAACGGGGCTAGAACGGACTTACAATCGAGCTTGGAAGCTTGAAAAACCCTAGCCATGGTTTCTTCCTGGTATATTCGGCCATGGGGTAGAAGATAAGCAAAAATTGGCTTTTGATTTGGCTTTTTAATTCATTTTATTACCAAATTACCAAAATGCCCTTAATGAAAAACTTTAGAAACATACCAAACCATGTCCATTTTTGTCAACCAACTTAACCAATGGTCTAATTACCATCTAAAGACCTCTAATTTAAAATCTCATAGCAATTGCACACCTTTAACATATAGAATTCAAGTTTCGCACTGTCCTTTTAACTAAATTGAGTGCCCAAACATCAAAATTTTGAACGAAACTTTCGCGAAATCATTCCATAAAACTGTAGAACACAAAAATATAATAAAATAAAATTTTCTTCGCAGATTTGTGGTCCTGAAACCATTGTTTTGACTAGACCCAAAATTGGGTTGTTACACCATACGTACCTGTACCAACTTGTACCAATCTCATACTCAGCACATCCTTCATTTACCCGTGAACCATTTGGAATAGAATTCAGATACTCAAGGTCTCACTCGATAAATACCTATACCATGGCCCGAAGCCAAATTAAGGTAACTTATCCGAAATTCTAATATCATGGCTCGAAGCCAAATCAGCTGAAATGCATGGGCCAAAGCCAAATCGGTTTATCTCACACACATAGTGTTAAATCATGGCCCGAAGCCAACTCAAGTATACCTAATGATATGTCACTAGCATCCTAAACTATTCCTAAGGTTCAACCGGGATTCCAACTGTCGTATCATCGTCAAATCATTTCCGAACTTGTTCGTAATCGCATAATCATAATTCATGTCATATCAAAGCATATAAAATATATTTGTAACAAAAATATAACATATGAACTTACCTCGAATGTTAAAACGGTGAATCAAGTCGATTGGTCGATAACTTTATCTTTTCCCCTATCCAAGTCCGTACTTCACTTTTCCTGATCTAAATTTATTCAAAATTAACTTATTTAGTTATCTATTCATTCAATTTAGTCCAAAACACCCTTTAAGACACATTTACACTTTTACCCCTAAACTTTTACATTTTTACAATTTAGTCTGTAGTCCATAAAATCACAAATTCATGCAATTTAGTCACCACCCATGCTAGCCAAATTTCTCTAGTACTCATATTAGCCCATATTTCTCATTTATTTCACATTTTAACCACTAACTTTTCAATTTAATCCATTTTTTACATTTTTGCCAAAAATCACTTTACAAAAGCTATTAATCTAACATTAAACTTTCCAAATCTATCATAAATCATTAAATTACTCAAGCATTCAACAATGGAAACATGATAAATCTTTAACAATTTCAAAATCTAGGGTACGGGCCAGCTAGAATACGAAGCAACAATCTCAAAAACGTAAAAATCATTAAAAATTGAGCTAAAACCATACCTTAATCTAGCCTTCAAAGTAGCCGAATGTTCAAACTTGTTTAATAGCTTTCTAAAGCTTTAGTTTCGGTGGAGAAGAACATTTCCATGCATTTTACTGTTTTATTTGTTTAATATAACATTATTCATAAATTACTAAATTAACCTTAGTATTAAACCATTAAAACACCTTAATAAATGTCCATATATGTCCACTCATGTGTCAAATGGTCAAATTACAACATAAGGACCTCCATTTTAATGATCCATAGCTAATAGATACATTTAACTAATAAAACATGCATTTTACACTTAATGCGATTTAGTTCTTTTTCTAAAATTGACCAATTAAACGATAAAATTTCTTAATGAAATTTTCATACAATCATGTATTCATACCGTAGACATTTAAATAATAATAAAATAAATATTTTGACATAGGATTTGTGGTCTCGAAATCACTATTCCAATTTGACCAAAAACGGGCTATTACACACTCGCTAATCCCCCATAGAAGGATTAGTTCCTCATGGTTTCGTAAACACTATAAAATCGATATAAAGCATAAACATGATAATTAAATCAAAAGTATAAGGTTTAAGAAATATCTTGATTTGCATTATCAATAAAATAAAACCACAAGAGTTGATTGTATCCTCAAATCAGATCTCCCGAAATAAAACAAAGAACAAACTGAAAGTAAATCTAAAACCTAAGAAAGAGAAAAACTTAAAAGATAATTTTCTAAGCTAAGTAATTGGTGTCCATAAAATGTGAAAAATGAGACTATTTATAGATTTAAGGTGGTAAACGTCCCTAACCCCAGTTTAGTTGACATTCCCAAGTTTTAAGTTTGATTATGCAGACCAAAACGCCCCCTGATTCATATTATTTCCATCCAAAGTCGATGTCACAACACATCAGGACCTGTGTCGTGACATAGAAATCAATATACTCCTCTTTAAGATGTCTTTAGGGGTATGTCGCGATACCCTTAAGTTGTGTCGTGACATCAAAGGCAGTCTCAGGATTTCTCTGTTCTACTCCCTATGCTGTGACATCGAACCCTCTGTGTTGCGACATAGTGACCAGTATCAGTTTAACATGGCTTCTAATGGTCTCCTGCACACTTGCAAAGTTCATTAGCTCACCCTTGGGCTTCATTTGTCCCTAAGGTCAATAAAAGACTCAATTTGCACATTTTATTGAATTTAGTTAAACTTACTAACACATAACTAAAACCTAATGATAATTCTTGTTTTCAAGCTCCTAAAGTGCAAAAATTAGTTTACTCTGCTACACTGAATTATGGTAGGTTGAACTCCAGTACACTTAAGTCATTGCTTGCCCTCAAGCAACACAAACAATAAATAGAAAAGACGACCCCTGAGCAAATAAGAATATGAGTCATTGTTGTTAAATAAACAAGTTTTGTAAAGTAATTTTTAATGAAATTATCATTTAGGGACTTATTTGTTAAAGTAATAAAATATCATGGTAAAATTGTGAAATGATGATTTGTATAGGTTGATATAAGTCCCTAGGTAATTCAGCTAGCATAAAATGTGGATGAAATTGCATAAATTTCAATTTACAAGCTTAGGGACTAAATTGTAAAAAACTTTAAATATTAGGGGCAAAAATGAAATTTTTCAAAAGTATGAATTTTGGACTAAATTGAATAGTATGAGTATTAAATGGACTGAATTTGATTATTTAGATCAAGATAAACCTCTTACAGATCTAGATTAAGGAAAAGCTAAAGCCTCGGATTTGTTAATATTGTTTCAACATCTTTGTAATCGAGGTAAGTTCGTATGTTTAAATAACATTGTAATGTTATTTTGATATTTATGAATTGTACTATATATCATTTAATAAAATTATTAGAATCCAATGACATTTTGACGATTATCGAGCCCCGTTTGAACCTTAGGAATATATAGGATACAAATGACATGTTATTAGGGTTACAATGTGTCGAGTGCTAGTCTTGAATGTCCTACCGATGATTGAGGTCCTGCATTTGTTATGGATGCTCGTCATCTTGTGTGAGCAGCATTGTGTAGCTTACATTCCGACCTTCAGCTTGTGTGAATAGACCCATTTTATGGCTCGAGTGAGCAATAATGTAAAGGAAAAGTAAAAGGAATGGTTTCGACCATATGTTTAGCACACTTTGTGTGAGATTTCTCATGTATCTGATATTATTCTATTTGATTCAACGGGTATGTAAAGGGAAGGAATGGTAAATGTTCCATTCAACTATGTTGTGAACGTATGGAAAGGTATTAAATGATAATGTTCAAGGAATGCATATTTATGCTTATAGAAAGTATGAATTCAATGGTACTATGTTCATGTACATATATCTTACCATGTGATAGTTTAACTGAGTTATGTGTTAAAGCACTAACATATGTTGTTGTTGATGTTTAAGCTTGTGCCAAGCTTGTTGTTGGATTATACCATGCTTAATTTTAATGTTATATAATGAAATGGTAAGTTATGTTCATGTTTTACAAACTTACTAAGCATTATTTGCTTCTTTCCTATGTTTTATAGATTATCAGAAGCTCAATCGATTTGGAAGCTCGTTGGAGACCTATCACACTATCCAGCGAATATATCAATAGTTTATGATGTTTTGGCCAAGGTTATAATGGCATGTATAGGTGGATTTATGTTTAGAGTTTGGGTTGAATGCTAATGATTGGTTTTGGCATGTATATGTGTTATTATGGTTGATACACTTTTGGTACTTATTGCATCTTGTTGATGTTTGATAATATAGTTAAGTTGATGCATGTTTTTAATAGTCAATTTGGTATGTGATGAAGTAGTTGTAATGTGGTCAAGTATGGTATATTTGAGATGGCTATGAACTAGATGTGTTTGTATGAAATATGGCCAATATGAATAAGTTTAGGTATGTTATTTTGTTAGTGATTGAGGTGCCTATATGGCATATTGGTTGAATGGGATTTGGTCACTTGAATTGGTCATATTATGCATATTTGGTATGTTTTAATGCCTTAGTTAAGGGTGCTAATGGGTTGTAGGTACATGCTTGAAGTGGGCGAAAGAAATGGCTTGATTTTGGCCAATTTCTTGTCCACACGGCCCTGTGACACACGGTCATGTATCCCATGTAGGTTTCAAAGATTTCAAGTTAGGCAGTTACATGGCCTAACACACGGCCTAGCATACGGGCGTGTGAGGCCATTTCAAGTGTTACACAGCTTGGCACACAAGCGTGTGGCTTGGCTATGTGACCCAAGTCAAAGAATTACACGGGCACAGACATGGGCTGGGACACAGCCATGTGTCCCTATTTTAATTGTTACATAGCTTGAGACACAGGCATGTGTCTCAACCGTGTGACCCCTTCAATTTAAAATTTCTAACTTTTTCCTCAATGTTCTAAATGTTTCTGATTTAGTCCTGAATCATTTCTAACATGTTTCTAAGCCCCTGAGGGCTCATTTAAGGGACGATATGCATGTATATGAATGGATTGTGCTATGTTTATATTAATGTTTGGAAATGTATGTTTTTATATTATGTTTTTACGGTAATACACTATAACCCTATTTCGGTGTTACAGGATAATTGATTTACCAATTTGGACCTCAAACATTTAAGTTTCGTGCATTACAAAGTATACAAGCATTAAGGGTCTCGCCTATAGGAATCGATCAACAAATCATACAGGTAGTTTGATTATCCTAATAGAATACAAACAGCATGATACATCCCACAATTTTATTATTAGTAGCGCAAAAATAAAAAAACAAGTGAAGTAGTCAAGTGGTTAAATGCTCCTAAGCTATCCTAGAGGTCCTAAGTTCAAGTCCCCTTATTCTCATCTTTTCATTTAATTTTTACACATTTTCCTATGTTCATTATATGCTTGCCATCCACTCCTCTTGTTACCAAGTTGGAGGATTTATTTCCCTTTTAAATATTCAAACTTACCATATGTTAAGGTAACATTGTCCCAATTTTTACTCCATGTCTCTCTCTCTCTTGCCATTTCTTCCCACCATTTCCATAGAAGTGGTTCATTGAACCTAGACTAGGTTGACCACCCTTTCCCCTCGCTCCTTAGCTCTCTCCCATTTTTTCACTTTTCCTCTCTTTTCTCATCCATTTTTCTCCCTTTTTGCTAGCCACCTCCTTTTCTTCTTCTTTCATATTGCTTCCTTCTGCCACCGTGACCAAACCCATCCCACCAACCACCATGCTTCTTAACCACCATAGCTCCTCCTCCTCATCCTTCTCTTTCTTTTCCCCATCGTTGCAATGACTATCGCCACGTGCCATTGCGAATTT
Source organism: Gossypium bickii (assembly GCA_025503065.1). NCBI lineage: Eukaryota > Viridiplantae > Streptophyta > Magnoliopsida > Malvales > Malvaceae > Gossypium > Gossypium bickii. The sequence continues at coordinate 49,659,832 of CP106718.1, read as the reverse complement.
CTCTTCTCTTCCATCTCTCCTCATTTTGTCTCAATAATTCACCCTTGTTTGTTTCGAACCCTCATTATTTCTTTTTACTTTACCCTTTGTCAGACTGTCGCTTATCTTGTCGTCGGGCCGATGTCACTACCAATGATTGGGTTTTTCCTCTTTTTCTCTCCTTATTTCTTTCCCATTCTTTCTATTATCATTGATCTTGTACCCTCTTTGCTTCAATAATTCTTTTAGATCACCCAGCTCTTCGATCTCGTATCTATATTGATCCATCGACCATCCTAAATTGATTAAGTTGTATAAGTGTGGGTTATATGATCATCAACTTCTCCTCTTAGTCTTTAACTCTCTTGGCCGAATGGTATATTGGCTATGGAAGTTATTTTTTATTTATTTACGTGTTAACATAAGTCTTTATGCTCTTTGAGGGTCCAACCGATAACAATTGGAGAAATCCTTAACTTTGGATTGAAAATCATCGATTCGAGTGTGCAAAACATGGGGTTAGTGTATGGTGAGATTTTTAGTGACTAATCTTTAGTAATAAAACATCTTCGATGAATCCTAACCAAAGTACTTTTAGCCTCGAATAATAAAAAGTGTGATTTAATCCGTTTATATGACCTTAGAGGGCCAAAGTAGGCCTAAAGGAATGCAAACTTGTTTGGTGAGTGTGCAAGATACCATTCAAAGGAATGAAAACACGGGACTGGTCACCATGTTGCAACATAGAGGTTCGACATCGTAACATAGTGAGAAAATACCAAAATAGAAAGACTACATTCGGTGGCATGACATAGCCAGAGGATGTCGAGACACAACCCTAAATATGAGCTTAAGCCAATCAAACTACCATCAGTGTTGCGACATAGGGTAGAGAATGTCGCAACACTGGCCCTATACGTGACGAATTAACGAGTAAGGGCATTTTGGTCTATACAATAAACTTTAATATAAAAACGTTAGCCAAGCTAGGGCTAAAGATGATGGCCAACCCTAAAGCTATAAATAGTCCTCGTCAAACACTTGAGAATCATCTTTTCTGTATCATAGAACTTTTATTTTGGATTAGGTTTTATTTTTTATTTTCTTCTATACTTAGGATTTCTTTTCAGTTTATTTTCATCTATGTTCTTCGGAGTATTTGATTTGTGGATTCAGCAAACTCTTTGTGGATTTCTACACTTCAATATCAAAACAATTCAAGATTTCTCTTAAACTTTTACTCTTGATTTATTCTTCATGTCTATTTTCTTTATCAAGTTTATATTGTATATGAGATCTATAAGGAACTAATCCTCTTACGGGGGATTAGCAAGTGGATGTGGGAGCAATTAATTTTTATGTAGGGATTCTTAGCGGAATAGCTGGTTGGGATAGAACATCATAGCATGACATAGTAACTATGGCTAGCCTACGAGTTTCAGTGCACTAATGAATGAGTTTTTCTATTGTTGTGACTTTGTCACTGTTCTTTTTTTTTTCAATTTTTTTCTCACTCAAGAATGCTTTTTGGCTTTTCAGGTACTTTTTCTACTCGTATTACTTCTATTTTCTGGATTTCTCTTTTGTTTTGCATGTTCGGGCTAACCTATAGTTCCCACATCACACTAATCTTTCCTATTTCTCTTTATTTTTACAACCTCTGATGTATCTACTTAACCCTCAATACGTATGGCCAGATGTCTATAATCGTGTAGTGCAGGACCAAAGAAAAAGGGCAAATACAATTTGATGTTTTCAGGCTTAGGGCTTGTAATGTGGTTCATCAAGAAGTGTCAACAGGCTCAAAAATTGGTATTAAGGGTAAAATGTAATTATGACAACTTTTTGGCTCTGGACTGTATTCCAAACAATGCCTTAGGTCATCCCTAAATATCTCAATCATACACAAATTTAATCAATCAAACAAATACAAATTCAACTATTTATCATTCGTACTAGCATGCTCGTTTCCTTGTATTTCTATATCACTTGGTACAAATGATAGCTTAATACCTATTTACAGCTGACACATTATCCTCAATGTGTAACCCAATAATAGATAAGAAAGGAAGTTACCCGATTGATCGTGGTCGATCCAATTGCTAATGGTGGGTGCTTCCTCCTTTAACCGTGTTAGCTTGAATTGATTGTGTCTCCTTCGTGTTGGGTTCCTACATAGAAAATTTAACAAAGTACAACAAAAAATCTTCTTATTAATCCTACTCCTACGAAGTCTAAATTAAACCGTCAAAAACTTAAGACAAGTCTTTGAAAAGAAACAAAATAAAAATGTTCAATCCTCCTCCGAATCATCGAGGAGATGATAGTGTCACTTCTCCATAGGGGCTCTGCCCTTTCCCTTGACATCCGTTTGGTGGGAGCTTCCACCCATAGAAGGCACCTGATGAGTTAGGCTCCGTATGACAGGCCTTTTGGTGTAGAAAATTGCAGCTGAAATGTTGCTTCATACTCATCCTCCATTTCAGGGCACTCTTAAGCAGCACCTTCCTCCTCACGATTAGCCCCATTATTCTAATGAGTTGGAGTCCACCTGAACATATCTGGGGGTAACTTGGAGTGTGTAACCATTTATCCTTGCGAATTCTTGAAGTAACGGGCCTGCTTCCTGCATCCATCTGATCATCCCGTCGAGTTTTGCTTCAATGGTTCCACTAGCTCCCTTTTTAACCTTCATTGAATCTTTTTGTTTAACTGATGCTGATTCATCTTGTAACAGCCCAATTTAAGGGCTAGTTAAAATAGTGATCTCGGGATCACTAATCCGAGGTTAGAGAAATTATTTCCATGATATTTCATGAGTTATACTGTGATGGTATAAGTGTATGAAAATTTTGGTGCTTTAATTTTATCGATTTCTTGCTTAATCGCGAAAAAGGACTAAATTGCATAAAGTGCAAAAGTTCTATTTTATAAGCTAAAGGTGCCAAATAGCCATTGATTGCAAATTGGAGGTCTTTAAAAGGCAAATTAATCCCATGGTAAATAGTTGGCCGGCTATAGGGGAATCATAGGAGACAAAGATGGACAAATTAGTCAAATTTGGTAAAAGTTGGTGACTAAATTGACTTGTATTAATAAAATAAACAAGAGAAAAATATCATCTTTTTCTATCTTCTTCTCCACCGAAAATTGGCAGCCAAATAGGGGTTTTGAAAGCTCAAAATTTTAGCAAACTCTTCTCCTTACTAGTAAGTGATTTTAATGGCTTTTCTTGATGATAGTTGTACTTTTGGGACACCTAAAGCTTAAGCTTTCTAATGAGGGGACTAATTTGTGATATGGTGGAGAGTTTAGAAATTTGCCATGAGAGCTTTCATTGTTAATTGCTACTTTTTTATTATGAAAGAAAATGAGTCTTGGTTGTTAGATGAACAACTTTTGTGAAATGTGTTGCCATGAAAACACCAAATTGAACCTTGTTGTAAAGGTTATAAAGTTTGTAGTAATTGTGTGAAATGTTGGTTTTTGGTGATAGCCATAAGAGAATTAAACGTTCACCTAGGCTTGTTGAAGGTAGAAACATGATTAGAATCAATTTCCGAGCCTAGGGGTAAAATGGTCATTTTACCAAAGCCTAAGGGCAATATAGTAATTTTGCCAAAGCATGATTATTAAAATGCTTTTATTAATGTGATGATTGAAACGAGCTAATTTGCTATTATAGAGCAAGAAGAACCAAGAGTTTACCTCGATCGGGGAAAAAACAAAGTCTCGGACTAGATCGAAGATCTAGCTTATTTTGAAATCGAGGTAAGTTTGTATGTGATATATTCAACATTATGTTAGCACGTTTGAGAATATTTGGTATTATATTGATACATGATATTCTACTAAATTGAGTATTTGATGTTGAATGAGTAAGTTGAGATGTTGAAGTCCTAGTGGACTATAATGAATGTAAAAATGCTATCATCGAGGCATGAAATGGATAACATCCCGTATAAGACCATGTCCGGGACATGGCCTCTGCACCGAATTGGGATCCCGTATAAGACCATATCCGGGATATGGCTTCGGTATTGAATATGAGAATCGTATAAGACCATATCCAGGATATGGCATCGATACTTGATGTGAGATTTCCGTATAAGACCATATCCAGGATATGGCATCGGCATTCAGAGGTGACCCCATGTAAGACCACATCTGGGGTGTGGCATTGGCCTTGTACTTATATTAATGACTATGAAAATGCGTCTTTGAATATCCCTAGCGATTAATGGGATAAATAGATGAGTTTGGAAATAGAAATGAGATTAGTACTAAAGACATGTAAATGAGTGAATACAGGTACTCGAGAAAGATTCACGAAGAAATAATTACGACATGTGGCATGGTATGTGCTAAATAAGGACAAGTATGAGTAAGTATGGCAAGTAGTGTAACATCCCGAAATAGGGCCTAAATGGAACAGTGGTTGCGAAACCACGAATTTGAGATAGAAAAGTTTATTAGGATTAATTATTATGATTTATTAAGTGATTAGATGCATGTGTTAGAATATCGACAGAAAATTTTATGAATTGCATGTCTAATTTGCCTATTAGGACATATTTGTAAAATTTGATAAATATGAGTTTTAAATGTTAAAGGATTTAATTGAAGAGCATAATTGAAGTAAAGGTCCTTAAATGGTAATTATACCATTAGGCTTTCATGGACAAAAATGGACATATATAGGTAGAAAGAACCAAAGTTTTTAATGAAGGGTAATTTAGTCATTTGGTAATAAAAAGAAATTAAAAAGGGAAAAAGATGGAAAAATATGCTCATCTTCTTCATTAGGCCAAATTTTCAAGGGTTCACCATAGCTAGGGTTTGTTTCAAGCTTCCAAGCTCCATAGTAAGTGATTCCAAGCCTCGTTTTTAATGTTCTTTACATTTTTGAAGCCCTGGTAGCTCGATTTAGCTTATTCTATCAATAATTCATGCTAGGGTTCATATTTGGAAAAATACACATAGGTGAAATGTGTTTATTTTGATGTTTTATGATAGAATATGAAGTTTGAAATTATGTTAAACAACTTTTGCTAAGTGATTTTAAGTGAAAACGAGTAAAATGGCTTAATCGGTAAAAATACCTAATGTTCATAAGTACATGTTAGAGTGAGAATTTGATGTTGTCATAGAAGGGAAAAATGATCAGCATGTCATAAAACATAAGAATAAGGAATAAAGTATAATTTTCGAGCTTTGGGGCAAATGTGTAAATATGTAAAAGTTTAAGGGCAAAATTATAATTTTACCAAAGTTAGAGTTAAGGACTGTTTTGATAAATGTGATATTAAATAAGCTAAATTTGCTGTTATAGATCAAGAAGAATGAAATCCAGAGTTAGATCGGGGAAAGGAAAAGATAATGGACTAAATCGATATAGTTTATCGTATTTTATTTCGAGGTAAGTTTGCGGTAAATAAATGCAATATTCTATTATTTTACATTTAATATTATTAAATTCTGGCATTTACATACTTATTCTGTAAATTTATTACTTAAAGACTCAAGCATGAATTGACGGAGAAACAATCTCAGAAATTTTCGGTTGAACCTTAGGAATGTGTAGGATACAGATGTCATGACATTCGGGTTTAAGGAAATCATGTAAGACCATGTCAAGACATGGAATTGATAAGTTACTATAAGGCAAAGGTCCCATGTAAGACCATGCCAAGGCATGGCATTAGTTAATTTATAAGGCAAAGATCCCATGTAAGACCATGCCAAGCCATGGCATTGGTGAGTTCATAAGGCAAGTGTAGCATCCTTAAATCGGGGCCTTTGCATTTTTATATGTTTTCATGTATATAGTATGGTTGTTATGCTTTTTTATTGTGTTTTGGGGGTCCAGGCATTAGCTAGGGGTAGGCCTGAGCCTTAGCAAAATTTTTCTTTTTGGGCATCTAGAAGGGGGAGCTGAATGGGTCAGGTGTTAAGGGTGTTTGGTGGTGAGTTTTGACACAAGAAGTGCCTTGGTAAAGTGGCAAGGAGGCGCCACTTAAGGTACAAGGGAGTGACGCCTCAGGTGAGTGGATAGAGCCTTGGTTCGAGCTGCAAGAATCCCCTTCATGCCTATTATTTTTGACGCCAAGACCAGGAGGAGTTATACTCAGGATGGACTCTGATGGATGAGTGTTGAAGGAGTCAACAGGATTTGAATGTGTGGAAAAGAGAAGATTTAGGAGTTTGAATCATTCAAATTCGTTTGAATGGTTGGATGAGAGGGAAGCAAGGAGAAAAAGAAGGGATTGAGTTGGAGTGTGTGTTAGCCGAATTTTGTAGTGGCTAAGGTGTGGTGGAGCATTCAGTTTTCTGTGCTAGTTAGGGAGGTGGCCGAATATGGTATGTTGGCTTTGGTAAGGGGTGAACATTTGGCTAGTAGGGAGCATTTGGGGTCTCTCTTCTTATTTTTTCTTTTGTGCCGAACTTAAATCACTCTCATATTTCACATTTTGCATTTGTTGCTTCTTTTCTTTTCTCTCAAAAACCGAAGCCGAATTCTTTCTACACTTTTTCTCCATTTTTGTTTAAAAGCCGAAATCATCACTCCTCCCACTCTTTCGACATCTTTTCCTTCTCTTCTTTTAGATCCTTAGTCGAAACTCAGAAGATCAATAGGGTCACTCTTGGTTCATCTTTTTCTCTCACTCTTAAAAGCCGAATATAGCACATCTTCCTCCCTTCTTACTGTTGTTTCGATTTGCTTTCCTGAAACTCTCTCTAGCCATATTTTCTTCATTGAAGTGGGGTTGTTCTTTTCCCTTCACAAAAGCCGAAACCGCACTCTCTTTTCTTCATAGTCAGAATCTCTTTTCCCTTTTTTGGTCCTCAAAGCCGAAATCTCAACCCATAATCAGGTAAGATCTCATTGATTTCTTCTTTCTCTTTTTCTTCTCTTTCTTTCTCTCTTGTTCTTATGGCTGAATCTCCCTAGCATTCTCACATCTCTATTCCTTTCTCTATTTCGATTTCTATGGTAAGAAAAACCGAAATCTCTGGCACTCAAACCTTCTTGTTGGACTCTTGTTTGCAGTAGATCGCTGTCGTTGATTTGCCATCAATTCCAATCGGTTCTGCTAGTGTGTGGTAAGTGTTTCTATCTTTTCGACATCTCTTATTGCGTTAAATGCCAAAATCAGAGATCCAAAGTTATTTGATGCTTGGCCGAATGCAGTGGGTGTGGTGATGCCATCTTATAGAGACTTTCAGGATTCATTGGGTTGTGAGTCACGCATAGAGCCTCATGTTTCTGTCGATTTAGGTAAGGATCTAACTTCGGGTCTTAGTTCCTTACGATTTGTTTCACTACTTTGATTTGATTTAATGACCAAGGTGTTCATGGACTCTAATGCCAGCCAAGCGGTAGGAGGGGTTGGATCTGTGGAACCCAGCCCCAAATTTAAGAAGCGGGCAGTATCAACAGTGCGGGACTGGCCACCGGGTTGCGGGCCGGCATCTGAGCAAAGTAGTAGATAGATAGCGGTAGTGTCTGTTAACGATAGGGTCGACATAGAGAGTGTCGAATTACGGGTAATGAGGTGTGTAACTCTTACACACTTCATATGTTAATATGTTAATATCTTGTATATTGTCAAAAGCCGGAATAACTATAGGAATTGGTAAGTTTGGAACCACCAGTGGTTTGGTACCACATTTATTTATCTTTGTGACTCATCCCAGTGGTTTGGCACCACAGTTGGTTGGCCCCACATAATATCAAAAGGGATTGTCACCGGTGGTTTGGTACCACAAAGTGGGTTGGCCCCACACATGTTATTTGTGACTTCAGTCACCATTGGTTTGGTACCACATATGTTATTTGTGACTTTGGTTACCAGTGGTTTGGGACCACCAGTGGTTTGGTACCACGCGGGGTAGAATTAGGAGTTTCGGATGGTTAGGTTTCGGGTTGCATGGCATACATATTCGCTTATGGAACTGTGTAAGGGCTTATTATCTTCGGGATGGGGATTTATACACTGAGTCTCGGTGACTCACCCCTTTCCCTTACAATTTGTAGATAATTCCTAGATCGCGGATATGGAGCCGGAATAGACTTGAGGTGGCCATGCGCAACAGTTTGCTTTTATTTTATTATGGTTAACTTCCAGATTTATTCGCTTTAAATTTCAGTTTTCGGTTATGTAATAAGGCCATCTAAATTTTATTTTGGGTTTATTTATTCTGTTAAATACCTTTGAATTTGTGTTAAACATTAAAGAATGATTAAAAAGAAAAAGAACCTATAAAATGAATGTTTTCACAAACTTTAATGAATTTTTAGGATTTTTCCAAAACTTTACCATCAGGTAAATAGCGAACATGTAACAAAAATGAGTTCACTCGATTTTCTTTAAAACAAACTTTGAAATGATTTTAGCAATTTACCTAACTCAACTTCCGTTTCCATAAAATGAAACGTTTTCTTTACAATTTAAGCCAACAACTTGTTTTTTCCAAAAGCGATTTTTCCCTGTGACATGCCGGATTCGATCGTAGCGTTTTGACCGGGTTTGGGGTGTTACAGCAAGGATACCACGTAAGACCATGTCAAGACATGGTAATGGTTAAGTTTCACAAGGAAAGGTACCCGCGTATCCTTAGTATTCCAAGTGGTTTAACGGAAAAATTTAAAGAGTATACCAAAGGAAAGGTAAGACAAGTTCAAGCTAAAAAGCTACAGGTAAGAATTTAAGACTTAAGTATATTAAGTTAAAGGCTTCAATAATTTTGGTAAGAAAAGAATATGATAATGCATTAATAATGTTGTTATTTATTTACATGCAAACTTACTAAGCTTAATGCTTACTCCCATTCTTTTCTCTCTTTTTATAGTATTACAAGCCAACTCGGGGATCGTAAGAACTGTCAAATTGTGTAACAGGGGAGACTTTAACTAAAAAACTGTACTAATTGGCCACACCAAAAATTCTGGAAAAATTATAGTAAGAAGATATATGAGTCTAGTTTCAAGGAAAATTTACGTATCTAAATTTTGAGTTTCGTAACTCAAGTTATAGTTAATTTAGTGAACATGACGCAGATGGACAGTTTCAATTTTTATGCCCTGATATAGTTAATTACTAGTACTCTTGGTCCTTGTCGATACAATATTACCAGTCTTACCATAACTATACTATTAAACGATAGGTGCGCTTGCCTTTATTGTGATCATATTTTGTTAAAGACACATCAAGTTTTTGGCACCGTTGCCGGGGACCAAGATATTAGGAACACTTAATTTTTATTACTTTAGCCATTCTTATTTTTATTTTCAATTTATTTTAATTTGTTAACTTTCTTTTATTTGCTTCTGGCAGGTAATTTTTAGTTAATGACTAGAAGAAACCCGTCAGGACCATTACTTTCTTATAGTGAAATAGAAAGCACCACTCGCAGAAATCGTAGGGAGATAAGGAAAAGTTTATAATACATAGAGGAAGAGTAAGAAGACGACACTAATACTACCGAGGAGATGGCTGATAATAATCCGCTACCTCCTGTGGTTGCCGCAAATCCGGTGAATCAAAATCCTGCTCCTCGTACTACGTATGATTATGCTAAGCCTAATTTAATAGGAACTGAATCAAGTATTGTTAGACCTGCTATTGCTGCAAATAATTTTGAACTGAAACCTAACACTATTCAGATGATTCAGCGGTTTGTTCAGTTTGATTGTTTGTAGGATGAGGATCCAAACAATCACTTGGCAAATTTTCTGGAATTGTGCTATACTTTCAAAATTAATGGCATTTCTGATGATGCCATTCGCCTTCGGTTGTTTCCCTTCTCGTTGGGGAACAAAGCTAAGCAGTGGTTGAACTCGTTACCACGAGGATCAATCACTACATGGGAACAAATGATTGAAAAATTTTTACTTAAATATTTTTCGCAGGCTAAAACGGCTAAGTTAAGGAATGATATCTCTTATTTTGTGCAGATGGATTTAGAAACACTTTACAATGCATGGGAGAGATACAAGGATCTACTGAGAAGATGCCCTCACAATGGGTTACCTTTGTGGCTACAAGTTCAAACCTTTTACAATGGTGTGAACCCCTCAACTAGGCATTTGATTGATGCAGCTATCGTTGGAACCCTAAATAACAAAACCACTGAAGCAGCTTATGAGTTTATAGAGGAGATGTCATTGAATAACTATCAGTGGCAAATCATGAGAACAAAGCTGACAAAAGCCGCCAATGTTTTCAACCTCGGCACAGTCACCATGCTATCAAACCAGGTAGAGCTTTTAAATAAAAAGATTGATAGTTTATGTGGTTCATCGCAGGTACATCCAGTGATGCAGTACGATACGAATGGAGGAGGAATGGGCAATAAAGAATATCCATCTTACAACCCTGGCATGGAGAATGAGCAGCTGAATTATATGGGTAATAACTCTAAACCTCTAAATAATCATTACAATAATACATATAGTACAAGATGGAGGAACCACCCAAATTTCTCATGGGGTAATAAAGGAAATCAAAGACTGCAACCTCCTCCAGTTTTCCAACCACCATACCAACAACAGAAAAAGCTAAACCTTGAAGATATGCTAGCAAATTTTATTGAAGTGTTAGAAACTCATTTTTAGAGTATCGAAATAGCGTTGAAAAATCAGCAAGCATCGATTAAAGGGCTTGAGAATCAAATTGGACAACTGGCTAAGTTAGTTTCTGAAAGGCAACCAAGTAGTTTACCTAGTAACACCGAACCTAACCCAAAAGAGCACGTGAAGGCAGTTACATTAAGGAATGGGAAGGTATTGGTTGAAACTGAAAAGAAGATGCCACAAGAAACTGATAAGGCGAAGGGTGAGGAAGTAAACAAAAATGTAACACCGGTACTTAAAGAGTATAAACCACCGATCCCATATCCAGCAAAGTTGAAGAAAGACCACATGGACGCACAATTTGGTAAATTTCTTAAACTTTTTAAACAATTACACATTAGCATACCTTTTGTTGAAGCTATTTCACAGATGCCGACATAGCTTTTAAAAAATAGAAGGAAGTTTGAAGAGCTATCAACTGTGGAGCTTAACGAGGAATGTTCAGCTATTCTCTAAAATAAGCTACCAACCAAATTGAAGGATCCAGAAAGTTTCACTATTCCCTGTTTAATTGGTAGTTTAAATATTGAGAAAGCATTAGTTGATTTAGGTGCCAGTATTAATTTAATGCCTTATAAAATGTTCAAGTAGCTTGGTCTTAGAGAACCAAAACCCACTAGGATGAGTATTCAATTAACTGATAGATCAATTACATATCCTAGGAGAATTATTGAATATGTTTTGGTAAAAGTTGATAAATTCATATTCCTTGTTGATTTTGTTGTGCTTGACATGGATGAGGACGTTGAGGTGCCTTTAATTTTAGGACGCCCATTTTTAGCTATTGCTAGGGCTGTTATTGACTTAGGTGATTGTAAACTTGTGCTAAGGGTAGGTGACGAGGAAATCATTTTTAAAATTTATGATGCTATGATATACTCTAGAGAGCAAGATGATTCCTGTTATTTTATCGACGCTATTAATCATTCTATTGAAGATTCTTTTTAGGAAATCATACATAAAGACACGTTGGAGCTATGTCTTGCCCACGGTGAGGAGGTAAATAACGATACCAATGAGATGGGGGAGACAAAAATTGAGTAAAAATTCTAATACTTCTTCAGTGCTGCATGCTAGCCATCTTTGATGAACTTGTGGAAGATATTATGGAGGTATTTATGGATAACTTTTTGGTATTTGGTAATTTTTTCCACATTGGCCATAAAAATTTAAAGCAGGTTCTAATGAGATGTGAGGAAACGAACCTTGTGCTTAGTTGGGAAAAGTGTCACTTTATGGTTCAAGAAGGGATTGTGTTAGGTTACAAAATTTCTAGTAAAAGGATTGAGGTTAATAAAGCAAAAATTGAAACCATAGAAAAATTGCCTCCTCCTAGTTCAATTAAGGTTATTAGAAGCTTTTTCGGACATGCTGGATTTTATAGAAGATTTATTAAGGATTTTTCTAAAATAGCTAAGCCTTTAACGAAATTACTAGAAAAAGATGCGCCTTTCAATTTTATTCGGGAATGTTTAGATGCAATTAATACCTTCAAAAACAAATTAATAAATGCTCCAATTATAATTGCAACTGATTGGAATTTGCCCTTTGAACTAATGTGTAATGCAAGTGATTTTGAAGTAGGTGTGGTTTTGGGACAGCGAAGAGACAAGCATTTTTAGCTGATTTATTACGCTAGCAAAACATTGACGGCCGCACAAGAAAATTACACCACCACAGAAAAATAGTTGCTAGCTGTGGTTTTTGCATTTGATAAATTTAGATAGTATTTGATATTATCTAAAGTTGTCGTTTACACTGACCATTCAGCTCTTCGTTATCTTTTACCTAAATCTGATGCAAAACCTTGACTCATAAGATGGATTTTACTCTTACATGAATTTCATTTGGAAATTCAAGATAAGAAAGGAGCTGAAAATCTTGTGACAGACCATCTTTCTAGGCTTGAAAATCCACATATCAAAGAACTCGATGAGAGTGAGATAAATGACTCGTTTCCTAAAGACAACTCTTTGCTATGTCCGAATCCGAGGTACCTTGGTTTGCAGATATTGAAAATTACTTAACTGCTAACATCCTACCAAAAGGGTTAACACATTATCAAAAGAAGTGAATCTTTGCTGATGTGAAAAACTATTTTTGGGAGGACTCTTTTCTTTCTCGTACATGTGCAGATCAAGTAATTTGGAGATGTGTTACAAAGGCAGAAGCAAGCAAAATCCTAGAACATTGCCATTCAGGACCAACAGGAGGACATTACAGTAGGACTAGGACAGCACATAAAATGCTTGAATCAGGTTTTTATTGGCCCACTCTGTTCAAAGACGCTAACAGGTATGTTACTTCGTGTGATAAATGTCAGAAAATAGGTAATATCTCTAAATGCATTGAAATGCCTCAAACGTATATTCTATCATGTGAAATATTTGATGCATGGGGTACTGATTTTATGGGTCTATTCCCTAGCTCATTTGGGAATAAATACATCTTAGTAGCGGTTGATTATATGTCAAAATGGGTGGAAGCTCAAGCTTTACCTACTAATGATGCCAGAGTGATAGTGAGATTTCTTAAGAAACTCTTCTCTCGATTTGGAACACCTAGAGCAATTATTAGTGATAGGGGTACTCATTTTTGTAATACTCATTTTGATAAAATCTTAAAGAAGTATGGAGTGCACCACAGAACAGCTACCCCTTATCACCCTCAAAGTAGTGGACAAGTTGAAGTAGTCAATCGAGAGCTTATGTAACACCCCAAACCCGGCCCACGAGCCCTGACCGGATCTGGTATGTCACTGCGGAAAAACGGTTAAAACTAATATTTTGACTTAAAGGTGAAGTATATAAATTTATTGTCTTTAGAAAAGAAAACCTTGTGTATTTAAAATTTCGAAAATAAATTAAGTTGGTACAAAATTCCCGGATTAAAACTTTATCATATATACTTAAGAAAATAAAATCTTTTGCAATTAATACTTAAATTGTCAATCCATAATAGAACCTAATAATATAGATACTTAATAAAAATACTTAAACACTTTAATGGGCCTTATTACAATAAACACTTAATCAAAATACTGAAAATATAAATACTTAATTAATTAAAATATCTTTCTCGCATGAAAATCATACATATGGCCACCTTTGTATCCACTCCAACCCAGTCAAATCACCACGAATCATCTGCGATGTTTAATAAAAATTGGGTGAGTCATACAGTCTCAGTGTGTAACTAATCCACTGAATTTCACCCACATGTTAACCACATATTAGCCCATATATCAGATAACAATTTCCATATTCACATATTATCACATTCTGGGCTTGGCCCATATTCAAATCACTTATCGTGTAACAGGTAATTAACCGCATAATTTCCACATATCGCCTTAGCCCATTTCCACACCGATCCACATTCTTATCTTTGGGCTTGGCCCTTTTCTTAATAATCCACATATCAACTGGGCTTGGCCCATTTTCACATTAAATACTCATATCACATTAATCCACATATCATATTGGGCTTGGCCCATTTCCACATTTGTTCACATACGAAATCATGCAATTATGAAGCCCAACCCAAACCTAGGGTCCATCCGCTACACATCCCCTTATCCAGCCTACCACACACCAGGGGATTATCAAATCACCCTCTCCTTTTCACTCCAAAAGGCATTCAATGCCGTCCACGTGCAATTAAGCACAATAATCCACAACGCGACCTTAGTCAACGCCAATCCACGATGTAGCCATAGCTAACACCAAAACCACGATGGGACACATAGTCACTCATCAACCACGATATGGCACATAGCCGATACCAACCACGATGAGGCACATAGCCACTCATCAAGCCACGTGAACTAAATCGCAATTAATCCACAACGTGACCTCAGTCAACGTCAATCCACGATGTAGCTCAAGGCTAACATCAAACCACGTACTTGAAGTACACCCGTACCTTCTTTCATATCATATCCTACCCATGCACATGCCACATAAAATAATGATACAATGTAATGATGCATGAGCATGTTCATCAAGCATATTATCACATATTCATATTAATATTCACATATCATCAGGTTTGGTACTTACCGGATTATCGACATACCCCTTGAGGGTATCCTTATCACAATTCCCACTGCACTAGTTAGCACATTCATAACACATACACATATCACATACATATCATATACTCGAAAAACGGTGGGTTAATCACACACCTGATAACCTGAAGCTTTAAACTCTCGATCCCGATGCTATCACTAAGCGATACTACGGCTATCTGTCTATAGCTTTCTCCTGCTGCTGGTCCACACCCCGGTGGCCAATCCCGAACTGCCGAGACAGATCTGTTCTTAAACTTCGGGATAGGGACCTTCCTTTTCATACGGGATGGTGTTCGTATCCATAATGATATCTAATCAAAACCCGATTAAACGACAAAGTACTAAATCTTAATCGAATAAACTACAACTTATCAACCTTACCAGAGATGGATCAGAATCCCGAAGACTTCTCTTAACTCCTGTCGATTTGCTCCTAAGAACCATAATACACAATCGGTCATCACTTGGAACTCTTAATGTGGCCTATGGCCGAATATCACAAGTCACTTACCAAGCTTACTTATTTCCCGAATCACCACTTATTCCTATCGAAACCCCTGCTAAACAATTATTAGATTCGGCCAAACCAAAACCAAGGCCTTAAACAATTGCTTTCGGCACACAAATGGAAGAGAACCTATAACCGATTGCTAGGATAGAAAATACTTACCACAATCATCCGTTTGAAGTACAAGAGAGAGTGTAATCGACAAAAGAGAGAAAACGCTTGATCTTCGGCTTTTGAGACTTGCGAGAAAAGAATAAGAATAAGGGTACTTGATATTTGGCTATGGCTTTTTAATAAAAATAACATACAAATGGGAGTATGAGCACTTACAAGGTTCGGCTACGCCCTCTAATGAGGTTGGAATATTCGGCAACCACTCTTAATGGCAAAGGGGCATTCGGCTTTCAAGAAATAGGAAGGAATTTGGTGTTGAAAGAAAATAAGGAAGAAGAGGAGAAGAGTAGGGGAAATTTCGGCACAAAGAAAATTAAAGAAGAAAAAGATATGAAGGATGATTACTCCCCCCTTATAAAGAATTCGGCTACTACTTCCTTGCTCTTATCAAACTCCAAATCAATCTCCTATTTTACCTCTTGATCACTTATTCAAGATAAATAAAATACATCCATATTCATCTCTTCTTTATCTTGCACAAAAATAATTAAATCCACAATTATCCTACCTATTTAGAATAAACCATCACATTATCTCTTATCTACCTATCTAAAAATAAATAAAATAAATAAAACACATTTATCCTACCTTAGCCGAAAATTAATAGGAGAATTAAAATCCTCCTCCAATTGAAAGTCCCAACTGCTGTCCACTTTCTTCCTCCCACTCCTCTTGACGCCAAAATTCAAAAACAAAACACCCAACTGCTGCCCCAAAGGTTCGAACATGAGACCTGCTGGAGCAAGCTTACAGGTAACACCCCAGGCCGCTTTGCCAAGCTATTTTTTTTGTGACATAAACTCCCCACAATTTCTTTTAAAGCCTCCTTCCCTAGCTCCCCCTTGTCTTAACGCCAAAAGCCAAAAATAAAACCCCACTCCTTGCTGCCCATGTGAATCGAACCTCATCCCTTTGGAGCGCCCTTTCCTGCAAGCGTCCAAGCTACTTTACTGCAGATTCTTTTGCGTCATAAACCCCCAACAATTCTTTTTAAGGCCTTCTTCTCCCTTAGCGCCAACTTGGAAAAATAAAAACACGCTTATGCTGCCCACAAGACTAGAACCCCTTCCCTTGCCACTGCACATGGCGTCACTGTAACACCCCAAACATGGTCAATACACCACGACCGAATCTGGTATGTTACAGGGGAAAACGAGTCATTTAAAACAAGTTATCGTTTAAAAATTCATTTGAGAAAACTTCTTGTTGTAGTTAAAATCTTGAGTATGATTTTTCAAACTGATGGTGCATTTTAAAACCCGGAACTTTGGAAAAATTAGGTGTATCTGTAAGTAAAACCAATTAGAAAACCAAGTAATTTCATTTAGTTGCTTAAAAACATTATGAACTTAGTGGGGGAAAATCTTGAATTTGGAAAACATTTAGGTTTCATTCATTTTAAATTACCGTGTTCTACCCGATGGTAGAGTTTAAAATGTATCGCGTTGTAGTTTTGAAAACCCCTTTTATTTCCAAGTTTTATCGGATTTATTAAAACAGTAATTTGTTAAGGCACATTTGAAATCGAATCCAAGCATATAATTAATAAAAGCATAATCTTAAAGGCCTTTTACAACCCAATAAACCAAATAGAAATAATGAAATAAAGTACCAAGTTTCAAAACGATTGCAAGTCCAATTTATTCATGGCATGGTCACCTCGAGTCCACCCTACCCATGTCGATCTATGTGTCACTGAAATGATAAGGGGAAGGTGAGTCGCAAGACTCAGTGCATAAATCCTCTCTCCGATTAATACAACATGCTAACACACATCATAGCAAAGCAATACAAGTAATGCACCCCAATCCTAGCCATCCATACTCCATTTCTACCCCGTGGTACCAAACCACCGGTGGTGCCAAACCACCGTGACCCAAAGTCACGATATCCATAAGTGTGGTGCCAAACCACCGGTGACCCAAAGTCACGAATAATCCAATGATGGGGCCAACCCATCGTGTGATACCAAATCACCGGCGCTAATCCCAGATAATCATCTCATGTGGGGCCAACCCATCGTGGCACGGCCACCGGGACGAGACGCTATGATGAGGTGCCAAACCTCTCGTGTCCCAAAGACACAATGTGATACCAAATCACCGTGACCGGTCACGAATCCAATGATGGGGCCAACCCATCGTGTGATACCAAATCACCGGGCGTCGATCCCAGATAATCATCTGTGGGGCCAACCCAATCGTGGTAGGAAGCCACCGGGACGAAACGCTATGAGGTGCCAAACCTCCGGTGACCCAAAGTCACAATAGATCAATCAGTGGTACCAAACCACTTTGGAGGTGCCAAACCTCCGTGTCCCAAAGACACGGATATCATATTCCCCTCCTCTCATATCACCCAATAACATCTCATACTCGATGCAAAATCATGCAACTCATGCAATCATACTAACATGTTTAATGCTGCATATCATAGCACATATATCATACTCATGATATCAATATATATCCACAACATAGCTCGTAATGAAACGGACTTACCCGTATCCGTGCTCATACCCTACAGGTATCATATCAATCACCCATCGATCGGCTTATTAACAATCAGGTTATTAACATATTACTAAGCAAGAGTGTGTTAGTTACACACCGTTAACGCAAGCTTTTAATCCCCCAAAGAACCGGGTCTTAATCCCCGACACTTCTCTGCTCCTATAATCGGCCAAACATAGATTAGCCACTTATACCATTCGGCCAACACCATTAAACCAAGGGGTTAACAATTGAATCCCTTACCTTTCACTTGGTTTGGTTTCCTACCAAAACCCGAACCAACCAAAGGTTTTTCCGACAATCGGCCTCACCCTAAAAATGTAAACAGCTAATCCATTGGGGTCTTGACTAAATGAAACCAAAAGATTAGACTTAAAGAACCAACCACTAACCACCACTTACCAATGATTAACCAAGAAAGAAGACTCCTCTTGCTTGCTTCCAAAATCCAAAGGCCCTATAACGTAATAGTTAACAAAGATTAACTCTTTCAACCAAAACCAACATAGACTTTAACCAAACCGAAACCAACAAAGCACTTAGAGAGGAGAGAAATGGCCATTCGGCCAAGCCCTTACCTAACACCATCCAATATTCGGCTAAGAACCACTAGGAGAGAGGAAAGATTCGGCCAACTTTTAAAACAAGATGAAAAAGAGGATTCAGCTAGGGTGGTTTATAATGATCAACAAGATTCAGTCAGAGTGAAAGAAAAGAGAAAACGAAATGAAAAAGGATAGGGGTTGATATTCGGCCAACAAATGAAAATGGGAAAAGAAGAAGAAATGGCAAGGTATAGGTGGGTGAAGTTTCAAACTTGCAAGAGAAGAAATGGAGAGAAGGTATTTTGGAGAAGGAAGTTTACTGCTATCAAAGTTCAACAAAGAAAGAAAAATATGGGAAAGAGAGAATACAAATTTCGGTTTACACAAATGACAAAGAAAGAAAAATGGAAGAAGAATATTCGGCCACAAGCACAAAATCAAGAAAAATAAGGCAATTTCGGCAAGTAAGTGTTTGGACTCTCGATTTCACAAGAAGAAAAAATGAAGAACCCTTTTGAACTTTCTATTAGTTTTGACAAAAGGAGAATTTGGCTTACCAATTGCTTTTGGCCGAAACATGCACAAAATTGCCTATTGAATTTTGGCATTCTCTCTCCCCACTTACCAAAACCAGCCACTCTCTCCACAACCTCCCCCACATTCGGCCATCACCTACAAACACTCCAAGCCACCCATTCAAACTAGTTTGAACTAGTCAACCTCCTATAAACACTCTCCACCCTTCCTTTGAATATTTGACTTGGTCCATGGCGAGTTTGAACCGCCTACAACTTCTCCCCTCCATGCCACAAAAATGGGAGCAAAATGTGGGATTTTCGCAGCTTGAACACAGGACCTCCTCCCCTGCAAGTGACACCAAACACAAGCCCCAAGTGGCGCATGCTTTGCCACTTTACTAGCTCAACTCTTGTGCTACTTTTCACCTAAAATTATTTATAAACCCCAGCTCCTTCAGCTCCTCTCACATAAAACTTAAAACTAAAATTTTTCCTACCTCTCAGACTTACACCTAGCTTACAACTAAGCCCCTAAAACATCAAAACAACCCCATTGCAATATCAACCACATGCAAACAATGCAATAACAAAATAGCCCCTAACCCGAGATATTACAGTCACTTTCAGGCCCTTAAGTGGCTCATTGCAGCCACTTTACCAAGGCACTCTTTGTGTCCAAAAGCGCCTATAACTTCCCTTAAGGCCTCCCTGGCCCAATTCCCCTTTTAGCGCCAAAAATAAAAGCCTCTAATGCGTCCCACGTTGCTCGAACCTCTTCCCTCCTGCACTCCGCTTGATGCAAACTCCCCAGCACCCAGGTGGCATCCCTTGCCACTTTACCACATGGCTACTTGTGTCCTAAACTCCCCAAAACTTTTCTTAAAGACCTCTTCAGCCTAGCTCCTCTTTTTAACTTAAACCCAATATTTTTTTTTCCAAAGCCTTCCCTTATTTTTCAGAGTTCTCAAAACCCTTAAAACTTATCCAAACACACTCAAGGCCTACTTAGCTCATGAATTATGCACTCCCGCATAACCCCTAATCTAGGATGTTACAGTTCTACCCTTCTTAAAAATAATTTCGTCCTCGAAATTACTTACTAACTAATGGCTGAACAATCCTACTCACCACACTACGCTTATGCTGCGCACTCTGATCTTAATAGAACCATCATACTTCCTAGGCACAATTTTTAAGTTCATATCCAAGGTTTCAAGCACTTCACTAGCAACACAAGAATGAACTATCTCTAAAGCAATAAATAGTATTTCAAACATAAGAAACTTACCCGCTATCACATCATTGGTTGTCCCGCATCCGAACCTTCAGCTCCTCTGTCGGGTGTTCCACGACCTTGGCCTCGAGCCCTATCCATCACTTGAGAACATTTCTCAACCAAATGAGCCTTAGATCCACACCGGAAACATTCCTTACTATTACCCCAACATTCTCCTGTATGATTTCTCCCACACCGAGCACAGGAATGATTCCGATTCTCAGAAACTGGCACAGGTGCACGTACAGAATTCTCGATCCTTGGTCTTTTCCGAACATCTTCAAACGATGCTGACGGTCCAAAACTTCTCTTATTCCCGTTCCTTTCCTTATCTCAGTTTTCTCTTACAGTCTTCTTAACTTCTTCAGCGATCCGAGCTTTTTCCACTAGAATGGCGAAGTCCCTTTCTCTGTGCGGAGCAATCAACTCTCGTAGCTCATCACGCAACCCATCTTCTAATCGGACACACCTTTCGTAATTAGTGGCTACGATCCCCTTGGCATACTGACTTAACTACACAAATTCAGCTTCATACTCCACTACCGACATACTTCCTTGTACCAAATTTAGAAACGCCTTCCTTTGCGAGTCTAAATAACTAGCTCCAACGTACTTTCCTTCGAACTTAACTTTAAAATAATTCCAATTCAATCGATCTGCCGGGACACCTTGTTTAACAGCGAGCCACCATCGATAAGCTTCGCCTCTGAACGCAACGCACGCTTTTTCGACTTTTCCTCATCAGTACAGTCCAAATCGCCCATAATCCTTTCGACTGCTTCCAACCAATACTCCGCTACATTCGGAGCTACTCTCGATACTCCTCTAAAAACTTCAGCCCCGTTAGACCTAAGCCTTTTCGATACCGACTTCCGAGCTCCACTTCTCATGCTAGCTCCTGCCACACGTTCTAGTACTCGCAACATAGCTCGCAACACGCTGCTTCATCTTCTCCTATTGGATCTTGATCCTCCGTGCCCACAGCTGGCGACGGCACATCATTTTCTGGCCCATGGCTGAACTGCATCTTTGGTTCCGATCATCGCCATTCTACCTCTACCGCATCCACGACGACCACGTCCCCTAGAACTCATTTCTAACGTCGCGATTTATCTGATTAAGAAGTTTTATGTATTAGACTTTTGTTCCACTTATTAATCGCGAACAATTTTATGAAATAAAGATATTTAGAAGTAGTTCTTTCGATCATACAAAGGTTCAGTTCAAGTTCACTACTCTAATTTAGAGAGTCACATTCATTCCTCAATAGAGGCACATTCATTCATCAGCATATTCATTCAGTGGTATCCACCACTCACATTCACTATTCGAACATTCCTGTCCGTTTCTATCTTAGGGGTATTTCCGTCATTTTTCCTACAAGGGTATTTTGGTAATAAATCGGGGGCAATTTAAAAATCTTTATAAATCAAAGGCATTTTCAAAATTTTCGAAACTCGTGGGTACTTCAGAAATTTTCTAAATCAAGGTATTGCAAAAATTTCGAAAATCAGGGTTATCTTGGTAATTTTGTAAGTCAGGGGTAATTCAGTAATTTTCCAAATCAGGGTATCTTTACATTTTGCAAAAATAGAATTTTCTGATATTTATGTAAAGTAAGAATATTTTAAATAAAAGTCGAGGGTAATATGAAAATTTTAGAAACCAGGGGCATTTTGGTAATTTACAACATAGGGGTATTTTCGTAATTTTGTAAATCGGAGATATTTTGGAAAAATTTTCACAATAATCTTTTACTACAATTAAGAGGGTAATTTAGGGATTTTAAAACTAGGAATTTTATAAAACTGCATGGCTAGTCCCTTTTGGGTTTTAATTATCGGGTTTAGCACGTGAATAAGTCCTCTTGGTTAGGGTGAACTACATTACGCACTGTAGGATTCGAGTAAAGAGGAGGTGAGTCGCTAGGACTGCTTAAATACTAAGCTCTTACTGAATCCACTCCTAGACATGCGCACAACAGTTGCCACACCTTAACTCGGCGACTTAATCATAGGTTTGTTTAATGGTCCTTAAGTCTTATGCATGTGTTTGAGTGCACTAGCCCTAGGGTTCAATAGCACTAATATTCTAATCTACGAGCCCAAATAAGCCCATAACAGTTCATATAAACAAATTACTTCAATAATTAGAAGTACTTACCTGGTGGACTTCGGGCCGGAGATACAGGTGCCATGCCAGAATAACCTGAAAAATAATTCATAATAGCCCATTTTTTTGAAAAGCCCATTTTTTTTTGAAAACATTTTTGAAAACTGTTTTCGGGCCCAAAACCTCAAAGTCGAGTTTTGAACTCGCTCGATACTAAATCAGAACACCCAAAACCCCCTTTGAGCCCCGGCCTGGATATGGTATGTCATCATGGAAAAAACGGTTAAAACTAATATTTTGACTTAAAGGTGAAGTATATAAATTTATTGTCTTTAGAAAAGAAAACCTTGTGTATTTAAAATTTCGAAAATAAATTAAGTTGGTACAAAATTCCCGGATTAAAACTTTATCATATATACTTAAGAAAATAAAATCTTTTGCAATTAATACTTAAATTGTCAATCCATAATAGAACCTAATAATATAGATACTTAATAAAAATACTTAAATACTTTAATGGGCCTTATTACAATAAACACTTAATCAAAATACTGAAAATATAAATACTTAATTAATTAAAATATCTTTCTGCATGAAAATCTGCTTCTGCATGGCCACCTTCGTATCCACTCCAACCCGGTCCAATCACCACGAATCATCTGCGATTTTTAATAAAAATTAGGTGAGTCATACAGACTCAGTGTGTAATTAATCCACTGAATTCCACCCACATGTTAACCACATATTTGCCCATATATCAGATAACAATTTCCATATTCACATATTATCACATTCTGGGCTTGGCCCATATTCAAATCACTTATCAGGTAACAGGGTAATTAACCGCATAATTTCCACATATCGGGCTTAGCCCATTTCCACACTGATCCACATTCTTATACTAGGCTTGGCCCTTTTCTTAATAATCCACATATCAACTGGGCTTGGTCCATTTTCACATTAAATACTCATATCACATTAATCCACATATCATATTGGGCTTGGCCCATTTCTACATATGTTCACATACGAAATCATGCAATTATGAAGCCCAACCCAAACCTAGGGTCCATCCGCTACACATACCCTTATCCAGCCTACCACACACCAGGGGATTATCAAATCACCCTCTCCTTTTCACTCCAAAAGGCATTCAATGCTGTCCACGTGCAATTAAGCACAATAATCCACAACGCGAACTCAGTCAGCGCCAATCCACGATGTAGCCGTAGCAAACACCAAAACCACAATGGGACACATAGTCACTCATCAACCACGATATGGCACATAGCCGATATCAACCACGATGAGGCACATAGCCACTTATCAAGCCACGCGAACTAAATCGCAATTAATCCACAACGTGACCTCAGTCAACGTCAATCCACAATGTAGCTCAAGGCTAACATCAAACCACGTACTCAAAGTACACCCGTACCTTCTTTCATATCATATCCCACCCATGCACATGCCACATAAAATAATTATACAATGTAATGAAGCATGAGCATGTTCATCAAGCATATTATCACATATTCATATTAATATTCACATATCAACAGGTTTGGTACTTACCGGATTATCGACATACCCCTTAAGGGTATCCTTATCGCAATTCCCACTGCACTAGTTAGCACATTCATAACACATACACATATCACATACATATCATATACACGGAAAACGGTGGGTTAATTACACACCTGATAACCTGAAGCTCTAAACTCTCGATCCCGATGCTATCACTAAGCGATACTACGGCTATCTGTCTATAGCTTTCTCCTGCTGCTGGTCCACACCCCGGTGGCCAATCCCGAACCGCCGAGATAGATCTTTTCCTAAACTTCGGGATAGGGACCTTCCCTTTTCCTTCTGGACTGGTGTTCGTATCCATAATGATATCTAATCAAAACCCGATTAAACGACAAAGTACTAAATCTTAATCGAATAAACTACAACTTATCAACCTTACCAGAGATGGATCAGAATCCCGAAGACTTCTCTTAACTCCTGTCGATTTACTCCTAAGAACCATAATATACAATCGGTCATCACTTGGAACTCTTAATGTGGCCTACGGCCGAATATCACAAGTCACTTACCAAGCTTACCTATTTCCCGAATCACCACTTATTCCTATCGAAAACCCTGCTAAACAATTATTAGACTCGGCCAAACTAAAGCCAAGGCCTTAAACACTTGCTTTGGCACACAAATGGAAGAGAACCTATAACCGATTGCTAGGATAGAAAATACTTACCACAATCATCCGTTTGAAGTGCAAGAGAGAGTGTAATCGACAAAAGAGAGAAAACGCTTGATCTTCGGCTTTTGAGACTTGCGACAAAAGAATAGGAATAAGGGTACTTGATATTTGGCTATGTCTTTTTAATAAAAATAACATACAAATGGGAGTATAAGCACTTACAAGGTTCGGCTACGCCCTCTAATGAGGTTGGAATATTCGGCAACCACTCTTAATGGCAAAGGGGAATTCGGCTTTCAAGAAATAGGAAGGAATTTGGTGTTGACAGAAAATAAGGAAGAAGACAAGAAGAGTAGGGGAAATTTCGGCACAAAGAAAATTAAAGAAGAAAAAGATATGAAGGATGATTACTCCCCCCTTATAAAGAATTCGGCTACTACATCCTTGCTCTTATCACACTCCAAATCAATCTCCTATTTTACCTCTTGATCACTTATTTAAGATAAATAAAATAAATCCATATTCATCTCTTCTTTATCTTGCACAAAAATAATTAAATCCACAATTATCCTACCTATTTAGAATAAACCATCACATTATCTCTTATCTACCTATCTAAAAATAAATAAAATAAATAAAACACATTTATCCTACCTTAGCTGAAAATTAATAGGAGAATTAAAATCCTCCTCCAATTGAAAGTCCCAAGTGCCGTCCACTTTCTTCCTCCCTCTCCTCCTGACGCCAAAATTCAAAAACAAAACACCCAACTGCTGCCCCAAAGGTTCGAACATGAGACCTGCTGGAGCAAGCTTATAGGTAACGCCCCAGGCCGCTTTGCCAAGCCGTTTTTTTTTTGTGACATAAACTCCCCACAATTTCTTTTAAAGCCTCCTTCCCTAGCTCCCCCTTGTCTTAACGCCAAAAGCCAAAAATAAAACCCCACTCCTTGCTGCCCATGTGAATCGAACCTCATCCCCTTGGAGCACCCTTTCCCGCAAGCGTCCAAGCCACTTTACTGCAGATTCTTTTGCGTCATAAACCCCCAACAATTCTTTTTAAGGCCTTCTTCTCTCTTAGCGCCAACTTGGAAAAATAAAAACACGCTTATGCTGCCCACAAGACTCGAACCCCTTCCCTTGCCACTGCACATGGCGTCACTTCCAGGCCCTTAAGTGGCGCCTTGCAACCACTTTACCAAGTCACTCTTTGTGTCCAAAAGCGCCTATAATGTCCCTTAAGGCCTCCCTGGCCCAATTCCCCTTTTAGCGCCAAAAATAAAAGCCTCTAATGCGTCCCACGTTGCTCGAACCTCTTCCCTCCTGCACTCCGCTTGATGCAAACTCCCCAGCACCCAGGTGGCGTCCCTTGCCACTTTACCACACGGCTACTTGTGTCCTAAACTCCCCAAAACTTTTCTTAAAGACCTCTTCAGCCTAGCTCCTCTTTTTGACTTAAACCCAATATTTTTTTTCCAAAGCCTTCCCTTATTTTTTAGAGTTCTCAAAACCCTTAAAACTTATCCAAACACACTAGGGGCCTACTTAGCTCATGAATTATGCACTACCGCATAACCCCTAATCTAGGATGTTACAGCTACGCATATTCTAGAGAAAACTACAGAATCAAATAGGAAAGATTGGGTATTAAAAATAGATGATGCTTTATGGGCCTATAGAACCGCTTTTAAAACTCGCATAGGAACATCCCCATACAGACTTGTCTACGGGAAGAGTTGTCATCTACCATTTGAATTAGAGCACAAAGCATTTTGGGCTATAAAATTCTTAAACTATGATCTTAAACTTACTGGTGAGAAAAGAATGATGTAGTTGAACGAGCTAGATGAGAGGCGAGCTAATGCCTTCGAGAACTCACGTTTATATAAGGAAGCAACAAAACGACGCCATGATGCTCGTTTGAAGCAACCGAAGCAATTTGAAGTTGGAGATCTTGTTCTACTGTACAATTCGAAGCTTAAATTGTTTCCTAAGAAGCTGAAATCAAGATGGTCAGGTCCATTCGTAATCAAAACCATTTTTCCCTATGGCACAATTGAGGTAACTCATCCAACTTATGGCACATTCAAGGTAAACGATCAACGACTTAAACTATATAATGGTGAAGATTTTAGGGATATGAGAGAGGAGCTTCAGCTCCGTGAACCTTCATATAGAGATGAAAACAGGGTAAGTCTAGCTTAAAACTTTCAACGAGCGCTTCTCGGGAGGCAACCCGAGCACTAACTTACCTCACTAACATCTATATTTTTATTTTTAACATCTAACTAAACACTAACCAAATTAATAGGCACAGGATTCCCTACCAACACGGTCTAGTACACGAGCATGGCCGTGGCCGTGTGGACCCACGAGTGGGTACACCGGCATGGCGAAGACCATACGGGAACAGGAAGAAAATTTTCCCCAAAACACGGGCTGCGATAAAATGCCACGGCCGTTCGATACGGCCGTGGTCGATACACGAACTAAAGAACACGGCATGCAATAACCCCACACGGGCGTGCCTTAAGACCGTGGTTGAAGCTGAATAAGTTACATGGGCGTGCGACACGCCCGTGCTTATAGGCCATGGGCAATACTGAGTAAATGACATGGGCGTGTGATACGCCCATGCCTAGAAACCGTGGTCGATACTGAGTAAGTGACGCGGGCGTACAACACGCCCGTGCCGAGAAGCCGTGGTTGAAACTGAATAAGTTACACAGACGTGCGACACGCCCATGCCTCTAGGCCGTGGGCGACACTGATTAACTAACACGGACGTGTGGCCCTCTACACGGGCATGGGAAAAGCGAAGGAAGCATCACACGGCCATACGATACGGCCGTGTGACCCAACACGCCCATGGAACACGGACGTGGGCCAAGACTCAGACACGCCCCAATTCAAAATCTACGAAACACACGGGCGTAGGACACGACCGTGTGCCCCAATCTCTATTTAAACCCCGACCACTATTCATCTCTTCCCAAATTTTCCCCCCAACAATCCCTAGCCACTCTCACCCAAAACAACCTTTCCTTCTCCCCTATTCCGGCCACCGTCGACTCTTCCTCCTCCTCCCTTCGCTTCTCCCTTTCTCCTATTTCTTTCATTTTTTCCTTTCCCTTTCTTCTTTCCCCTTTCTTCTTCACGCACACCAGCCCCACAGTGCACGCCCGTGTACAACCACCATGCCCGTGCACCACCGCCACGTCAGTGTACCCCCTTTCAACACCTCCATCGGTTCACCCTTCTCCACCATTGTTGTTTATTTCTTTCATTTTTATTTAATTAATTGATCTTATTTTGTGTTCTTATTATCATTTTCATTACATTTTAAATTTCTATTTCAAATTCTTTAGTTCTTTTTATGGTTTATTTAGCTTGATTTTATTCTATTACTAAGTTTAATGATTAGTTTGATACTACTTCTTAGTAATCTTGTTAATTTACTTAATGTTATTTTAGTTTATTCTATTACTAATACTTTCATACTGTTTAATGTTAGCATTACTTGACAATTTAAATTCACTATTATAGGATTATACTATTTAGGACTACTAGGATAGAACATTTTTGGCTGGCAATGATACTTGATTCATTGCAAATAATTTACATTTTAAGGCACGTAAATAACTCCCCCACATGGGAAAAAGACCGTTGTCCCCGCTTCGAAAAAGTGAAAGGGACCCAGAGCTAGCTTCGCGATTGCGTCTGTCGAATTGCACCACCCTTTTCTACAGTTTCCCTCGAGACCCCAAGAGGAACTTTTTCAGACACTTCACGCACGACCCCTCGGCGTGGGGAGATGTATTGATTGGGCAGCATTGGAGTAGGTCCAACTAGCCGACGCAGTCCGGGTCCTACTATCTACCGACCCATGGGGGCACTTTTTTCGAGATTGTCGAGCCGACATATCTAGAGCTTACTTTGGAGCTCTGTTCCACCTTCCATCTTCAGGTGGTAATGACCAATTTCGACGACCCCAGCACAGTCCAATTCTGCCTTGGAGGCCTCGTACGAGAATTGAGTGTCCCAGAGTTTGGGGTCGCCTTGGGACTTTATACCGAGGAATTCATGGAGGATGACAACTTCGAGAACCTCCATCACCACATCCACTACTCCCCTTCGTCTTGTTGGAGAGACTTAGTCCCTGCCTCAGCTACCTATGACCCCAATCGCTCCAAGGCATCAGCTCTTACCCCATCCTTGAGGTACTTACACTCTATCCTGGCTCATACTTTAACGGGTAGGCAAGAGAGCACCGGTGTCATCAACACTCATGACGCCTACTTTTTATGGTACATGGCACATGGGCACATGTTCAACTTAGCTTACTTCATCGCCCTCTCCATTCGGCATCAGATGGAGCGACATAGGAGAGGAATCCTCTCCACTGGCCCCTATGTAACGCGCTTGGCTCGGTACTTTGGCCTTCTCAACACCGCAGCTCAGTCCTCCTCACTCACGCTCATTGGGCAGATGTCCCCACAGAGCATCACGATGATGCTTCACATGAGGATGATTGAGCGTCATCGTGGGTTTAACCCTCCTCGATACCGTCTGTCGAGGGCCACCGATCAAGACGATCCAGAGAACATTACTTGTGATGTCCCTTCACATCACGAGGAGCCACCTTCCGCGCCAGCACCGCCTCACCACCAGTTCCTACAACTGCTTCACTGACTGACATCTCTAAGCACCTCACTCATTTCGAGCAGTACTGCACTCAACAATTTAATGACAACACTTGACGATTCGATGATATCGAGGCAACCCTACAATAGATTTGTCAACATTTTCACATCTCACCCCCACCTCGCGATCCATCTGACGATGAGGACCTTTGAGTCCATTTTTTTTTGTTTTCTTTTATTTTAATTTTTAAACTATTTCTCTTTATCTTTCTTGTCTTTAATTTATATTAGTATATTTTAATCTTTCTATATCTTTGGCTGTTTATTATCAAGTAACCATAACGAAATCCATTAATAAAACCCCCTAAAAATTTATTGATGACTTTGCAGTTTCAAAAGGTTCAATGTGCTATTAAGGAATGAACAAACTACCAGAGTATTCTCCCCCACCTTCACCTCTGCCTAGTTCATCATGCTTACATTGGATCATTTTCTACAATTTTCACTCCTTAAGGATTTCATCCATAATTCAGGAAGTTTCACCTCCTTCCCTCTCTTATGATTTCTTCTCACATTGCTATTATCTATCTTTGTACATTGAGGACAATGTACATCTTAAGTGTGGGGAGGTTAACTATAGTATTATTAGAAAATCCCTGAATTATGTCTTGTTCTTAAGTAATTTTCTCATATCACTATTAGAATAAAATTTTTTATGATTTTTATTGATATATTTTGGATTAAGTCATAGGTAATTATGCATTCATGGTTTAAACTTTAAGACATTAGAGAATCAAGCATGATAAGTCTATTTTCAGAATTAAAAATTTATTAAGTTGTTCCCCTAAATTTAAATAATACTTTGAAGTTTGAAATTTGCAAGGTTGACATCAAAAACCATAAATTTTGTGAGACTTTGAGCCTTTTAGAGCATATATTTTTCTTGCTCACTTTATTGTTGGTTGTGAGTGTGTCAATATTGATTTGTTATTCTAGAGCTTGCTTCGATTATGCATGTCGAGACCACACTTTTGATTTGATATACTGAGATGATAAAGGCACCTAGGTTTTAACCCACTTATTCCATTAAAAGCCTACCTTCATAATTAACCCCCAGTGAACCGTTTTGAGCCTAATAAGCCGTTTCTTGACTCACCCATTAATATTAACCCAAAACCAAATTTTACTTCTCCTACTTTATTGACTCCCCTTTTGTCGAGATTTGATTTGATCAGTTGCCTATCTATATTATTTATTTCAGTTGTTAAATTCATCTTATACCGTGAACTTGTTCTTATTCTTAAAAAAAAGTTGGAAATATATTCATTATTAGTGCTATGAGCTTAAATGGTTAATTTCACATCTTTAGAAGAAGCTCGTGTTATTAGTGATAAGTTTTCAATCGATATTATTATTCAGTATTAGGTCATTTTTCTAGTTAGGTAAATTCTCAATTCAATCTCGATTTTAACCTTCCTTTTCAGCCTTTATCCACACCTTTAACCCAAGCCTCATTACAACCCTTTAAAGACCTTTTGATTTGTGTATCATCTCATTTTATAGTGGTGGAGATTTGATTTTCATGCAAGCCTATGGTAATAACTTTTCATGTTTGACTTTTGAGTGCTTAATTTGAACCTTAAACACTTTGAGTGATTTGAGTGAATCTTTAGTTAGGATGTTAATTCTTGTCAGTTTTGAATCAAAGGTAATCATTTAGATAAAGGGAAACACCTATGTTTTTGTGCTAGAAAAATTTGTGACTTGTATTGTTTAAATCTTTAAGACTCTTTTAGTTAAATTACCAATGTATGAATTATCTATGAATTATGATAAGACATTATTGATAAACAATTATGAATTAAGGAAGTTAATTTTAATTGTGAGTTGGGGATTTTGCTTGTAGACAAGCAAAGGCTTAAGTGTGGGGATATTTGATAAATCATAATTTATACATATTTTTACCCCATGTTTGGTTTATTTTTTGGATGAATTTTCATTAGATTTGATGAATTTGATGCTCCTAATCCCTTAATTTCAAGTTTAACACTCAGGAGAGCTTAGGGAGTCGAAAAGCATGAGAAACGGGCCAAAAAGGGACAAAATGGGCCTATCTCGGAAATCAACACAGCCTGGACTGTTGCACACGGGCAGACCACATGGTCGTGTGTGATGAGTAGAATTGCGCACAACCTAAGCCATCAAACACAACTGTGTGTGACAAGTAGAACCAAGCAAGGCCTAGGCTCTTACACACGGGCGTGTCCCTGCCGAACCCAAGTTTAATTCTATTTAGAAAAGACCACTTGTGAGCAAAGAAAGGTGTTCCAAAGCCTATATAAACACCCTAGGGGAGGACCTAAAAAGACACGCGGAGTAGAACATAGAAAATACTCGAAGACAGCAATTGGGAGCAGCTTGGAAGCAGGATCTCCATCAAGACTAAAGATCTCTATTAATTTCTCTTGAAGTTTTTGGGTTTTCTTATGTTTTGTAGTTTTCCTTAATTTAATATGTTTCCTTCTATCAAAATGAACTAAATCCCCTAAATACCTAAGGGGATAAAACCTAGATGGATCTTATTATTATTTGATTTATAAGATAAATACTTGTTCTTATTCTTAATTGTGAGTTCTTATTCTTGGTTTAATAATTCAAGTTATTGATTCAAGTCGAATTTGCTTATTCAGAGGAGCAAAAGTCCCTGTCTAAGAGTAGATCAACACAATTAAGCGGTGTTGATTGCATCCCTAGAAATAGGGCGACATAAATCTGCCAGATTAGAGTCAAATCTAATAAGGGAAACCATAGATCGAGTTAATGCGACAATAGGGGTTTTAATTAGAAAGAGATTTCAATTAATCAACCTAGAGTCAGTTGTTTTTAGTCTCAAAAGAGATATTAACATAAATCAGGGATTTCTACGGATTAAGTCAAGTGAATAAATCATATGAATCAAAAGTAATAAGTGAAGTCTAGGTGGATTCTTCCTTGGGTATTGCCTCTCTTAATAAAGTTGTCCAAAAGTATTTTTCCCAATTCATTCTCTGTCGTGTTTTTAATTAGTTTCAGTTTAAAAAAAATCACTCCAATTCTTAGGCTAGATAATAAGAAGATAGTAATTACTAGTACTCTTGGTCCTTGTGGATACGATATTACCAGTCTTACCATAACTATACTATTAAACGATAAGTGCGCTTACCTTTATTGTGATCATATTTAGTTAAAGACACATCACTTATTTTGAGTATGGCATGTATAGGACTTGGGTATTTTGTTAGGTCGTAATTGTTAACCAAAGTGTTGGCTATTTATGTTATTAAAGTCAATTTGTAAATGGTCATTGGAGTTGGGCCAATACTTGATAAGTATATATATAGTCTATGAGGATTAAACTATGAAGTTTATGCTTGTGTGAATGTTTTGAATTGAGTTCTTGGATGTGCCTTTTGGTTATGAGTTGTGTTGAGATGAGTTGGAATAAGTATGTTGGCTATGCAGGGTGGCATTTGGCTTGGAACATAGCATTTTTAATGTCCACACGGGTAGACACACGGGCGTGCGTCTAGGCCGTGTGAGACACATGGTCAGCCTCTTGGATGTGTTGATCGGCCGTGTGTCCCCTTGCATGCTAGGCTTGAAAGTCAGTATGCTCAGTAGTAAACACACGAGCAGAGACACGGCCGTATGTCTCAGCCGTTGTGAGGCATGGCCTTGGACATGGGCATGTGCCCAGGCCGTGTGAAGTCTGCTCTTTAAATGTGGAATTTAATTCGACACACAGTCTAAGGACACGAACGTGTCCCTTGGCCGTGTAACCATAGTGAGATGATGACGTTATAAGCAGAATGCCAAGGTTTTGGCACACGGGTTAAGACACGGGCGTGTCGAGGCTGTGTGAGGGACACGGGCGTGTGAAATAAGTCAGTGTCGACCACGGGTGAAAGACACGGGCATGTCTTAGGGGTACACGGGCGTATAGCCCCTCTTTTGATGACGAATTTTCTAAGTTCGTGAAAGTTTCTATTTTAATTTTAGAACCTCTCAGAAGCATGTTTAGGGCCTCGTAGGCCGAGAATGAGCAGAATATGAGTTTATGTGGAAACTCTTTATGGTAAAAAGAAATTTTATAGCCCAATGTGATATGTTTAAGCAAGTTAAGTTAGGTAATGCCTCAAATCCGGTTCCAGCTTCGAACACGGGTAAGGAGTGTTACATTTATTGGTATTAGAGCTATAATTTAGTCGACTCTAGGACTAATGTAGCTTAAGTATGAGTCTAGCTATACATGCCATATACAAGAGTAATTGAGTAATGATAGTGTGACGGCTCTTGATATTTTAAATTTGCGTATTTATGTAGTAAATGGATTTTGATCCAGACCGCACTGCAGTCGATGATGCTGCGAGTAATGTGCCAACTCCCTCTCAAAGGACGGCACCAGCGAATAGAAGCCTTTCTCCGTATGATGAGCAACTGGTATACTGACTATACCCGATCAAATCCTAATGCTCAACCCCCTCCACCAGCTCCAGTAGCTCCTCAAGTGGTTGAGGTAGTGAGAAGAGAAAGACCTCCGGCCGATAAGATCTGGAAGCAAGGAGTCGAGGAATTCCAGGCCAGTAAGGATGATGATCCAGAGAGAGCAAAATTCTGGCTCGAAAATACCATCAGAGTATTCGATGAGTTATCATGCACGCCTGAAGAGTGCTTGAAGTGTGCGGTATCTCTCTTGAGAGATTCGTCCTATCGGTGGTGGAATACCCTTGTGTCGGTGCTACCAAGGGAGAGAGTTAGCTGGGGATTCTTCCAAGAGGAATTCCGGAAGAAATATATCAGCCAGAGGTTCCTTAACCATAAAGAGTTCTTGGAATTAAAGC
Source organism: Gossypium bickii (assembly GCA_025503065.1). Lineage (NCBI taxonomy): Eukaryota > Viridiplantae > Streptophyta > Magnoliopsida > Malvales > Malvaceae > Gossypium > Gossypium bickii. The sequence continues at coordinate 49,625,768 of CP106718.1, read as the reverse complement.
TAGGCCGTATGTCAGTGACTGATTACAAATGGGAGTTCAAAAGACTTAGCAAGTATGCCCGGGAGTGCATGTCTACCGAGGCCATCATGTGTAAGATATTCAAGGACAGGTTAAATGAAGATATTCGTTTCTACGTTAGAGTCCTCAAACTAAAAGAATTTGTGGTGTTGGTTGATAGAGCTTGTAAGGCTGAAGAGTTGCCTAAAGAGAAAAGAAGAGCTGAGATTGAGTCTCGTGACTCAAGGAAAAGACAACTGAACAAGTCACTCCAATCCTCATCTAAAAAATCGAGGGATTTCATTACTCGATTAGCCAATTCAGTCGGGTTTTCAAATCGAAGTAAGGGTAAACAATTTTCGGGTCTAAATTGCAGACCACATCAATTGTAGTGTCGAAAATACCCGATCGAGTAGACCGGAGTGCCGCAGTGTGGCAGACACCATTCTGGTAAGTGTCGAGCAAATGAGAATGCTTTTTTTTAGATGCGGGTCCTTAGACCACTTTATCAAAGATTGCCCCTAGGTGGGCGAGAAAGAGAAGTCTCAGAATGCAAGACAGGGAAGTGCTGCTAGAGGAAGACCCCAGAGAAACCCGAGAAATGAAATGGGTAACAAGAATCCACCCAGAGAGCAGACTACAAGAATCGAGGTAGAGCATCAGCGAGAACATATGCCCTTCATGCTCGTGAAGAGGCATCTTCCCCCGACGTAATCACGGGTACATTTTCTCTTTATGATACTCGCATTATAGCTTTATTTGATCCAGGATCTACCCACTCATACATATGCATGAAATTAGTCTCTAGCATGAATATGCCTATAGAGTCTACTGAATTTGTAATAAGAGTGTCTAATCCTCTAGGCAAGTATGTGTTGGTTGATAGAGTTTGCAAAGGTTGCCCTTTGATGATTAGGGGTCATTGTTTCCTGGTTGATCTTATGCTATTGTCGTTTGATGAGTTTGATGTCATCCTTGGGATGGATTGGTTAGTTACTCATGGTGTAATTATGAATTGTGGAAAGAAGCTTATTGAGTTGAGAAATGAAAATACGGATTTTATTCGTGTTGAATCAGATAAGCAAGATAGATCACCACCAGTGATATCATCCTTGTCAACTCAGAGGTATTTAAGAAAAGGGTACGAAGCTTACCTTGCCTTTGTAATGAATACTAAAGAGACTGAATTGGGAATTGAGTCGGTACCCATAGTATACGAGTATCTAGATGTTTTCCCCGAGGAATTGCCAGGGTTACCTCCGGTTAGAGTGATTGAATTCAGAATTGAGCTAGCCCCTGGTACTGCCCCCATTTCTATTGCTCCATATAAAATGGCTCCAAACGAGCTAAGAGAGTTGAAAGCACAGTTGCAAGAGCTAACGAATAAAGGTTTCGCAAGACCGAGTTTTTTTCCGTGGGGTGCTCCCGTTTTATTTTTGAAGAAGAAATATGGTTCTATGAGATTATGCATAGATTATCGGCAACTCAACAAGATAACTGTGAAGAACAAGTACCTGTTGCCAAGAATCGATGATTTATTTGATCAATTGAAGGGAACCATGGTGTTTTCCAAGATAGATTTGAGGTCCGAGTACTATTAGTTGAGAGTCAAGGACTCGGATGTACCGAAAACTGCATTTAGGACTAGGTATGGCCACTATGAATTTTTGGTCATGCCTTTTGGTCTAACGAATGCCCCTGCCATTTTCATGGACTTGATGAACCGTATTTTTCGGCCATACTTGGATAAATTTGTAGCGATCTTCATCGATGACATCCTGATCTACTCTCGGGATGAGAATAAACATGTCGAGCATTTAAGTATGGTTCTGCAAATTCTAAGAGAAAAACAATTATATGCCAAGTTTAGCAAGAGAGAATTTTGGCTTAAGGAAGTAGGATTTTTTGGGAACATTGTCTCGGAAGATGGAATTAGAGTTAACTCGAGTAAAATTTTAGCAATTGTTGACTGGAAACGCCGAGGAGCGTAACCGAAGTAAGGAGTTTTCTAGGCCTAGCCGGCTATTATAGGCGTTTTGTTAAGGGTTTTCCATGATAGGTACTCCAATGACAAGATTATTGCAAAAAGACGCGAAGTTTGATTGGACAGAAAAGTGTCAACAGATTTTGAGAAACTGAAGACGCTGTTGACTGAGGCTCCTATTTTGGTGCAACCTAAACCTAGAAGAGAATTTGTGGTTTACAGTGATGCATCCCTGAATGGATTGGGTTGTGTACTTATGAAAGAGGGCAAGGTGATTGCTTATGCCTCTAGGCAATTAAAGCCGCATGAGAAGAATTACCCGACTCATGACTTGGAGTTAGCTACAATTGTATTTGCATTAAAGATATGGAGACACCATTTATATGGTGAAAAGTGTCAGATTTTTATCGACCATAAAATGTACTGTGTATATAATGTATCTCCAATAATACTCCTCATAGGTTTCATGAATTACTCATTATCGTTCAGTAGCACTTCTGTCTAGCGGCATAGAGCCGTTACGAGGTGAGGGAAGAAAAGTCTAGGTTTTTTGCTTTGCAGGCACCATTTCATATCTCGAACGATCCAGTCCTCTACACAAATTTGTTTTTGCTGCAAAATACCATATAACAAAACTGATTTAAATACATTAACATTAGATGCATTCAGTGTGGTTGCAATTCTAGTGTCAATGAATTGCATCCACATCTTAGCAACAGGAAACATAATGGCCTGATTAAAGTTCTTGGGAAGCTCAGTATTTAGCCTATATTTCCAACTACCCCTGCCTTGTGTAAGATATTTTATAACATCTTCCATGTCAATGTTTTGAAATCTCTCTAGATCTATACTATCAATAAAAAAATTTCATAAAATGGGATGTTATAAAATTTATGGATATCATTAGGAGAAATTGGAACGTCTTCTCCTCATACTTCAACGTCAGTGATTATTGCATTATAGCTTCTCTTAATTATTTGGTCCTTAAGGGATGCATAAAATTCCTGAACCACAGTAATATTTGCATTATTCATAGGAGTAACGCAAAATTGCTCCCATTGATGATAACAAACCAAAGTCCAAATTTCTTTGCAATGGAGCATCGAGGGTTTGAACCCTCGCTCCATAATTAAAAGTCTTCCTTGCGAGTCCAAAAAGTATTTTTCCGTATTGGCATTATGGAATCTAATAGAATCAAAAACACGTAGAGTTTTCAGAACAGGAATTCTTTTGTTCTTTCTAGGAGGCATAATATTTCAAAAAGAGATATGAACAGTAATTAATAAAACAATAAAAGATTGAGAATATTTGAACCTCAACTTTTGTTGGTTTTGTATGCGCTTCCCTCTTTGTTTTGTTGTTGACAATTCCTTCCAAAGTAGCTTTTTAGAATATGGAATGAGGTATTAGAAAGATGAGGGAAATCGGCACATACACAAAGAAGGGAAGGGCTGCACAACAAAGGTTGATGGGGGTGGCACATTGAAGGAAAAAGGAATAAAAGAAAAAAAATGAGAGAGTTTGAGAGGAGAAAAAGGGTTGAACGACTACAACAAAGAAAAGATAACAGAAGGCTGAAAAAATAAGTGAAAATGTAACAGCCCGATTTTGGGGCTAGTCAGAACAGTGGTCTCGGGACCACTAATCCAAGGTTGAGGAAAATTATTTTAAAAATATTTTATGTGTTGGAACATGTTTATACTGATGCATGAAAATTTTGGTGCTTTAATTTTAGCGATTGTAGGCTTAATTGCAAAAAAGGACTAAATTGCATGAAGTGCAAAAGTTTCAAATTAGAAGCTAGAGGTGTCAAATAGTTATAGAATAAAAAAAATTGAGGTAGTTAAAGTGCAATTATGCCTTCCTAAAGGTGATGGTCGGTCAAGGGGGACAAAAGAATTAAAATTTGACAAGGGTTGGTGACATTAGTTGACTAAATGAATAAAATAAGATAATAATAAACAAAGGCTATCATCTTTTAATTTTCTTTTCTTCTCCCACCGAAAATATCAGCAAGCTTAAGGGTTTGAAAGCTTAGGTAAAATTTTTCTAAGTGCATAAAAGTTTCCGATTTATTTTCGACACCTTTCGGAAGTATGTTTAGGGCCTCGTAGGCCCATTATAAGGAGGCTAGATATGAGAATGGAAAAGTTTTAATTTGGAATGGATTTTGATAACCCAAAGTTGTATAACCTTGTGAGTCAAGTACGGTAACGCCTCGTACCCGGTTCCTGAGTAGAATACGGGTAAGGGGTGTTACAGAAGATGTATTTATACCTAAGGTAACTACGCTAGGCGATACAAAAATAGGAGAAGGGAAAAAAATCTATCAAAAGTTAACAATTTTCAAAGGAAGAGAATCAAACTCGAGTCTCTAAGCCAATTACACTCTCCTTATTTTCTCTTAACCATTAAGCCAATAGCTCATTCTTGAAACAATGCTACAAATTAATAATTAAAAGAAATTTGGGATGTTATAATTCTCCCCCTTAAAGAAATTTTAGCCCCGAAATTTACCTGATTCAAAGGGATGAGGATATTGAAGCCAAATAAAGTCCTCTAGCTCCTAAATAGCCTCTTTAGTGCCATGATTTGTAACAGTCCGATTTTAGCTAAATCAAAACAGCGGTTTTGGAACCACGAATCCGATGTCAGAAAAATTATTTTAATATTATTTTATGTGTTTACAGCATGTTATTTGATATGTGTGAAAATTTCGTGAGCTAATTTTAACGTTTAATTGCTCAATTTGAGAAAAAAGGCTAAATCGCGTAAAATGCAAAAGTTGTATTCTATTAGTTAAAGGTGTCAAATTGCTTTGGATTTTTAATATGATGGCCTTAAATGGTAATTAGAACATTTTAAAGGTTAATGGACATTAATGGACATCCATTATATGTTTTTATACGTTTATAACAAAGGTTATATTAGTAAATTGATTAATTAAGTTATAATAAGTAAAACAAAATCAGAATTATTCTTTTATCATCTTCCTTGGACGAATATTAAGAGAAGAAAAGCCATAGCTTTAGGTTTTCATTCGGCTAGGCTAGTTCAATCAATTAAGGTACGATTTTTTATTCATTTTTGATTATTTTTATGTTTTTGAGATTGTTGCTTAGTATTCTAGCTAGCTCGTACCTCAGATTTTGAAACTGTTTAAGATTTTGAGAAATGGATTATGGAGTTTAATGCAAATGGTTATAGTTTAGTATGAAAATGGTTATGGTTTTATAGTTGCAAATGGTTAAATAGATTTATGGAGTTTAATGCTTGAGAAATGCTTTGGTGAAGTATGATTTTAGAAGTTGAATTGATAAGTATTTGAATAGGTATTTGGTATTGAATTGAATATTGAATATGGTTGAAATGGATATGGTATGATTTGTGCATTTGAATGATGATTTTTTCTGCTTAGTTGTATGATGAAATGGTACTATTTTGGTTGTTTAGGTGAGCATGAGTAAGGGTGGCAAATTGGACTTGCAAATGGCCTATTTTTGTCCACACGGGCAAAGACACGGGCGTGTGTCTCAGCCGTGTGTGACACACGATCATGTTACACGGCCATGTGTCCCCTGGTGTTGATATTAAATGAAGTCAGTATGCTTCACACGGTCTCACACACGGGCGTGTGACTAGCCGTGTGGCACAAGTCAGTATACCCCTAAATGGCACACGGCCTAGCATACGGGCGTGTGACTTGGTCGTGTTGCATAAGTCAGTATATCCTACAGGTTTGGAACGACGTAGTACATGGCCTAACACATAGGCGTGTGTGGCCACTTCGAAGGGTACACAGGCTAGACACACAAGCGTGTGGTCAGCCATGTGACCCAAGTCAATATGTATGCCCTGTTTCCACACGGCCTGGGACATGGGCCTGTCTGAAGCTGTGTGAGGCACACAGCCTGTTCACATGGGCGTGTGACCCATGAATGATTGAAAATTTTCTATGTTTTCCAAAAAATTTTGTATGTTATCGGTTTAGTCTCGAACCACTTCTAAAGCATGTTAAGGCCTCGTAGGCTCTTATGTGGGACAATGTGTTTGTGTTGCTTGGTATTTGAGTATGAATGCATAAATGTTTGAGTATTGGATGTTAAATTATGTGTATTGATTGGTAATACCTCGTAACCCTATTCTGACGGTGAATACGGATGAGGGGTGTTACATTTATTGGTATCTGAGCTAAAGTTTAGTCGATTTTAGGACTAACTAACGTGTATGAGAGTCTAGCTATACATGCCATATATACTCTGCAATAGTGTGATGATTCCTAACAGGTTAAATTGTGTTTTCGTATAGTAATGGATCTCGAATGAGCTGTAGCCGACGATGTAGAGAGTAATGTGCCCGCTCCTGCTCAAGGGGCAACGCCATCAAATTCTATGCCTGTAACGAGTAACCACGAGGGTGAGGCTAAACAAGCCTTTATCTAGATGATGAACGATGGTTCACGGAGTTCGTTCGAACGAATCCGGCTGCTCAACAACCTCAACCCCCACCTATTCCTCAACAAATCCGTGTTGTTCCTTAAGTTGTAGATCCGATATGAATGACTAAGCTGCTAGTAGATAAGATACTTAAACATGGGGCAGAAGAGTTTCGGGCTACTGTTGATGATGATGCTAAGAGAGCTGAGTTTTGGCTCGAAAGTACGATTCAGGTATTCGATAAATTGTCTTGTACTCTTGATGAATGTATTAAATGTGTTGTATCTTTGCTGAGAGACATTGCTTATCAATGGCGGAACACGTTAATATCTATGGTTCCTAAAGAACGGGTTACCTGGGAATTCTTTCAGACTGAGTTCCAAAAGAACTATATAAGTCATCGATTCCTTGATCAAAAGCATAAAGAATTTCTGGAATGAAAATAGGACTGCATGACTATCACTGAGTATGAAAGAGAATTCGTACAGTTAAGCAAGTATGCTCGAGAGTATGTGTCTACCGAGGAGATTATGTGTAAAAGGTTCATTGACAGGTTGAACGAAGATATAAAACTACTAGTCAGAATTCTAGAGTTGAAAGAATTTGTTGTTTTGGTTGAAAGGGCTTGTAAAGCAGATGATCTTAGCAAAGAAAAGAGAAAAGTAGATTTAGAAGCTAGAGACTTGAGAAAAAGACCAATGAGTAAGCCATATCAATCTTCGTCAAAGAAATCCAGAGATTCGTATGCTTGTCTGAATGCTTCAAATGAATATTCGAGTATAGATCGTAGAAAACAATACTCCGGTTCTAAAACTCAAGCTACATCAGTGTTGAGTGTTAGCAATGTGCACAACAAAACCAAATGTCAACAATGTGGGAGACGACATTACGAAGAATGTTGGAATAAAAATAATAAAGCTTATTATAAATGTGGTTCGTTAGATCACTTTATACGAGATTACCTGAGCTGGATAAGAAAAGTAAAGTTCAGAATGTGAGACCAAGTAACACATCAACTAGAGGAAGACCACCAAGAAATACTGGGAATGCGAGTGGTAGTCGAGGGGTGACGAGAGACTCTACCGTGAGGTCTAAGGCCAGAGCACCTACTAGAGCCTACTCTATTCGCACTCATGAAGAAGCGTCATCTCTAGATGTTATCATCGGTACTTTCACTCTTTATGATACTAATCTAATTGCATTGATCGATCCAGGATCAACTCATTCTTATATATACATGAATTTAGTATTTAGTAAGACTTTTCCTGTAGAGTCTACTAAATTTGTGATTAGAGTATCGAATCACTTAGGGAAATGTGTTTTGGTTGATAAAGTCTGCAAGAATTGTTCTTTAATGTATATGGATTTCTGTTTTCTGGCTAATCTGATGTTGTTTCCATTTGATGAATTTGATATGATTCTGGGTATGGATTGGCTAACGATGCATGAGGCTATAATGAATGTAGACGAAAGACAATTGAATTGAAATGTCAGAATAATGAGATTATTAAAATTGAGTCTGATTAATCTGAATAAATTTCCAGTTGTGATCTTATCTATATTAGCTTAGATATTTGTGAGAAAGGGGTGTGAAGCTTATCTTGCATATGTACTAGATAAGAAAGTGACAAAAACAAAGATTGAATCAGTACCAGTTGTGTGCGAGTATCTAGAAGTATTTCCCAAAGAATTACCAGGTTTACCACCTATAAGAGAGATGTAGTTTGGTATTGAATTAGTACCGAGAACAATGCCGATATCGATAGCTCCGTACAAAATGGCCCTAACAGAGTTAAAAGAATTGAAAGCTCGGTTGTAATAATTGATAGATAGAGGTTTCACTAGACCGAGTTTCTCTCCCTGGGGTGCACCTGTGTTATTTGTGAAGAAAAAAAGAGGGCACGATGAGAATGTTTATAGACAATCAACAGCTCAACAAAGTGACGATCAAGAATAAATACCCTTTGCCACGAAGAGATGATTTTTTTGACCAGTTAAAAGGGGCAACAGTGTTTTCAAAAATTGATTTGAGATCGGGTTATTACTAGTTGCAAGTTAAAGACTCCGATGTGCCAAAGACTGCATTTAGAACAAGGTACGGACATTTTGAATTTCTTGTTATGCCTTTCGGACTAACAAATGCACCTGCTATTTTTATGGACTTGATGAACCAGATTTTCAGGCCGTATTTAGATCAATTTGTATTTGTATTTATTGATGATATTTTCATCTACTCTCGTGATGAATCTGAGCATGCCGAGCATTTGAGAATCATGTTACAAACTTTGAGAGCTAAACAGTTGTTTGCAAAGTTCAGCAAATGTGAGTTTTGGCTACGAAAGGTCAGTTTTCTGGGACATATAGTTTTAGCCGAGGGTATCCTAGTTGAACCGAGCAAAGTTTCTACAATTATAAATTGGAAACCTCCGAGAAATGTATCCGAAGTCCGCAGTTTTCTGGGACTAGCCCATTATTATAGATGATTTGTGAAAGATTTCTCGATGATTACAACTCCGATGACAAGAATGCTTCAAAAAGATGTTAAATTTGAATGGTCAGAAAAGTGTCAGTAGAGTTTCGAGTAGTTGAAAACATTATTGACAGAGGCACCAGTGTTAGTTCAGCTTGATTTGGGTAAAGAATTCGTAGTTTACAGTGATGCATCGTTAAATGGCTTGGGTTGCGTTTTGATATAGGAAGGCAAAGTTGTAGCTTATGCCTCAAGAGATTTGAAGCCACATGAAAAGATTTATCTAACGCACGATCTAGAGTTAGTCGCAATACTATTCGCATTGAAAATTTGGCGTCATTACTTGTTTGACGAGAAATGCCATATTAATAACGACCACAAAATCTTGAAATATCTGATGACTCAGAAGGATTTAAATTTGCGACAATGGAAATGGTTAGAATTGCTAAAAGAATATGAATTATTGATTGATTATCATCCGGGGAAAGCGAATGTAGTTGCTGATGTTTTGAGCCGAAAATCCTTATTTTCTTTACGTGCTATGAACACACAATTAGCCTTGTCTGATAACGGTTCGATAGTAGCCGAGTTGAAAGTGAGACCGTTATTTCTATAGCAGATTTGTGAGGCTCAAAAATTTGATCATGAATTGCAAGCAAAATGAACTCAGTTTGAATCGACTTCTGATTCAGAGTTTTGAATAGGTCTTGATGAATGTTTGACGTCCCGAGGTAGAATTTGTGTACCGATAAATCCCGAGCTTATTCAGAAAATTCTAAACGAAGCACATAGTAGTTGTTTATCAGTACCTTGGTTATCTGGTTCAACACGAATAAGATTACCATTTTCATCTCTCAACTCATTATGCTTCTCCCCACAATTCACAATTACTCCATGAGTAACTAACCAATCCATCCCAATGATGATGTCAAACTCATCAAATGGTAATATCATAAGATCAACCGGGAAACAATGACCCTTAATCATCAAACGACATCCTTTGCAAACTCTATCAACCAACACGCACTTGCCTAAGGGATTAGACACTCTTATGATAAATTCGGTAGACTCTATAGGCTTGCTCATGCTAGAGACTAACTTCATGCACATATATGAGTGGGTAGATCCCGGATCAATTAAAGCTATAACACGAGTATAATAGAGAGAAAAGGTACCCGTAATTACGATGGGGGAAGATGCCTATTCACGAGCACGAATGGCATATGTCCTTGCCGGTGCTCTACCCTTGACTCTAGCAGCCTGCTCTCTAGATGGGTTATTGCTACCCATTTCATGTCCTGGGTTTCTCAGTGGTCTTCCTCTAGTAGTACTTCCGAATCTTGCATTCTGGGGCTTTTCTTTCTCGCCCACCTCGGGGCAGTCTCTGATAAAGTGGTCTAAGGACCCACATCTAAAACAAGCTTTCATATTAGCTCGACACTCACTAGGATGGCGCTTGCCACACTGAGGGCATTTCGGTCTACTTGGTCAAACGTTGCCCACACTAGCAACTGATGTGGTCTGCCCTATCGACCTTGAAAATTGCTTACCTTTACTTCGGGTTGAAAACCCCGCTGAAGTGACTGATTGAGTAGAGAAATCTCACGATTTCTTAGATGAGGATTGGTGAGACTTATTCAGTTATCTCTTTCTCGAGTCACGAGACTCATTCTCAACTCTTCTCTTCTCTCTAGCCAACTCTTCGGCTTTACAGGCTCTATCTACCAACATTACAAATTCCTTTAGTTCAAGGACTCCAACATATAAACGGATGTCCTCATTCAGTCCGTCCTTAAACCTCTTGCACATGACTGCCTCGGTAGATACGCACTTCCGAGCATATTTGCTAAGCCTTACGAACTTCCATTCGTAATCAGTCACTGACATACGGCCTTGCTTCAGTTCTAAGAACTCGTTTCTCTTGTGGTCGATGAACATCTGGCTAATGTACTACTTCTGGTATTCCTCTTGGAAAAATTCCTAGCTAACTCTCTCCCTTGGCACCACCCACACTAGGGTGTTCCACCATCAGTAGGCTAAATCTCTCAGGAGAGATACCGCATACTTTAAGCACTTCTCAGGGGTGCAGGATAACTCAACGAATACTCTGATGGTATTCTCGAGCCAGAATTCTGCTCTCTCTGGGTCATCGTCCTTATTTGCCCGAAATTCCTCGTCTCCCTGCTTCCGAATCTTACCCATTGGAGGCCTTCCTCTTCTCACCACCTCGACCACTTGAGGAGCTATTGGAGCGGGTTGAGGGATAGGTGGGGGTGGAGGTGGTTGAGCATTAGGATTTGCTCGGGTATACTCAGTATACCAGTTGCTCATCATGTGGAGAAAGGCTTCTCGAGCCTCTTCTCCCTGACCCAAGGTGTCGGGTCTACTATTAGCTAGAGCAATCCCTAGAATGAGAGCCGACGCGTTACTCACAGCATCATCAGTTGCAGTTCGGTCTGGATCAGAATCCATATACTACATAAAACACGATTTTATACGTTAGGAGTCAATCACACTATCATTACTCAGACACTCTTACATATGGCGTGTATAACTAGACTCGTACTTACGCTACGTTAGTCCTAGAACTGACTAAACCGTAGCTCTGATACCAATAAATATAACACCCCTTACCCGTATTCAAGCCGAAATCGGGTTTGAGGCATTACCTAACTAACTTTACTTAAACGTCTCGAATAGGGTTATAAAATTTTGATTAAACCCAACCTTTGCTAAGACTCGGCCCACGAGACCTATGCATACCTCTGAGAGGTTTCAAAATCAATCCGGGAACTTTCATGAGCGTAGGAGACTTTTCCTCAAAACAGGGGCCACACGCCCGTTCTGGTCTGGGGACACGCCCGTGTGCCCCTAAGGCATGCCCGTGTCTTCTGCCCGTGGTCGATCCTGACCAAAACACACGATCTAGACATGCACGTGTCCCTAGTTCGTATGCCAAACCTTGTCATCCTGACTTATCCACACGGCCTATGCACACGTCCTTGTGCTTCCGCTGTGTGACGATTTAAATCCCAAGTGCAAATACACTCATGTGTTAGCCGTGCCTTCCACACGGTCTAGACACACGCCCGTTTGTCTACCTAGGTGGACATTTAGCAGGCTATATACCAAGCCCTTGCCACCCTACGTTACACTCATACAACTCCTATCCCAATGGCACGTCTAAGAACTCATTCCAACAAAAAAGGTAATCAAAAAGTATCTTTAGGAGCTTAAAAATTAAGATATACAAAATGACATATACTTCATTACGCAATAGAACTTGCCAAGAATTTGCTTAACTCATAAGGCCATTTACAAAATGACTTTTTCAACTTACCTAGCCAACAGTATGACTAACAATTACAACTTAACAAAATACCCAAGTCCTATACATGCCATACTCAAAATAAGTCTAAATTGTTATACCAAAGTGATGTAGATAGTGTGATTTCTGAACTCCGGCGATCCACGTTCCTCAAGTTATCTTGGCAATACTACAAGGGAAAAGGGCAATGAAAGGGGTAAGCATAAAGCTTAGTAAGTTTGCATGGAAATAAATAGCAATAATAAGCTCATAATATAATCCATCCATGGCTTTACCTAACCATATACAAGTCATAGGCTCCTTGCCATACTTACTTACAATTTCCCTTATTTAGCACATACCGTGCCACACCTCGTAATCATTTCTTCGTGACTCATTCACGAGTACCTGCTTTCACTCAATCACATGACTTCAGTAAATTCTCATTTCTACTTCTATACTCATCTACTAATCCCCTTAATCACTAAGGATAGTCAAAGACACATATCTATCATCATTCTTGTAGGTGCGAAGCCAATGCCACATTCCCGAGGTGGTCTTCCATGAAGTCACTTCTAAATGCCAATGCCATATCCCAAATATGCTCTTATACGATTTTCATGCTCATTACCGAAGCCATATCCTGGATATGGTCTTATACAAGATCTCAACTCGGTGCCGAGGCCATGTCCTGGACATGGTCTTATACGGGACCTTATATATTTCATATCTCGATGATAGCATTTTCATATTCATTATAGTCCACTAGGACTTCAACATCATATTCAACATCAATGACTCAATTTAGTAGAGTATCATGCATCAATATGATACCTTGCATTCTCAATTATGCTAACATGAATGTTGCATTAATCGCATACAAACTTACCTCGATTTCAAAATGAGTCAACTCGTCGGTCTAGTCCGAGACCTTGTTCTTTCCCCGATCGAGGCAGATTCTCAGTTCTTCTTACTCTATAATAGCAATTTAGCTCATTTTAATCACCACATTAATGAAAGCATTTCAATAATCATACTTAGGCAAAATTACTATTTTGCCCCTAAACTTTGGAAAAATGACCATTTTGCCCCTAGGCTCGGAAATTAATTCTAATCACATTTCTACCTTCAACAAGCCTAGGTGAACATTTAATACTCTTATAGCTATCATCAAAACTCAACATTTCACATAATTACTACAAATTTGTAACCTTTTCATCAAGGTCCAATTAGGTATTTTCAAGACAACACCTTTCACAAAAGTTGTTCATCTAACATGTAACAGACCGATTTTGGGCTTAATCAAAATAGTGGTTTCGAGACCACAAAACTGATGTTGAGAAATTTATTTTATTTATATTTTTATGGTCTACAATTTCACGGAATGATTTCGTGAAAATCTCATTTGAAAATTTGACGTTTGGGCACTCAATTTAGTCAAAAGGACTAAATTGTAAAAAGTGCAAAAGTTGAGTTCTACATGTTAGAGGTGTCCAATTGTTATGAAATTTTAAATTGGAGGTCCTTAAATGATAATTAGACCATTGTTTAAGTTGGTGGACAAAAATGGACATGGATGGGTAAGTTTCAAAAGATTTTTTAAGGGGCATTTTGGTAATTTAGTGAATTAAATGAATTAAAACCAAAATTTAAATGCCAAATTTGTCCATCTTCAAGCTTAGGCCGAACTTAACATGTGAGAAGCCATGGATAGGGTTTTCAAGCTTTCCAAGCTTCATGATAAGTCCATTCTAGCCACGTTTTTCATGTTCTTTACGTTTTTAGAGTCCCGATAACTTGATTTAGCTTATTCTAGCAATAATTTAACCTAGGGTTCATATTTGGAAAAATACCCATAGGTGAAATGTGTTTATTTTGATGTTTTATGACAGAATAAGAAGCTTAGAATTATGTTAAATAACTTTTACTAAGCGATTTTAAGTGAAAACAAGTAAAATGACATAATAGGCAAAAATACCTATTGTACATAAGTGCATGTTAGAGCAAGAATTTGATGTTGCCATAGAAGGGGAAAATGATCAGCATGTTATAAAACATAAGAATAAGGGATGCAGTTTAATTTTAGAGCCTAGGGGAAAAATCATAATTATGCAAAAGTTTAGGGGCAAAGTTTGAGTTAGGGACTGTTTTGAGTAGTACATTAAATAAATAAGTTAAATGTGATGTTTTAGACCCAAAAAACGAGATTTGGACTTAGAACGGGAGGAAAATCAAAAATCGAGAAAGTTGGTAAATTGTCGTTTCTGGATCCGAGGTAAGTTGGTGTGTTAATAATAATGCAATAATGTCGTAATGTATATTTGAAACCTAAATTGTGGTATTAAATTGATTTTTTTGAATTACATTTTTAGTATATCATGTTGGTGAATTGATATAATAATATGTTTATGATAAAAGGTGACATAGGTGACATGGAAAATGGGTTGAAATGTTGTGCTTAAAGGTGTTTTCTATGACTATGGTTATTATGTGAAATGGAAAGTTGATATGTAAATAATGCATTTATTTTTACTTGTTCAATAACTATTTTGCTAGATATTATGGAAATCATTGGGTGATAACTAAAATATGAAAATGTATGGAATGAGAAATTCTTGATTGAACCTTCGGAAAACCGAGAGATACGGACAATATGTAGCTAGGCCACACGAGTGATAAGGGACCTTCACGAAAGCTACGAGACGGAAAATTTTGATATGTAGCTAGGCCACATGGATGATAAGAGACTTTCACCATGTGTGCAAGAAAGCTATGGGATAATAATTTCATATGTAACTAGGTCACATGTGTAATACTGTGTGTATACCATGTGTACAAGAAAGTTACAGGTTATGAGTAGCTAGGTCACATGAGTGGTTCCTAGTGTTGGATGCCATGTAGACAAGAAAGCTACGAGATGGAATGGCTAGGTCACATGGGTGATAAGGGACCTTCACCATGTGTACAAGAAAGTCGAATTATGTGTAGGTGGAGCTATGTGCTGAAACCACCGAGTATTGGGCATTTTTCGAAGGGGTTCAATCAGATAACTTAGTAATGGTAATTGGTGCGATCATGTTATGAATAAGTGCAGGTGTGAATGTGACCAATTGAGAAATGTGGCAAATGTACGTGTAAGCAAGGGTGCATGTGACCATGTGTGTATGTGCATAATGTGTTTGATATGTGATACGTGATTGAAATTGTGGTAAGGCTGATATGGTGTAAGCACCATTATGAGTACTCATAAATACTAGTGATGATTATTCATTTGTATGGCTAGTATTGAACATGCTTGGTGTTATGTGTGCATATATGGAAGTCATATAAAGAAAACATGGGAGAGTAAAATTTTCAGTAAAATAGATTGAAACAGCAGTAGTTACGTGATTTTGAAAAATTGCCATAAATAGTAGAAATTGAATTATATACTGAATGAGAGATGAAATTAAATATTATCGAGTCTATTTTCACATAAAAGAAATGGTGTGAGTAAATAAAGTTTCTATTATGAGATATTTAAATTTTGGTGAGACAAGGTCTGAATGGTTTTGGAA
The DNA here is from genome assembly GCA_025503065.1 of Gossypium bickii. NCBI lineage: Eukaryota > Viridiplantae > Streptophyta > Magnoliopsida > Malvales > Malvaceae > Gossypium > Gossypium bickii. The sequence continues at coordinate 49,610,017 of CP106718.1, read as the reverse complement.
ATCCCCTGTTCCAAATTTGGAAAATCACTAAAAATTGTATAAAAATGGTTATGGTGTGTAATTTATATTCTCAGAATACTTGGTGAGTCTACTTTCGAGATAGACAAATGAGAAGGTTATCCAAACTCTTTATAATAAGGAATTTTAATTTTAATGAAGAGGTGTTAGAGCTATCAAACAGCGAAACAGAGGAATCTTTAATGTATAAACTGTATTAATTGGCTAAACCAAAAATTATGGAAATTTTACGGTAAGAAGATATGTGAGTCTAGTTTCATGAAAAATTAACAGATCTTAATTTTGAGTTCCGTATCTCCAGTGATAAATAATTTAATGAATGTGACTCGAGGAAACAACTTAACTGGAATTTGAATAAATAGAAAGAATATGAAAATAGTATGTTATCGCATTGCTTATTATTTTCAAGCGAGCTTACTAAGCGTAAAGCTTACTCCCTCCTTTCCATTTCTTTTAGTTTTGTCAGGTCAGCTCAGGGTTGGAGATCATCAGAGGCAGCATCTCACTATCGAGCCATTATCCTTGGAGTATTGGCATATGTATGTTAAATGTTTTCAAGTGAGTGGCATGTATAGGGACTTAATTTTTCTATGATGGATGTTGTTGTGATTAGTCAAATGTATTGGCTTATATTTATTTTTTGATTATAGCCATGAGATGTGGCTTATGATGAGTTTGGCTTGTAAGCCTATTTGTCCATGGTATGTGTTAATGTCATATTATGTGGTATAAGTGGTTAAACAAATGGCAAGGTCAAATGTGTGTGAGTGCATGTAAAGATGACAAAAAGGCTTGAAAGTTAGCCTAAGTCTTGACCATACGGGTAGAGACATGGCCATGTGTCTCAGCCCTGTGGAGGGCACGGCCTCTGGCCATGGACATGTGCCTTGGCCGTGTGCCCTTAAACGGTTGCTAACATCAAAACCAGAGAGTTACACGGGCGTGTGACTCTCCAAAGCAAGAAAATTGGTTAAGTTGCCCAAAGATTTTCAAAGTTCTCAGTTTAGGCCCGAACCACCCCGATGTATGTTATAGGCTTCGAAGGCCTGTATAAGGGACGATATGCATGTGTCTGAAAATTTTTAATTTTGGGCGGAATTTGGTAACCCAGTTTTGTATGATTGTGAATGTTTAAGTCCAGTAACGCCTCGAACCCTGTCCCAGAGTTGGACACGGGTGAGGGGTGTTACATAACAACTAAGACTCAATTTCTTCCATAAAAATGCAGCAAATAACTAAGATAGCTCTCATGGAAAAACTCTAAACTTTTTACCATATTGCACAATAGTCCCCTCATTTGAAAGCTTAAGCTTTAGGGGTCCCTAAAGTTCAACTATTTTCAAGAAAAGATCACTACAACACTTACTTGTATGGATGAGAGCTTGCTAAAATTTTGAGCTTTCAAAAACCCCTATTTGCTTGCTATTTTTGGTGGAGAAGGATGAGCAAAAAGATGGACACCATCTTTTCTTTATTCTAATATTAAACTAATAATTTAGTCCACCAAACACCACCAACTTTGACCAACTTGGTCAATTCTAGTCTCCTATGCTAGTCTATGGCCAGCCAAGCACATATTGGGGGTCTAATTGCCTTTTAAAGACCTCTAATTGTCAATCTATGGCTATTTGGTACCTTTAACTTATAGAATGGAACTTTCGCACTTTATGTAATTTAGTCCTTTTTCGCGATTAAACATGAAATCGCTAAAATTAAAGTACCAAAATTATCATGTACATATACCATCATGCTCTGACTCATAAAATGACATAAAAATATATTTCTCTAATCTCGGATTAGTGATCCCGAGATCACTGTTCCGGCTAACCCCTAAATCGGGCTGTTACAAATATGATGGGCTTAAACGATAACTAGATCATTTTAAAGGTTAATGGACATTAATGGACATCCATTATATGTTTTATATGTTTATAATAAAGGTTATATTAGTAAATTGATTAATTAAGTTATAATAAGTAAAACAAAATCAAAATTATTCCTTTATCATCTTCCTCGGCCGAATATTAAGAGAAGAAAAGCCAAAGCTTTAGGTTTTCATTCGGCTAGGCCAATTCAAGCAAATAAGGTACGATTTTTATTCATTTTTGATGATTTTATGTTTTTGATACCGTTGCTTCGTATTCTAGCTAGCTCGTACCTTATATTTCGAAACTATTTAAGATTTTGAGAGTTGCCATTATTGAATTTATGAGTTCTTTGATGTTTAAGGTTGAAATATGAAAGTTTGATGATAGATTTTTCATGTTTTGTAAAGTGATTTTTGATAAAAATGCATAATAGGGATTAAATTGTGAAATGTGCAAATTGAGTGGTTGAAATGTGAAATAAATAAAAGTTTTGGGCTGTTAGGGACTTATATGAAATTTGGCCAAGCTTGGGCTTAAAGAAATTATGTGAATTTTGTGTATTTGTGAAAGAGGGACTAAATTGATTAAATGTGAAAGTTTAGGGGATAATGTGTAAAAATACCCAAATGTGTATTTTTGGACTAAATTGAATAAGTGGATGATTAAAGAAGTTAATTTTGAATATATTTAGATCAAGAAAAGAGGAATCCGGAATAGGCAAGATTATCGAGTAATTGACTCATTTTGTCGTTTTCGTACTCGAGGTAAGTTCGTATGTCACGATTTCTGACGATTTCTTTATAAATGTATGTTAAATGCTTTGATATTGCCTAAACTGTGATTATGAGATTTTTATTAATGTTTGAATTGTAAATACGATTCTACGAATATATTTGAAGATGGAATCGACAAGCTAAAAGTCCCGGTTGAACCTTAGGAATAGATTTTGGATACTGATGATATGTTATAAAATGATATACCGATTTGGCTTCGAGACATGCATATCGGATGTGTTGGCTTCGGGCCACGATATCAGTACTACAGGTGCGAGTGATAATGTAACACCCCTAACCCGTAATCCTCACTGATCTAGGGTTAAAGGCGTTACAGGACAAATCAGATCTTTTACGAACATTTCATAGCATAATTCAACAAATCAAATCAAAGTGTCCCTTATATAGGTCTACGAGACCTTAAACATGCATTAGAAAGGGGTTGGGACTAAAATGAACACATACGAAATTTTCAGAAATTTAAACATTTTTCAAAGCTACAGAGGTCACACGCCCATGTGGGCAAGCCGTGTGCCTCACACGGCCTAGGACACGCCCGTGAGTCAAAACCATCGCAAAACAGGGCATACATACTGACTTGTCCACACGGCCTGAGACACACCCGTGTGCCTCACCCGTGGTCGACACTGACTTGCACCACACGGCCAATCACACGCTCGTGTGTCCAGCCCGTTCTCGAGTCTGACCTATTTTGAAATACAACCACGAAGGAAACGGTCGAACCACACGCCCATGTGCTCAACCGTGTGGGCAAATATATGCCATTTGCAAGGCCAATTTGCCACCCAGACTTTGGGTTATACCTACAAGCACAAATAAGCATTATCCCAAGCATCAAGAATATCCAAAACATACCAAAATAACCATCTTTTCTAGCCATTCAATAACACATCAAACACACCAACTTATACGCCATTTAGCTCAATCCAATCACAAACATTTTTAAGTAAAATCCATCCACAAACTTACCAATTCATGGTGCCATCCTTTCATCAATAATATACTAGCTATGCAATCATCAAACTTATCACAAACTTGACCATCTCAATAGTCCAATTATTAACCATCATACCTTACCAAATTATGAAAAATAATGCATGAATTACTCATTCAAATCATATTCATTATCTAGCCATATCACATGGCTATATTATACAACTCAAAACATAACCAAGACTCACTAGACTATACATGCCATACTTTAATATATACACTTTTAAAAAATACCAAAATAGGGTTTGATAGTGTGGTGATGACCCTCAACAATCCCCCAAGACTTCCGTAGCTTTAATGATCTATAAAACAAAGTAGACACACACACGCACATAGAGTAAGCTCTCAAAAGCTTAGTAAGCCATATACAAATAAACTTAACATATAACATACATAATCATATCAAATACAAGATCATTAATGTTTCTCAATTGCAAATTCATATATCTTCTTTCACTCATTTGTTTAGTCATTTGCTCACCAACAAACACATCTCCATGTACATCATTAGAGCATAGCTTATTCATATATATATCACAACTTGTCTCAACAAATCTATACCCATATCTCACAATTGCAAGTTCACATGTACTTACCTCTGGTCATCAAATATAATGTACCTTTCAAACGTACCTGGATCGATTACACATTTCACATAGTCTTTCATTCCTCAGAATTGCTCGTGGAACCATTCGAAATCAAATAGGATACTCGAACAACTCAGAATACTCGTACAATGCCAACGTCCCAGACGTAATCTTACATGTAATCAAATATCGATGCCACTATCCCAGACAGGGTCTTACACGAATCAAATACGATGTCAATGTCCCAGAGATGGTCTTACACGTAAATCTCAAATCGACGCCAACGTCCCAGATGTGGTCTGACACGATATCACATATCGGAATCTTATGTCATGACATATGAATCCTATCTATTCCTAAGGTTCGTACGGGACTTTTCGAAAATTAACTCATTGTCGATAATTCCTTAGATTTCACATTTCTATCTTCCAAATTCATTCATCACAATCCAATTTCATATAAACATAAATAAATCAATTCAAATACATTTATTTGTATATAGACTTACCTCAGATTTGGATAAACGAACGGATTCGACTACTCAATCACTTTCGACTTTCCTCAGTCTAAATCCGTTTTCTTTGGTTCTTGATCTATACATATTCAAATTTAATCCATTTATTCACCAAATCATTCAATTCACTCCAAAAACACACATTTAGGGCAATTTACAAATTAGCCCTCATATTTCCACATTTTGATATTTAAGTCCCTATTTCACAAAATCACAAAATTCACATAATTTGCTTGTACCCATGCTTAGCCAAATTTTTATATGCTTCATACAATTCTATACATTTCATTTATTTTACATTTTAGTCCCCCAAAATATTATTTTCACAGTTTAGTCTAAATTACTCAAATTCACCACAAATCCAAAGACAAAACATGTTAATTTAACACATATATTTCATATTTCATCACCTATTATCACAAAACTTACAAAATCATCAATGGCACGTTTTAAATTCTTCATTAAATTCCAAAATTAAGACATGGATTTGAAAGAACGCGAAGCAACGACCACGAAAACGTAGAAATTATCAAAAACTGAATGAAAACCAACCTTTAATCAAACTTGAACATAGCCAAAACCTAGAACACTTTTCTTCTTTTCTTTCTTTTCTATATTCGGCCAACAAGATGAATAAATGGCCATGTTTTATGTTTGTTTAATTATAACATATATTATTAATTCAATTACCAAATTAACCTTATTATTAAACATATAAAACATATATAATGGTTGGTCATAAATGTCCATTAACCATACTAATGGTTTAATTACTTCATAAGGCCACCACACTTATAAAGACATAACACCTAGGTGCTTTTAACATATGGCATGCTAATTTTAGCATCTTTCACAATTAGGTCCTTTTATCAAATTAAGCACCCAAACAGATAAATTAATTCACGAAACTTTCACACATGCTTAATCACATATTGTAAGCATAGAAAATAATATTAGAATATTTTTTCAGACTCAGATTTGTGGTCCCAAAACCACTATTCTGACTAGGGTCTAAATAAAACTGTTACAATTCTCCCCCTTAGGGATTTTCGTCCCCGAAAATCTTACCGTTAAACATATTCGGATATTGTTGTCTCATGGTATCTTTGGCTCCCGCGTATCCTCTTCCACTCCGTGTCGATGCCAAAATACTTTAACTAACGGAATTTTATTATTTCTCATCTATTTAATCTCACGAGCCAATATACGAATCGGCTCTTCTTTGTAAGTCATATCGGATTGGATTTCTATCTCAGATGGAGTAATCACATGTGATGGGTCAGATCTGTATCGACGAAGCATAGAAACATGAAACACATTGTGAATCTTTTCTAACTCAGATGGTAGCAACAATCTGTATGCAATAGGTCCAATTCACTCAATAATTTCATACGGTCCAATGAATCTCGGACTCAATTTACCTTTTCTTCCAAAACGAAGTATTTTCTTCCACGGAGACACTTTTAAGAACACTTTATCACCGATCTCAAACCCAATATCTTTTCATTTCAAGTGTGCATAAGATTTATGTCGATCAAAGGAAGCTTTTAGACTATCACGAATCACTTTCACTTTCTGTTGAGTTTCTTTGATCAAATCAACCCCGTGTATCTTACTTTCACTAAGCTCGATCCAGTACAAAGGTGTTTGACATTTGCATCCGTACAAAGCTTCATAAGGTGCCATTTTGATGCTCGACTGAAAACTATTATTGTACACAAACTCAATCAATGGTAAATATTGTTCCCACGTACCATCAAATTCAAGAATGCAACATCTCAACATATCCTCGAGAATATGAATAATCTGCTCGGATTGACCATCTGTCTGTGGGTGAAAAGTTATACTAAAATGTAATTTAATACCTAAGGCCTCTTGTAGTTTCTTCCAGAATCGTGAAGTAAACCTCGGATCTCTGTCAAACACAATAGATAGTGGCACCCCGTGCAATCTCACAATATCAGAAATATACAGCTTAGCTAACTTATCAAGTGAGTAATCGGATCGTACCGGAATAAAAGGGGTTGATTTCGTCAATCTGTCCACTACGACCCACATTGCATCTTTCTTTCTCAGAGTTAAAGGTAATCCGAAATAAAGTCCATCGTTACTCTATCCCATTTCCACTTGGGAATCATTATCAGTTGTAACAAACCGAATGGAACTTGATGTTCAACTTTAACTTGCTGACAAACTAAACATTTCAAAACATATTCTAAAATATCTCGTTTCATACCAGACCATCAATAATGTTGCTTCAAATCATGGTACATCTTTGTACTTCCCGGATGAACAGATAAACAACTGTTATGTGCTTCTTTCAATATCGACTGAATCAACTCTGAATTTCTCGGAACACAAATTCGATCTCGAAATCTCAAACAATCATCAACATCAACTCGAAACTCAGAATGATAATTCGAATCACACTGAGCTCGTTTTGCTAACATTTCATTATCAACTTTCTGAGCATCACATATTTACTGTAAAAACAACAGTTTCGCTTTCAACTGAGCTAAAACTGAACCATCATTTGACAAGTCTAAATGAGCATTCATTGCACTTAATGCAAACAGTGATTTCTGACTCAACGCATCAGCAACAACATTTGCCTTGCCCGGATGATAATCTATCACAAGCTTGTAATCATTCAACAGTTCTAACCATCTTCTCTATCGTAGATTCAAATCTCTCTAAGTCATTAAATATTTCAGACTTTTATAATCTGAAAACACGTGGCATTTTTCACCAAAGAGATAGTGACGCCAAATTTTTAAAGAAAACACAATCGCAGCTAGCTCAAGGTCGTGTGTCAGATAATTCTTTTCATACGACTTTAGTTGTCTCAAGGCATAAGCTATAACTTTGCCTTCCTGCATCAGAACGCATCCCAGACCATTTAACGAAGCATCGCTATAAATTACGAATTCTTTAACCGATTCTAGCTGTATCAAAACTGGAGCTTCAGTCAAAAGGGCTTTCAACTAATCAAAGCTTTTCTGGCTCATTTCAGACCACTCGAATTTCACATCTTTCTGAAGCAATCTCCTCAGATGAGTAGCAATCTTCGAAAAGCCTTTTACAAACCTTCAATAATAACTAGCAAGTCCCAAAAACTATAGACTTCGGACACATTTTTCGGAGGCTTCCACTCTAAAATAGCTAAAATCTTTCTTAGATCAACCTGTATAACAGATGCTGACACAATATGTCCCAGAAAACCAACTTTACGCAACCAGAATTCGCATTTAGTAAACTTTGCATACAATTACTTATCTCGCAGAGTTTGTAGCACGATTCTCAGATGTTCAGCATGCTCGGTTTCATCGCGCGAATAAATCAAAATGTTGTCAATGAATACAACAACAAGTCGATCTAAATACAGTGTGAAAACTTTGTTCATCAAATCCATAAAATAGCAGGAGCATTGTTAGTCCGAAAGGCATAATTAAAAACTCATAATACCCGTACCTCATTCTAAAAGTAGTTTTTAGAATATCTGAATCTTTTACTCGCAACTGATAATATCTCGATCTCAGATCTATCTTTGAAAATACTGTAGCTCCTTTCAGCTGATCAAACAAATCATCGATTCTCGATAGAGGATATTTGTTCTTGATAGTCACCTTGTTCAACTGACGGTAATCAATACACATTCTCATCGTGCCATCTTTCTTTTTCACAAATAGAACAGGAGCACCCCAAGGTGAGAAACTCGGTCGTGCAAATCCTCAATCGGTGAAATCTTGTAATTGTGACTTCAACTCTTTCAATTCTGTCAGTGCCATTCTATACAGAGCTATCAAAATAGTAGTCATTCCCGGTATTAAATCTATACCAAACTCAACTTCTCGTATAGAAGGCAATCCCGGTAGTTCTTCAAGAAACACATCAGGAAATTCACTGACAACTGGAACTGATTCTATTTTTTTTTAAGTCACTTTCGAATAAATTACATAGGCAAAATAAGCTTCATAACCATTTTTCACATAACTCTGAGCTTTCAATACTGATATCACAGTCGATAACCCATTCAAATCATTGGATTCAATTCGAACTATTTCATCATTCTGACATCTCAAATCAATAGTCTTTTGTTTTCAATTCATAATAGTGTCATGCAATGTTAACCAGTCCATACCCAAAATTATATCAAACTCATCAAAAGGTAATAACATTAGATCAGCCGAAAAACAAACATCTCGGAACATCAACGGGCAATTCATGCATACTTTGTCAACCAAGACATATTTACTTAAGGGGTTCGATACTTTAATAAAAAATTCAGTAGACTCTACAGGCAAAGTCTTACAGGATACTAAGTTCATGCATACATATGAATGAGTAGACCCAGGGTCTATTAATGCAATCACAGAAGTGTCATAAAGAGTAAATGTACCCGTAATAATATCTGGAGGCGAAGCTTCCTCACAAGCTCGGATGGCGTAAGCTCTGGCAGGTACCCTAGCTTCAGATCTTGCAATTGTATCTTTCATAGCTCTCTGACTACCACTAACATTTCTTGCATTTTTAGAAGGTCTACGTCTAGCTGAAACATTGTCTGGCTTCGGATTCTGTACAATCTCTTATTTAACAAACTCGGTACAATCTCGAATGAAATGATCTAATAATCCACATCTGAAACAGGCTCAATCATTCAATCTACAACTACCCGAATGTCTTTTACCACAATGTTTACATTCAGGTCGTTCAGATCGGACATTTCCAACACTAGCCATCGAAGTAGCTGGGGCTTTGGAGTTCAACTGCGATCTAGCTTGATCCCTATTTGAATGTCCCACATTAGCCTTTGAATGGCTATGCTCGTATCTAAATTTCTTTGAAGTAGACTGGAATGATTTACTCGAAAATCTTTTTCTCGAATCTCTAACTTCTGTCTCAGCTTTTCTTCTATCTTTCTCGAGTGCCTCAGCTTTACATGCTCGATCAACAAGCACAACAAACTCTTTTATTTCCAGTATCCCAACTAACAAACGGATATTTTTATTTAGGCCATCTTTAAATATTTTACACATTATCGCCTCGGTTGAAACACATTTTCGAGCATATTAGCTTAATCTCACGAATTCTTGTTAATATTCGGTGACAGACATGCGACCCTGTTTCAATTCCAAAAATTCTTTTCATTTTTATCTATAAATCTCTGACTGATATATTTCTTCTGGAATTTAGACTGAAAGAAATCCCATGTAACCCGTTCCTTTGGAACAACAAAAACAAGGTCTTCCACCACTAATAAGCTGCATCTTGTAACAAGGAAATGACAATTTTATGCATTCATCAGGAGTCAGTGACATTTCATCAAACACTTGGACTGTATTCTCGAGCCAAAACTCAGCTCTCACAGCATCATCATCACTAGTGGCCCTGAACTCTTCGACTCCATATTTGTGAATTTTATCGACCGGAGGCTTGTTCAACAAATTCAAATTCATAAACGGTGGTACAACAGAAGTCTAAGGAGGGTTAGGCGGGGGCGGAGGTTGTGAAATAGCTGGATTAGTTCTAATATATAGAGTGAACCACTCATTCATCATTTGGAAGAAGGCTTGTTTAGCCTCTCTTTCCTAACCGCTAGTAGCCGGTCTCAAATCAGATGGCGTTGTCCCTTGAGCGGGAGCAGGCGCAATGCTTTCAATGTCATCACCTACAGCTTTTTCGGGATCCATTTACTATACGAAAACACATTTTATATGTTAGGATTCATCACACTATCATAGTTTATATGTATGACATGTATAGCTAGACTCTCACACGCTACGTTAGTCCTAGAATCGACTAAACCGTAGCTCTGATACCAATACTATGTAACACTACTAACCCTAATCATCACTGATCTAGGGTTAAAGGCGTTACCGGACATATCGGATCCTTTACGAACATTTCATAGCATAATTTAACAAACCAAATCAAAGTGTCCCTTAAATAGGTCCACATGACCTTAAACAAGCATTAGAAAGGGGTCGGGACTAAACTGAACACATACGAAATTTTTAAAAATTTAAACATTTTTCAAAGCTACAGAGGTCACACGCCCGTGTGGGCAGGCCCTGTGCCTCACACGGCCTGGGACAAGCCCATGAGTCCAAGCCGTGGCAAAACAGGGCAAGCATACTGACTTGTCCACACGGCCTGAGAAAGGCACACGACACGGCCTGAGAAACGCCCGTGTGCCTCACCCGTGGTCGACACTGACTTGCACCACACAGCCAATCACACGCCCATGGGTCCAACCCGTGGTCTAGTCTGACTTGTTTTGAAATACAACCATGAAGGACACGGTCGAACCATACGCCCGTGTGCTCAACCGTGTGGGCAAATATAGGCCATTTGCAAGGCCAATTTGCCATCCACACCTTGGGTTATACCTACAAGAACAAATAAGCATCATTCCAAGCATCAAGAATATCAAAACATACCAAAATGACCATCTTTTCTAGCCATTCAATAACACATCAGACACACCAACTTATGTGCCATTTAGCTCAATCCAATCACAAACATTTTTAAGTAAAATCCATCCACAAACTTACCAATTCATGGTGCCATCTTTTCATCAATAATATACTAGTTATGCAATCATCAAACTTATCACAAACTTGACCATCTCAATAGTCCACTTATTAACCATCATACCTTACCAAATTATGCAACATATAGCATGAATTACTCATTCACATCATATTTATTGTCTAGCCATATCACATGGCTATATTATACAACTCAAAACATAACCAAGACTCACTAGACTATACATGCCATACTTTAATATATACACTTTCAAAAGATACCAAAATAGGATTTGATAGTGTGGTGATGATCCTCAACGATCCCTCGAGCCCTCCGTCGCTTTAACGATCTATAAAACAAAGCAGACACACACACACATAGAGTAAGCTTTCAAAAGCTTAGTAAGCCATATACAAATAAACTTAACATATAACATACATAATCATATCAAATACAAGATCATTAATGTTTCTCAATCGCAAATTTATAAATCTTCTTTGGCTCATTTGTTTAGTCATTTGCTCACCAACAAACACATCTCCGTGCACATCATTAGATCATAGCTTATTCATACATATATCACAACTTGTCTCAACAAATCTATACCCATATCTCACAATTTCAAGTTCACATGTACTTACCTTTGGTCATCAAATATAATGTACTTTTCAAACGTATCTGGATCGATTACACATTTCACATTGTCTTTCATTTATCAGAATTGCCCGTGGAACCATTCGGAATCAAATAGGATACTCGAAATACTCGTACAATGCTAACGTCCCAGACGTGGTCTTACATGTAATCAAATATCGATGCCGCTGCCCTAGACAGGGTCTTACACAAATCAAATATGATGCCAATGTCCCAGACATGGTCTTACACATAAATCTCAAATCCATGCCAACGTCCTAGACGTGGTCTGACACGATATCACATATCAGAATCTCATGTCATGACATATGAATCCTATCTATTCCTAAGGTTCGTACGGGACTTTTCGGACATTAACTCATTGTCGATAATTCCTCGGATTTCACATTTGAATCTTCCAAGTCCATTCATCACATTCCAATTTCATATGAACATAAAGAAATCAATTCAAATACATTTATTTGCATATAGACTTACATCAGATTCGGATAAACAAACGAATTCGACGACTCGATCACTTTCGACTTTCCTCGGTCTAAATCCATTTTCTTTGGTTCTTGATCTATACATATTCAAATTTAATCTATTTATTCACCAAATCAATTTCAATTCAATCCAAAAACACACATTTAGGGAAATTTACAAATTAGCCCTCATATTTCCATATTTTGACATTTAAGTCCCCATTTCACAGAATCACAAAATTCACATAATTTGCTTGTACCCATGGTTAGCCTAATTTTGATATGCTTCATACAAGTCCACACATTTCATTTATTTCACATTTTAGTCCCCTAAAATATTTTTTTTACAATTTAGTCCAAATTACTCAAATTCACCAAAAATCCATAGACAAAACATGTTAATCTAACACATATATTTCATATTTCATCAACTATTATCACAAAACTTACAAAATCATCAATGGCACATTTCAAATTCTTCATTAAATTCCAAAATTAAGACATGGGTTTGAAAGAACACGAAGCAACGACCACGAAAACGTAGAAATTATCAAAAACCAAACAAAAACGAACCTTTAATCAAACTTGAACATAGCCGAAACCTAGAACACTTGTCTTCTTTTCTTTCCTTTCTATATTTGGCCAACAAGATGAATAAATGGCCATGTTTTTTGTTTGTTTAATTATAACATATATTATTAATTCAATTACCAAATTAACCTTATTATTAAACATATAAAACATATATAATGGTTGGTCATAAATGTCCATTAACCATACTAATGGTTTAATTACTTCATAAGGCCACCACATTTATAAAGACATAACACATAGGTGCTTTTGACATATGGCATGCTAATTTAGCATCTTTCACAATTAGGTCCTTTTATCAAATTAAGCACCCAAACAGATAAATTAATTCACGAAACTTTCACACATGCTTAATCACATATTGTAAACACAGAAAATAATATTAAAATATTTTTTAGACTCGAATTTTTGGTCCCAAAACCACTATTCTGACTAGGGTCTAAATCGAACTGTTACAGATACCTTGATTTGGCTGCGGGCCATGGATAGGTATTTTGGAAATGAGATACCTTGTTTTGGCTACGGGCCATGGTATAGGTACTCAGGGATAAGTTACCATGATTTGTCTTTGGGCCATGGTATAGGTACTTATCGATTGAGATTCTTGAGTATCCGACTTCTATTTCGAATGGTTTAACGGGTAAATGAATGATGTGGTTGAGAAAGAGGTTAGTACGAGGCAATATAGGTACGTACAAAACCTATTTGAGTATTAAATAGAGAAATTTCGATCAATATAGGTACATACAGAACCTATTCGAGTATTAAATAGAGAAAGTTCGATGAGATGGTATTTAATCATGTTTAGAGACATAAGAAAGGTTTGTAGATAATGTGTATATAGTGATATTATGTATAATTGGCTGGTATGTATTTATATGATGAATTAAGTTATTCACATACGAGGTTACTAAGCTATGAAGCTTACTTTGTGTTATTTTTCTATGTTTTATAATGAATCAAGGCTAGCTTGGATCTGGGAGTCATCGGGAACATCATCGCACTATCAGAAATCTATTTGGTACTTTTGAGTTGTGTATATATGGTATATGGCATGTATAGGCTACTTGTGGTATTTTGGTTATGAATATAGCCATGAGAGTTGGCTGGTAAATGATGCTAATATGGTTGTGTGTTTAGCTATTAGAAATAGCTTGTAAATGCATATGTTTTGGTTGTATATATAGATGGCTTATTTTGGTATGTTTAGTATGAAAATGGTTATCGTTTTATAGTTGCAAATGGTTAAATGGATTTCTGGAGTTTAATGCTTGAGAAATGCTTTGGTGAAGTATGATTTTAGAAGTTAAGTTGATAAGTATTTGAATAGGTATTTGGTATTGAATTGAGTACTGAATATGGTTGAAATGGATATGGTATGATTTGTGCATTTGAATGATGATTTTGGCTACTTAGTTGTGTGATGAAATGGTACTATTTTGGTTGTTTAGGTGAGCATGAGTAAAGGTGGCTAATTGGCCTTGCAAATGGCCTATTTTTGTCCACATGGGCGTGTGTCTCAGCCGTGTGTGGCACACGGTCGTGTGTCCCCTGGTGTTGATATTAAATGAAGTCAGTATGCTCCACACGGTTTCACACACGGGCGTGTGACTGGCTGTGTGGCACAAGTCAGTATACCTCCTAAATGGCACACGGGCGTGTGACTTGGCCGTGTTGCATATGTCAGTATACCCTACGGGTTTAGCACAGCCTAGTACACAGCGTAGCATACAGGCATGTTTGGCCACTTCGAAGGGTACACAGGCTAGACGCACGGGCGTGGGGTTGGTCGTGTGACCCAAGTCAATATGTATGCCCTGTTTCCACACAGCCTGTGACACGAGCATGTCAGAAGCCGTGTGAGGCACACGGCATGTTTACACGAGCGTGTGACCCTTGAATGATTGAAAATTTTCTAAGTTTTCCAAAAATTTTGTATGTTATCGGTTTAGTCCCAAACCACTTCTAAAGCATGTTTAAGGCCTTGTAGGCTCTTATAAGGGACAATGTGTTTATGTTGATTAGTATTTGAGTAGAATGCATAAATGTTTGAGTACTAGATGTTAAATGATGTGTATTGGTTGGTAATACCTCGTAACCCTATTCTGATAGTGAATATGGGTGAGAGGTGTTACATGATTCCTCCAAAGCGCCTTAACCAAAGGAATCTGCTTCCTCCTCAAAACCCTAATCTCACGATCTAAAATCTGGACAAGCTCTTCCCAACTACCTTGAAAATCAATCACACAGCTCCTCAGCATATCCTCTAAAATCTATATGACCCTCTCAGGCTGGCCATCTGACTGTGGATAGAATGTTGTACTAAAGTCTAAACTAGTTCCCAAATCCTCATGAAACTTTTTCCAGAATCGAGACGTAAAACGGGGATCCCAGTCTAAAATAAATGACACTAGCACCACATGCAGTCTCACTATCTTAGAAATGTAGAGCTTAGCCAACTTCTGAAGAGAATAATTAGTGTGGACCGCTATGAAATGAGCATATTTGGTCAATCTATCCAAAATGACCCAAACCAAATTTTTCTTAGTTGGTGTTAAGGATAACCCATTAAAAAAATCCATGGTCACTCTCTTTCATTCCCATTGCAGAATTCAGATCGGCTGCTATAACCCCAACGGAAACTAATCAACTTTAATCTGTTGGCAAGTCAAAACACTTTGACATAAATTTTGTTACTTCATACTTAAGACTCGGCCATTAATATAATTCCCTCAAGTCATGGTAAATCTTATTACCACAAGGACGAATAGTATAAAGGATACCATGCACTTCTTATAATATAGACTATTGCAAACTCTGATAATTCGATACATAATATTTGCCTCTTAAACACAAGATACCATTAGAATTAATCCTAAAGTCTTCTGTAATACCCCTTACTCGTATTCAATGCCAGAACAGGGTACGTGGCATTACCAGACTTATACACCAACAATTATGCAATACCGAGACACGACTTTCCATTCAAAATTAAAACTTTTCATAACATCTCTTAAACAAGCCTACTAGGCCCAAATCACACATTACAAATGGTTCGGGATCAAATCGAACTCCTTTGAAGCTCTCTAGAAAATCTTAGAAAATTTTCACTAAATAGACCACACGCCTGTGTGGAGGAAGGGACACACTCGTGTGGCATATCACATGCCTGTGTTCCACACCCGTGTGGATTTATTTCTCAATTCGAACCTACAGGGGTATTCATATGGCCAGACCCACGCCCGTGTCCCTCACACAGCCTCGACACACCTATGTCTTAGCCCGTGTGCAAAGACCTTGGCATTCTATTTCTGACGTCATCACCCCATAAATGTCACACGGCCAAGACACACCCATGTCCTTCGGCCGTGTGGCGAATTAAATTCCTAATTTTAGGTGCAAACTTCACACAGCCTGGGCACACGCTTACGTCTATGGTCGTTTCTTCCACACGGTTGAGACACACAGCCGTTTCTCTGCCCGTGTGTTTACAACTGAGCAAACTGACTTGTAAACTTAGCATGCAAAGGGACATAAGACCTAACCACACGCCCATGAGGTTGACCGTGTGTCACACACGGCCTAGACACACGCCTGTGTGTCTACCCGTGTGGACAAGAACAAGGTTATTTGCCAAGCTCTTTCTATCACCCCAACTCATACAAACATAATTTACATCAAACCTTCAACCTAATCATGTATATTTAAAATAAGTAAACCAATCATGCAACTTGCACATTCATGAATAACCTCATCTTTTCATAGATTAATAAGAAAGAGCCATCAACTGTGGCCTTATAAAAAAGAGTTCATCTTTGAATGAGCCAACACATTTGGCCAAAACAATATGACATTCAACTAAGTCTAGTCCCTATATGCTGATAGTGTGGGTAATCTTGTAACACCCCTTACCCATGTCCGACACCAGAACCGGATACGAGGCATTACTATGCTTAACCTTGCTTGAACATGTATTAACGGGCTAGAAAATTTCATTCCATTTAAAAACTTTTCTTTCTTAATCATAACTTACGTAACATGAGCCTAAAAGGCCTTAAACATACATTCGAAAGGTTTCGGGGTTCAACCATAAACTTTTACCCACCTTGGAAATTTTTGCCTAAACAGGGGTCACACGCCCGTGTGACTTGAGACACACCCGTGTGGGCAGGCCGTGTGGTCTCACACACCCATGTCCCTAGCCCGTGTAGAATTTATTTTTATTTCGAACCTACAGGGGTTTTCACACGGCCAGGCACATGCCCGTGTCAATGGCCCATGTACTTCATACGGCCTAGACACGCTCGTGTAAAAAACTAGGGGTATTCTATTTATGACGTCAGCAACCCTTTAAATAGCACACGGCCTAAGCACACGCTGTGTGCTGGCCGGTGTGGTGAATCAAATTCTCGTAGCTAGATACAGGGGACACACGGCCCATCAACACACCCATGAGGTTGACTGTGTGCCACACACAGCTTAGACACACGCCCGTGTGTCTACCCGTGTGGACACTTAAAGGCTATTTTCCAAGCCAATTGCCACCCTAAAAACAAGATCATTCTTACATCCATTCCAACTACTCAAATATTTCATCAAATTCATGAACAATGATGCATAACTTATTAACATTGACATATAAACTTAGTAAATATTGGCCAATCTCTTTAGCCATACACAAAAGGAATAACAAGCTTAATGGCCAACACTTTGGCTCCTCATATGATATAACTCAAAATGACATAATCCCTATACATGCCATACTTAAAATAAAACAACTTGGCTATACCAAAATAATGATTGATAGTGTGATCCGAGCTCCAACGTCTATGATCACCGAGCTAGCTTGGCGAAACTACAAGAAAGAAAGAAAGGAGAGAAGTAAGCATATAGCTTAGTAAGTCTGCATGAAATTCATATAGCGACATATATGCTCATAATAACTCATCCAGCAAGAAACAAGAACCACATAAATCTCAAGTGCTTGAGCTTACTTACTCATGCTTACCCTTTCTCATCACATTTACATATTAATTTCATACTTGTATTTTAATCATGATTCCTATATCATTTAATCACATAGATTAGCATTTTCGCTAATATAAACATAAACTCAAGTCTACATCTTTCTTAATTCAAATAAAGCTCTTTATTAACCTTGAATAACTTAACTTATTATTATCTTTACTTGCTTAGCTTTCGTGTTACCTCTTTCATACTTGGCTCTTTTGCCCGTGAATTACTCGAAATATCAGAGGATATTCAATCTCACAAAACATGTGTCTCGAAGCCAATGACATATCCCGGATATGGTCTTACATGGGATTGCCTCATGATGCCGATGCCATATCCCAAATATGGTCTTACATAGGATTCTTAACTCAATGTTGATGCCATGTCCCATACATCGTCTTACACGAGATCTACATTCGGTGCCGACGCTGTAACACCCCTTACCCGTATACTACGCCGGAAGCGGGTACGAGGCATTACCAGACTTAACAATACATTCTACCAAATTTCGACCCACAAAATTTCACTTATAATTTAAACTTTAACAAACACATGCATACACAAGCATTATAACTCCATGACCAATATGAGCCACAACTTGTGGCTAAATACAGAATAATCCTTATGCCTGTTATGAAGCAATACATTTGGTCAAATTAATTAACACATATACAAAATGACTTAGTCAAGCCCCTATACATGCCATAACTTAAACCATTTATAAATAAAAATACCCATAGATAGCTTGATAGTGTGAAGCGATCTCCGACAACCTTCAGCCCGAGCTTATTTAATAGGACTCTGAAACATGGGAAAGAAAAGGAGGTAAGCTTATAAAGCTTAGTAAGTTCACATGTAAAAATAATAAGCATTAGCAATGAATTTAGCTAACTACTAAGCTGTCATAACTTGCATAAATAATGCTAAGTTCTTACTTTCTCAACTTACTCATTTGTAGCCTTACAAAGCCTCAACGAGACAAATCCTCACAACAAGTTCTCAAATTGATACAATCATTAAATCACATGCTTATACCTTATTACTCAAGTTCACATTAATCTGTCTACTTGAATCGCTGTCACTAAATTATTTATTTCTTGAGCTACAGAGCTCCAAATTACAAACTGCTAATTTTCGCTGAAACTAGACTCAAATATCTTCATGTAACATCCCAAACCCATATCTGTCGCCGGACTAGGGTTAAAGGTGTTACCGGATAGATCGGAAACTTTTTCATAAAATTTCATAAATTAAACCATCATTTACATTCATAGTGTCCCTTTAGTAGGTCATCAAGACCTAAATCATGCTTTAAACAGAGTCGAAACAAAATCGGAACACATATAGAAATTCTCAGGAATTTAAAACTTTTCTAATTTCAGGGCTTACACGCCCGTGTAGGAATGCCGTGTGCCTCCCACGCCCGATAGACACCCCCGTGTGTCTTCCCCGTGGTCGAATCTAACTGAACTCCACGGCCACCAAGCATGCCCATGTACTTTGGCCGTGGTCGAATTTGACTTGGCTCTACGACCATCAAGCGCGTCTGTGTGCTAAGGCTGTGGTCGAGTCTGACTTAACCACATGGCTACCAGGCACAACCGTGTGCCAAGGCCGTGTGCTCTTAGCTAGCTACTGACTTAGTCCCACGGTCACTAGGCACGCCCGTGTGCCATAACCGTATGGCAAAATAGGCCATTTGCAAGGCCAAAAATGCCACCCAATATAGGGTCAAACCTACGACCCAATACCAATACAATTCATGCACATTTAGCAGCCTTGAACATGCCAAAATAACCACCTCATCTCTACATTCAAAACTCATTCCATTCATACCAAATTTACAAGACTAAAGCCTAAATAAACATAAGCATAATTCATCCATACTTATCCAAAAACTTAATCATACCAAATGTCATCTAACCATACCAAAAACATAATTCATATAAATTCTCCATAAAGGCAAAATATCAACTTATAATTAGCCACATCTCATTGCTAAGTTCATATAACAAACTTATACCAAATACTAGCCTATACATGCCTTATCTAACTATATACATTTCCAAAATGTACCAAAACAAGTTGAGTAGTGTGATGACGATCCTCGACGGTCCCCCAGCCTTCAGTAGCTTTGACGATCTATAAAACAGAGAAAACACACACACAGTGTAAGCTTTCCAAAAGCATAGTAAGTCATATACAAATAAACTTAACATGAAAGGCATATAGGCATATAGGAACATTGGCATAATTAACTTTCATAGAAAATTTATCACATGTATGCTTTGGTCCATGTACTTGGCCACAATTTGCCACATTCTTTAATTCAAAAATCTTATAAACACATAGTTCTTTCATGCATACTTTCACATATCATATTATTGTTCCAATATACATATTCATCATAGTAAGATCATATAGATACTTACCTTGTATACACACTTAGTGTATAAGTCAACGTACATGAAACGAATTTACAATTCACATAGCCATTCGTATCACAGACTTGCCTGTGGAACCGTTTGATACTCAGATAACTCGGAATAGTCGTACAATGCCAATGTCCTAGACGAGGTCTTACATGTACTCAGATATCGATGCCACTATCCCAGACAGGGTCTTACACGAATTAATACGATGCCGATGTCCCACACATAGTCTTACACGTAAAGATCATATCGATGCCAATGTCCCAAACGAGGTCTTACACAAAATCTCGAATCAATGCCAACGTCCCAGACGTGGTCTTACATGATAAAACAGAACAGATACCTATGTCTTGACATAGTTAATCCTATCTATTCATAGGTTCGTACGGGCCTTATCGGACATTGTCGCTACGTCGATCTTATCTCGAAATTCATGTACAAATCATATCATAAGCATTCATCATTAACAATAGTCATAATACGAACACGTTTATTTGCATGATGACTTACCTCAGATTCAATTTAACAGAAATGGAAACGGCTACTCGATTACTTTCGCTTTCTCGCGATCTAAGTTCGTTTTCCTCAGTTCTTGATCTATACATATTCAGAATTAACCCTTTTATTTACTAACTCATTCAATTCAATCCAAGGACACACATTTAAGGTTATTTGCAAAATGACCCTCACATTTGCACAATTTATCAATTTAGTCCATTTTTCTCAAAACATCAAATACACAAAATCATCACATATCTATGCTTAACTGAATGCTTATAAACATCATACCAGCCTATAATTTCCATCATTTGTAATTTAGTCCCTCAAATTGCTATTTTCACGATTTAGCCCTATTTAGCTAAATTCATCAAAAAATTCAAGAACAAAATATGTTCATTAAACATATATCTATCATTTAACACCATAAATCCTCATAAATCATATGAGTTCATCAAAGTCTCATAACACAAACATCATCAATTCTCAAAATTGAAGCATGGGTTTTGTAGTAGACAAAGCAACGATTGCAAAAACATATAAATTATCAAAAACTGAAGTCAAAACTTACACAATTCAGGCTTGCAAGTGCCGAAACCTAGGATAGTTTTCTTTCTTTTCTTCTTTCAATATTCGGCTAAATGGATGAACATTATAGCCACTTACAAGCTTTTGTTTTACTTAATATTATGTTATTAACTC
The DNA here is from genome assembly GCA_025503065.1 of Gossypium bickii. Classification (NCBI taxonomy): domain Eukaryota; kingdom Viridiplantae; phylum Streptophyta; class Magnoliopsida; order Malvales; family Malvaceae; genus Gossypium; species Gossypium bickii. The sequence goes on along the minus strand of CP106718.1, from coordinate 49,588,358 downwards.
TTTTACACAATTAACCTTACTAAAAAACATATATACATTTAAACATTAAGGGCATCTATGACCTTTATTTATCCACTATCTTAGTAGTGGTATATTTACTTCATAAGACCTTCACCTTTAAAAAACACATCACATAAGTGCTTTAACAATTAACATGCATATTTCACATTTAATGCAATTCAATCCTTTTCATCAAATTAAGCACACAAACGAGCAAATTAACTTACGGAAATTTAGCACATGCTTAATCACTTATCAGAGGCACAGAAAATAATATTAAAATATTATACGGACTCGGATTTGTGGTCCCGAAACCACTGCTCTGACTAGGGTATAAACTAGACTGTTACAATTCTCCCCCTTAGGGATTTTCGTCCCCAAAAATCTTGCCGTTAAACAGATTCGGATATTGCTGTCTCATTGCATCTTCAGGTTCCCACGTAGCCTCTTCTATTCCGTGTCGATTCCACAATACTTTCACTAACGGGATTTTCTTGTTTCTCAACTCTTTCACTTCACGAGCTAAGATACGGACCGATTCCTCTTCAAATGACATATCAGATCGGATTTTAATTTTAGACGGAGCAATCACATGTGACGGATCAGAATGATATCTATGGAGCATCGAAACATGGAATACATTGTGTATCTTTTTTAACTCGGAGGGCAACAACAATCTATATGCAACTGGCCCAACTCGTTCAATAATTTCATATGGCCCGATAAACCTCAGACTCAATTTGCCTTTACGTCCAAGGTGGAGTACTTTCTTCCACGGAGACACTTTCAAAAATACTTTATCACCGACTTCAAATTCTATATCTTTTCTTTTCAAGTCCGCATAAGACTTCTGACGATCAGATGCTGGTTTCAAACAATCTCAGATCTGTTTCACTTTCTGTTCTGAATCTTTTGTCAAATCGACCCCGTGCATCTTATTTTCACTAAGCTCAGTCCAATACAGAGGTGTACGACATTTACGTCCATACAAAGCTTCATATGGTTCCATTTTGATGCTCAATGATCGCTGTGAATTAGAGCTTTAAAATTTATAAAAAGAATGATCGAACCTGGAAACTAACTCTGACAAGGATTAAAGGCAAGTGTACCTATCGAGGTTGAAAACATGGTTAGATAACATGGTGACTGCATCGAGGTTGAAAACATCGGCTGCTTTTGTTGGCGTTGTCCTCATAACTTGCCACTGATAGTCATTTAGCGCCATCTCCTCTATAAACTATAGTTATCTGCCAAAAGCAAATAAAAGAAAAATTAGCAAAGTAAATAATAATAATAATAAATAATAATAATAATAATAATGGCTAAAGTAATAAAAATTAAGCATTCTTAATATTTTAGTTCCCCGGCAACAGCGCCAAAAACTTGATCGCTGTGAATCAGAGCTTTAAAATTTATAAAAAGAATGATCGAACCTGGAAACTAACTCTGACAACGATTAAAGGCAAGTGTACCTATCGAATAGTATAGCTTAGGCAAGATCGGATTGTCGAACCCAAAGGAACTAAAAGTACTAATACTAACTTGCTTTTTATTATTTAGCCTAAAATAAGTGAAGTTGTTTTTAATCTAGAATTAACGAACTACTAAGCTAAGGACTCAAAGACAAAAAGAACGAATTGGGAAAATAACTTTAGGAAAAACTCGGTTGATTAAGACGATACCCTTAGGAAGAATCCACCTAGATTTCACTTGTTATTAAACCCTGAACCATATGATTTATTTACTTAGTTTGATCCGTAAGACTCCCTAACGTATGTTAAACCCTCTCTCGAGGCGAATAACGTCTAACCCTAGGTTAATTAGTGGAACTCTCGTTCTCTTATAATAACCCCCTAGAATAGCAATAAATCGATCTATGGACTCCCATATTAGGTTTCACCCTAATCCGGCAAAATCTCGTCACCCTATCTCTAGGCGTGCGATCGACTCCGCTTAATTATGCTAGATCTACTCTTAGGCAGAGTCTATTCCTCCTCCACCTAAGCACATCAAATTTAGACTAAGCTTACATAATTAAGAACAAACTAAGTATTTATCATATAATTCAATAATAAATAACAAGATCCATCATAAGTTTCATCCCCTTCAGGTATCTCAAGGATTTAGTTCATAACAAATAAAGAAAACATCTCAAGAGAAAAGATAAAACAAAACATAAGAAATCCCTAAAACTCCCTGAAGGAATTGAAGGAGAGATCCACCGTCTTGAGTAAAATTCCGGCTTCTTGAGATGGATCAACTGGCTATCTTCGAGTTATTCCCACAAATCTGACCTTTTCGGCTTGGCTCCTTGGCCTAGCTTACCACCCACGACAGATGGCTTCTGCCGAACTCCCCTCTCAAGTTGCCCCCTTGGGTGTTTATATAGGCTTTGAGATGCCTTACTTGGTTCCTAAGTATCCAAATCTGAGTAGAATTCCTACTAGGGTAGGCTTTGGAATGTGTTTCTTTGCCTCAAAGTATCCAAATCCGAATGTAATTGCTCTTTCCAGTGACAGGGACACGGCCATGGCATACGCCCGTGTGAATCGTGGCCAGGCTGTGTTCGGGCTTTTAATAAGGCACGACGGTGTGGTCTTTGGTCTAGGCCGTGTCAATTTCATGATATGGCTCATTTACTCTGTTTTGGGCCCGTTTTATGTTTTTTTTCATCCTCGGGTGCTTTCCTGGGTATAAGACATGAAAACAAAGGGTTACGAGTACCAAATTACATGAGGCTTAAATCATCCAAAAGCATGCTAAATGTGGGCTTAAAATATGTTACTTTTATGGTTTATCACTCGATTGAAAACTATTATTGTATATAAATACAATCAATGGCAGGTATTGTTCCCACGTACCGTTAACTCAAGTATACAACACCCTAACATATCTTCAAGAATCTGAATAATTCGTTTTGACTGACCATCTATTTGTAGATGAAAAGTTGTACTGAAATGCAATTTTCGTGCCTAAAGCTTCTTTAAATTTCTTCCAGAATCTTGATGTAAACCTCGGATCTCTATCTGACACAACGGATAATGACACCCTGTCCAATCTAACAATCTCAGAAATGTAAAGCTCAACTAACCTGTCAAGCGAATAATCAGATATTATCGGAACAAAATGGGTAGATTTCGTTAATCGATCAACTACGACCCAAATCGCATCTTTCTTTCTCGGAGTCTGAGGCAAACCAGAAACAAAATCCATTGTCACTCTATCCCATTTCCATTCAGGAATTAGAATTGGTTGTAGCAACCCAAACGGAACCTGATGTTCAGCTTGAGCTTGTTGGAAGATTAAACATTTTGCTACAAAATCAGAGATATCTCGCTTTATACCAGACCACCAATAGTGTTGCTTCAAATCATGGTACATTTTCGTGCTTCCCGGATGAACAGATAGACAATTGTTATGTGCTTCACTCAAAATCAGCTGAATCAACTCCGGATACCTCGGAACACAGATATGATCTCGAAATCTCGAGCAATCATCAACAACTTGAAATTCAGATTCAGAATTCGAATCACGCTGAGCTCGTTTCGCTAATAACTCATTATCAGATTTCTGAGCATCACATATCTGCTGTATAAACAACGATTTCATTTTTAATTCTGCTATCACGGAACTATCATCAGACAAATCTAACTGAGCATTCAAAGCACCTCGTGCAAACAATGATTTTCTACTCAATGCATCAGCAACAACGTTTGCTTTACCCAGAGCTCTAACCATCTTCTTTATCGCAAGTTCAAATCTTTCTGAGTTATCAGATATTTCAAAATTTTATGATCTGAAAACATGTGACATTTCTCACCAGATAGATAATGGCGCCAGATCTTCAATGCAAACACAATTGCAGTTAGCTTAAGGTCGTGTGTCGGATAGTTCTTTCTATGAGGCTTCAATTGTCTCAAGGCATAAGCTACAACTTTGCCTTCCTGCATCAAAACACATCCCAGACCGTTCAACGAAGCATCACTGTATATAACAAATTCTTTACCCGATTATGGCTGTAATAATACTGGAGCTTCTGTTAATAGAGTTTTCAACTGATCAACACTTTTCTGACATTTATCAAACCATTCAAATCTAACATCTTTCTGAAGTAGTCTAGTCAACAGAGTAGCTATCACTAAAAATCCTTTTACAAACCGACGATAATAACCAGCTAAACCTAGGAAGCTACGGACTTCAGACACGTTCCTCGGAGGTTTCCAATTCAGAATAGTAGAAATCTTGCTCGGATCAACTCGAATTCCAGAAGCTGATACAATATGCCCCAGAAAACTAACCTCGTGTAACCAAAATTTACATTTGCTGAATTTTGCATACAATTGTTTTTCTCTCAGAGTTTGCAACATGATTCTCAAATGTTCAGCATGCTCATTTTCATGACATGAATAAATCAAGATGTCATCTATGAATATCATAACAAATCGATCTAGGTACGGTCTGAAAATTCTGTTCATCAGATCCATAAAAATAGCAGGAGCATTGGTTAGTCCAAATGGCATAACTAAAAACTCATAATGCCCGTACCTCATTCTGAAAGTAGTCTTCAGAATGTTTGAATCCTTCACTCTCAATTGGTAGTACGCCGATCTCAGATCAATCTTAGAAAATACGGTAGCTCCTTTTAACTGATCAAATAAGTCATCAATTTTGGGCAACGGATATTTATTCTTTATTGTCGCCTTATTCTCATCGTGCCATCTTTCTTTTTCACAAACAGAACAGGAGCACCCCAAGGCAAAAAACTCGGTCTAGCAAACCCTCTATTGGTCAATTCTTGCAACTGTGACTTTAACTCTTTCAACTCTGTTGGTGCCATTCTATACGGAGCTATCGAAATAGGTGTTGTACCAGGCAATAGATCAATACCAAACTCGACTTCACGAATCGGAGGCAAACCCGGTAATTCTTCAGGGAATACATCAGAAAACTCATAGACAATAGACACTGATTCAATTTTCTTTTCAGTCACTTTCGAATCAACCATATAAGCAAAATATGCCTCATAACACTTTTTCACATATCTTTGAGCTTTCAATACAGATATCACAGCAGGAAATCCATTTAAATCATTAGACTCAACTCGTACAATTTCATCATTTGGACATCTCAAATCAATAGTCTTTCTTTTATAGTTTACAACTGCATCATGAAATCTCAACCAGTCCATACCCAGAATAATATCGAACTCATCAAATGGCAAAAGCATCAGATCAGCAGAAAAACAGATATCTCGAAACATTAACGGACAGTTTTTGCATACTTTATCAACAAGGACACTTTTACCTAATGGGTTTGATACTTTTATAGCAAACTCCATAAACTCTACAGGCAAAGTCTTATTGAATACTAAACTCATGTATACATACAAATGTGTAGAACCAGGGTCTATCAATGTAATCACAAATGTACCATAAAGTGTAAAAGTACCCATTATAGCATCTGGAGATGAAGCTTTCTGAGCTCAGATAGCATACGCTCTGGCAGGCGCTCTATGTAACACCCCTTACCCGAGACCGTTGCCGGAATCGAGCACGAGGCATTACTAGACTTAACTTACTAAATTAGGGCATAAAAATTGAAACTGTCCATCTGCATCATGTTCACTAAATTGACTATAACTCGAGTTACGAAACTCGAAATTTAGATCCGTAAATTTTCCCTGAAACTAGACTCATATATCTTCTTACTATAAATTTTACAAAATTTTTGGTATGGCCAATTAGTACAGTTTATTATTTAAAGTCTCCCCTGTTACACAGTTCGATAGTTCTGACCCCTCTGCACAAAAGATCAATTATCTCATAATATACAACTCTTTTGCCTACACCGTTTCTTTTATATAAAAATAGACTCAATAAGCGTTAATTCTACTCATTCACACATTAATTCCATTTATACTATTTTTAGTGATTTTTCAAAATCACGTCACAGTTGCTGTCCAAACTATTCCCCTGCATATAATTACATGATTTCTCTATAATAACTATCAACTAGGCATTACAAAACATCCAAAACATTCTCTTAATTAGCCATTTTAATAGCTAATTATTACCAAGCATTTACAAGCCAATCTTAAGCCATATCATAAGGTCATACACACAAAATGGCTAAGCCCCTATACATGTCATAACTTAAAACATTCGAATCACAAAATACCAATATAATCCTTTGATAGTGTGTAACGATCTCCGACGTCCTTTCGATCCCCGAGTTGGCTTGTAATACTATAAAAACAGAGAAAAGAATGGGAGTAAGCATTAAGCTTAGTAAGTTTGCATGTAAATAAATAACAACATTCTTAATGCACTATCATATTCTTTTCTTACCAAAATTATTTAAGCCTTTAACTTAATTTACTTAAGTCTTAAATTCTTACTTGTACCTTTTTAGCTTGAACTTGTCTTACCTTTCCTTTGGTATACTCTTTAAATTTTCCCGTTGAACCACTTGGAATACTAAGGATACGCGGGTACCTTTCCTTGTGAAACTTAACCATTGCCATGTCTTGACATGGTCTTACGTGGTATCCTTGCCTTATGAACTCACTAATGCCATGCCTTGGCATGGTCTTACATGGGACCTTTGCCTTATAGAAACTTATCAATGCCATGTCTTGACATGGCCTTACATGATTTCCTTAAACCCTAATGTCATGACATTTGTATCCTACACATTCCTAAGGTTCAACCTAACTTTCTCGAGATAGCTTTTCCACAATTCATACTTGAGTCTTTGAATGATAAATTTATAAAATAAATATGTAAATACTGGAATTTAATAGTATTAAATGTAAAATAATAGAATATTGCATTTATCTGCCGCAAACTTACCTCGAAGCAAAATACGATAAACTATATCGATTTAGTCCACTATCTTTTTCTTTCCCCGATCTAACTCCGAATTTCATTCTTCTTGATCTATAATAGCAAATTTAGCTTATTTAATACTCACATTTACCAAAACAGTCCTTAACTGTAATTTTGGAAAAATTACAATTTTACCCTTAAACTTTTACATATTTACACATTTGCCCCAAAGCTCGGAAATTAAACTCTATCCCTTATTCTTATGTTTTATGACATGCTGATCATTTTTCCCTTCTATGACAACATCAAATTCTCACTCTAACATGTACTTATGAACATTAGGCATTTTTACCGATTAAGCCGTTTTACTCGTTTTTACTTAAAATCACTTAGCAAAAGTTGTTTAACATAATTTTAGACTTCATATTCTATCATAAAACATCAAAATAAACACATTTCACCTATGGGTATTTTTTCCAAATATGAACCCTAGCATGAATTATTGATAGAATAAGCTAAACCGAGCTACCGGGGCTTCAAAAATGTAAAGAACATTAAAAACGGGGCTTGGAATCACTTACTATGGAGCTTGGAAGCTTGAAACAAAGCATAGCTATGGTGAACCCTTGAAAATTCGGCCTAATGAAGAAGATGAGCATATTTTGCCATCTTTTTCCCTTTTAATATCTTTTTATTACCAAATGACTAAATTACCCTTCATTAAAAACTTTGGTTCTTTCTACCTATATATGTCCATTTTTGTCCATGAAAGCCTAATGGTATAATTACCATTTAAGGGCCTCTACTTCAATTATGCTCTTCAATTAAATCCTTTAACATTTAAAACTCATATTTATCAACTTTTGCAATTAAGTCCTAATAGGAAAATGAGACATGCAATTCATGAAATTTTCTATCGATTATCTAATACATGCATCTAATCACTCGATAAATCATAATAATTAATCGTAATAAACTTTTCTATCTTGAATTCGTGGTTTCGCAACCACTGTTCCATTTAGGCCCTATTTCGGGATGTTACACTCTAGCTTCGGATCTCGCAACAGTATCCCTTGTAGTTCTCTGACTACCACTGACATTTCTTACATTCTTCGAAGGTCTACCTCTCACAGGTGCAATATCAGATCTCATATTCTGAACAGTCTCTGGCTCAACAGACTCAGGGAAATCACGGATAAAATGATCAAATGATCCATATCTGAAACAAGCTCTGTCATTTAATCTACAACTTCCCAGGTGCCTTTCTCCACAATGTTTACAGTCAGGTCTCTCAGTCCAGACATTTCCAACACTAGCCACTGAAGTTGCAGGAGTTTTGAACTCATTTGTGATCTAGCTCGATTTCTATTCGAATGTCCCACATTATCTCTTGTACGACTTTGATCATCTCTGAATTTCTTCGAAGCAGACTGAAATGATCTACTCTAAAATCTCTTTCTCACATCTCTAGCTTCAGACCTAGCTTTTCTTTTATCTTTCCCGAGTGCCTCAACTTTGCACGCTCGATCAACGAGTACAACGAACTCTTTAATTTCTTAGATCCCGACCAGCAAACGGATATCTTCATTAATGCCATCTTTGAATCTTTTGCACATTATTGCTTCATATGATATACATTCCCGGGCATACTGACCCAATCTTACAAATTCTCGTTCGTACTCCGAAGCAGTCATTTGGCCCTGTTTTAGTTCCAGAAATTCCTTTTGTTTCTAATCGATGAATCTCTTACTAATATATTTCTTCCGAAACTCGATCTGAAAGAAGTCCCATGTTACCCATTCTTTCGGAATAATAAAAGTTAAGGTTTTCCATCACTGATAAGCTGCATCTCGAAGCAATGATACAACACATTTTATGCATTCTTCCGAGTTAGAGACACTTCGTCGAATACCCGGATAGTATTTTCTAACCAGAACTCTGCCTTTTCAGCATCATCATCATTAGTAGCTCAGAACTCTTCAGCCCCATATTTATGGATCTTGTCAACTAGAGGCTTATTCAACAGATTCAGATACATAATCGATGGCACAATTGTAGTCTGAGGGGGAATAACTGGGGGCAGGGGTTGCGAAATAGTTGAGTTATTTCTTACAAATTGAGTGAACCATTCACTCATCATCTAGAAGAAAGCTTGTTTAGCTTCTCCCTCTTGACTGCTCGTAGCCGGTCTCAAATCGAAGGGCGTTGTCCCTTGCACGGGAGCAAGCGCATTACTTTCTACATCGTCAACTACGGCTCTTTTGGGATCCATTACTATAAAAAACTCACATTTAACATATCAGGATTCATCACACTATCACAATTCAGAAATATGGCATGTATAGCTAGACTCTGACACGATACGTTTGTCCAAGAATTAACTAAACCGTAGCTCTGATACCAACCAATTATAACACCCCAAACCCGTATCCGTCGTCGGACTAGGGTTAAAGGTGTTACCGGACAGATCGGAAACTTTTTCATACAATTTCATAAATTAATCCATCATTTACATTCATAGTGTCCCTTTAGTAGGTCATCGAGACCTAAATTATGCTTTAAACAAAGTCGGAATAAAACAGGAACACATACAGAAATTCTCAGGAATTTAAAACTTTTCTAAGTTTCAGGGCTTACACGCCCGTGTGGGAAGCCCGTGTGCCTCCAACGACTGATAGACACCCCCGTGTGTCTTCCCCGTGGTCGAATCTGACTTAACTCCACCGCCACCAAGCACGCCCATGTACTTTGGCCGTGGTCGAATCTGACTTGGCTCCATGGCCACCAAACACGTCCGTGTGCTAAGGTCGTGGCTGAGTCGGACTTAACCACACGGCTACTAGGCACGACTGTGTGCCAAGGCCGTGTGCTCTTAGCTAGCTACTGACTTAGCCCCACGGTCACTAGGCACACCCGTGTGCCATAACCGTATGGCAAAATAAGCCATTTGCAAGGCCAAAAATGCCACCCAATATAGGGTCAAACCTACAACCCAACACCAATAAAATTCATGCACATTTAGCAACCTTGAACATGCCAACATAACCACCTCATCTCTACATTCAAAACTAATTCCATTCATACCAAATTTACAAGACTAAAGCCCATATAAACATAAGCATAATTGATCCATACTTATCCAAAAACGCAATCATATCAATTGTCATCTAACCATATCAAAAACATAATTCATATAAATGCTCCATAAAGGCAAAATACCAACTTATAATTAGCCACATCTCATGGCTAAGTTCATATAACAAACTTCTACCAAATACTAGCCTATACATGCCATATCTAACTATATACATTTCCAAAATGTACCAAAACAAGTTGAGTAGTGTGATGACGATCCTCGACGGTCCCCCAGCCTTCAGTAGCTTTGACGATCTATAAAATAGAGAAAACACACACATGGTGTAAGCTTTCCAAAAGCTAAGTAAGTCAAATACAAATAAACTTAACATGAAAGGCAAATAGGCATATAGGAACATTGGCATAATTAACTTTCATAGCAAATTTATCACATGTATGCTTTGGTCTATGTACTTGGCCACATTTTGCCACATTCTTATATTCAAAAATCTTATAAACACATAGTTCTTTCATGCATACTTTCACAGATCATATTATTGTTCCAATATACATATTCATCATAGTAAGATCATATAGATACTTACCTTGTATACACACTTAGTGTATCAGTCAACGTACCTGAAACGGATTTACAATTCACATAGCCATTCGGATCATAGACTTGCCCATTGAACCGTTAGGAACATAATAGGATACTCAGATAACACGGAATAGTCGTACAATGCCAATGTCCCAGACGAGGTCTTACATGTACTCAGATATCGATGCCACTATCCCAGCCAGGGTCTTACTCGAATTAATACGATGCCGATGTCCCACACATGGTCTTACACGTAAAGATCATATCGATGCCAATGTCCCAGACGAGGTCTTACACAAATTATCAAATCAATGCCAATGTCCCAGCCGTGGTCTTACATGATAAAATAGAACAGATACCTATGTCAAGACATAGCTAATCCTATCTATTCCTAGGTTCGTACGGGACTTTTCGGACATTGTCACTACGTCGATCCTATCTCGGAATTCTTGTACAAATCATATCATAAGCATTCATCATTAACAATAGTCATATAAACATACACAGTTCAATATGAACACGTTTATTTGCATGACGACTTACTTCGGATTCGATTTAACAGAAATGGAAACGGCTACTCGGTTACTTTTGGTTTCCCGCGATCTAAGTCTGTTTTCCTCAGTTCTTGATCTATACATATTCAGAATTAACCCTTTTATTCACTAAATATTCAGAATTAACCCTTTTATTCACTAACTCACTCAATTCAATCCAAGGACACATATTTAAGGTTATTTGCAAAATAACCCTCCCATTTGCATAATTTATCAATTTAGTCCATTTTTCTCAAAACATCAAATACACAAAATCATCACATATCTATGCTGAACTGAATGCTTATAAACATCATACAAACCTATAATTTCCATAAAATTTGCAATTTAGTCCCTCAAATTGCTATTTTCACAATTTAGCCCTATTTAGCTAAATTCATCAAAAAATTCAAGAACAAAATATGTTCATTAAACGCATATCTATCATTTAACACCATAAATCCTCATAAATCATATGAGTTCATCAAAGTCTCATAACACAAACATCATCAATTCTCAAAATTGAAGCATGGTTTTTATAGTAGACAAAGCAACGATTGCAAAAACGTAGAAATTATCAAAAATCGAAGTCAAAACTTACCTTAATTCAAGCTTGCAGGTGCCGAAACCTAGGATAGTTTTCTTTCTTTTCTTCTTTCAATATTCGGCTAAATGGATGAACATTATAGCCATTTACAAGCTTTTGTTTTACTTAATATTATGTTATTAACTCTTTTACAAATTTAACCTTACTACAAAACATATATACATTTAAACATTAAGGGCATCTATGACCTTTATTTATCCACTATCTTAATAGTGGTATATTTACTTCATAAGACCTTCACCTTTAAAAAACACATCACATAAGTGCTTTAACAATTAACATGCATATTTGACATTTAATGCAATTCAATCATTTTCATCAAATTAAACACACAAACGAGCAAATTAACATACGAAAATTTAGCACATGCTTAATCACTTATCAGAGGCACAGAAAATAATATTAAAATATTATACGGACTCGGATTTGTGGTCCCGAAACCACTGTTTTGACTAGGGTATAAACCGAACTGTTACACTTCATACCATAAAATTTCTAGAATTTTTGGTTTTTCCAATTAGTACAGTTTATTCGTTAAAATTTCCCCTGTTTCACTATTTGACTATTCTGACCTCTCTTCACTACGAATTAATATTCTCCTCATACAGAATTTAGATGGCCTTCTTATTTGGTTCATTTGAAACTATACTCATTCAGGATTTCAGGCATATAAATTATATCCCATAATTATTTTTGTAAAATATTTGATGATTTTTGTAAGTCAGAACAGGGGATCACGTAATCATTCTGAACCAGTCTCACAAAAATTTAAATATCTCAAAATATAAAATTTTTTTGTTTTATCTGTTTCTTTTATATGAAAATAGACTCAATAAGCTTTAAATAAATATCTCATCCAACTTATAATTCAATTTCTACTATTTTTGGTGAGTTTTCAAATTCACCTCACTGTTGCTGTCCATAACAGTTTTATTATAAATTTTTGCTCTCTCTCACATTAGTTGTACTCATTACTTACCTATAACAATCTTTCCTATTTTTGATTACATATCGAGCATATTGCTCATGCATTACACATGCATATACTATAACACCCCTATCCCGAGTCTATCGCCGGATTAAGGTTAGGAGCATTACCGGACATATCGGAAACGTTCACAGAAAAAATCATACATTCAATCATCATTCTCAGACATAATTCCCTTAAACAGGTCCCCGAGACCTTAATCATGCTTAGAAGTCGAGTCGGGACTAAACTGAAACACATATGAAATTTCATGAAAATTTTAAACTTTTCTAAAATACAGGGGAGACACGCCCGTGGGAGGAGACCATATGCCCTCCACGGCTTCTAGACACCCCTGTGTGCCCCTTCGTGTCTAAATACTGACTTGGTCCCCACGGCCACCAGACACGGCCGTGTGTCCTAACCGTGGTCCTATACTGACTTCCCCACCACGGCCACCAAACATGCCTGTGTCAAGGCCGTGTTATTTTTAGGCTGCATATAACATCCCAAAATTTGAGTATCATTTGTGTTGGCTCGGGTATGAATTTTGTGTGTTAGCATAGTCTTGTGAAGGCTTGGTTTTATTTAGGAAGTTAGAATAATTTTTAGTATGGTTTATTTAATGAAGTGGATTAAGTGAGCTTAGCACTTAAGTTAATTTAAGTGTTAATTAAAGCACAAGAGGAGTTAGTGGCAAGGTGGTTAGGATGCTTGAAGGGTTGCTTGAGGTTAGTGGTTCGAGTAGCATGGAAAGCATTTTGAGGATTTTATTTTTCTTCATAGCATTTATGGACGGTCAACCTATGTTTATGATAGGTTGGACTTTCATCTTTTGGTAAGTTGAATGTTGGTTTAAGGAAAGCATGAAATTGGGGATAAGAATCTTAAAGTTATGGAAGGTTGGGGAGACATAAGGCTTGGTTTTAGGAGGATGTTTTGGAAAGTATTCCTAGGTCTTTAGAGCATGTATGTGGACGGCATGTAAGGCTAGGGGGGTGGCCGAATTTTGATAGGTAGCTTGGGGGGATAGTTGGCCAATTTTTCTTTGGTGCATCTTTTTGCATTTTTGTTTTTCCTCTCCAAAAACTTCCACCTTGGCCGAATGTATATTGTGCAATTTGTGCAAATTTTGCTTTTGTTTTAGCCTTCATTTTGTTGAACCAAAAATGCTATTTCCTTTCTTTCATCTTTGCTTTTGAAACCAAAAGTTCATTTTGTCATTTTGTCCACTTTTCTTTTTGGTAAACAAGGAGTTGGCCGAATCTTTCAACCCCATTTTCTCTCTTATTCTTTTTCATCCTTTTTGGCCGAATCTCTCTCTTCTCAAAACTCATTTTTCTTTCTTCCATTGTTGCTAAAAATTGAATTCTTTCTCTCATTTTATCTTCTCTTCTACTTTCGTATTTCATATCCTATTAGACTCAAATCAATTGTTTTCTTCTCTCATAACCAAATAGCCGAATCTTCTACTTCCTTTTAGTTTTAGTTTGGCCGATTATTCAAGGGTAGACTCTCTTTGGTTTCTTCAATCGATTTTGGATAAAAAGGGCTCATTGGGATTTCGGAAGCAATCGATTTAAGCCCTATCTCTCTAGCAATCTAAGGTTGGTAAGTCAAGGGGGTAAGGATTCTTGTCGATTCATCATTCTTTTGAAAAGACTAAAGTTTTTGGGATTAAAGTGTTATGATGTTGGCCTAATGGCCTTTGTTTAAAATATTGTGATTTGGCCGATTGTAGGACAAGTGATCTAGTGTAGTAGATCGAATCTTCGGACGTTAGTATTTGCTTTTGGTGAAAGGTGTGTACCTTACACACTTTATAACTCGGTTTTGTATATGTACTTATAATATTATTAATTTACTGATCATATTAACAAAGTAGGAAATACGATGAGATCTTGATATGATACCATGATGGTATGAATGAGGATTCTGGTAAGTCCATTTCTATATGTTGTTGATATATGTGGATTGAAATCATGATCTACGATTTATGATATTTTCATTATGTGATTTATATCAAAGTATATTAACATGATTTGTCTATCTATTGCATTGGTATGGGCAATATAAGAGGAGGGGGAAGATTGATATTGTGTCTTCGGACACCAGAGGTTTGGTACCTCCAGTGATTTCGTATCACATTTGTGTCTTCGGACACCAGAGGTTTGGGACCTCATAGCGACTCGTCCCTGTGGTTAACACCACCATGGGTTGGCCCCACTTTTGAGATATGGGATTGTCGCCAATGATTTGGTATCACACGTGGGTTGGCCCCTCAACTTGATGATTCGTGACTTCGGTCACCAGTGGTTTGGCACCACCAGTGATTTGGTATCACATTCGTGTCTTCGGACACCAGAGGTTTGGCACCTCATAGCGACTTGTCCCTGTGGTTTAACACCACCGTGGGTTGACCCCACTTTTGAGATATGGGATCGTGGCGAGTGATTTGGTATCACACGTGGGTTGGCCCCACAGATGGATTATTTGTGACTACGGTCACCAGTGATTTGGTATCACATTTGTGTCTTTGAGACACCAGTGGTTTGGCACCACTAGTGATTTGGTACCACACGGGGTAGAAAAGGAGTTATGGATGGCTAGGTTGGGTGCATTATACATATATGTTGCTTTGTTATAATTTGTGTAAGTATGTGGCATTTACCCTGAGAGGGGATTATGCATCGATTCTTGGTGACTCACCTTCTCCCTTATCATTTTAGGTGATTCGTGAGATTGCGGACGAGGAGCCGGATGAACTCGAGGAGGCCATGCAATAAAAGTTGGTTTTATATGAACTTCCATTTGGGTACTTATTTATTTGGTTTTCATATTTTATGGATTTGTAATAAGGCCTCTTTAAATTATGTTTTTGGATTATTTATATGTTTTGGACATGTTTTAAAATGTGATTTATAAATTATTTGGTTAATTTAATAATTGAACCCAAAGTTTTCTAAACTATAAAATCGCAATGGTTTTAAAATCTTACCATCTGGTAATACAAATTGTTTATTGGCAAAATTATAAATTAAGTGTTTTCTACAATTTAAGTGATTTCCAAAATTCAAGTTTCTATACTCAAATGCAATCGGTTTCCAAAGTAATAATTCGGATTTTTCTTAAAAGATATAAATGTTTTCTATCCTATGATTTATCGACTACGTTTTAAAGTTTTTATTTATGAAATTTCAAGTAAATTTTCGGTGTTAAGTTATTTTACACCTGATTTCTACAAATATGGAATTACAAAGAGTTTCTCACTAAAAAAATTATCTGTTAAATTCGATTCTTTTCAAAATGTTTTCCTCTGTGGCATGTCAGATTCGGTCATGGTGTATTGACCGGGTTTGGGGTGTTACACTGCATTCTACCAATTCTCCCACGGTCTTAGACACGCTCGTGTGTCACAACCTTGTGACATTATAGGCCATTTACAAGGCCAAAATGCCACCCATAAGGGTCAAACCTATAATCAACATATAACATCCCATTTCATTCACCTATGACCATCAAAACATATCAAATAGCCAACCAAAACATGCATATTCGTCAACTAAGATAATCACACTACAATCCATTCAATATTCATTCAATCTAACCTTTCAAACCAATTCCAAACATACCAATTTGCATGATCAAATCTCATTTATGCTCAAGCACCAATCATCTATATCCTTACCATTTCAAAGCCATTTCATATATCTACTAATCATACCAAAACAACTTCTCAAGTCACATTCATTTAAGCATAATACCAAAACATAACTAGCCAAATCACATGGCTAAGTTCACTTTACAACTCATAACAAGGACTAGCCTATACATGCCATATCTACCTATATACATATCCAAGGTGTACCAAAATGATATTAGCAGTGTGATGACGATCCTTGACGGTCGAGCCTTCAGTAGCTTTGACGACCTATAAAACAGATTAGACACACACACAGAGTAAGCTTTCCAAAAGCTTAGTAAGTCAATACACAAACAAACTTGATATGTAAAGCATGTAAACGTATAACCACAATGGCATATTTCTTCTACAACGCAAATTTCTCACATTTATACTTTAATTCATATTCTTGGCCAATTTGCCACATTTATCAATTCAAGAATCATATACACAAAGTTTTTCATATATGCTTTCATGTAACATATTACCAATCCATCATAGTAAAACACATAGTCACTTACCTTATACACATTTGGTGTATAATCAACGTACCTAAATCGGACATTCATTTACTTAATCTATCAAAGCTCGGATTTGTCATTCGTATTTCAGACTTGCCCGTTGAACCATAAGAAATCCAATAGGATACTCAGAAGCTCGGAATAGTAGTACAATGCCATCGTCTCAGACGAGGTCTTACATGCACTCGGATGTCGATGCCACTGTCCTAGACAGGGTCTTACACGAATCAGAACGATGCCAATGTCCCAGACATGGTCTTACACGTAAAGATCATAATGATGCCAACGTCCTAGACGTGGTCTTATACATAAAGCTCATATTGATGCCAACATCCCAAACGTGGTCTTACACATAATCAAATATCGATGCCACTGTCCCAGGCAGGGTCTTACACGAATCTCAAATCAATGCCAACGTCCCAGACTTGGTCTTACATGACAAAAACAGAACATATATCTATGACGTGACTTATCCAATCCTATCTATTCCTAGGTTCGTACGGGGTTTCTCGGACTTAGTCTCTATTTCAAACTTATTTCGGAATTCACATACATAACCTCTCATAAACATTCATTACCATCATTAATCATATTAACATTGACAAATGCATACATATACATTTATTTGTATAGTGACTTATCTCGGATTCTATTTATCGGACTGAAAATGGCTACTCGTTAACTTTCGCTTTCCCGCGATCTAAATCCGTTTTCCTCGGTTCTTGATCTAAACATATTCAGAATTAATCCTTTCATTCACTAATTCATTCAATTCAATCCAATGACACACATTTAGGGCTATTTGCAAAATAACCCTCATATTTGCACACTTTATCAATTTAGTCCAATTTTCCACAAAATATCAAATTCACAAAATCCACTTATACTCAAGCTTGGCCGAATATATACACATCACATACAAGCCCACATTTTTCATCAAATTCACAATTTAGTCCCTCAATTTGCCATTTTCTCAATTTATCCCTATTTGGCTAAATTCATCAAAAATTCAAGAACAAAGTATGTTCATCATTTACATATCTATCATTTAACACCATAAAACATCACAAAACTCAACATAGCATCAATGGTATTTTACACAAACATCATCATTTCATGAAATTGAGACATGGGTTTTAAAGCTCTCGAAGCAACGATTGCAAAAACATAGAAATTATCGAAAACCAACCTAAAACATACCTTTAATTTGGTTCTCAAATGGCCGAATATAACAAAGTATTTCTTTCTTATCTTTGTTTGTGTTTTTCGGTGGAAGAATGGATGAACAAAACCCATTTTCATGCCTTAATTTTACTAAAATAAACTTAATAATGGATGTACAAAAATGACCTTTAATAATAATATACAAAACACATAATATCAAGGTTATTCATGACCTTAGTCATCCACTAACATGATAATGGCTTAATTGCCATTTAAGGCCTTCAGCTTTACAAAGCCACAACACTTAGGTACTTTAACAAATAGCAAGCAACTTTCACATTTAATGCAATTCAATCCTTTTGTCAAATTAAACACACAGAGGGACAAATTAGCTCATGGAAATTTAACACATGCTAAACCACATATCAACGGCACAAAATATAATATTTAAAATATTATACAGACTCAGATTTGTGGTCCCGAAACCACTGTTCCGACTAGGGTATAAACCAGACTGTTACATATACTTACACTTATCACTACAAAGTCACACATAATTTCACTTAGTCAATTTTCCCGTTGAACGTTTCAGAATAATAACGGATACGATGTGGTTTTGTACACAGACCACCATTGAAGCTGAAGCTCTCTTGTACACATAATGGCCTTCACTTAGTACCACTCATGTGACCTAGCTCGATTGTACACGTAATTCTGGCTCTCTTGTACACATAGTGGCCTTCACTTAGTACCACTCATGCGACCTAGCCATCTCGTAGCTCTCTTGTACACATAGTGGCTCACACTACATACCACACATGTGACCTAGCTACATATAGCTTTCTTGTACACATGGCGTACTCTTGGTACCACACATGTGACCTAGCTACGTATATATATATGTATCTTGTTGCTCTCTTGTGCACATAGTGGCCTGCACTTAGTACCACTCATGTGACCTAGCTATATACCATTTATATCTTTCGATTCCGAAGGTTCAAACGGGAAGTATCTCACTTTCTAATATTTTATTCCATTCCTTCAATAGTCAATTATGATTCAAAAATCAGCTACAATACATAAAATATGATGAAATATAAAAACGTCAATAAAAATAATGAATTATTTGCATACAACTTACATAATTACATTCTTAATCTCATCAGATCATCTCCCCAAATTATTCTATTCAATACTTTCTTGATATTACACAAAGCCATCTTCCTAATTTGGTATTACATGTAAACTTATACCAATTCTCGTTAAAATGTCGAGTCATTATCGAACACTATAATTATATCAGAAAATTAATACTAAAGTATTCATAACTAAAATTTCAATTTAACATTCAAACTTGCATCATTAAATGCCTATTAAACATATGAACTTACCTCGATACCAAAACGGTCATTTTACCAACTTTCCCGATTTTAGATTTTCCTCCTGCTCTAGGTCCAAATCTTGTTTTTTCGGGGTCTAAGACATCACATTTCACTTATTTAATTAATGTACTACTCAAAACAGTCCCTAACTCAAACTTTGGCAAAATTATAATTTTGCCTCTAAACTTTTGCATAATTATGATTTTGCCCCTAGGCTCGAAAATTAAACTTCATCCCTTATTCTTATGTTTCCTAACATGCTGATCATTTTTCCCTTCTATGGAAACATCAAATTCTTGCTCTAACATGCACTTATGTACATTAGGTATTTTTGCCTATTATGTCATTTTACTTGTTTTCACTTAAAATCGCTTAGTAAAAGTTATTTAACATAATTTTAAGCTTCTTATTCTGTCATAAAACATCAAAATAAACACATTTCACCTATGGGTATTTTTCCAAATATGAACCCTAGGTTAAATTATTGCTAGAATAAGCTAAATCAAGTTATCGGGACTCCAAAAACGTAAAGAACATGAAAAACGTGGCTAGAATGGACTTACCATGAAGCTTGGAAAGCTTGAAAACCCTATCCATGGCTTCCCACATGTTAAATTCGGCCTAAGCTTGAAGATGGACAAATTTGGCATTTAAATTTTGGTTTTAATTCATTTAATTCACTAAATTACCAAAATGCCCCTTAAAAAATCTTTTGAAACTTACCCATCCATGTCCATTTTTGTCCACCAACTTAAACAATGGTCTAATTATCATTTAAGGACCTCCAATTTAAAATTTCATAACAATTGGACACCTCTAACATGTAGAACTCAACTTTTGCACTTTTTACAATTTAGTCCTTTTGACTAAATTGAGTGCCCAAACGTCAAAATTTTCGAATGAGATTTTCACTAAATCATTCCGTGAAATTTTAAACCATAAAAATATAAATAAAATAAATTTCTCAACATCGGATTTGTGCTCCCGAAACCATTGTTCCGACTAAGCCCAAAATCGGGTTGTTGTAAACGCCATGTCCCAGACATGGTCTTATACGGGACCTACATTCCTTGAGTGCTGATGCCATGTCCCAGACATGGTCTTACACGAGATTTCCTTTTCTCGATGTCGTGACATTAGGTATCCTCGTTACTCCGAATCTTCAACCCGGACTTTTATTTACATGTTCTCACTGATTTCCTTATTAAACATTGATAATCAACTTTATTAAAGTTATGTACATTATACAACATAATAAGTAATTTTAAACATAAAAACATATGTAGCCTTAAATTCATACAAACTTACCTCGGTACTCCAAAATATGTGTAGATGTGCAATTTAGTCCCCGACTTTATTCTTGCCTCGGTTTCAGTCCGGGCTTCATGTTTCTTGATCTATAATAACAATTTAACCTGTTTAATACTTACATTGACTAAATTGACTCATATTTCATTCTTTGAAAAAAATTACATTTTTGTCCCTAAACTTTATCATAATTGCACTTTTGCCTCTAGGCTCGTAAAATGATTTTCATTCAACTTTCTTGCATTTCAAGCCTAACTGAATCTCATTCTCAACTATAACAACATTCAATTTCCACTATTTCACTCATGTATGATCATTTCTACAACTTTTACAATTTGGTCCTTACATAGATTTTTCATGAAAATCACTTAGAAAAAGATGTTTATCCTACATCAAACTTTCATAATCTTCCATAAAACATCAAAATACATGCATATCATACATGGGTAAATTTTTTTGAACATAAACCCTAGCTCAAAATATAGCTAGAAATAGTTAAATCGAGCAACGAAGATCTAAAAAATACAAAGAACATTTAAAACGGGGCTAGGATACACTTACTATCAAGCTTGAAAGTTGACAAAACCCTAGCTATGGTTTCTTGTGATTTTCGGCAAGGAAGAAGATGGACATGATTTTGGCTTATTTTTCCCTTTTTAATTCTTTAATTAACCAAATGACAAAAATGCCCTTAATGACCCTTTCTTGAGATATTTCCTTCCCATGTCCATTTTTGTCCATCATAATACTTAATGGTCTAATTGCTAAATAAGGACCTCTATTAATTTTTATGATGCTATTTCATACTTAAATCTTCTAGAATCTCATATTTTCTAGTCTTTGCAATTTAGTCCTAATGGACAATTTATTCACTAATTAATAAAATGTCTTCATGAAATTTTCACACAATCATGCAAGCATCTCATAAGCCTTATAAAAATCATTAAAACTCATATTTCTACTTTGGATTTGTGGTCTCGAACCACTATTCTGACTAGGCCCTAAATTGGGTTGTTACAAATCTTCTGATTATCTTGTATCCCGAGTTGGCTCTTCGACGCTATAAAACAAGGGAAAAGAGAAGGGAGTAAGCTTTAAGCTAGTAAGTCTACATGTAAACAATAAGCATCATACCACAAAATAATCTGTCAAACATTACATGCTATGTAATAACAATTCATATCCTCATAATCATGCTTACTCATTTCAAGTCTTACCACATCCCGAACACATATCATAAACTTTGCCCACAATTACTTACACATATACCCTGCACTTATCACCACGAAGCCACATGAAATTTTTACTTAAACAAGTTTCTCGATGAACCCTTCGGAATGATACAAGATACCCGGTGGTTTCGCACATAGTCCACCACCAAGAAAGATGCTGTATGGGTCGTAGTTGATAGACTTACGAAGTCAGCCTGCTTTATACCTGTACGTGTCAACTACTCACTTGACAAGTTGGAAAACTTGTATATCTCAGAGATTATGAGACTTCATGGAGTACCATTATCCATTATATCAGATAGAGATCCAAGATTTACGTCCAGATTTTGGAAGAAGTTGCAAGTGGCCTTGGGCACAAAATTGAGTTTTAGTACGGCTTTTCACCCCCAAACAGACAGACAGTCGGAGAGGGTAATACAAGTACTTGAAGATATGCTACGGTGTTGTATTCTTGAGTTTCAAGGCAGCTGGGAGAAATACATACCCTTGGTGGAATTTGCCTACAATAATAGTTTTCAGTCAAGTTTGAAAATGGTGCCATATGAAGCTTTGTATGGGCGTAAGTGCCAAACGCCTTTATATTAGACTGAACTTAAGGAGAACCAAATTCACGGGGTTGATTTGGTTAGAGAAACCGAATTTGAGATTGTTTAATGGCTACTTCTGACAAACAAAAATCTTACTCAAATTTGAAAAGGAAAGAGATTGAGTATCAAGTCGGTGATAGAGTATTCTTGAAAGTGTCACTATGGAAGAAAGTACTTAGATTTGGCCGGAAGGGTAAATTGAGTCCGTATTTTATCAGACCATATGAGATTATTGAGAGGATTGGGCCGGTAGCCTATCGGCTGGCTTTGCCGCTTGAGTTAGAGAAGATTCATGATGTATTTCACGTGTCTATGTTACGCGCTATCGATCAGACCCTTCGCATGTGGTTACACCGACAGAGGTTAAAATTCAACTCGACATGACTTATAGTGAAGAACCGGTTAAGATTCTAGCTCGGGAAGTCAATCAATTAAGGAATAAAAATATATCTCTCGTAAAAGTTTTATGGCATAGACATGGGGTAGAAGAGGCTACGTAGGAGCTCGAGGAAGCTATGAGGAATCAATACCCAAACCTTTTTACTAGTAAGATTTTCAGGAACGAAAATTGCTAATGGAAAGAATTGTAACAGATCGATTTAGGGCCTAGTCAGAATAGTGGTGCGAGACCACAAATTAAACCCGAAGGTATTTGGTGTTCAGCCTTTACTTGCTGACAAATTAAACATCTTGAAACAAACTCGAAAATATCTTTCTTCATACTCGGTCACCAATACCATTTCTTCAAATCATTATACATCTTGGTACTACTCGGTTGTACAAATAAGAATCCACTATGTTCCTCATGCAAAACTTTACGAATGAGCTCACCATTTCTAGGTACATAGACTCTGTCCCTAGACATCAGACATCCATCCGAATTGATCCAAAAATCGGACTCACCACTCGACTCGTATTGAATTCTTTTGGCTTGCAAGTGGCTGTCACCTTTCTGAGCCTCATAGATCTCTTGAAGAAACATCGGTCCAACCTTTAACTCAGCTAGAATAGAACCATCATTGGACAAACTCACCCGTGTATTCATAGCCCTTAAAGCAAATAGGGATTTTCAACTCAAGGCATCGGCGACCACATTCGCCTTTCCCGAGTGGCAGTTAATGACTAACTCATAATCTTTTATCTATTCTAACCATCTTTGTTGCCGTAAGTTCAATTCCTTTTGCATCGTCAAATACTTTAAACTTTTGTGATCGGTGAAAATCTGACATCTTTCACCATACAAATGGTGTCTCCAAATCTTCAGTGCAAAAATAATGGCAGCCAACTCTAAATCGTGCGTCGGATAGTTCTTCTCGTGTGGCTTTAACTATCTGGAGGCATATGCTATCACCTTGCCTTCTTGCATAAGTACATAGCCCAATCCATTTAAGGATGCATTACTGTAAATTACAAATTCTTTTCCTGCTTCAGGTTGTACTAGAACTGGAGCCCCTGTCAACATTGCCTTCAGTTTCTCAAAACTTTGTTGGCACTTTTCTGTCCATTCAAACTTTACATCTTTCTGTAACAGTCTTGTCATTGGAGTCACTATCATAGAAAAGCCCTTAACGAATCGCCTATAATAGCCGGCTAGGCCCAGAAAACTTCTAACCTCAGATACATTTTTCGGCGGTTTCCAATCAACAATAGCTGAAATCTTACTTGGGTCAGCTCGGACTCCCTCTCCCGAGACAATATGTCCCAGAAATCCAACTTCTTTGAGCCAAAATTCACTTTTGCTGAACTTTGCATATAACTAATTATCTCGTAAAATTTGTAAAACGGTCCTCAAGTGCTCAGCATGCTCATGCTCATCACGAGAATATATCAGTATGTCACCAATAAAAACCACAACAAACTTGTCCAGGTATGGCCGAAAAATACGATTCATTAAATCCATAAACACAGCAGGGGCATTAGTTAAACCAAAAGGCCTAACTAAGAATTCATAATGCCCATACCTCGTCCGAAATGCAGTTTTTGGCACGTCTGAGTCTTTTACTCTCAACTGGTAGTATCTCGACCTCAAGTCTATCTTGGAGAACATAGTGGCTCCCTTCAATTGATCAAAAATATCGTCGATCCTTGGCAATGGGTACTTATTTTTCACTGTTACCTTATTAAACTATCGATATCTATGCACAATCTCATAGAACCATCTTTCTTTTTCACAAATAATACCGGAGCACCCCATGGAGAACAACTTGGTCTGGCAAAAACTTTGTCTGTCAGCTCTTGCAACTATGCTTTTAATTCTTTCAACTCAGTTGGAGCCATCCTGTAAGGAGCAATCGATATCGGTACAGTACTGGGAGCTAACTCAATACAAAATTCAACCTCTCTAACCGAAGGCAATCCTAGAAATTCCTCAAGAAAAATATTTGGGTACTCACATACTATTGGTACTGATTCCATCTTTAACTTGGTTTCTTTGGCATTCATCACAAAAGCAAGATACGCCTCATACCCTTTTTTTACATACCTCTGAGCCGACATGTGAGAAATCACTATTGGCGACTTGTCTTGTTCATCTGATTCAACACGAAGAGTGTCCCCATTTTCGCATCTCAACTCAACATATTTCTTTCCACAATTTACTGTCACATCATGAGTGGTTAACCAGTCCATACCAAGAATAATATTGAATTCATCAAATGGCAATAACATGAGATTTGCCTTAAAATAATGACCACTAATCATCAATGGGCAATCTTTGCATACTTTATCAACTAATACACTTTTGCCTAAAGGATTAGACACTTTTATCACAAACTCTGTAGACTCAATAGGTATGCTCATGCTAGATGCTAATTTCATGCAAATGTATGAATGGGTAGACCTCGGATCAATTAAAGCAACAACATCAGTGTCATGAAGAGAAAATGTACCCGTAATTTCCTCAGGAGATGATGCGTCTTCGTGAGCGCGAATGACGTAAGTCCTTGCAGGCGCTCTACCCTCAGATCTTGCAGCCTGCTCTTGAGATGTACCCTTACTACTCGCCCCACTTCATGGGTTCCTTTGTTGCCCTCCTCTATTAGTGCTCCCTGCTCTTACACTCTGAACTTGGTCTTGCTCAACATTTCGGGACATTCTCTGATGAAGTAATCTTAGGAACTGCACTTAAAACAAACACTCTGATGTACACGGCATTCACTGGGATGTCGTCTGCCACACTATGGGCATTTTGGTCTATTAGATCGAACGTTCCCGACACTAGCGACTGAAATAGTCTGAGCCTTATTCCCTGAATACTGTTTAATCTTGCCTCTACTTGAAAACCCAGCTGAAGTAGATGATTGGGTGTTGAAATCTCTTGACTTCTTGGGCGAGGACTGGAAGGACTTACTCCACTGTCTCTTTCTCGAGTCACGAGACTCCATCTCAGCTTTTCTTTTCTCTTTTACAAATTCTTCAGCTTTACAAGCCTGATCCACCAACATAACAAACTCTTTCAACTCTAGGACAGCAACAAACAATTTAATGTCTTCGTTTAGTCCGTCCTCAAATCTCTTGCACATGATGGCTTCAGTGGATACACACTCTCGAGCGTATTTACTGAGTCTTACAAACTCGCGCTCATACTCTATTACTGACATTTTACCTTGTTTCAGTTCCAAGAATTCCTTCTTTTTCTGGTCGATGAATCTCTGACTAATGTACTTCTTCCTGAATTCTTCTTGGAAAAACTCCCATGTAACCTTTTCCCTTGGTACAACCGACACAAGAGTATTCCACCACTGATATGCAGAATCTCTTAAGAGAGAATTTACGCACTTCATGTACTCTTCAACCATGCATGACAACTCGTTAAATACCCTGATGGTATTTTTGAGCCAAAACTCTGCCTTTTCAGGATCGTCATCTTTACTAGTTCGGAATTCCTCTGCTCCTTGTTTCTGGATCCTATCAACCGGAGGCCTTTCTCTTCTTACCACTTCTACCACTTGAGGGACTATAGGGGTAGGCTGAGTAAAAGGCGGGGGTGGAAGGGGTGGCGCATTCGGGTTCGTGTGAACGAACTCTGTATACCAAGCATTCATCATGTGGCGAAAGGCATCCCTAGCCTCTTCTCCTCCTCTCTAACTTACTGTTGTAGGTCTATTCTCATTCCCATTCGGCACCGTCCCTTCAGCGGGAGCCAGCACGTTACTTTCTACATCATCAGCCATAGCTCTTTCGGGATCCATTTACTATATAAAAAAAAACACAATTTCAGTCATCAGGAGTCGTCACACTATCATAATATAAATACTCATATGTATGGCATGTGCAATGTAACATCCTGGATTATA
The DNA here is from genome assembly GCA_025503065.1 of Gossypium bickii. Taxonomy (NCBI): domain Eukaryota; kingdom Viridiplantae; phylum Streptophyta; class Magnoliopsida; order Malvales; family Malvaceae; genus Gossypium; species Gossypium bickii. The sequence continues at coordinate 49,561,577 of CP106718.1, read as the reverse complement.
GCCTATGCATTAGTATGTCCTATGTGTTATGGATGTGATGTGTGCATTTTTAGAGTCTTGGAAATGTAAGGAAATGTCTTGTCTTAGAAATGTAAGGAAATGACTTGGAAATGTAAGGAAATGTCTTGTCTTGGAAATGTAAGGAAATGACTTGGAAATGTAAGGAAATGTCTTGTCTTGGAAATGTAAGGAAATGTCTTGGAAATGTAAGGAAATGCTTTAGAAATGATAAGTTTAAAGTTTAAAAGGGGGACATGAAGCAAGGTGGTCTTAAGAGGAATTGTATACAAAACATGACACACAAATGAGCTTGGAAAAGTGGCTTGGAGGCACCACTTAGAGCTCTGGAAATGACGCCACATGCTAGGGGGAAGGACTTGTGTTCGAGTCGCGTGGAGAGCAAAATTTTAAAGCCTTTATTTTGCTAAGTGGCGTCAATAAGAGGGAATAGGGGGACGGCACATGGCTAAATTTTAGGAGTTTTATCCCTTTTATTTTATTTAAGGATAAAAGATGATAAATGAGGAATTATTCTTTAATTAGGAAAATAAGGGAGAAGTGATGGCCAAGTAAAGGACTTTGAGTTTAATAATTTCGGCTAAGTAAGGATAGTTGCTAAATTATCTTTTATTTTAGGTGATAATTAAAGAGATAAAGCTATCAAAATAGAAGAGTGATGGCCAAGTAAGGGATTCTAAGTTAGTAATTTACTACTAAAGGAAAAGAGGGCCATTCATTCTTTCTTTCAACTGTCTCTCTGCCGATTCTCTCTAGCAAATAACTCCTCTCTTCTCTTTTATTTTTGCCAAGTCAAATACCTTGTGCTCTAGCCTAATCCTCCATTTTTATTCTTTTTCTCTTTTTTTTCTTTATACCAATCAAAAAGCCGAAATCAAGATCCTTCTAGCCTACATAGCCGAATATTGTTAAAGGTTCAAGCAATGATTGCCGATTTCTAAAGTAAGGAGATCTTTCGGGATTTACTAAGTGTCGACTACAAGAAAGGAGAAGTTCTTTTCCCGAAGGTACACCATAGGCCGCGTGTTCCCTAGTTATTTGGTGAGTTTCGGGATTTAAAATCCACAAGGTAAGTGTCTATAGCATTCGGCCAAGGCCATGTTTGGTAAATATATGTGTTCATTAATCATTCAAAAGCCGAAACTAATCTATTCAAGTAATCTAGTGATTGCCGATTTCAAGAAAGAAGGATACAAAGTTTCTGGCATTTGATTAGACATCAATCGGCACCAAGGTAAGTTTTGAGTTACAACAATCCTAATAGGATTTGGATTTATGGCCGAATGGCTTTTTATTAAATATTCCTAGTGTTGGCCGAATATAGGCATTAAAGATCTAAAGCAGTGAGATCGGATTTTCGGGATTTGAAGTGCATTGCTAAGTTAATCAGGTGTGTACCCCACACTATCTTTTAATACGATTTACGGCAATATTTAATATAAGTATGTATAAGAATGTGAATATGGCTAAGGTACCATATTGTGGTACAAAGTACTCAGGTACGTTTCCTACTCCTACTAGGATTATGAAATATGTTATATTTAACATGTGATAAGTGATAAGAATGTGAAATTTGGCATGTTAATGCATAATATATGATATGGGGCATATGGGTTATATGAAAAGGGGAAGTGAATGTGGTGACCTAAGACCACGATATCTGAATGTGGTGACCAAAGACCACGATATCTGAATGTGGTGACTTCGGTCACATTATCTGAATGTGGTGACTTAAGACCACAAATATTTATAAGGGCGATGAGCACGTCGACTGCAGTGACTGCCTTCGATGGTGTGTAGCGGATGCAGGGTTGACTTAGTAGTCCCCACGGTGTGCAGGTTGGTACGGGTGATGTGTAGCGGATGGCATCTAGGTTTGGGTTCGGGTTGCATCATTTTATTTTAATGATATATGAATTTGTATGCTATGAAATGCCTAAATTTGTTAAGACTTAGTGTTGTGTTACACATTGAGTCTCATTGACTCACCCCGCTTGTGGGAACATTTTTCGTGTGATGATCGAAGAATGGACCTGGTCTGCGAAGCTTAGGGATGGCCATGCTCGAAGAAGAAATTCATTTTATTTGGACTACTTTATTTTAAGTACTTTGGTTTTAATTTTGGGATTTATTTGATGTAATAAGGCCATAGTTGAATTACTTTAATTTTTCTTTTAATTACTATGTACGAATTTTTATCAAGTGAAGTTTAAGTAGATTTATTTTAAAACAAAGCCTAAACGTTTTGTCACCTAAAGTAAAGGATTTTAATAATGAAATAAACTTGTTTTCAACTCAAGCCCGACCCAACACAATCTTTCTTTCAAAACACACAAGTTTTTCCAAAGTAATAAAAGAATTCTTTAACCGGTTTACTTCGGGGAACATAACAGATCCAGTCCAGGCTCGTGGGCCGGGTGTGGGGTGTTTCAATTTGGTATCAGAGCCCGTTTCAAACTCTCAACCTGAGGTTTAAGGCCCAAAACGTTTTCAAAGCGAGCCCAAATAAGTTTTATGAAAACATTTTTTTTTTTGAAGTAAGCAGGTTTTTCTGGCATGGCACCTAAGTCTCCGACCCGCAGTCCACCAGGTAAGTACCCCTATCCACTTGTGTGATTTATAGTATGATGTGTAGAAGGGTAGAAATGGAATGGAACGTAGATTAGCATGATAAGTACTTGAACCCTAGGACTAGTTTTCCCCAACATTTACATAAGACTTAAGGGCCTAATTAAACAAACCTATGGCTAAGTCGCCGAGTTAGGGTGTGGCAACCCCCAATGCATGTCTAGGATTGGATCCTAAGAGCACGGTACTTAAGCGAGCCCTAGTGACTCACCTCCTCTTCGCAGAATCCTACCGTGCGTAGCTACGGTTCACCCTAACCAAGAGGACTCAGTCACAGGCTAAACGCAATAACTAAATCCCGAAAAGGGACTAGCCATGTTTTTATGGAAACCCTAGTTTTAAAAATCACCAAAGTACCCCTTTGAATGGTAACGAAAACTTACTTTTAGAAAATTTTCAAAATATTTTCGATTTATAAAAAAAATTACCTAAATACCCCTGGTTGTGAAATTACAAAAATGCCCTTGGTTTATAAAATGTCCAAACTACCCACAGTTTTAGCAAAATTTCCTTACTTTATAACAAGTTCAAAAACCCTAATTTGCAAAATATCAAAATACCTTGATCTTGGAAAATCACGAAATTGCCCCTGACGTACAAAATTACCAAAATGACCCTAATTCCCAAAATTTTTGCAACATCACCATTTTGAAAAACAAATTCTAAAAAATAACCCTAAAGTTTTGTAAAATCTGCAATACCCCTGATTTATTGAGCTTTACAAATTTACCCATTACCAAAATACCCCTGAGTTTTAAAATTACCGAAATGCCCTCGGATTTTAAAATTTCCAAAAAAAAACCCCGAAAACGCAAAATTACCAAAATACCCTTATTGACAAAATACCAAGGAACCATATTTTAAAAAATTACGAAAATACCCCTGTAAGATAAATTACGAAAATACCCCTGGGGTAGGAATAGACAAAACTATAGAAATAATGAATGTGTGTGATGGATGTTACTGAATGAATGTTTGGATGAATGTGATTCTCTGAATTAGAGTAGTGAACTTGAACTGAAACTTTGCGTGATCGAAAGAACTACTTCTAAATATCTTTATTTCATAAAATTGTTCGCGGTTAATAAGTGGAACAAAATTCTGATGCATAAAACTTTTTAATCAGATTAAATCGCGGCGTTAGAAATGAGTTCTAGGGGACGTGAACTTAGAGATTATGCCTAGGAAGTATGATAGTGTTATTAAGATCAGAGTGCGCAGCATAAGCGTAGTGTGGTGAGTAGGAATACAGTTAGCCAAGTAATTTCGAGGACGAAATTATTTTTAAGGGGGGTAGAACTGTAACATCCTGGATTACAGCCTATGCATTAGTATGTCCTATATGTTATGGATGTGATGTGTGCATTTTTGGAATCTTGGAAATGTAAGGAAATGTCTTCTCTTAGAAATGTAAGGAAATGACTTGGAAATGTAAAGAAATGTCTTGTCTTGGAAATGTAAAGAAATGACTTGGAAATGTAAGGAAATGTCTTGTCTTGGAAATGTAAGGAAATGTCTTGGAAATGTAAGGAAATGCTTTAAAAATGATAAGTTTAAAGTTTAAAAGGGGGACATGAAGCAAGGTGGTCTTAAGAGGAATTGTATGCAAAACATGACACACAAATGAGCTTGGAAAAGTGGCTTGGAGGCACCACTTAGAGCTCTGGAAATGACGCCACATGCTAGGGGGAAGGACTTGTGTTCGAGTCGCGTGGAGAGCAAAATTTTAAAGCCTTTATTTTGCTAAGTGGCATCAATAAGAGGGAATAGGGGGACGGCACATGGCTAAATTTTAGGAGTTTTATCCCTTTTATTTTATTTAAGGATAAAAGATGATAAATGAGGAATTATTCTTTAATTAGGAAAATAAGGGAGAAGTGATGGCCAAGTAAGGGACTTTGAGTTTAATAATTTCGGCTAAGTAAGGATAGTTGCTAAATTATCTTTTATTTTAGGTGATAATTAAAGAGATAAAGCAATCAAAATAGAAGAGTGATGGCCAAGTAAGGGATTCTAAGTTAGTAATTTCGGCTACTAAAGGAAAAGAGGGCCATTCATTCTTTCTTTCAACTGTCTCTCTGCCGAATTCTCTCTAGCAAATAACTCCTCTCTTCTCTTTTATTTTTGCCAAGCTGAAATACCTTGTGCTCTAGCCGAATCCTCCATCTTTATTCTTCTTTCTCTTTTCTTTCTTTATACCAATCAAAAAGTCAAAATCAAGATCCTTCTAGCCTACATAGCCGAATATTGTTAAAGGTTCAAGCAATGATTGCCGATTTCTAAAGTAAGGAGATCTTTCGGGATTTACTAAGTGTCGACTACAAGGAAGGAGAAGTTCTTTTCACGAAGGTACACCATAGGCCGCGTGTTCCCTAGTTATTCGGTGAGTTTCGGGATTTAAAATCCACAAGGTAAGTGTCTATAGCATTCGGCCAAGGCCATGTTTGGTAAATATATGTGTTCATTAATCATTCAAAAGCCGAAACTAATCTATTCAAGTAATCTAGTGATTGCCGATTTCAAGAAAGAAGGATACAAAGTTTCCGGCATTTGATTAGACATCAATCGGCACCAAGGTAAGTTTTGAGTTACAACAATCCTAATAGGATTTGGATTTATGGCCGAATGGCTTTTTATTAAATATTCCTAGTGTTGGCCGAATATAGGCATTAAAGATCTAAAGCAGTGAGATCGGATTTTCGGGATTTGAAGTGCATTGCTAAGTTAATCAGGTGTGTACCCCACACTATCTTTGAATACGATTGACGGTAATATTTAATATAAGTATGTATAAGAATGTGAATATGGCTAAGGTACCATATTGTGGTACAAAGTACTCAGGTACGTTTCCTACTCCTACTAGGATTATGAAATATGTTATATTTAACATGTGATAAGTGATAAGAATGTGAAATTTGGCATGTTAATGCATAATATATGATATGGGGCATATGGGTTATATGAAAAGGGGAAGTGAATGTGGTGACCTAAGACCACGATATCTGAATGTGGTGACCTAAGACCACGATATCTGAATGTGGTGACTTCGGTCACATTATCTGAATGTGGTGACTTAAGACCACGATATCTGAATGTGGTGACTTCGGTCACATTATCGTAGCTAGATGCAGGGGACACACGGCCCATCAACACTCCCATGGGGTTGACCGTGAATCACACATGGCTTAGACACACGCCCGTGTGTCTACCCGTGTGGACACTTAAAGGCTATTTTCCAAGCCAATTGTCACCCTGAAAACAAGATCATTCTTACATCCATTCCAACTACTCAAATATTTCATCGAATGCATGAAAAATGATGCATAACTTATCAACATTGACACATAAACTTAGTAAATATTGGCCAATCTCTTTAGCCATATACAAAAAGAATAACAAGCTTAATAGCCAACACTTTGGCTCCCCATATGATTTAACTCAAAATGACATAATCCCTATACATGTCATACTTAAAATAAAACAACTTGGCTATACCAAAATAATGATTGATAGTGTGATCCGAGCTCCGACGTCTATGATCCCTGAGCTAGCTTGGCAAAACTACAAGGAAGAAAGAAATGAGAGAAGTAAGCATATAGCTTAGTAAGTCTGCATGAAATTCATATAATGGCATATATGCTCATAATAACTCATCCATCATGAAACAAGAACCACATAAATCTCAAGTGCTTGAGCTTACTTACTCACGCTTACCCTTTCTCATCACATTTACATACTAATTTCATACTTGTATTTTAATCATGATACATGTATCACTTAATCACATAGATTAGCATTTTTGCTAATATAAACATAAACTCAAGTCTACATCTTTCTTAATTCAAATAAACCTCTTTATTAACCATGAATATCTCTTTTGCCCGTGAATTACTCGGAATATCAGAGGATACTCAATCTCACTAAACATGTGTCTCGATGCCAATGCCATATCCCGGATATGGTCCTACATGGGATCGCCTCATGATGTCAATGCCATATCCCAGATATGCTCTTACACGGGATTCCTTAACTCGATGTCGATGCCATGTCCCAAATGTGGTCTTACATGAGATCTACGTTCGGTGCCGACGCGATGTCCTAGATATGGTCTTATACGGGACCTACATTCCTTGGGTGTTGATGCCATGTCCCAGACATGGTCTTACACGGGATTTCCTTATCTCGATGTCGTGACATAGGTATCTTCGTTACACCGAATCTTCAACCGGGACTTTTATTTACATGTTATCATTGATTTCCTTATTATATATTGATAATCCACTTCATGGAAGTTATGTACAGTATACGACATAATAAGTAATTTTAAATATAAAAACATATGTAGCCTTAAATTCAAACAAACTTACCTCGATACTCCAAAATATGTGTAGATGTGCAATTTAGTCCCCGACTTTGTTCTTGCGTCGATTTCGGTCCAGGCTTCGTGTTTCTTGATCTATAATAACAATTTAACTTACATTAACTAAATTGACTCATATTTCATTCTTTGGCAAAAATTACATTTTTGTCCCTAAACTTTATCATAACTACACTTTTGCCCCTAGGCTCGTAAAATGATTTTCATTCAACTTTCTTGCATTTCAAGCCTAACCGAATCTCATTCTCAACTATAACAACATTCAATTTCCACTATTCACTCATGTATGACCATTTCTACAACTTTTACAATTTGGTCCTTACATGGATTTTTCATGAAAATCACTTAGAAAAAGATGTTTATCCTACATCAAACTTTCATAATCTTCCTTAAAACATCAAAATACATGCATGTCATACATGGGTAAAATTTTTTGAACATAAACCCTAGCTCAAAATATAGCTAGAAATAGTTAAACTGAGCTACGAAGATCTAAAAAATACAAAGAACGTTTAAAACGGGGCTAGAATGCACTTACTATCAAGCTTGAAAGTTGGACAAAACCCTAGCTATGGTTCCTTGTGATTTTCAGCCACGAAGGAAGAATATGGACATGATTTTGGCTTATTTTTCCCTTTTTAATTCTTTAATTAACCAAATGACAAAAATGCCTTTAATGACCCTTTCTTGAGATATTTCCTTCCCATGTCCATTTTTGTCCATCATAATACTTAATGGTCTAGTTGCTGAATAAGGACCTCTATTAATTTTTATGATGCTATTTCATACTTAAATCTTCTAGAATCTCATATTTTCTAGTCTTTGCAATTTAGTCCTAATGGACAATTTATTCACTAATTAATAAAATGTCTTCATGAAATTTTTCACACAATCATGCAAGCATCTCATAAGCCTTATAAAAATCATTAAAACTCATATTTCTACTTCCAGTTTGTGGTCTCGCAGCACTATTCTGACTAGGCCCTAAATTGGGTTGTTACAAATCTTCTGATTATCTTGTATCCCGAGTTGGCTCTTCGACGCTATAAAACAAGGGAAAAGAGAAGGGAGTAAGCTTTAAGCTAGTAAGTCTACATGTAAACAATAAGCATCATACCACAAAATAATCTGTCAAACATTACATGCTATGTAATAACAATTCATATCCTCATAATCATGCTTACTCATTTCAAGTCTTACCACATCCCGAACACATATCATAAACATTGCCCACAATTACTTACACATATACCCTACACTTATCACCACGAAGCCACATGAAATTTTTACTTAAACAAGTTTTTCGATGAACCCTTCGGAATGATACAAGATACCCGGTGGTTTCGCACACAGTCCACCATTAATCAATAATAGGGTGGTATCGCACACAGCCCACCAACAATAATAATTACAGTGGTATCCCACATAGCCCACCAAGATGATAATATATACGATGGTATCGCACACAGCCCATCGTGAATAAATAACAAGGTGGTATCACACTCAGCCCACCAAAAATTACATATTTACGGATATTTATCCGTACCCACATTTTTATTCCGAAGGTTCATTCGAGAATTACCCATTTTCTACCATTTTCAATAAATCTCATCAATAAGCATTTTACATCCATACAATGCATCAATAGGTAAAAACATATGTAATAAGGATGTATTGTTTACACATAAACTTACCTCGGTACAAAATATGTTAATTTGCGGCTTAGTCTGAAACCTTGCATTTTCCCCGGTCAAGGTTGATTCTGTGTTCTTATTGATCTATAATAATAAAATTTATTCATTCCATCACTACATAAATCAAGACACTTCAAAATTTCCACTTTGGCAAAAATGACCATTTTTCCCTTATACTTTGGCAAAATTACGATTTTACCCCTAGGCTCGTAAAATGAAATGTGTTCATTTTTCACATATCCAAGCCTAGCTGATTCAGTTTCTCTCTTGTAGTAATTCACAATTTCAATTATTTCATGCATTTATCATCTATTTTATAACCTTTATTAAAAGGTCCTTTTAGGTGTTTTCATGGAAACACCTTTCTCAAAAATTGTGTATTTAACACCCAAGATTCATTTTCTTTCATAAAAACTCAGAAAAAAACATAAGTACTCCCATGGAAACACCCTAAACTTTCAACCATTTTGCAAAATAGTCCCCTCTTTAGCTAGCTTAAGCTTTAGGGGTTCCAAAAGTACAAATATTATCAAGAAAGACCACTAAAATCACTTACTTGCAAGAGGATAGCTTGGCTGAAAGTTTGAGCTTCAAAAACCCTTATTCTAGCTTGAATTGTTGGTGGAAGAAGAAATGGGAATAGGAAAAGATGGTAACTCTTTATTTTATCTTATTTTATTCAATTAAGTCACCAAAACTCACCTAACCATTGACCATATCTCTAATTTGTCCCCCATGGCCGGCCATCACCTTTAGGAAGGCCTAATTGCCCTTTAAAGACCTCCAATTTAATATTCCATAGCTACTAGACACCTTTAGCTTGTAAAATTAAACTTTCGCACTTTATGCGATTTAGTCTTTTTTCGCAATTAAACATGAAATCACCAAAATTAATGCATCAAAATTTTCATGCACCCTTATAATCATGATATAACACATATAAAATTATTAAAAATAATTTCTCTGGTCTTGGATTAGTAGTTTCGAAACCACTATTCCAACTAGCCCCAAAATCAGGCTGTTACATCTTCAGTCCAACCGTCCCCAACTTGCTTAAATTGAGGCTCTAAAGAATCATCCAATCGCTACTTATCTCTGATTTCCTGAACCCAAACAGGCTTTACTTGCAACTCAGTAAGAATACCTCACCATCAAATAGACTCACACGAGCAAACATGCCCCTCAACTCAAACATCTCTCTTCTACTCAAGGCTTCGGCCACTACATTAGCCTTGCTAGGATGATACTCAATCATGCAATCATAATCCTTTAGCAACTCAATCCATATGCGCTACCCCAAATTAAGCTTTTTCTAGGTAAGGAGGTATTTAAGACTCTTGTGATTCGTGTAAATAATACACTTCTCACCGTACAAGTAATGTCTCCAAATTTTAAAAGCAAAAACGACAGATGCCAACTCCAAATCATGAGTCAGATAATTTCACTCATGTGGCTTACGTTGTCTTAAGACATAAGCTACCACTTTACCTGTATTAGAACACACCCAAGCCCAACATGCAAAGCATCAATGTAAACTACATAGTCTTTACCAAATTATGGCTTAATCCAAACAGGAGCCTCAGTCAACATGGATTTTAACCTTTCGGAACTGGCCTATTGTTCATCTGTCCACTTAAAAGGAGTGTTCTTCCTTAATAGCTTAATCAAGCAAACTTCTAGATCTGAGTTACTCACAACAAACCACACTTATGCTCTTAACGAAACACAAGAACAATCAGCCATTACATTCCCTCTTAACGAAAACAATACTATGTAGTTACTCGTAACAAACCATACTTACGCATTCCATTTTACTAGATCCGAGTTGCTAAATGAATGGCATCAATCACACCTATTGTAACACCCTTGACTCGACCTGATGGACCGAATTCAAATCTTGGTTGTTACTACTAAAATTTTAGACTCGTACCATTTGGCATTTTCTAACACTTTTTATGCTGAATAATACATCCTCTTTTATTTAATAAAAATTGACTTAAATCTAAGTAAACCAATACGTACAAATACTTATGATGTACTTACAGTTGCTGAATCTTTCAAAGAAATACATACATATGTATCTATATATAAATTTGACCTAACCCTTTCTTCAAATTTATTTAGGCTATGACATTAACTACTATTACGTGGTTAACCCATTCTATACGTACAATGGGGTTCATCCATCAACATCTATAATTTAATTTCATACTCTTAAAGCTTGATTACACTTGTGTGGTTGCACTCTGTATGCATAAGTGTCCTACTTCGCCTTTTCCTTGGTGCAGCCCTGGCATCATCCATCCCGGCCTCCTTCATACTTGAAACATAAAATGCATAGGGGTAAGTTTGATAGAACTTAGCTAGACTGCCCTTTTTTTACTTATATTCAAATCTCAACTTTTCTTTCTTAGAATCCACCCAATCAGTGTTGTCCTTAATTATTGCCACGAAGGTCATTCTTCACTCTACATCGTGAAGGTATACTTCCTTGACAACTACAGAATCTTCTCTTCTCTCCAAAAACTTCAGACACTCGCTTGATCAACAGATAGCCACGAAGGCATCCACTTAACCTAGATAACCACAGAGGCGTCCATACATATTAGATAGCCATAAGGACTTCCACAAATAAAGATAGTCATAGAGGTGTCCTTTACATATTTTCCACAAAGGCATCTTCCCTAACATTCGTTGCAAAGGTGTCCTTTAACAAAAATAGCCACGACTCCATATTTAGCGAATTCAGCCATAAGTGCTCTCATAGAACAGATCATCCTCAAGGGCTCTTATAAAACAAAATTAGCCACTAAGGCTTTACTTTATCAGAATCAGCCCGGATGACTTCTTTTTAATAAAGAACAGCAGCAAAGGCTTCCATATTTAGGTAAATGAATATTTTCGATGAGTCTAAACTCAACGTCTTAAGGTTTTCCCCTCATCGCCTGGTACTGGCCCAACCGTATCTTTTTTCCCACATGATGCCATAGTCTCAGACTAGGTCTTACACTATGTGTTCTTCTGTCCCCATATGATTCCATAGCCACCATGAATATGGTCTTCACTTTCCCTTATGATGCCATAGTCCAAGACTAAGTCTTACACTATATGGTCTTATTGCCATGGCCATGGTCTTCCCATATCAGAATTCATGTTTATTGTCCTAATAGACTCACATGCAAGCAGGCTCTTTATGAAGACATATGCAACTCGTGTAACTTATCCATCTAGACTCTTCATGCAGAGACTCCATCATGCTTTCAAGTGTGTTTATGTATATACATACTCCTCAACATAATAGAGACTTGTCATCCATCTCATGCTTTCTTTACATTTTCAACCTACATGTTCTTTTTAACATAACAGAGGCATATCCTTATTCAAGCATTCATCTTTCATAGAATCAGTATATCATACTTGCATAGCTTACGTTTTCACTTCACAGATTAGCCTTCCAAAATGGACAAGACTCGTCAAGTAAACAAGCAAGTAATAGTCAATTTAAAGACTCACACACTTTTGCATTTATATTTTCAAACATGCAATTTCGACTGCTTATGTAGAGACAATTGTGCTTCAAGCACATTCATGCAAACATATACTTTTCATATCAAAAGCATCTCACACTTGGATATCTTTCTTCATGCTTTCATCACATACATTCCTTCTAAAATAGAGGCATAACATTATGCAACATTGCATGCACTATCATTAATCATTTGTCTTCCTCGTAGTACAGTATAGTCACTTATAAAAGAAATCAACATACAAATATGCAACCATATGCGTGATACATGCAAGAGTCTTTGTAGAGTTTCGTGAGATTCTCACCATCAAGCTCATACTACTTCTACCAGCAGCTTCAGACATTAGGTCTGGGCTTCCATCGAGTAGATTGGTAGCCCCTAAACGATAAATCATAAGAACTCATCAAGATCTATTCATCTAGCTTATTTCCTTACATTTTAAGCACCATAATTTCTAAGTAAAACTTTGACATACTTGCTTCAAAAAGCCATACAGATTTGCTCTAAGGCAGCATAGCATGTAATATCGTGAATCTTACCTTGACAAGGGGCATCTCAGAGCTCAGATCCATTTCCTAGCCTTAACTTAAGTGTCTCTTCCGATTTTCTTTAGCCTAAGTTAAAATACTCATCGAAGAAGGAAGTGGAAGACTCTCATCTTTGTATTTTATACTTTTAGATTTATGCAGCCGTTGTCCCTATGATAACTTGACACTTGTTAAAATCCTAACCATTCAGTCGTATGGGTGGTTTACAACTATAAGGAGACAGTATGACAATCCATTCGCACACCCGTCTTTGTACATGTGCACTTAACACATGGTTTGTTCCTGACTACTTCTTTATAATGCAACTATAATCGTTAGTCAGACAAACTTGGCATATATTTCCCTTTAAGGTTCCTAGCTTTTTGAAGCATTATCTTTTATTACTCCCACGTCTGTTTTCCTTATGGTTCTGCCATAGGCATCGTTCGTAGATTAGAACCATATCACTTCATTTTTCTCCTGACTTGTTCATGCAACGAAGGCTTCGCCAAAAGGACGTACTCACAGACTAATTTCGTAGTCAATACAACATTTTACTTAGAGCACATTCTCTAACTCTTTCTTCTTTGGACCCTACCCGATTTCAAAGACTTCGTTGGGCGGGGTATTACACCTATGATAGATAAGATTAAATGTTGATTAGAATGGAGGAATATTGACTTTAACCTTGCTGGAGATAGGAAACAAAAAGAAGAGAAACAGCAACCCCCTAATGGTGACTCAAAGGACGGCACCCAACCACAATTGCCACAACAAGGGGTTGTTTTTGTATGGCACCAAAAAGGGAATTTAAGGGCTGGTTAGGAACTATTTTTAGGCTTGAAAGATAAAGGAAAAGAAGGTTGGAAACAATAGCACAAAATAGAAATTAAAGGCTCAAAAATGGCATCCAACTAAAGGGATTTAACGGCGGCAAACACCACAAATGGCAGTGGCTCTAAGGCTATTTTGGGGCGATTTGAAGGAAATGTTTAAGGGTTGAGTAGGGCTAATTTGAATAAAAAAATAATATGCAAACCAAGAAAAAATAAAAACATAAAATCGATAGCAAAAATAGGAGAAAGATGAGGGAAATCAGAAATTACACAAATAAGGGAAGGGCGACATAGCATAGGTTGATGGAGGCGACACAGTGAAGAAGAAAGGAAGAAAAGAAAAAGAAGATGAGAGAGTTTGAAGGGAGAAAAAGGGTTGAACGACTATAGTAAAGAAAAGATAAGACTAGGCTGAAAAATAAGTAAAAATGTTGTATTTATACTGAGGTTAACTAGGTTAGGCAGCAAAAAAATAGGAAAAGGGAAACAAATCTAGCAAAAATTAACAATTTACAAGGGAAGGGAATCAAACCTGAGTCTCTAAGTCAATTATGCTGTCTCCTTATTTTCTCTTAACCATTAACCCAATAGCTCATTCTTAAAAAAAATACTACAAATTAATAATTAAAAGAAATTCAGGATGTTATACATCAATCTTTATGATTCAATCACTTCTTGTTCACTAATCTTTGAATTCAAATCATCATATCCCTCTTACCTCTAGGTTATTCTCACAATATTTATCACTCTTCTTTACATTTTCACAACTCTTTTCATAAACTCTATAATCTATTTCACAATTTCCATCACAATTATTCACTCACTCATCCCAAAATCCTTTTAGGAATGGTGTTGAATACTTGAAAATGTTAGGATCAGTAAATGTTTTAGAAGAATCTTTAGATCTCTATTTAGTTCAGACTGGAGTGACGTCTCCTGGTCCTTCCCTTTAGGTTATACTAACTCTACAGTGCCTGTAGAGCCTCGAGGTAACTATTAGCGATCAGAGTTCATCTTCCTTTACACATTCATGACCAAAACTAATTCAAATCTTAAATTAAATAGTCTAGCTTAATTCTTTTACGAATTCCAACATTCTCAAACTCTACCACGATTATATTAGGAATTTAAATTTTTCTACCACTTTACATCTTATATCTCTCAATTCACTATAATTAGATATTAAACAACATAGTTATCCTGTTACACTCTATAACTTCCACTTTTTCATCAGTCTATCAACCATTTCTCTTTTTCAAATATTCACTATCTCAAATTCAAACTTTTCTTTTCTCACAAATTTATATCATCACTGAATACATTGAAATCATTATATAATCACTAGCAATTTAAATCACACTTTATAACTACTTCAGATCTCATAATCTCATCTCATCACACCAAATCCTTATATGGCATGTACTTCTAGACTCATGCACGACCCTAAGATTAGTAAACTTAGGCTTTGATACCACCAATGTAACACCCCTTACCCGATCAATTGAGGGGTCAAGGTTCTAGAATATCACATTCGTTGCCGAAAAAACTACAATATCATATTATCAATAAACATTCATATTGTATTTAGAATATGATTTTCTAGCTTAGTTGAGCTTAAAATGAGCTTCTATAATCTTTCTTGCTGACCAAAATTTGATTCGGGATAAATGGATAAAAGCTCAAAATAACGGGAGCTCGCCACAACTATAAAATTTCATCATCATGATGTCAATAGCTCATCGTGACTACGCGAATTTTCACGAAACGACGTAACCTAACTCACAACAACGTCAAGGTATTTCTCATTGCAACATCACTTTCTAAGTAGCCTCATCGTGGGACATCAATATGCCATTATCGCAACGTCAATCCTGCAACTCACAACCCGCGCATTTTTCACTCATTCTTACTTAAAACAACTTCTATGACCCACATAGCCTCCACATATCCAATGTCATATAATTTTCAACTGATAACCAACAGTAAACACATCTAAATCTAACTCAAACAACTTCTTACATATTCAAAAGAATAAATTTACATTCTAAGATCAATTCCCAACCAACTTCATCCCTTAGTTGTAAAACATACCTAACAAATTCCTATATACATGCCAAGACTAATAACAAAAATTTAAAATTCATACTTCCTTCAAAACTTGAGGAGTGATGAGATGAGTTGGGGTTGATCCACACCTTAACTTCGAAATGTTATATACCTATGCGTTTAAAAGAAATCACGTTAAGCTCATACGAGCTTAGTAAGTATAACAATAGTGATACTATATATATTTTTATTTATTTAGAATTTGCTCATTTTACACACATTTATATACATACATAGACATGTTTATAGTATACAAACATTAGTTCCATCCTTACGCAGGATTTTTGGCTAATTGAAGACTATACTAAAGCATTATTTTAACCAAATACAATCCACTTACCATTATTACCCGATTGTCACTTACCTTTTTATTCAATTGCCCAAATGTAGACAAAATAGAACATGGTATGATATATCGAATAAATGATAAAATGCATCAAAATGTCACTATTTTTCGCATGAACGTGCGGATATCACTTTGTACCGAAATACCATTCACTTGCACCGTAGTGCCACTATCACTTGCACCATAATGCCTCCGCCACTTGCATCGTAGTGCCACCATCACTTTGCACCATAGTGCCTCTATCACTTTTCACATTGGCATACCAATACATACTTCATTTCACTATTTCTTAACAATGAAATAATTCAAGCTTTACTAATTTTACAATGAAGTCCTTATTTAAATAAAATTAATGATATTTAAATTGTCTATTGACATTCACCGTATTAAAATTTCCCATTTCGCTTAGATATTTTAAATTGTCTAATGTAACACTATATACCCCGTCTGGTCATTGTCCCGAGCTACAATGTGTTACAGCTATAAAACCTTAATATAATTCATATTTTAAATAAAACATAACCAAAATAATTCATCATCAATCAGTTCCATACTTTTTAATCAAATTGGGATCTAAGTCGAACTTACAGAACATTTAAAAAAAACTAGGATCAATTCCGGGTTAAATTGAAACTTCTAGGAAATTTTGAGTGAAAAGTGTAAACAGGGGTCATAAGACCGTGTGGCCGGGCCATGTGACACAGGCTAACCTTTATGGCCCAAAACACGATCGTGTGGCTACTCCACGGGCTCGTGTTCTCAAATCGTGTATGATTCGAAGTTAGGGTCACACGGTCGCACGGCCATTTCGTTAGGCCATGTAACTCACTGTAACCGTGTGGACAAATCCTGCACAAAAATTTAAAGGATCACATGCCCATGTCATTTGAACGTGTTGGGCACACGACCATGTCATTTGACAGTGTGGGACACATGGTCGTGTAGCAGCCCATATTACAGGCCGTGTGTACCCAAAACTACCTTAAAAAACAAGCCATTTCACATCCCAATGCTTGGGATCCAAGCTAAGCAATAATCAACAATAAAGCTCATCCAAAATGTTCCTAAACAAGCCAAAACATACCAATTCACAATCAACCTATGTGCCTAACCAATATGCCTTCATTGGCACTGCAATTCAAACATCAAAATAAACCATAAACAACTACCATAATCATATATTTCATAATAGCTTAATCATACCAACCTCACCAACATCTATTTTACCAAGCACAACATTCTTACTCAATCACACATAATAACCATTCTTACTCAAGCAACTCCTAGCTGTTAATAACCCCATTCTTATTTTCGTTAGTGAAATAAAAATGAGTGCTAATGATTTTCGCCGTGTTCAAAACAAATGCAGGATGTAGAATGGTTTAGCCGTGAGCTCTGAAGGCCGTAGTGGCGACCTTGCACTAATGTGAAGGGAAGGCGTGGACGTTTCCATTCAAAGCTACTCAAAGCACCACATTGGCTCCATTGTTTGGTTGGAGAATCATAATAATTTAGTGTCACGGGCTTTTACGGGCATGCGAATCTAAACCTTAGAAGTAGTTCATGGGTAATGTTAAGAAGGGTTGGAGGTTCGGTCAGGGAGGATTGGGTGGTTGGAGGGAATTTTAACACTACTCTGAATGAAGCATAAAAAGATGGTGGTCGTAGGAAGGTAAGGGCGCAAATGAATAAGTTCAAAGACATTATGGATGATTTGGCTCTCCTGGATATTAAACCCATTAAAGGGTGGTTTACTTGGGTCAATAATAAGAGTAATGGTAGCTTGATAAAAGAAAGGTTAGATAGGTTCTTAACTTCGGTTTCCATGATTGAGAAGTTTCCCTTTATGGCTACCAGTGTGGTGTGTCAAACTCACTCTGACCATGATGCTATTCTTTTGGACATGTGGGGCCGGAAGCCTAAAGATTATCCCAAATATCATAGGTTGGGCTTCAGATTTGATGATTGCTGGGCTACTGATAGGGAGGCTAAAAGTGTTATTAGTATTGCTTGGAATAGGGACACATTGAACTATGTTGATAAGCTTGAGAGGGTCGTTCGGTTCTTGGCCCGTTGCAACGTGATAAATATGGTAAAATGAATAGATATATTCGAAAATTGGAGAAAAAATTTACATGATTATTGATTCTGCTCGAACTTAAGGGAGCTCGTTGTAGGCTTGGCCATCTTTATGCTAGGGAAGAGAAATATTGGGCTCAAATGTAACACCCCTTACCCGGGTCCGACGCCGGGACTGGATACGAGGCATTACCATGCTTGGCCTTGCTTAAACATGCAATAACGGGCTATAAAATTTCATTCCAAATTAAATCTTTTCTTTCTTAGACATAACATGCATATCATGGGCCTACGAGGCCTTAAACATACATCCGAAAGGTTTTCGAGTTCAACCAGAAACTTTTACACTCCTTGAAAAACTTTTGCCTAAATAGGGGTCACACGCCCGTGTGACTTGGGACACGCCCGTGTGGGCAGGCCGTGTGGTCACACACATCCATGTTCCCAGCCCGTGTTAAATTTATTTTTTTTCGAACCTACAAGGGTTTTCACACGGCCGGACACATGCCCGTGTCAATAGCACGTGTCCTTCACACGGCCTAGACACGCTCGTGTCTTCACCTGTGTGTGAAAACTAGGGGTATTATGTTTATGACGTCAGCAGCCCCTTAAGGAGCACACGGCCTATCAACACACCCAAGGGGTTGACCGTATGTCACACACGGCCTAGACACACGCCTGTGTGTCTAACCGTGTGGACATTTAAAGGCTATTTTCCAAGCCAATTGCCACCCTGATACATAAACACACTTATGCCAACACAAGCAATTCATGTACTATGAATAATTCCTAAAACATCACTAATAGAGTTTATAAAACTCATCATCATTAATATATATAACTTAACAAATATTGGCCTATCACTTGGGCCATATACAAAAAGAATAGTAACTTTAATAGCCAATTCTTTGGCTCCCAATATGATATAACTCAAAAATGGTATAACCTCTATACATGCCATACTTAACATAGAACAACTTGGCTATACCAAAATAATGATTGATAGTGTGATCCGAGCTCTGACTTCTATGATTCTCGAACTAGCTTGGCAAAACTACAAGGAAAAAAGGGAGGGGTAAGCATATAGCTTAGTAAGTTTGCATGAAATTTATGTAATAACATAAATACTTAAAATAACTCATTCATCTCATGATACATGAACAATATAAGCATCAAGTACTCAAGCATACTTACCCATACTTACTCTTACTCATCTTAAATCACAATACAATTTCATACTTGTATTTTATTCATGGTACCTGTATCACTTAGTCACATAGTTTAGCACTTTAGCTAAAGTAATAATAAACTCAAATCATTAACTTCCTTAACTTAAACAAAACTCTTTATCATACTTGAGTAGCTTAACTTGTTACTATCTTTATTCACTTAACTCCTTTATTACCTCTTTCACACTTGGCTCTTTTGCCCGTTGAATTTTCTCGAAATAACAGAGGATATTCAATCCCATCAAACATGTATCTTGATGCCAATGCCATATCTCAGATATGGTCTTACATAGAATCACCTCACGATGCCGATGCCATATCCCAGATATGGCTATACACGGGATTCCTTAGCTTGATGTCGACGCTATGTCCCATACATGGTCTCACACGGGACCACATGGTCTCACACGGGACCTTCCTTGTATGGTGTCGATGTCATGTCCCAGACATGGTCTTACATGAGACCTTTCTTATTTGATGCTGATGCCATATCCCAGACATGGTCTTACACAGGATCTACATTCGGTGCCAATGTCATGTCCCAGACATGGTCTTACACCGGACCTATATTCCTTGATACCGATGCCATGTCCCAGACATGGTCTTACACGGCTTTCCTTGTCTCATGTTATGACATAGATATTGTAACACCCCTTACTCGTATTCTACGCCAGAACCGGGCCCGAGGCATTACCGGAGTAAACCACTTAATCGCCATTTAGACTCAACGTGACCACTCTCTTTTTGTCACCACAACAACATCATTCTCAACTTACGAGGCCTCACTCATACACACAAGGGCTCTTGAGACCATATCAGAAACTCTTACAAACTTAAAAATTTTCTCTATCTTGATAGGGACTACACGCCAGTGTAAGATGGCACACGCTTGTGTGTAGACACACACGCCCATATCCACAAACCGTGCCTGAAAACCCAAGCATTCTGTTAATACCCCACAGCTATAGAACACGCCCGTGCTCTCCACCCATGGTGAACACTGACTACTTCCCACGGTCTGAAGTCTAGTCACACGCCCGTGTGACTAGCCCGTGGCCTATACTGCTCGAATCTGTTAACGTGACACAGCCAAGGCATACGCCTGTGTGTTGACCGTGTGTCACACATGGCCTAGACACATGCCTGTGTGTCTATCCACATGACCAAGAACAAAGCTATTTGCTAAGCTCTTCTCACCCCTATAGAATACACAACATGCACTCAATCAACTCATCTATAACCAACTCATATTGAATCACAATCTCATATGGATAATTACATCTTTTCATATAATAAAGTAGCCAACAACTATGGCATTATACAAAATAGATTATCCATCTAAAGTCTAACACATCTTAGCCGTTTACAACCAAATTCACTGACTTGTCTAGCCTCTATACATGCCATATACAAAACATTAAGCCCAATATACCAGAGTGTACTAATAGTGTGGGCGATCTTCCAATTGATCCACGTATCTCGAATCAACTCTTTTACTCTATAAGACAAGGGAAAAGAGAGGGAGTAAGCTTTGAGCTTAGTAAGTTTACACCTAAATAATTTAAGCATCATAGTATAAGCTAAACAACAATTAGCATCATACTAACATAAGTAATTCGCAACTATGCTTACTCTTTCTATCCCTTACCACATTTTCAATACATCATGAGTCAAAAACTCATATTCCTTGACATGCACCCCTGCATTCAATACCACATTTACTCGTAATAAAATACATCGTTATTTCTCAATAATACATCCACACAGCTAATTTCTTGGTGGTTTCGCACTTAGCCCACCACAATCAATTTATCGGGTAGTATCGCACTTAGCCTACCAACGAGGATAATCATAGTGGTTTAGCACTTAGCCCACTAGACAATATACTTAACGATAGCATCGCACATAGCCCAGCTCATCATCGTTAAGTATTAGGTTGGTATCGCACTTAGCCCACCATCAAGCGTCATCACTACACATCCACATATCTACTTACTCATCCATTCATTCATTCATGATATCTACCACATTCATTCCATTTGAATCATATAGGTTCTCAATTATTCACAATCATGTTACACACTAGCTAGCATTTACAAAGTGTATGCATAATGCGTCGTTTAGACGTAAACTTACCTCGGTAATCAAAAGTATAGAGATGTGCAATTTAGTCCACCACCTTGCTTTTGCATCGGTTTCGATCCGGGCTTTGTCTTTCTTGATCTATACACATTGACTAAATTGACCCTTATCTCACACTTTAGCAAAATTACCATTGGCCCTTAAACTTTCTCATATTTACACTTTTGCCCCAAGGCTCGTAAAATGATTTTCATTCAACTTTCTAGCCTTTCATGCTTAACCAAATCATATTTACTCAACTAAAGTTATCATCAATTCCCACTAAATCATACAAGTATGACCAATCTCAAGACTTTCACAAACAAGTCCCTACATGCATTTTTCATGGAAAATCACTTAGCAAAAGATGTTTCTACTACATCAAGCTTTCATATTTTTCCATAAAACATCAAAATACATGTATGTAATATATGGGTACATTTTTGAACATCCATTAGCTCAACATATAGCTAAAAGTAGCTTACCCATGCTACTAAGACTTCAAAAATACGAAGAATATCAAAAACGGGACTTAGATGCACTTACTAGCAAGCTTGAAAATTTGAAGAGCCCTAATAATGGCTTCTTGAAAATTTCGGCAGCCTTAGAGAAGAAGATGAATGAAATTCTATCATCTTTTCCCATTTTAATCATTTAATTGTCAAATGACCAAAATACCCTTTTTGACAAACTTTCTATTTTAACTCATTCATGCCCAATTTTGTCCAAAAATTTAGAATTTGGGAAAATTACTATTTATGGACCTCTAATTGGTAATCCAAAGCTATTTCACACAAATAGCTTCTAGAACCTCACATTTTGCAACTTTTGCAATTTAGTCCTTTGGACAATTCAACCGCAATTTCACAAAATTGCTTCATGAAACTTTCACACTATCATGCAAACATAGCATAAACCTCAAAAACTCATACTAGAACCTCGAATTTGTGGTCTCGTACCACTATTCCAACTAGGCCCTAAATCAAGATGTTACAGATATCCTCTTTATTCCAAGACTTCAATCAGGACTTTCATTTTCTATGCTCGTTGATTTCTTTATTAAGGCATTATTATTCTTTTTCAAAGAAATAAAGCATATTCAATAACATAATAAATGATTTAATGTAAATACACATAAAGCCTTAAATTCATACAAACTTACCTCGGTACTCCAAAATATGTGTAGAAGTGCAATTTAGTCCACAACTTAGTTTTTGCCTCGATTTCAATCCGGGATTCGTATTTCTTGATCTATAATAGCAAATTCACTTTTTTAATACTCACATTGACTAAATTGACTCATGAATCATACTTTGGCAAAATTATGATTTTGCCCTTAAACTTTCTCGTATTTATACTTTTGCCCCTAGGCTCATAAAATGATTTTCACTCAATTTTCTAGCATTTCAAGCCTAGCCGAATCATATTCTCAACTATATCAACAATAAATTTTCCACTATTTCACTCATGTATGACCATTTCTACCACTTTTACAATTTAATCCTTTTATGCATTTTTCATGAAATTCATTTAGAAAAAGATGTTTATCATACATTAAACTTTCATATTCTTCCATAAAACATCAAAATAGATGCATTTCATACATGGGTAAATTTTTGAACATGAATCCTACCTCAAAATATAGCTAGAAATAGCTAAATCGAGCTACGAGGATTTCAAAAATACGAAGAACATTAAAAACAGGGCTAAAGATACTTACAATCAAACTTGAAAGTTGAAGAAACCCTAGCTATGGAGGGCTTGTAAAATTCGGCTATGGCTTGAAGAAGATGGACACAAATTTTGACTTATTTTCCCTTTTAATTCATTTATTAACCAAATGACTAAAATGCCCTTAAGGCCCCTTAAGATTTTTCCTTCCCATGTCCATTTTTGTCCATCTTAACATTTAATGGTTTAATTGCTAAATAAGGACCTCTAGTAATTTTTATAATTCTATTTTATACTCAAATCTTCTAGAATCTCATATTCTCTAATCTTTACAATTTAGTCCTAATGGACAATTTATTCACTAATTAATAAAATTTCTTCATGAAATTTTTACACAATCATGCAACCACCTCATAAGCCTCATAAAAATCATTAAAACTCATATTTCTACCTCGAATTTGTGGTCTCGCACCATTATTCTGACTAGGCCCTAAATCAGGCTGTTACATCAAAGGTCTCAATCTCAATGGCTTAAGGAGGGGGATAGGAATATGAGGTATTTTCATGTAAGAGCCACTGGTCGATTAAAGAAAAATAATATTGATAAGCTCAAATATTTGAATGGGACTTGGTTGACTGATAGTAAGGACATTTGCAATGTGGCTAAAAGTTATTTTTGGATACTATTTCGGTCAAATGGTCAAAGCATTAATAACCATGATATGGGGTATATCCAGGAGTGTGTCACTACAGAAACAAATGAGTGGGCTACTATGGACTACAAGGAGAATGAGGTTACCCAAGCTATTAAACAAATGGATCCTCATAAAGCACTTGGACTCGATGGCCTCTCGGGGAGTTTTTTTCAAGCATCACTGGGAGATAGTGGGAAATGATACTATCCGGTTCTGTTTGGATGTTATTAATGGAAAAAAAGATATTTCTAGCCTTAATGAAACTATGATCATTCTTATTCCTAAAATTCAGGACCCTTGTGATATCACTAACTTCTGACCTATTAGCTTATGTAGGTTCATCTACAAGATCATCTCAAAAGTTCTAGCTAACCGTCTCAAAGTCGCTCTTCCTAGTTGTATCAATCAAAATTAAAGTGCCTTCGTCCTGGGGAGAATGATACATGATAATATACTGATCGCGCACAAGCTTTTACACTGCCTTCAAAGGTCCAAAAACAGCCCTAATAAAGGGTTTGTTATCAAGCTCGACATAAGTAAAGCATACAATTGTATGGAATGGAATTTTATCGAGATGGTTATGAAGAAAATTGGGTTTGCTGAGAAGTGGACTGACAAAATAATGGGTTGCATTCAGTTGGTAAGCTATTTGGTTAAATGCAATAATTTTTTATCGAAAATAATAATTCCTAAGAAGGGACTCCGTCAAGGGGATCCCCTCTCCCCTTATTTGTTCTTATTTTATAAGGAAGCATTTTCGAGGATGCTTATTCATGCACAAGGTAAGAACATTTTAAAAGGAATTCAGGCTAGTATAAACAGCCCTAGGATTAATCACCTTTTCTTCGCCGACGACGCCCTACTTTTTGTGAGAAATAAAAAAAATGATGTTGAGAGTCTTGTTAATATTCTAAAGGTTTTTGCTAATGCCTTAGGTCAAGAGATTAATTTTGAAAAAGTCAATGGTTCTTTTAATCCTAACACTCCTAGGGTACAAAGACATACTTTTGGCGATCTTCTTGGCATGAAGGTGGTGGAGAAATTGGACAACTACCTTGGCCTTCCCCTTCCGATTGGTAAAAAGAAAATAGCAGCATTCTAAGAGATTACTAAGAGGTTTTCGTGCAGGATCAACAGTTGGACCAAGAGGCTTTTATCTTTTGGTGGCAAAGACGTTTTCATCAAAGTGGTCCTCCAATCTATTCCAACGTATACGTTGTCGATTTTCTTGGCTCCTAAAGGTGTGATAGAAGACATACAAGCAAAGTTAAGTAGAACGTGGTGGTCGGTCAAGGAAAAGGGCAAATTCTGGATGATGCTTCCATGGAAGACCTTATGTCACCCTAAAGAAATGGGAGGTCTTGGCATAAGGGATATTCGGCTATTCAATTTGGTTCCTATTTAGCGTCAAGTGTGGAGGCTTATAAGCAACAAATATACCCTTTGCTTTAAAGTGTTGTCTTCAAAGTACTTTCCTGATGGTAATATATTTCATTCCAAAAGAGTTGACAAAGCTTCATTTACTTGGTCCAGCATTGCGGCTGCGGTGGAAGCTCTTAAAGATGGTTTCGGTTGGCAGGTTGGAAATGGTGACTAGATTAACATTCAGGTTGAAAACTGGGGGGTGGAAGGTTTAAATGGTGGTGCTTTTAATGTTAATATGCCCAACCCTAATGAAAGTAGTGTTAGAGATCTTTAGCTTGGGGATCGTAGACGTTGGAACATTGATGAAGTTTATAAGCTTTACGGGCCAGAGTGGGGTGACAAAATTTGTATCTTACCTATTGGGGGTGAGGGCCATTGCGATAGAACCGTGTAGTTTCACAACCCTCATGGTTGTTTCACTTCGAAATCTGCTTATTCCTAGTTACTTTTGAAGGAGATGGGGTTTGGTCCTCATAGGTTCTTTTAGAAAGCCCTATGGAAACTCGACACTATCCCTAAGGTTCGGGTGTTTACTTGGCGTGTGGGGTACGATATCCTCCTTACGAACATTAAAATTGCTTCATTCGGCGTGGCTTTGAGCAAAGGTGTCCCAAGTGCAGGGCTGAAGAAGAGACCCTCATATATGTACTAAAAGACTACCCTACATCTCGGGCAATCCTCTTTATAGGTGGTTGGGATGAGAGCACTATTTCGAAGAAGTATAGTTGTATTGATTGGCTAGAAGATATGATAAGAGTTCTTGACAAAAGAGCTATGGCCGACCTTATGACAACTTTATGGAATTGCTGGAACAATAGAAATAAATACATTTTCAAGGGTAAAGAAGAGGAGGTGCAGGTCATCTGGGAGAGGGCCAGCACCTCTGTAATCTGATGAAGGAGTCGTTGCTTTCCCTAAACCTTGCTGTTAAGAAATGGGTAAAACCTCACAACGTTATGTAAAAATAAATTTTGATGCTACAGTGGGTGTTAACAGAATTGGGTATGGGACAACCACTAGGGATGATGAAGGCTTTGTGTTGAGGGGTGGAGGGAGCTTTATAGAAACGATGATGTCGGCAGAAGAAGCTGAGTGTTATGCTTTTGAGGCAAGTATTAAGCTAGCATGTCAGCTGAATATTAAATGGAGTGTCCTTTTTGAAACAGATAATGCTGGCCTTGTTAACAAGCTAAGGAACCATAGTATAGATGTCACAATCATCAGCGCGCGAATTAATGCGTGCAAAGAAGCCGTCAACAATTTCAAATCAGCTGATTTAATTTGGACCAGGCGATCTTGTAATATAACTGTTTGACTTAATTAGTACGAAAATGTGCAATGAGGCTAAAACTTGGTTTTTTTTTATATGGATTATCCGTTGTATATCCATAATGATGTAATTAGTGATGTTACTTAATAAATGAGTTGACCATTGTGGTCGTTTTTTGTTCAAAAAAAATACAAGAACATAACGTCAGATCAATGATCATGATTTACCTATCTCAATCAATTGAGACAATTCAACTTGTAACATTCACACCATCAATTCAACGTATTGTTAAATCGTGATATGATACATAAACAATCAATTAACCCAGAGAACAATAATAAATCATTTCGGATACCCGGAAGAGAAATATCCAAACATGTCAACTCTAAGACTTTAATCGACAACTCAAGCTTCAGAGAGTTCGAAACACATGCTTAACCTCAAGCTATCAGTACGGAGTACCCGATATAATTATTCACCAGCTCAAAGCCTGCTAGGACATGTTAATTTAATTTAATTTCGCAAAAAATGTCAAGGATGTTACAAAGCTATTCTCACTTTTTTTTTAAGGAAATGTTATAACTTGTTCATCTCAACTTCTTCGAAACACCTCTTGCAAGCTCTTTTTATTTTTTTTATATGTAGCTTATTATTATAATTTTTTTTAGAAAAACGTTGTAGCACGTTATTCTCATTTTTTAAAGAGAATATTCTCATGCTTTTCCGTATGTTTTTCCTTGACACACTTGTTTTTATGCATGAATTTTTTTTTTCTCTTCTCTCATCAAAACAAAAGTTCATGCAATTGGCAACAAAGTGAGAAATTCATTTTTTTTCCTACACAACATGAATACTACACTCATTTTGCGTGAGAATTTTTACTAAGAATTCTCATTCATTGGGCAAAATCTATTAGCATTTTTATCTTTTCCTTAAGATTAAAAAATATTATATTTCCAGAAATTGTGTTACTAAGTGTACCTCATCTAGAGCAACCACTCTTATTTATAATAGTTGTTTAAAACAATTATTATTTGTGAATAGTTATCTTCAAAATAGTTATATTCAAAATAGGGCTTTAGTTAGAAAATTGTGGTCTAGTGTAATTGTTATTTGAGAACAACTCCAGTCGAGAACAACTAAAGTTTGAAATAACTCTTGTTTAGAATAGCGATGTTTCAAGAATAACTATGTTTAGAACTACCATTGTTTGGAACAACTTGTATTTTATACAATAAGAGTCATTATTTAGAACAAGTTTTACCAAGAAAAACATTACCATAGAACAACTCTTATTTGAAACAACCTCTACATTAAGAACAACTATATTGAGAACAACTCATGTTTGGAACAAGTCAAATTAATCATTATTCAGGAACAACTCTCAATCAAGATCAACCATTATGTTGCTTTTCAAGAGATATTCTGCAAAAGATGTTTCATAAGGCACTGTTTCACCAAAGCAGAAGTGGAAGTAACCTCAAAATATGGTAGAGTTCTTAGGCTATCTTGGCTTTTGGATGTTCCAAATAGCTTGGCTTGGTGGATAAGATATGGAAGTAGTTAAGAATTTTTCTGAGTACTTTTCCCTCCTTTCAAAAACATAGTAAATTCTTTTTCACTCTTCACCATCACCAACAACGCCTTTCACTACCCCTTCTTAATCATTAATACAATTGTAAAAGAAAAATATTTATCATTATTCTCATTAATTATCAACTTTGTAACTCCTATTCTTAAAACAATGTAAATAGGAGCTTTTCACAACCGATGAAAAAACTTTTGGCACATTTGAATTCCAACTCTCAAAGCTCTCTTTAAAATTCTCTTAACTACTTTGTTAAGTTTGAATCCGCTCTAATCTTCCTCTCCACTTTCTCCCGATACGTTTTGTTCACTTGTTCTCCATCAAAAGAACCTTTATAGAAGTCGTATACAAATTTTTTTATACAATATTAGAGGCAAGAGAGAGGAGTAATACGGTTTGCACTCATGCCAAATGGGTGTCTATCCAAAAATTTAGTTATTGTCTAAGTTTACATATTTATATTTATAAAAATAATCCAACAAAAAAATTATTTAATTTGACATGGGGATACAATCTCCATAACATGCAACCTGATTTCTACTGCGAATATTACACAACTCTTGGAGGAAAGTTTTTCTAGACTTGTTTAATAGCCTAAACTAATTTAAAAATCCTTTTATTATTGTTTTAATGATAAGAAATCCAAAATTCTAGGAAGCCGCAAATGTCATTCCATCAAAAATGGGGTGAAAAGGCAATTGATAAAAAGAACGAAACATCCATTTTCTTATTCATATTTGAAAATTGACGGCCTCAACTACAGTAACCAATCATTGTATAATATAAACTAAAAAAAATGGCCAAAGAAAGGCGAACCATTCAAAAATAATGAACTCAATAAAATAATTAATGGGTTCAACTTTGAACCCATAGTTTTCTTTTTCCCTTTTCCCTGCAAGAGTAAAGATCCCCCAATTCATGCATAAAAAATATGCTCATAACAATTACCTTCCTCCTCTTGGTATTTAAACTATTCCTGGAAACAATTCTGTGATCTACATGTTCCTTTTAGCAGTTTATTCCACACTGTTCGACATCCGGTCCAGTCACCTTGGTAGTAAACGGATCAATCCGAACCCATAAAAGTGAGAAGATGGAAGCAAGGAGAATAGCCCACACAACAACAATGGTTGGCATCCGATTTTGCCGTCCCATTAGACCCTTAAGGAATGGATACAAATGAATGATTACCCAAAATGCAAAGAACAGTTTCCCAAAGAGAGGGCCCCAAGATTGATAACCGCTGTTGATAGCATAGGAGACTCCAGCAACCACTCCGACAAGATTAATTATGAGGAGAGTAGTTGGAGGAATGAGTAGGGTAGTCCACTTGAACATATAGAGTTCTGCGAAATCCCCATCTTCATCAGATGCTTTTGAAGTGACAGTAAAATTGGTATCAATGCCAGCAAGGACTTTTAGAAGACCCTGGAACACAGCAAACAGGTGGGCGGATACACCTCCAATAACCCAAAATTGTTCATTTCTCCACCATTCATCGATCCCTACCCCACTCCACCTCATCTCCAATATACCAGTGGCAAAGATGGAAAGAAAGAGAGATATGAACCAGATACTTGCAATGTTACTGATCTGCAATATAGGACAACTCAGAAATTAATCCCCACCTGGTTTCCAGTCAAAACATCAATTATAATTTCTTAGTTTGAAAAGCTATTAATTATTCATAAACTTCGGTGACAACAATTGGAAATTTTGTGACGTCTCTTAATAAGTTCTTCTAAACAATGTCCTAGCAAAATGACACATCATATGGCAAATTAGAGTTTATAAAGTGGTAAGTGATAGGTTAGTGTCAGCACTGACCAAGCAATCAATTTTTTTTTCCATGAGGCTGAAATTGACATTGTACTTACCTGTGGAATAATAAATTTTCCAGTCAGCAGACAGACTGCAGGCAATGTGCAGTAGGCTAGAAGGGGAATGGCTGTAATTGGGTATATCGTGGTGTTAACATAAGCAAACCTCTCAAGCCATTTCAACCTTCCACTATACCCATACCATATCGGGCAATGGCGACTGAATAGAATTTCAACTGAACCTAAAGCCCATCGAAGCACTTGATTCAAACGATCTGAAAGGTTAATCGGAGCGGATCCTTTAAAGGCAGGGCGCGGTGGCATGCAATAGATTGATCTCCAGCCACGAGCATGCATCTTAAATCCTGTAAGAATATCTTCTGTAACTGAACCATAGATCCATCCTATCTGCAAAACATAAATTTAAAGCCTATAAGATGGAACAAAATTGACAAAACTGTGTCAATAATTCAAGAAAACTGCTCCATCTATCATTGATTCACCTTAAAGCCTTAAACAAAGAAAGAAAATAAGAGGGAATACTAGCTTCCTATCCTCCAAAAGATTTATTTACTAAGTTACTTTCAAGGAAGAAAGCAGAATGCAAATGAATGATTTTCTCCTTGAAAACCGTATCCTTATGCTCAAAAATTAATTTCTTATAAGTTTGATCTCATTGTTGAAAGGTCCGGTCCATTTCTGCTTTGTCACATCACAGCTACCAACTAAATGTCTATGTTCTCAAACAGAAAAAGGGAAACTAAAAAGAGGTGAAAAGAGAAAAGGGCTACACACCTCGCTTCCCCAATCAGTTTTGTCCTCATATCCACAGCTAATGACATGAATAGCTTCTTTAAGGAGGGATTCTGGAGTTGCAGACTGCGGAACGCCACCATTTTCCATAAGTGTTGAAGCAACAAAAACTGCTGATTGACCGAACCTTTTTTCTAGGGTCATCTGTGACATAAGATGTGAGTTCTCATTATCGAATCCAGCACCTACAAACAAAATGCAAATAATTCAATATCACAACTTCAAAATTTGTGTTTCATAAGTAAAACCAATACACCATAGTTGCATTATTTATGATCAAAACTCAAAAAGTAAAACCAACACTAGCATGGACAAAAGTCAACATAAGAAACACATCGGCCATTACTAACAGACATTAACCAAATATTTCATGCAATTTGTAGAATACTGAACAGAAATAGTTAGCATATTTCTGCTTAAGCACAAAGTATATAGGGTGGAATAATATAACCCTTAATGAGAAAATAATGTCGAACAACTCCACAATGCAAACTTCCAAAATAAGGGTTTGAATCACAGAAAACAGAACACAGCTAAGAACAAATATATATGTGTATATATATATATTCATTCTAAATAAGTAGAGTGACTGTTGAAAACGAACAGAAAAGATAGAAAATCATACCTTCTACCCCTTCTATATCTTCTAGATTATATATTGGCACAGTTGAATTCACATGCTTTCCTGATTTCTTATTGCTCGAGTCCTTTTTACTTGACCTGGAACTCTTCTTTTGCGATCCACCAAAGCATGAAGAAAACAACCCTGGTTTTTTATGCTTGGGCTTGAGAGGAGGTTCATAACCATACAGAGCTGTTCTGTTGAAGACACACCCCGTACCCACATAGACAGGGCCTTGAATTCCATCCAAGCCTCTTAAATTTATCTAAGAATTCATTTAAAATTAAAAGAAAAGAGGAACATTAAATTAACAATTATGTGACCAAGGATGATAAGTTGGGATGCAACAAGTTCATGGAATAGCCGATCAAAGGAGCTTACATCGAAGAAAACAGTGTTACGGTTGGCATAACGATCATTTTTATCTATTCCATCAAATCTTTGGGGAAACTGAACGTAACAAACTGACTTTCCAAGATTGGGATCCATCAAGAAACACATAGCTTCTCTCAATGCCTTGCTGTTGTTTATGTAATGATCACAATCAAGATTCAACAAGAATGGTCCATTGGTGAGAACTGCCGAAACGCGAACCTGATATTGATAAACAGATTCTTAAGCTGCATATATGCCTAAAAACAAGAATCTCTAAGACTAAATTACTGACTTATTTTGCCTAAAAAAAAAAAAAAAAAAAAAGTTACTGACTACTTACAAGTGCATTCATAGCACCAGCCTTTTTGTGATGCTGAAATCCAGGACGTTTCTCACGAGACACGTAAACTAATCGTGGAAGCTCATTACCATCAGAATCGAGTCCTCCACTATGACCTAAGAAAACCTGCCAATTGTGAAGAAAAAGACATGAGCTTCAAACCAGGAAGGGAAGCCAATACCATCTTCCTGGTGTCATGAAAATCATAATATACACACACGGAGAATAAATCTAAAAATGCAGAGATAAATGTAATAATAAATATAGAGCAACAATAACTTGGCTTTCAGAATTGTCTGATCCGAATATTTAGCATATAAGACATGCATTCAGATATGCTCAACATCTTCATAGCTCAAAAGAAAATTCTTGCTTCTGAAAACTAATTGCTATACATGAAGAATCTGAACCAATCATTTAGAAAGCCCTTCCAATTCTAATTGAACAAACCTGGATCATTCCTGGATGATCCCTTGTGTTATTTCCTGGCCAAGGAGTGCCATCTTGCATGATCCATCCTTCATCAGGAACTTTTTGTGCTTTAGCAACAAGTCCATTAATGCGAACTTTAAACTCTTCATATTCTCTCTGCATCAAAAGTATAATTGTTGTGTAAAACAATGTAAATACCTATTAATGTATCACCAGCATTAAATGAAAGTAGAATTTTCTACCTTCATAGCTCTCCGTTCCTTGACAAAATCAGGTTGAACCTTATATTTTAGGTAATCGATCTTTAGGGCAAAGTACCATTCTGGAGCTCGTGGTTCAATGCTGTATTTCTTGCAGAAAGGAACCCATTTTCTGGCAAACTCTGACGTTTCAGATAGAGCTTCAAATGTTAACATAGCAGCTCCATCATCTGAAACATAGCATGAAACTTTATCGACTGGGTAGTCAACTGCAAGTATGGATAGAACGGTATTGGCTGTGACAAGTGGCGGTTCCTTTAAAGGATCAACAGTACTGACAAAAATGTCAACAGCAGCCAACTGGGATGGTTCTCCTTCTCGGTCATATCTGTGAATTATCCAGAAATTGGGAATCAAAATTCATTAGGACTTCAAACAGTTTTGCATCGTCCAAGACCTCAGAAGTGGAGTAACTACCTCAAGGCCAGCCTGTCAAGATATGTTTCACGGTTCACAGGAAGCCATTTAGGGAACTGATCCAATATCCATGATATTGCAAACCATATCTCACAAATCACAGATATCAACCACAACGTATAGGCATTGGGAACTGGATTTGTTATACGATAATGCAGGAAAATGCTGAGAATAACAAGCCGCAGGACAATGACCATCCTATAAGGGTTAATTCTAGAGGAAGGAATTGAGACTTTCCTCGATAGAGGCTGGCGGGCTTCATCATTTCTGCATTACAGAAATATAGAGAGGGAGGATTAAAAAGAAACAGTATATAATATATATATATACATATATCAACTATTATTATCTAATATATGAAAGCAAGCCCAAAGGACAAATCAGAATCTCGAGAAAAACTCAGCTGAAACTGGAAACTACTCAAAATATACCACCAGAGATTACCATGATAGCACAAAGCCTGGAAGTGCTTCCATTATAGAATCAGTTATAATGTCTATTTCTTTGTGTAAGACTATTATACTGCGAACGATACTGCATAATGTAATATTTGTATACACATATACAGTTCACCCTAATGGAGAACATAATGGAAAAATCAATTAATTTTAAAGAATATTTTAGATAGCATCTATTTATCAAGCTGAATTATATCCTGTGTATTACTTTCTTGTTTCTGTTTTAGTCAATTAGAAGAAAGAAGTTCATTAATGCATCAACATCCAGAGAGGAGAAAGAACTGGAGAACAAAAGGCAGAAATAGAGAGAAAAGAAATTGTAAGTTGGGATGAAATAAAAGGGCAGAATAATGCTCTGCAGCTGATAGAGATATGCTCACAATGAATGAAGAGGAATACATAATAGTGAATCAAGTGAGATGCTTACAGTATAGAGTCATCCATAACTACATCAGTGCTGGCATCAAAATCCCCACCTCCCCTGCCTTCAGAAGGGGCATTACTAACACTCATCGGAACTGCATTCTTCTCTGGCTTTATCTTCCAACCATCAATCCTCTCCTTCCAGGCTACATTGCCAAACCCTAATGACCCAAACTCTCTTGCTGGATCAGCCAACCTAATATTACCTGCGGAAAAAAAATAGTTATCACTTCATTGTAGCATCCAACAGCTAAACCAAAATTGATGTCTTCCGCATGATGGATTCACTCCATACCCTTTCCCCTGATCCCACTTTCAGGAGAGGCCATTGAGGTTCTTGCAGGAGATGCAGCAGACAGCTCCCCAGAAACCTAGAACCAGAAAAAAAGTTCTTGTTAATTGTACTCTCAGAACTCTGAAAAACAAGAGAAGCAAGAAAATATTCCTCAACCTACCGAGCTGCCATTGGTGAGAAAAGGAATATGGTTAAGAGGAACTTCTTTGTCGTAGATGGGGGGTGCCATGTCTGACCCTCGGCTATAATTTGTATCCCAACTCAGTGTTCGCTCTGCCTTCTTATACCTCTCACCTTGGGTACGTGATGTTTGATTTGAATTATTTGCTACATTATTGGCAACAGCATCTTCCACTTCTTCCCCACCAATAGCAGGGCTTCCTAAAGATAAAGAAGAACAAAATAAACATCACTCTTGAATATTTGGTACTAGTGGAAGAATAGCATATGACAGCTTAAAGTTATGATGATTTAACCTTTATGCCTCTTGTATTTGGTCTTGCATTGAGGACAAGACTGGGTACCATCTTTCAGCTCGTATTCATAACATGGACGGCAAACAGGAAATGCACAAATATGGCAAGCAACAAAGGATTCACCATCAGCATTTGAGCCAACATTATCACTGCAGATCTGGCAAACTTGTCCCCCAATTTTACCAGATTTCGCCTTAAAGCAATGAAACTAAAATTCAGTTTTTTTCCTCTGGGAAAAAAAATAAAATATATTTATAGATAATCATTCCCAAATAAAGCAAAGAAGTCCCAGATTTAGAAATTATGAAAGAAAAGTGGGGCACTTCTACTTTAATGGAATTTGGGAACATATAATCACATTATTAATTAAATTCTACTAATAAATGGGCATTGTATAACAATGAATCAAACAAGAATAACGAAGCTTAAAACAGGACCCAGATTCCAGAACCTAATAAAACAAATAATCTAAACCAAATCCGGAAAAATGTAAAAGAACTCAAACAAGCAGCACCCCGTTTAGATCTTTAAGTTAACTAGCAAGTGAAGGCAGATTCTTAACAATGGGAAAAAAAAAAGAAAGAAACAAAAATAAGAATTCAAAAGGAAGATTTATTTGCAGCCCAACTCTAGAGATCCAAACGAGTCAAACAAAGATCAAACTTTGGATACAAAAATAACATAAAAAAGATAGAGGCGAACGATATAGCCAAATCAAACAGAAAGGCACTGACCACTGAATCTGCTGAATCTGCTGTTGCATCCATTTGGTCTCTAAAAGGACCAATGCCAATGCCAATGCCTACTAAAATTGCAATTCAAATGCAGCCCCCAGCTCAAGAAATTACCCCCAAAAAGACTAAATCTTCAATGAAATCAAACTCCACCCAAAATAAAATAAAATAAAAATTAAAAAGAAATGTGATACATTGGGGTCTGGAACACCGATCTATCCCAGCAGACCCAATCTTCAATTAAATTAAATTCAACCCAAATTCAAAATTTCTTTTAAAAAATGTGATACAAATGGGAGCTGTAACGCCCCTCTACCTCTTCCTATAAGAAGAAGCTGGCAGGGAAAGAAAAACAGAAAAAGGCAAACGGGGGTATAGATCACACCGACACTAGAGGGTGAAAGAAAGGTAAACTTGTTAAGGTCACGGATCCCCCCACTTAACATTTACTTAACATCAACATTTAGCTGTAATGAAATAGAGGTGGATATCTGTTTGATTTAATGGAATCGAATAGTGTTATAATAGAATTCTTGTGTTTGGTTGAATGGAATAATATTGTAAATAACATAAGGAAAATAATTAAAATGACCAGAATACCTTTAGTAGAATTTTTGTTAGTTAGATGATTATTGTTATTGTTATTAAATTTTAATAAGGTTATTATTGAAAATAATTAAATAAAAATAATAAATAATTTAATTATATTTTAACATAATTATTATTAAATATAATTTAATAAAAATATAATTTAATAACATGCTTAATATAATTATTATATAAATTAAAAAATCAAAATATATAATATTATAAAAATATATATAATCTATTTTATTATTTTTAAACTGCAATACATATATGTGCAAAAATATCATTACTGAAACAAATAATTTAATTACTCTACAAAAAAATTAAATATTAGAATTAATTAATTTGCTTCAAAAATAACTCATTTATTTAAAATAACTCCATTCATGTTATAGAAAAATCAATGCTCAATTTGCTTCAAAAATTCATACATCAACCTTCAACTCTATAACCATTATCTCATATTACATTCCTTCCTAAAACCAAATAACTAGGACACAAACCAACTTCTTACTATTCCGCAAGTTTTTCCATTACTTACAAAAAGCTTTGACATGCATAACAGGCTCAAGTTAAAGATCTCCAAGCTAATCCCCAAAACTAGATCTTATCAAGACTCAACCTTGCTTTAAAAAATGCACAATGACACAAACGTTTTTGTTTTAACATTTATGCAGATATGCCCTTCACCAAAATACATTATAAACATCCATCACCCTCCTTCACCTCTTGTGATGAAACCTCACTTTCAACAAGAACTGCATCTTAACCTGTCCCAATCAACAATATTGTAGATGATAAGTACAAATCACATTAAGAACATCAATTGGATTTCAATAATTATAGCAATAACATTGTTAGGAGCGTGTTTAGCAAAGATGGTAGCTATATTAAACGGACTCTTCGGTTTTATAAAGTAATTGTGTCCAGAAAAATGTTGAGACATAGTTATAAGGGTATAATCTTCCAAATATATGGAAAAACTTACGTAAAAATTAAGCATACCCATCACTTACCCCCAAGTCCTCGATGCTATAGGTGGTAGGCGGTAGTAATAATAATAACACATGTCCAATTATTTTCAAACAAGGCTACATGTTACACCTGAAACAAAATATGTCGAGGTTAAGGTCATTTAGTCCTCCCCAAACACTTTCCTCGAATCCAGGTAACCTAGATGGTATGTTGGTAATAATAATAATTACACATATCCACTCAATTTTAAACAAGGCCACTTAAGTACAGCAAGAACGAAATATGTCATAGGTTACTTCAAACAAGGTCATTTAGTCCTTCCTGAACAATGCCAACAATTTCTTAACCTTAAATATTTTCAGCACCTTTCAAACCTTAATATTGTGATTTCAAAATTAAATCCATTGTTCATCTAACTCAAACCACTTCTTAAAGAAAAACCTCAAAGCTCTTAAAAAACAGAGATAGAAATGATGGCATCTTTGAGGAAAGGGCTACAGAGAAAATAATTCACTGATGGATATGCGTAAAGCACATTGCAATCGAACCAAAGTTGTAATTTGTTTCATGCATTAAAGGTAGATAAACTTATCAACTGCAAAATGCCAGAATCAATATTTAGCTATATGGACAGAAAAGATCTTTTAACTTACTTGAGAAGTGTTATAAACAATGTATTCATTATACATCAGCTCATATTCCTTCACACAGGATGGAACCGGTTTGCCACAAGGAACAATAATGTCATCCTTCCACTTTACAAAGTCAGACTTCTTAGGTACTTTCTTTCCGAGCCCTTTCGTAGAGTGCTTTCCTTTGGTAGTTTTTCTATATACTGAACAAGAATGAAGAAAAGCAAAGAAAAATAATGAATAAATGCGAAGTTCTGCATCTACAAATTGGCATAGAGGGTGCACTAACCTTGGCCTTTATTAGTTCATAGATCTCCCCTAAAGCAACTTCATTTGAGAAGTATGAGGCCCACAGATTTTTCCTATCGAGTAAAGCAATCATCGAGCACTCTTATCGACCAAATCAGCAAAATAGACCCCCTTGCCAAACTGGAATGCAAAAGTGTTACAAATTTAATTTCGCGAAAGAAATGTGTCAACCATAGAGCCAGTCGCTAGAGCTTCTGGAGGAGCTATTCTTAGTCCCTGGCTAAGTATCACTACAAAATTTGTCAACCGAGAACCTGCATACAAAAAAAACCATAGCATGAGGAAAATTGCCCCAAATTATTTGTAGCAATTTGCGAAGCACTCATCTCTTGCATAAATAACAAAGCCCGGATATGTATTGGACATGAAAAGGAAACAAACATACCCCAAAGCATATTAAATTTAAACAACATTGCCCATTCAACTCCTAAGCAAACATACCAAATTAACAGTTTTTAAAGCCTATCAATGTCAAAGTTCTATCATCATCTACAAGAAAAACGAATAGTCAGAGCAATATAGCTATCATCTCAAGTAAGCCAAAGATTTCACTGCCCACCATCTAAATTCCATAAAAAGTTGCAGGGACTTGAAAAGTAATCGTAATGCAATTCTATGGTTGCTTTTTATGGATTATCATTGTTATCTGCAAAATTTACATTTATTACACCCGAAATCAAGATGAACTAAAAACGCATGACGTAT
This sequence comes from Gossypium bickii, assembly GCA_025503065.1. Lineage (NCBI taxonomy): Eukaryota > Viridiplantae > Streptophyta > Magnoliopsida > Malvales > Malvaceae > Gossypium > Gossypium bickii. Next base: position 49,522,765 of record CP106718.1, on the reverse strand, counting down.
CTGCCAAAGACGGTAAAAAGGTTGGGGACTCGTATAGTAATCGTAATGTAATATTAGGCACAATGGTCAAGGTTTTGCTTCTTTCCACCACTGATATTCATTACCAATATTTACTGAAATACAATTCATCACACCTGCAACAAATTAAGATAAGTTCGATAGATTGAAAACATGCCACTGCAATTTAAATCCATGAGAAGTGTCTAGGGTTCAGTTCCTTCCATCATAAACAAAACCCAATATTTCACTACCCCTAATCTCGATTCCATTAAAAAAACAATCTGCTAAAAGATAAATGGTTGTTGCAAAATCATGTGAAAATCAATATTAAGAAATTACTTGGAATTTAGAAAGTCATTGAAGAGTAACACCAACAGAGCTTGAAGTTGGGTTGCAAAGAAACAGTGAAAGCGATCATTGTTTCTCTTTTATTGTCTTCATCTTCTTCCTCGCTTTTGATTTCCCATGTCTTCTCTCCCGCCTTTCAACTATGCCCAACTATTAGAACCTTAAAGCGTTTGGGTTGAAACCGAATTTAAAAATTACTTGGAATTTAGAAAGCTGTTTCTTTTTTTTTAGTTGATGAAAAGAACAAAATGGAAAGAGATGGAAATGGGTTTGGGTTTTAGTACCGAAGGGATTCAAGGAAAGCAATGATGGGAGGAGCATCGGAGGAGCAAGAAAACAACGCCGTTCTTTGTAGAAAATCTCATGCTGTCCATCTTTTGCTCTAGCAGCGTTGGACCGATAAATTGCAGTGAAACAGAAGGAGACAGTTTGATGGCAGATGAAGGGGAAGATGAAGGAGGGAAAAATTTGGAAAATGGGAAAAAGATACCGAACGGAATAGCTATTCAGAGATGTGGGCAAGGAATGGCTATTACAGCTAAAGGCTGTAATAAGGCCTGAATGGAATCGGCTGTAATCCTTTTACAGCGAACCAAACATTGGTTTGGTGGTGGGCCTACCGAATTGGGGGGGAATGCATTCCTATTCCCCCTAACCAAACATGGTGTAAGAGTAACTTAATAGAATAGGGATGTAATTGAATAGAACTATAATGGAATAGAACTATAATAAGTAATTTAACTGTTTGGTTGAATGGCATGGAATAGAATTGTAATAGTATTCTTGTGTTTGGTTGAATGGAATGATTTTGAAATAGCATAAGGAAAAGAAGTAAAATGACTAGAATACCCTTAACAGAATTTTTTTTAAATAGATGATTATTGTTATTGTTATTAAATTTTAATAAGATTATTATTGAAAATAATTTAATAAAAATAATAAATAATTTAATCATATTTTAACATAATTATTATTAAATATAACTTAATAAAAAATAATTTAATAACATTCTTATATAATTATTATATGAATTAAAAATCAAAATATATAATACTATAAAAATATATATAATCTACTTTATTATTTTTAAACTGCAATACATATTTAATGTGCTAAAATATTATTATTGAAACAAATAATTTAATTATTCTACAATAAAAAATAATTAAATATTAGAAGTAATAAATAACTTGAGAATTATATTTCAAGTCCAAGCATAATATTCATATATTAACAAAAAGTTACATGATCTTCTGCTCCTGCTCCTCTCTTGCTTGTCTTAACTGCCTAACACATTCTTTGGGAGCTCCATCAAGAAGAGTCACCTGGTCTTCCAATGCTGAGTTTTGCTGAATTGCAATCTCTAGTTTTTGCTTTAATACCACTAAATCATTTTCAGCTTTTCCCTAACCTGAAGTTCAATAAAAAATATAACTAGATTATAGTAAGTAGACTATAATCAAGAAAACAAAGATGAACGGAAAAGAAAAAGAACCATTTAGGACAAGTTCTCAATCTTGTAAAGTAATACCTGAAATAGCTTCTTCGGCAACTTTGGCATGTTGCTTCACCAAATCCTCTTTGGCACTAACATTTACTAGAGCAACTGATAATTTCTCTGTCAAACTCCTAATGTTATCATTAACTTCTTCAGGAACGGCTGAAGCTTTTAACGACACTTCAGGTGATTTTGTGCAATCATTAGGTGATGATGCCTTTGAAAGCCTCCTGATTCAACAAATTAGAGAGATGAAAATCAATCTGAATTGGAGAAAACCAACTGGATCTAGTTCAAATTAGAAAATTAGCGAAGCAGCTTAGACCATCTCAAAATGGAAACATGGAAACTTTAGCCGGAGATGAGACCGTAACTACATCGTCTATACCTATCTTGTTATCATGCTTCACAAGATGCTTTCAACCGACAGACGACATGTAGCTTTAGAAAATGCCTCTTGAATAATCATGCAGTTGCTTTATATCGCTTTCACCTTGTTCAACTAAAACTAGTGACTTTTCATTTTGGACAATATGCTTAAGGTATCGAGTTAAAAGATGCATTACCCAAAAAGATCATTTAATTTGTACCTCTAATCCTAATGGCAAAGATCACTCATTGCACCAAAAGCGCTTTAAAACACAGCTTTAACCTCCCAATATGCTTTCCTCTACTTGATATTGCTTCTTTCGCCTAAGTAACGGCACAAGAACTTCAAGCAATTGATAGGTAACTAACATGATTATCAGATGAACTAACCCCATTACCTCCATTAATGTCTTACTATAGATATATCAACTTGACAAGAGAAATAGAAAACAACTATGTTGAAAAATATGAACTGTAATTCAATCTTTATAAGGAAAAGGAGCATAAGTCAAAACTGTCATCAAGGAATTTCTGGCAGTTGAAAAATAGAGATGGATTCATATGAATGATATAAACAAAGTTAAGCATGAATGATACAAACAAAAACTCTCCAGAATTCACATTAATAGGAGCATAGCTAAAGAATCTAGTAACTAAAACATGAGAAGAAGAAAGAAAAGTATATAAGCTAAAATTGATAATGATTAAGGATGAGATTATCCAACTACGATCATCCGAGAATCTCTCTGATCGCGACGATATCGATCCGAACTTTCAGTTTCACCAGAATTCTCTCGTAAGACTTCCTCTTCCACAACCAACTCTTTTTTCCATATCAAACTCCAATAGTCCAACAGAATCACTCATCAAGGACTGTTCATCAAGCAAACAAAGACACAAAAAGGAAAAGAAGCAAATCATTGTTCAAATGTCACCACATAGTTACCAGAAAATCAATCTTCTCAAATAAAGATAAGAAGGAACAGCCTAGGAAAAAATCATTGTTCAAATCATTGTTCAAATGTCACCATATAGATTAATTCTGTTCCTTGTAATACTATTGATCTATGCAATCACTCTTAACAATCAACAGGTTTCTATGCGAATAAATTTCTACGTGGATATCTGCTTGTTTGAATTGGAACAAACAAAGGCAATTCTCAAATCCGCATCCACACATACTACCAGGCAGAATTCGTGATTAAATCCTAAATATAGACTCTCACCCAACTAATCAATCTTCTTTAAAGAAAAACATCAAATTAATTCAATGTAGAAACCAAAACATAAACTCCATGTTAACATCCTCTTAATATTAAAACCCACAATTTTATCATTAAAAAAAATTCAAGAAATGCAAATAAAGAGAACTCAACTAGTCGAAATCACAAGCCATTCGGAAAACAATCAAAGAACAAGAAGAGAACCACCTTGAAAAACTTTTCATCTGTTCAATCGAACATGCAATAGAATCAGTCAAAGAAAAGCCCAATGGAAATCATATATCTTGAACTAAAAATGAAATACTTTAAAAAGAATCAAAATTAAGAGAACAAAAGATTCAGATCAAGACAAGGTAAGTGGATGATGTTTATTTTGGTGAATAATATAACAAATATTCTAGATTAGAGGTGAAGCAAAACTAACCTGTAAAATAAACAAGGAAAGAGTGCGACCTGCTAAAGAGTGAAACTGGTAATGATTTGTCAGGTTGCTGTGGAGTTAAGAGTAGAAAGAAAAGAAAAAATGATCTTCTCTGCCCTAACCCAAGAAATGGGTTTTAAGCAAAGAGTTAAAAAAACATTTTTTCGTTCCTGATAAAATGAAGAAAAGAAACGTAGGAGAAGATAAAGCTGAGGGCAGAAAAGCCTTTGCTTCAGTTTCTAAGTACCCAAATGTAAGAAGGAAAAATCATAAAGAAGAAAAAAATTACCTCTACAATCAATGGAAAAAAAGGGAAATGTAGGAGAAGATGAAGCTGAGGGCAGAAAATGAAAAATAGTAAAAACAAAATTGGAAACCGCAGATGGAATTCCTATTCTGAGCCGATGGGTGTAATAGGGCTTGAATGGATTTAGGCTATAATGCCATTACAGCGAACCAAACTAATGTTTGGTGGTGGGCCCACCGAATTGGGGGGGAATGCATTCCAATTCCCCCCAACCAAACATGCTGTAACTTTTGCGATAATTCAGAATTCACTGCTATATCTTGAGATTTATCAAATTTTAACTCATACAAATATAATTCTAATTCTAAGTAAGAATAAGGTTTTTATTTAAATATGTATCTATCTATGATAGTATAATTTATTTGATTGAGATGATATCATTTATTAAAATATTATTATATATAGTTAATATTTAATAAATTTAAAAAGTAAATACACATTATAGAGGTTTTAAATCTCAATATCTTTTAGATTTCTTTTGGTGATTGTAGTGAAAAAAATTTATTCTTTTAAATAAAATGTAATAAAATTTTAATAAGAAATAATTAATTGTATGTTTCCTAATAAAGAAAAAGCGGCAGGAAGACATACCTTAGAAAGCTGAAGATGTAGAGTGTAATATAAGTTGGAAGCGGAGATAATTTTTTTTTTTTTTAATGGATTTAGGCTTTTCAGGATGAGCATTTATTTTTATCAAGTGTGTTCAGTTTCTTTTTTTTTATTTACAATAGTTAATTTTATCGTTATTGTTATTTAATATTAACCACAGATAAATGTACTATCCATCTAAAGAGACTTTTAATTGATAAATTGTACTTTAAACTATATTATTTTTTTATAATATGGTATTTTAATTTTTTTTATTAAAAGTGATACTTAAATTATTTTATTGTTACCTAAATCTTAACATTATTAAAAGAAATTAATTGAGTAATTATATTATGCCACATCAGCACTTTTTTTATTTTGTAATTTATATTAATATTAATTAAAAATAAGTATATTAATATTAAAACTAAAATATATTTTCCCTCCCTAATCCTTGCCTCTCTCCTTCCTCTCCCTCACTCTGAAAGCTTTTACTGATACCACCCCGAGTTAGAAACCAAAACCTGTCAAAGACATCTTAATAGCCATAATGTATTCGAATTTTCAAAGGACCATCTTAAAGTGACAAAACTTGTTTCTTCAATTGACATAAACCAAGCAAGTGATGAAACTTGTTCCTGACTCCTAGGTCGGCTTTCGCATACCATAGTAGTGCCTGTATACTCCCAAGAGATTGTGCATCTCCAAGGCCTCCTCGAAATAGTTGTCTTGGTTCATGTCGATGGTTTGAACAGCATCACCACGGGTTAAGATAAAAGGCATAGTTTTTATTAGATCTGATCATCGTCAGGCTGAATTTGGGTTGTGTTGATGTAAAATTTTAGGTTCGTTTTCTAAGCTTGATTTAGTCCGAAAATAGGTCTAAAATTTTTCTCAAATCTAACCCAAATAAAAAATGTTAAACCCAAGCCCAACCTACCCGTATTAAATTAAACACAAATTTAAAAAATATAATCCATTAAATACACTAAAAACTTTAAAATAAATATTTCCCAATAAATTGAAAATGCATTAAAAAAAGTTTTTATACTTAAATAGCATTAAAATAGTTACAAGTTACAACTTAGCAAACAAATGACTTTAAAATAGTAGCAAAATTAATAATAAAATAAGAGTTATACAATATCCAAATAATAACAATAAAATAATAATAATATTATAGCAAAACAACAGTAAGGAAAAAATTTTAGGCAAATTTGAGTTTGGCCATGGTAAAAAATATATTACCCGATGCCTGACTCATTCTAAATGGAACTTATTTTTTGTCCAAACTCATTTTTCGAGCCTATATTTTTGCCCAAATTCTTTCACTTTTCAAATAGGCGTTCAAACTAAGACAAGTGCCTGACTCTTGATGAGTTGTAGTAATTTTCTCTCTCCAAACTACAAAGGACTAGGCAATTTGACAATGGGAGAGAGAGAGGAGAGAACGATGGTGGGAGGGAAGGGAGTCGGGCGGGGGTGGAGGGAGGGAAAATATTATTTTTATTTTTTAATATTTATTTTTAATTAATATTAATATTAATATAAAATTAGAAAATAATTGCTAATGTGTCAAGATATAATTGGTCAATGGGTTTTTTTCTAATGTTAAGATTTAGAATAATTTAGATAACAGTGGAATAGTTTAAGTACCACCCTAATAAAAAAAATTAAATACCAAATCAATATGTGTAATTTATCAATTAAACTTCCTTTTATATTTGTCTTATTTATTCCACGTAGTATTACTAAAATAAAAAAGATAAACTACTTAAATAATCACTTAACTTTTCAAGTTCTTTTATTTTGATCATTCAAAAAAATTCTTTTAATTTTAGTGACAGCTATTAAAAAAAATTATTTTGATCATTAAAAGAAATCCTTTTAATTAACTATTCACATGATCACTTTTAACTTTTTATTTTTACTCTCATCGTCCTCAGCAACTTACCTGTAGTATATGGAAAATCACAAGCTGATTTCTACTGAAGATTAAACAAGCAGGGCCGTGATATGCCCATCAAGAGGCGATGGGGGAATTCAAAAAAATTCTTCAAGTTGGGAGATTAATTTCATGGCATCCAAAGAAAGATGAGATGGGCTTGGTTTCATTCCCCAAAAAAAAAAAAAAAAAAAAAAAAAAAAAAAAAGCAGCTATTTGGGAGGGTTGATTTTATTTGAGCTCTATGCAAAAGTTTCAACCTTTAACATAATTATGAATCCTTTCATACATGTAAGATTTTAACGATGTTTGAGAAAAAAGTGAAAGGATTGAATCACATTGAAGTATTTAGTTGCCCAATTGTTCATATTTCATGGATTACGTTTTCTATATAAAAGTATTGGTAAAATTTTCAAAAGGTTAGCAATTATTTGCAAGTAAAGCTCATGAGGGAGTAGGTGAAAAAAAAAAAAGCATTTAAATTCTAAATTAAACAAAGACCAAAAACATTGAGAAGAGATGTTCTGAGATTTCAATTGTGGGGGTTTATTTAGATAGACTATAAGAAAATTAAAATTAAATTTGTGTTTTTTTCTCAATTTTAAATTAGATTTGTAGATATATAGGTAAATTGATAATTTTGAGTTAAGGAAGAAGATAATAAACTGTGATGGAAGTAAAAAATAGTTAAAAGTGATTATTTGGCATTTACCGTTAATGACGATCACGGATTTAATATTTAGATGATTAAAATAATAATATTTTTTTAATATCACTGATTAAATTGAAAAAAAAAATAGTGATCAAAATGAAAATATTTGAAAAAGTTTACTCAAACAGAAAAGGGGGTTTTGCTCAAGTACTGTAATTGACGATATCTATGACTAGAAAATAAATATGGACACTACTTTTTTTTTTTTATAGAGAAATATAGATTATCCTAATTGTAACTATTATAATTCATTCATGCTTTGTGTTAAGTTGATTATTTATTTGTATTAAAATTGTAGCGTAAAAATTTATAAATTAAATATACTCTAATCAAAGTTTTCATAATCAAAATTGTGTTCGAGCTTATCAGATCACTGCTTCGTATGGTTTAATTAAATGAATCATTAAAAAACATAAAACAAAAACATTTTTAAAAAAATTTGATTTCAGTCGATTTTTTAGCCTAATTCTATCGACCCATATTTGTTTGCGAGTCAACCAGTCTAATGCCTCTCTCCTTAGAACCTTGGCCAATTCGAACGGTTCAAACAATCATGACTCTAAGTCTCTACACTTTGTAAATTTGAAATTTAATCTTCTAACTTTTATTTTCAAGATTTTAGTCTCTCAACTTTATAAATTTAAAAATATGTTTACAAATTATATATAACCACGTAATATTTTGATAAATAAAATCTTTAATTTTAATTTTCTTTTCTTTAAACCCTTAACTCCAATAGACCAAAACTTTTAAATCTTAAATCTTAAAAAATAAAAATTATAAAAATTTAATTGAATAATTTTGTCTTTATTCTTGATAATCAAAATCTAAATGAAACAATAATGGTTAAAAAATCATTTAAGGTCCCTTCAGATTCCACTAATGCTTCAATGTAGTAAGATTTTCATCTTTTTTAAGAGTTATTTTCTCCAATCTCATTACACCTCCATTGGAAATGCTTTCGTGCCAAATATTTGTACACATAAATTTCAAATCAAATACTGATTTGGAAAAATTGGATTCAAATTTTATTTATAACTTTAAAAAGAAGTTACAATTTCTAGATTTCTTTATTACAAAGAAAACTCATTTTATTCTTCTCTCTAGTAGAGCTTCGACCCAAGAGTTGTTTAAATTTGATCTTGAAAGGATGTGTGTTGTTTCAAGTGTCAATAAGAGTAAGCAAAAAAATGAGGGTTGTATGAAGGTTTCACTTAGTGAACCAATTTCTAACTAGGACATGTATGAGATATTATGGTGTTATGGTGAGGCTTATATATATGGGTTTACAGTGAAAGAGTTTAATACACTGCCAAAAGATTGTCTTGTGCATGGAGTGGTGAATGATTAAATGAGATAAACTTTGACCACTGACAGTTACCTCAGGTTTCTACTTACGATGGCTGAGTCAGTAGAACCCTGATGATAGGATCGGGAGACTATGTTCAATCCAAAACTAAAAAGGTCAGAAAATCTCCTAATTTTTTTACGAAATCATGACACTTTCAGGTAGTTAATAATGTCACTAGAAATGACCTAGAAAAGGGAATTGAAGAATATGATAATGACAAAGTGATTGATTCGAGTGAAATCGAGAAATGGTTAAATGTGAGTAGAAGTGTAAAAGTGAAAGAATGATATCGTATATCCAAGAAAACAAACTTGAATGTGAAGTTACTTGTTGAAAGAATGAGTGTATTGATAGTGGGAAATTTTTTTGAATTGTGTGACTCAACTAGTTTAATGATTGAGATATGCATATATATATGTAACACCCTCAACCTGACTCGATTTGCAGGTCCAGATATAGGGATTTACCACCCAAAAACACTTAGAAAAATTTGTAAATCAATTGGCATATAACTCTTTTATGACATAATTTTCATTATCTTATTTAGTATGTTCAAAACAAAAGGAAATGAAAAAAATCTCTAAAAATACATCAGACCTTTAAAAGTAATATAAACATTACAACTTAAAAGTTTGTTACAAATAAACTCTGTGGCGTAGAGAACTATACGACACATTACTAATGTAACACCCCTTACCCGTATTCAATGCCGGAATAGGGTACGAGGCATTACTGGAACACATACACTTGTAAACGTATTAAACCGAGTCATAAAATTTCATTGAAATTAAAAGTTTTCAAATTTTTATCTTTGAGTCCCTAAATAGGGCCTACGAGGCCCAATACATACTTTGGAAGTGGTCCGGGACTAAACTGAGAACTTTGGAAAACATTAGAAAATTTCTTTAAAAACAAGGGCACACCCTCGTGTCCAAGGGCATGTCCTTCACACAGCCGAGATACACGCCCATGTGTTAGGCCGTGTGGCATTCCGAATTTCCGAAAATCAAGTGCAAACTTCACACACCCTAGGCACATGGCCGTGTGGCTGCCCGTGTGGCCACAAGTAAGGTTATTTACCAAACCCTTTGCCACCCCAAAACACTTATACATTTATACAAATTTATCATCACACAACATGGTATTATTAAGTATTCAAACATCCACACTAAGACATCCACATACCATTTACAAACCACATTCATCATGCATAATCACACACACACACATACACACACTTAACCATTCACATGCAAGCATACACGTCCTTGAAATGCATCATCATAGACTTATAACATAAAAAATATTGGCCACATTAAATTTCCTTATACAACAATAACCATCAAATAGCATAGGCCAACATTCTAGGCCAACTCATAATAACATATACACATAATCAAGTCCCTATAAATGTCATAGACTTAAAAATACTTGAAGATCGTTGATACAATACCAATCAATAATTTGTTAGTGTGATAGAATCTCCGACGACCTCCAACTCGAGCTAGCATCTGTGACACTATAGGAAAAAGGAAAGGAAAAGGGTAAGCATTATAGCTTAGTAAGTAGGTATGTAAATAATAAGTGATCTATTAACAGGCTTTTATAAATCTTCACAATATATTCTCAAGATAATACAATCATAATTGCACATAGTTCCACTATTTATTCATGTTCATCTCAAGCTATCTACTCGAGTCACAATCACTAAATTATTTATATCTTGAACTACAAAACTCCAAATTAAGATCTGCTAATTTTCCCTAAAACTAGACTCATATAACTTCTTACCATAAACTTTTCAGAATTTTTGGTTTAGCCAATAATTACATTTTATTCTTTAAAGTCACCCCTATTCCGCTGTCCGAAAGTTCTGACCCCTCTTCACTAAAAATTAATTATCTCCTCGAACGGGATTCGGATGATGTTTCTGTTTGTTTCTTTTGAAAATAGACTCATTAAGGATTTTAAGCATGTAAATTATAACCCATAATTATTTTTTACAAATTTTTAATTATCTTCCCAAGTCAGAAAAGGGGATTTCAAAATCATTCTAACTCTGTCTCACAAAAATTCAAATATCTTATTCAACTTCGAATTAAATTTCCACCATTTTTGGTGATTTTTCAAAGGCACATAACTGCTGCTGTCCAAAACTGTTTTATTTCTAAATTTCACTTTTTCATGTTTTCTTTATAGTAACTTTCATTGTAACACTTACTCCGTATCAATCTTCCCAAAGTTCGATCACATATCGAGCATATTGCTCATAAGTTTACACACACATACCTGCATTTATTCATCACATAGTCATATTCGTTTGTACTTAGTCATTTCCCGTTGAATGTATCAGAATAATAACAGATACACGAAAATTTGCACACAAGTGTCAAACTTGTAGCTAAAGATGCTTCGTATCACACTCTTCACATAGGCTCGCTCTCGAGCTAATCACATTCACGGGTCTGCTCACACAAGCTGTCGGTCATACGTAACTACTCAGTGCTGCTCACATAAGCTGTCAGGTACCCGTAACGCATGCCGGATTACCCAGCCACTAGTAGAACTTATAAGACCAGCACCCGTTTCACATAGTCACAATCTCGGGTCTGCTCACACAAGCTGTCGAGTATCCATAACACATGTCGGATAACTCAGCCACCGGTAGAATGTACGGACCAGCACTCGAATCACTTATTTCACTTAGATTTCACATAGGTTTCTAGTGAACATGTCACTCTTATCCATTTTTATTCCTAAGGTTCAACCGAGAAACTTCTCACTTGTCGATATTTTGTCAATTACATCAAATATTCAGCCACAATTCATACCATTTATCAAAATATGAAAACGTAAGTAAAAACGATGCATTATTTACATACAAACTTACCTCGGTAGCACAATCGATCAAAATGACTTATTCATCATATTCTTTATTTTTTCCCCGTTCTAAGTCCGAATCTCGTTTTCCTTGATCTATAACAACAGATTTAACTCATTTATTCATCCTATTACTCAAATTAGCCTAAATTCAAATTTTGGCAAAATTACATTTTTGCCCCTAAACTTTATCATATTTACACTTTTGCCCCTAGGCTCGTAAAATGATTTTTATTCAATTTCCTTGTACTTTAAGCCTAGAAAAACCATTTTCATAACTATAGCAGTCCATAATTTCCATTTATTCACACACTTACACACATTTTACAACTTTTTACAAACTAGTCCTTTTTGACAATTTCACCAAAAATCACTTAGTAAAAGTCGTTTATTACACACCGAGCATTCATATTCTACCATCAAACATAAAATCACAAGCATTTCTCATATGGGTAAATTTTCAAACATCAACCTAGCTCAAATAAATGGTAGAAATAGAGAGATTGTGTTACGATGATTTCAAAAATGTAAAAAATCATTAAAAACAGGGCTAGAACGGACTTACAATCGAGCTTGGAAGCTTGAAAAATCCTAGCCATGGTTTCTTCATGCAACATTCAGCCATAGCTTGAAGATGGACACAATTTTGCTTTAATTTTCGCTTTTTTAATTCTTTTAATTACTAAATGACCAAAATACCCTTAACTTAAAAATTCCTATTTCATTTATCTCATGTCCATTTTTGTCCAAAAATTTAACCAATGGTCTAATTACCATTTAAGGACCTTCAATTTAAAGCTTCATAACAATTGGACACTTCTAACATGTGGAACTTAACTTTTGCACTATTTACAATTTAGTCCTTTTAACTAAATTGAGTGCCCAAATGTCAAAATTTTCAAATGAAATTTTCACACAATCTTTCCATGAAATCATAGACCATAAAAATATAATAAAAATAAGATTTTTCTCGTCAAATTTGTGGCCTCGAAACCACTATTTTGACGAGGCCTAAAATCGGGCTGTTACAACTAAAATGTCCTCTGAATGCATAAAATCCCAACTTGCTGCTAACCTGTCATATTCCTAGCTTGGTCCCTGTGGAACCTGGAACACAAACAAACACATGTAAGTTCAACCGAACTTAGTGAACCTTAATTCTAGATTAACTTGAAGCATTTCTAGTTGAATTCATCATCTTGAAGGCTTTAGGTATCATCTTTGTTTTTGGCGGGCACTTTCCTATAACAACATATACATATTCATAAATTTCCATGCTAGATCAATCTATTCACAAGTCACTCTTTGAACTGATTCTAGGCTTTAACACTCAATATAGACCTTATTTCCTTACTTGGAAAACGAATGTACTCCTCGAAAAAAATATCCAAATAGAAACTCCTTCGGCGGATTCTCACTCAAACAAACACTGAATACTTTACCCAGGATGGTGTCCTCACAGATATTATTTTTGGCAGATACTTTTACTAATTGATCTTTCATTTGGCGGACTCTCATACTAATTCTGGTAGCAATCAGAATACCAATCAGAACATATATTAGATTAACCCAAAAATCATGACTTATACTGATAATGAAAAGTTCTAAATCATTTAAGAGAATTCCAGACAACTATGTTACAAATCAAGAGAACGCCCAACTTGACAAAACAACTTACATTCTAGATGACCTTTATATATGACGTGAAAAATCATTCAGATGTGGTGGTCTCCGGATAACTCGGATTGCTTCCTTGAATAACGTAGTCAAGCTCAGGCCCAGCGAACATTGAAACCTTTCATAATTACGAATACGCTAACTTCCTATATCGACGGACTAATACATCAAATTCATCCTTCAAATAACACTGTTAAAGACTTTTTTAGATGTTCTACTTAGATCATTTTCAAATTCTGTCATAAGACTAACCAAGAAGATATATTATTAAACTCACCAATTCTCCATAACCATATTAGTTAATAGAGAAGTGTTAAAATTTACCCAAATCACAACACCAATGTGTTCAACCAAGCTTCGCCAAAAGGGCATTGCAGATGATCTGTCGTAATTTGATATAGCAGATTAAACTAACTTTCGCACTTTAGGATCTTAAAAATAAGCATTATCATTAGGATTTAACTATGTTTTAGTAATTTTTCTTAAAGACAATGCAAATTGAGTCTTTTATTGACCTTAAGGGCTGAATGAGGCCTAAAGGTGAGCTAATGAACTTTGTAAGTGTGCAAGAGACCATTAGAAGGCGTGCTATATTGATACTGATCACTATGTCACAACACGGAGGGTTCGATGTTGCAAATAAGGAGCAGAATGGAGAAATTCCAAGATTTCCTTCAACGTCGCGACACAGTTGAAGGGTGTCGCAACATACCCCTAAAGACATATTGGAGAGGAGTATACTAACTTCTATGTCGCGACATAGGTCCTGATGTGTCCCGGCATTAACTCTGGATGGGGATTAATATAAGTCAGGAGGAATTTTAGCCCGCACGATCAAACTTTAAACTCTAGAACGTCAGCCAACCTAGGGTTAAGGACGACGACCATTTGAAATCTATAAATAGGCTCATTTGTCACACATTATGAACCCAATTACTTAGCCTAGAATTTCTCTTTTAATTTCAGTTTAGTTTTTCTCTTTTCTTAGGTTTTAGATTTACTTTCAGTTTGTTCTTTTTTTTATCTCGAGAGATCTGATTTGTGGAGACAATCAACTTTGTGGATTCGCTTTCATTCTTAATACAAATCAGGCTTTTTTTTAAAATTATATACTTTCGATTCAGTTATCATGAATCACTCTTTATATTGATTCTATATTGTTTATGAAAACTATGAGTAACTAATCCCTCTATGGGGGATTAGCGAGTGGAGGTATGATCTATCAATTTTTTTGTAGGGTTACTCAACGGATCAACTGTTTGGGAAAGGAAGACCCTAAGCCCTAGGCTTGATGATCCTGGGAAGTCATCAAGGTAGGAATTAACCTAAAATTGGTATGGTCTATATATGAACACCTTCACCCCAAGCCAATCTAGATTGTGGGGTCGGAGGATAAGTATTCTTTGCTGATTTGTTATATTAGTGGATATATAGGAAGACCCTACTAGGGTATCGACTAGTTGATTGAAGGGGAACCAGAAGCCATAGTTGATGAAGATTACCGAAGCGAGCTAATCACCCAAAACCAGTTTTGATTAATTCTACTTTTTAAGCTTTTGATATTTATTTCTTTATTATATTTTATTATTATAAAAATCCCAAAGTATCTTTTATTTATATTTTCGTACTATAACTTATTTTGAGTACTAATTAGAGCTTTTGATGTTTAGATTAAAATTGATCTAGCACTAGCCTCTCTTGGGTACGATCTCGAAGTACTTCCCTACTCCGTTGTAACTATATTACTACTAGACCTACATACTTGTGGATACCGTCTCATTTATATATATTATTGTAGTATTCACACTCTGGACGTTAGTACGTCTGGAGGCAGTCAATAGAATACACAACATAGATATCACAGAATGAGCCACACAAGCTTTATCAAAATATGCCATAAAAGCCTTACAGAATACGCCACAAATGCGTCACAGAGAGTTACATGATTATAGTCCCGTCAGATTATTTCAAAGGTTGCCATGCGGTTTCTGCAACATGGTCTTATACTTAACTTCATGTCGTGATTTGCCATTCCAGTCCATATTTTACTGGAGGATCACCATGAATGTTTTCACTATCATACAATGCCATGGGTCTCAACCATATTGTAATGCATTTAACCTATCCGATTCGTAAGGTTTGGATCTCAGGTGTTACCACTCTATCACAAACTTATACTTAACCAAAATTTACAACTTTCAAAAAATACATCTTATTTAGTAATGTTACCCAGCCAACTTACGTCTGGGTGTATAATATGTACTTACAACCATTTGAACAAGGCCTTTCACTTGGCGAGGAATTACAAGTATACATAACACACTTATTTATTACAACCATGTAATTACATGGCTCTACTTGTTCTGTCTCTAAGCAATAATATTAGCTACGCTACAAGGCTTATTGGAAAATTTCGTAGCTTAATCATAATATTTCTATCAGACACTAACACATTGCTCCACTCGCTCTGTATATATAATGGCCCGTCCCACAATTCTTTTCGGCACAGCCCTGTTATCGTCCCTCCTAGCGTAGTCCCATATCAGCTTACCTGTGACATAAAAGTACAGAGGTAAGTTCATGAGAACTTAGTGAGTAAACCCTCTTTTTACCTAAATCTTATTCGAGAACTATGTTGTCAATCTCCTTTGTTCTTATCCTTCTCTTGACTCTAGCGGTTACATCCTTAAGATTCCATTCATTGCACCGTTGGTGTCATGCTTCATTATGAGATCATAACTTGTTATTCCTATCATCGTTACCTTATTCACATTCTTCATTTTGTTCTTTTGTGATTTCTTAACCATTCTTGTTACAGAGGGCCTTACAGACAAAATACCTTTGGCTCACCACTCACATTGGCACACTCTAGTCTCATTGTTCTTACCATGTTACTATACTGGGTTAGCCATAACACTTCTTATGGAGCTTTTCTTTTAAAGTTTGCCATACTTATCATTTCTTCAGAAGACTTCATATGTTGTTACATCAGAGTTCACCATGGGTTGCTTTCTGTAATACTCCTAACCCGTATCCGTCACCAAAATAGGGTTACGGAGCATTACCAGAGTTTATGTTTCAAAACTATCAAGAATTTAAAACATTTAATTCATAAAATCAATCAATACAAAATCAACCAATGACATATATATTGTCCCTTATACAATCCTTCGAGGCCCTAAAAACACATTAGAAACAAGTCAGGACTAAATCGGAAACATATAGAATTTTTAGGAAAAAGATAAATTTTTTTTAAACTGCAAGGGTCACACAGCTAAGACACACGGCCGTGTCTCAGGCCATGTGGGTAATCGAAGTAGGGACACACGACCGTGTTCGTGCTAGTGTAACTCTCTGACTCAGGTCACACGGTTAAGCCACACGCCCATGTGCTAGGCCGTGAAATTCTTAAAATGTAACCTTTAAAAACCTACAGGGGACACACAGCCGTGTCGCATGGCCGTGTGTCACACAAGGCTGAGACACACGCCCGTGTCTTATGCCGCGTGGACAAGAAATAGGCCAATTTCAAGTCATTCTTTTTCACCCATTTCAAGCTTACACCTACAAGACATTTGCACATACAATCAAGCTTTTAAACATACCAAAGCATGCATATTAAGACAAATTCAAGAGGTCATTTATCCATACAACCAATATGCCAAAACGCACCTCAAACATAATTCATCAACTCAACTTAAACATGTGCACATTTACCATTTATCAACTAATTTTTTCCATGCCAAAACATATCACAATTTATACAAATCAACCATACCATATTAGATTCATGCCATATCTAAATAACCTTACCATGTGGACCATTCCTCACATGGATCATAACCACCTAAATGACACAAACCGACCATTCCCAAATGGTACCAAAAAACCGACATTTATATACCATCTTTACAAGCCAAACATAAAAACATCTCATCAAACACAATTCACCTATACATGTCATTATAACCTTGATCAAGATATCAAATCTACCGATATAATCGTTGGATAGTGTGATAGATCTCAGAGAAGCTTCCATCCCGATTGAGCTTCCGATAATCTGTAAAGTAAAGGAAAATAACTACGTAAGCAATGAATGCTTAGTAAGCTCGTATATACTATAAACATAAGATTCCATTTCACTATGAACTTTATAGATTAAATATAAACCTATACCATTGCCTCAAGATTTATCAACTACATAACCATCAACTCATAAATGAGTAAGTCTATGAACATCATATATATATATTTCATTCCTAACATCACAGGATTTTATAAATCATTATACATGTCACATCCCAATTTTGGGCCTAGTCGAAATAGTGGTTTCAAGACCACAAATCTGAAGTAAAAATATATAACAGCCCGATTTTTGACCCTAATTGAAAAAGTGGTTTCGGGACCACAAATCTGAGTCTGAAAAATATTTTAAAACTCTTTTTAGCGTTTATTATGTGTGAATTTGCTTGTGTTAAATTTTCGTATTTTAATTTCACTGTTTGAGTGTCCGATTAAATAAAAGGGCTTAATCGCGTAAAATGAAAATTTGCTGGTTAGTTGTGAAAGTGCCTAATTTGTTGTTGTCTTTTTAATATGGAGGATTTACGTTGCAATTAGGCCATTTTTAATATATGGTGGACGGAAACATGGGGTTATTATATGTTATTATATGTTAAATTTTATATAAAATTTAAAGTTTATATTAATATAATATAAAGTTATAATATAATAAACTTAACATAACTAAAAAGCCAAAGTTTATTTTTGCTTTCATAACTGAATAAAAAAAACAAAAAGAAAAGAGAAAAGAGTTAGGCATTCGGTTATCTTTGGATTTGATTAAGGTATGTATCTAGCTCGGTTTTTGATAATTTTTACGTTTTTGAGATCGTTGCTATGAAATGTACAAAGCCCATATTTCAAATTTTGATTTTGATGAATATTTTGAGTTAGGCCACTGATGAATTCATGTGATTTTTTTGTTTGATGATGAAATATGAAATATATGTATTAGATTAACATGTTTTGTCTTTGAATATTTGATGAATTTGAGTAATTTGGACTAAATTGTAAAAATAAAATTTTGAGGGGCTAGAATGTGAAATAAATGAAATGTGTGAAATGGTATGAAGACTATGAATATTCGGCCCTAGCATAGTGTGTTCAAATTTTGTGTATTTTGTGTATTGTGCAAAAAGGGACTAAATTGTAAAAAGTGTGAAATGTTAGAGGCAAAATTGTAATTTGCCCATTTATGTGTTTTTAGACTAAATTGAATAGAATGGTGTTCAAATAAGCTTAATTTGAATATGTTTAGATCAAGAACCAAAGAAATCGGATTTGGATCGGGAAAAAATGAAAGTAGTCGATTTTACTGTCCGTAGACGTCCGAGGTAAGTTAATAAGCATTTAAATGAATATATATATTTGCTATGTGATAACTTGAATTATTTGATTAAATTCATGTCATAGCCGAATATGAATTGAGAAATAGACTATATTCCGAGTTCAATTTGATCGAGATTCAATGTCCAAATGCCCCGTACGAACCCTATGAATAGTTAGGATACATATGTCATGACATATGATATCCGATATGTGTTATCGTGTAAGACCACGTCTAGGACGTTGGCATCGACTTGTGTTTACGTGTAAGACCATGTCTAGGACATTGGCATCGTATGTGATTCGTGTAAGACCCTGTCTGGTACAGTGGCATCGATATGTGATTACATGTAAGACAACATCTGAGATGTTGGCGTTGTATGAGCTTTCTACTATCCGCGTATCCTTTTTTAATTCCGAACGGTTCAACGGGCAATGATAAGTTAAGATCGAGTGTAAATCAAGATATAAATGCTCAGGTATGTATTCATACTAAAATATGAAATTAAGGTAAGTGGTGTACTTAAAATGATATTATAAAGTTACATGTAATATGATTTACGTAATGGTATATTTGATTATGTGAGTATTCGACCTATTGATGTATATGTATTGTAGGAAGAAATGGTATATTATACTAATGATTAAGAGTGTATTCAGCCAAAGTAGAAATTATGCATAACTTATATGTTTTGGTATATGAAATTATATTAGAAGGGTATATGATTGATAATAGCTTATTTTAGTTTGAATAGATAAATTTTGTATATGATTAAATGTTGATTTGCTTATGACTTACTAAGCTTAAATAGCTTACTCTGTGCGTGTTTTGTTTACCTCTGTTTTATAGATTTTGGATTCACGTTACGAGCTCAGGGATCGTCAGCAAATCCTATCACATTATCGATTGTTCTTTTGGTATTTTACTAAGTTGATTTTGGGCATATGGCATGTATAGCATATGTGGAATGTTTGATTTTGGACATGTATATGTATATATAAATAGCCATGCGAAAATGGCTAACTAAATGCTCAAGATTATGAAATTTGGTCATGATATATATATGTGTGATATACTTGGTATGATTTGCTATGGTGTTTGATATAACTTGATTTGAGAGAATTAATATGGCTAGTTGAATGGTTGTGATGTGAATGAATAGTTATGTCTTAGGATGTTTAGTTTTGGTATGTTTGATGACTAGTGAAATGGTTAAAAATTGTGGTAAGTTTAGTGATGCAAGATAGGTATATATATTTGATGAATGGATGTTACAATAAAATGGTAACTTGTGAATGAATTATGATTGGATTTTAGTTGTGATTTAGTTGGTTAAATGGTGTACAAGTTGTTGAAATGAAATGTTCTTGAATGAGTAAAAATAGATGCTTGTATGTGCTTGTATGAATGACCCAAAGTGTGGGTGGCATTTTAGCCTTACAAATGGCCTATAAGTGCCCACACGGTTGAGCACACGGGCGTGTGACTCGACCTTGTCCCTCATGGTTATTTCTCCAAAATAAGTCAGGCTCGACCACGGGCTGGACACACAGTCGTATGATTGGCTGTGTGGTGCAAGTCAGTATGTATGCCCTATTTTGACACGGCTTAGACACACGGGCGTGTCTGAGGCCGTGGGAGGCACACGGCCTGCCCATACGGGCGTTTGACCTCTGTAACTTAGAAAAAAAAATTTAAATTTCTGAGATCTTCTGTATGTTTTCAGTTTAGACCCAGCCTATCTCTTAAGCGTGTTTAAGGTCTCGTAGACCTGTTTTAAGGGACACTTTGATTTGATTTGTTGAATAATGATATGAAATGAATGTGGCTGTTTCTGTCTGGTCCGGTAATACCTTTAATCCTATTTCGATGACGATTTCAGGTTAGGGGTGTTACATTTGATTGGTATCAGAGCTATAATTTAGTCGATTCTAGGACTAACGTAGCGCGTATGAGTCTAGCTATACATGCCATATTTTATACTGCGATAGTGTGATGACTTCTGACCTCTGAAAATGTGTTTTCGTATAGTAATGGATCCTGATCGAGACGTAGCTGATGATGTCGAGAGTATAACGCCTGCTCCCGCACAAGGGACAGCGCCGGTTGATTTTGACTGACTTTGAGTAACCAAGAGGGGGAGGCTAGACAAGCCTTCTATCAAATGATGGATGACTGGATTACTCAATATATCCGGACTAATCCGGCTACACAACAACCTCCACCCCCGATTAATCCATCTTCAGTACCTACTATACCTCAAGTGTGTGATCCGCTGAGATTGTTTAACCTCCTGTTGATAAAATCAAAAAAATGGAGCTGAAGAATTTAGAGCTACTGATGATGATGATGCTGAGTGAGCTGAGTTCTGGCTCGATAGTATATTCGAGTGTTTGATGTATTATCCTGCACCCCTGATGAATGTTTATAATGTGCCATACCTCTGCTACGGGACACTGCATATCACTGGTGTAATACACTAGTATTGGTGGTTCCAAAAGAACGAGTGACCTGGGAATTTTTTCAGACTGAGTTCCGTAAGAAATATATCAGTCAGAGGTTTATTGATTAGAAACACAAAGAATTCCTTGAATTGAAACAGGGACGGATGACAATGACAGAGTACGAGCGGAAATTTGTGAGACTCAGTCGGTATGCCGGAGAGTGTGTTTCTACCAAGGCTATTATGTGTAAGATATTTGAAGATAGGCTGAATGAAGACATTAAACTGTTAGTTGGCATACTAGAGATAAAAGAGTTCATGGTACTTGTTGAGCGAGCCTGCAAAGTTGAAGAGCTCAGGAAAAAAAAAAAAGCTGATTCTGAAGCTAGAGATTCACGTAAGAGACCATTCAATAAGTCATTTCAGTCGACCTCAAAGAAATTCTGAGATGATGCTAGCCGTTTGAAGACTACTACGGGTTATTCTAGACGTGATCGAGATAGACCACCTGTGAGCTCGAGAGCCACATGTGAGCTCGAGAGCTCCCTCAGTAGCTAATGTAGGTAATGTCAGATCAAATCAACTCGAGTGTGAACATTGTGGTAAAAGAAATCCCGGTAGTTGCAGATTACATGACAGAGCCTGTTTTAAATGTGGATCTAGAGATCATTTCATTCGGGAGTGTCCAGAGTTAGCGGATCAAAATCTGGTTCAGAATACTAGATCGGGTAATACTGCAGTTCGAGGTAGACCACCCAGAAATACGGGTAATGTGAGTGGCAGTCAGAGAGGGACCAAAGATTTATCTGTTAGATCTGAGGCTCGTGCACCAGCTAGAGCTTATGCTATTCGCACACGCGAGGAGGCTTCATCCCCAGACGTCATTACTGGTACTTTTACCCTCTATGATACTACTGTTGTTGCCTTAATTGATCCTGGTTCAACTCATTCTTATGTGTGTGAGACTTTGGTATTGAGTAAGACTTTACCTGTTGAGTCTACTGAGTTTGTGATTAAAGTATCGAATCCCTTAGGCTTGTATGTCTTGGTTGATAAAGTGTGTAAGAATTGTCCGTTGATGATTCGAGATTCATGTTTTTCGATTGATTTGATGTTGTTTCCATTCGACAAGTTTGATATAATTCTGGGTATGGATTGGTTAACTCTGCATGATGCAATTGTGAACTGTAAATGGAAAACTATTGATTTGCGATGCCAAAATAATGAGATTATTCGGATTGAATCTAATGATTTAAATGGTTTACCAGCAGTGATATCTTCAATGTTAGCTCAGAAATATGTGAGAAAAGGTTGTGAAGCTTATTTTGCTTATGTGCTCGACTCTAAAGTGACTAAAAAGAAGATTGAATTAGTACCTATTGTGTGTGAGTATCTGTATGTGTTTCCTGAAGAGTTAACGGGTTTGCCACCTATTCGAGAAGTTGAATTTGGTATTGAATTAGTGTCAGGGACAAGTCTGATTTCGATAGCTTCGTACAGAATGGCACCTACAAAATTAAAAAAATTGAAAGCACAGTTGTAAGAGTTGACAGATAGAGGTTTTGCATGACCGAGTTTCTCTCCTTGGGGTACACCAGTTTTATTTGTGAAAAAGAAAGACGAAACCATGAGAATGTGTATCAACTAAAGACAACTTAATAAAGTGACTATAATGAATAAGTACCCATTGCCACGGATTGACGATTTGTTCGATAAGTTGAAAGGGGCTATAGTATTTTGAAAGATAGATTTGAGATCAGGCTACTATCAGTTGCGAGTTAAAGACTCTGATGTGCCAAACACTGCTTTTCGAATGAGGTACGGACACTATGAGTTTCTGGTTATGCCTTTCGGACTCACTAATGCACCTGCTGTTTTCATGGGTTTGATGAATCAGATTTTTAGACAGTATCTGGATCGGTTTGTGGTAGTATTCATAGATGATATTCTGATCTACTCCCGTGATGAAACCGAGCATGCTGAACATCAATTGTATGCAAAGTTTAGTAAATGTGAGTTTTGGTTACGCAAAGTCAGTTTTCTGGGCCATGTTGTATCAACATCAGGTATTCGGGTTGATCTGAGTAAATTTTAGCTATACTTGATTGGAAACCTCCGAGAAATGTTTCTGAAGCTTGAAGCTTTCTAGGACTTGCTGGTTATTATAGACGGTTCATGAAAGGTTTCTCTATGATCGCAACACCGATGATGAAGCTGTTACAGAAAGATGTTAAGTTTCAGTGGTCAGAAAAGTGTCCGAAAAGTTTCGATCAGTTGAAAGCTCTTTTGACCAAAGCTCCAGTTTTAGTTCAACCAAAATCGGGTAAAAAATTTGTCGTTTACAGTGATACATCTTTGAGTGGTCTAGGTTGTGTTTTGATGCAGGAAGGCAAAGTCATAGCTTATGCCTGGAGACAGCTGAAGCCGCACGAAAAGAATTATCCGTCACATTATTTGGAGCAGCTATTGTGTTTGCATTGAAGATTTGGCGTCACTATCTGTTTGGTGAGAATGTTATGTTTATTCTGATCATAAAAGTCTGAAGTATTTGATGACCTAGAAAGATCTGAATTTGGGACAACGTCGATGGTTGGAGTTGTTAAAAGACTACGAGCTTGTGATTGACTATTATCCGGGAAAAGCTAATGTTGTTGCTGATGCTTTAAGTCAAAAATCATTATTTGCTTTGTGTGCAATGAATGCGCATATGGTTATATCTGATGATGGTTCGATAATAGCCGAATTAAAAGCAAGACCGTTTCTTTTCAACAAATTTGTGATGCTCAGAAAGTTGATAACGATCTAATAGCAAAGCGAGTTTAGTGTGAAACGAATGTTGAATCTGAATTTTGAATTGATGAAAATGGATGTTTGAGGTTTAGAAACCGAATATGTGTTCTGAGAAACTCAGAGTTGATTCAGATAATTTTGAATGAAGCTCACATCAGCAGATTATCTGTTCATCCGAGTAGCACGAAAATGTATAATGATCTGAAACAGTTCTATTGGTGGTCTGGTATGAAACGAAACATATCTGATTTTGTTTCGAAATGCTTAGTCTGTCAACAAGTAAAAGCTGAGCATTAGGTACCTTCGAGGTTATTTCAGCAGATTATGATACCTGAGTTGAAATGGGACAGAGTCACGATGGATTTTGTATCTGGTTTACCGTTGACACCGAGTAAGAAAGATGCAATCTGGGTTATTGTGGATAGATTGACTAAATCTGCTCATTTTGTTTCGATACACACAGATTTTTCACTTGATAAATTGGCTGAATTATATGTTTCTTAGATTGTGAGATTACATAGTGTGCCTATTTCTATTGTTTCAGACCGAGACCTGAGGTTCACATCGCAATTTTGGAAGAAATTGCAAGATGCTTTAGGTACGAAACTACACTTTAGCACGTCTTTTCATCCGCAAATAGTTCGAACGAATCATTCAGGTACTTGAGGATATGTTGAGATGTTGCATTCTCGAGTTCGAAGGTACGTGGGAATGATACTTACCTTTGATTGAATTTTCCTATAATAACAGGTTTTAATCTAGTATCAAAATGGCACCTTATGAGGCTTTGTACGATCGAAAATGTCATAAACCTTTATATTGGATACACGGGGTTAACTTGATCAAAGAGACTGAACAAAAAGTTATAGTGATTCGAGACAGTTTGAAAGCTGCATCAGATCGTCAAAAGTCATATGCAGATTTAAAACGTAAGGATATTGAGTTTCAGATCAGAGATCAAGTGTTTTTGAAAGTCTCATCGTGGAAGAAAATACTCATTCGGTCGTGTAGGCAAGTTGATTCCGAGATTTATTGGGACGTATGAGATTATAGAGCGTATCAGGCCGGTTGCTTATAAATTGCAGTTGCCACCTGAGTTAGAAAAGATCCATAATGTATTCCATGTTTCGATGTTCCGTGGATACTGATCTGATCCTTCACATGTGATTAGTCCGACAGAGGTTGAGATTCAGTCTGACATGACATATGAAGAAGAATCGATTCGAATTTTGGCTCGTGAATTTAAAGAATTGAGAAATAAGAAAATTTTGTTAGTTAAAGTATTGTGGCAAAAACATGGTATTGAGGAGGCAACTTGGGAGTCAAAGGATACAATGAAAGAGCGTTATCCAAACCTATTTACCGGTAAGATTTTCGAGGACGAAAATCCCTAAGGGGGGAGAGTTGTAACAGCTCAATTTTTGATCCTAATTGGAAAAGTGGTTTTGGGACCACAAATCCGAGTCCGAAAAATATTTTAAAATTGTTTTCAGTGTTTATTATGTGTGAATTTGCTTGTGTTAAATTTTCGTATTTTAATTTCACTATTTGAGTGTCTGATTAAATAAAAGGGCTTAATCGCTTAAAATGAAAATTTGATGGTTAGTTGTGAAAGTGCCTTATTGTTGTTGTCTTTTTAATATGGATGATTTAAGCTGCAATTAGGTCATTTTCAATGTATAGTGGACGACAACATGGGGGTATTATATGTTTTTATATGTTAAATTTTATATAAAATTTAAAGTTTATATTAATATAATATAAAGTTATAATATAATAAACTTAACATAATTAAAAAGCCAATGTTTATTTTTGCTTTCATAACCGAATAAGAAAAATAAAAAGAAAAGAGAAACGAGTTAGGATTAGATCCGTTTATACTATTTTTGTACCTAAGTAAGTTCATATGTAAATAATGCAATGTTGTGATTATTTATTTAATGTTTTCATATTGTATGAATTGTATATTTGATTTTATGAATACATTCGACAAGTTCGACAAAGTTCCGACAAGAGAGAAAATCTGGTTTGAACCTTAGGAATAGATTAGGATACGAGTGACATGTCACTAGGAATTATATAAGTCGAGCTCATGAGATATGCGATATGTGTTTATGTTGTAACACCCCTAACCCGTATCCGTCGCCGGATTAGGGTTACGGGCATTACCGGATAAATCATAACTTCTACTCAAACGATTAAATCTTAGTTAAACATCTTTATCAAATAATTCATTTAAAAATAGACAAATCACTCATGTATCATACATGCTTACTACTCTAACTTAAATCATATACAATATAATCAACAACGAACACAAAATGACCCTGAAATGTACATTACGACAAGTTAATCTTAATATGTAAAGTTTATAAACAAATAAACCATTTCAAAAATCAATTCATTTTAATTACTAATGAAAACAAACCCGATAATCAAAACTTTATGCTATATGGTCAAGATACATAAGTTCATTACATTATCATAGACGCAATTAACAGCTTAGCCGAATGTACGAGAACATATAAATAAGAATTTCATGAACATTACATAACTTGTATTAAACTCAAGTAAAACCAATACTCATGTAAATCAATATTTACCTACAGCTAAAGACATATATAAATAGACATATACAACATTCGATCATTACAATTTATATGTCTCAACCTCAAGCTAGCAGAAGATAAAAGCCATATTCGAATAGCCATGTTATTCATAAAACAAAATTTTCAACCCAAACATAAACGTTGTCCATTATGCACATATCAAACTCAAAGCACATACAATCATCTTAACCGCAACATACCTTCTATATAACATACCTTAACTTAAAAATGCATAAACAGGCCAGGTATAAATTTGCCACAATCCAAGCACATTAAGCATTCAACCATTCACACATATAACTAAGCTTAACTTTTGAATTCCAACCATTATGTCATAAAGCATAAAAACTTAAGTTAACCAAGGAAATAAGCCTTTTTCGCAAGGCTAGGCCATACCAAAAATACAAGCCAAAACTCATTGGTTTTACAACTTAGTCTAACCTATACATGCCTTTGATTCAAAAATCGAATATATATAAGTACCAAAAAGGGGTTGATAGTGTAGTTGACTCCTCTGACGATCCTTGGAGCCCGTAGCTTGAACAAAATCTATAAAACAATGGAAACATATCACACAAGTAAGCTCACTAGCTTAGTAAGTCTTAAGCAACAAGATTAAAACTTATGGTATTTCATATAATTATAAATTCATAACTAATATTGAAACCTTCTTATAAAGCTTAATGACATCAAAGCCGAATATATATATATTTTCCTTAAAAAAATGGATTTCACCATATCACTTTCAAAGCTTAACTCATTGAATCCATGCAAGGTTTTAATACAATTTCTACCTCTTTTAAATTGATTAAAATACCATGTACATAACAACCACATAATTCCAATCGATTAACTATGCAAACATACTCATAATCCTCACACATTTCACTTACCTGAATGGTCGAATCTCAATGATACAACCAAGATTATATACCAATATATATATATAAAACACTTTAGTTATTATATCAAATACACATATCATAATCTTGCAAGAATGTTTTCCTTATACTATATTTTATCAACACCAAATAGTGGTAGAACAACTTACCTTATTTCTCTCAACTATAAAGCTTACACATACCTAAACATTTAGTTTCTTTAAGTAAATAATTTCCACCTTGTCGATGATCTACGAAATCTTTTACTTAATATAAATCACCGGCATTAAGCCTGCTAGGCTACAAAGCCCGAAATTTATCACCGGCGCAAGGCCTGCTAGGCATAAAGTCTGAATTATGTCACCGGCACGAGGCCTGCTAGGCATAAAGCCTGAATTATGTCACCGGCATAAAGCCTGCTAGGCACAGAGCCCGAAATAGATCACCGCCTGCTAGGCACAGAGCCTGAAATAGATCACCGGCACAAAGCCTGCTAGGCACAGAGCCTGAAATAGATCATCTATTACATTCACATATCAAACCAAATACACTTATTCACATCGCATTAAAATAAATTTAAAATCAAGCCAATTTAGTACCTTTGCATTCGGCAACTTCATATATTCATGTTAAAAGTAATCAAATTTCATCATTCATTAGCTTTATAAATTATTCTTTAACGTATATTCGCTTAAGAACTTACCTCGACTGTCGACGGACCGCGTAATCCGGCTATTCGATAACCTTTGTCTTTCGCCGATCCAAATTTGTTTTTCTTTGTTCTTGATCTAAACACATTAAAATTTAGCTCATTCAAATACATTTCATCTCAATTTAGTTCCTAAGCACATAAATAGGCAAATTACCATTTTACCCCTACTATTTCACATTTTTACAATTTAGCCATATTTGTTTAAAACACAGAATACACAAAATTTCTCAATAATACTCAAGGGCCGAATATGTATAGGGACTATACGAGTCCATTTCTTTCACTTAGTTTGCAAATAAGCCCCTCTAAAAATTTATTTTTTACAAATTAATCCTAAATACTCAATTTCACCAAAACTTCCAATACAAAATATACTAATCTTTAACATAAAATCATAAAACATTAAAAACCACAAGAGCATAGTTATGGCCGAACATCAAACATGCTTATTTTTAAAAATTCTAACATGGGTCAGCTATAGTTCGAAGCAACGATCTCAAAAACGTAAAAATTATCAAAAACCGAAAACTAAACATACCTTAATCAAGGTAATTTGTTGCCGAAACTTGAAGCTTTTCTATGGTGTTTTCTTTCATTTCATATTCGGCCAAATGAGAAGATAATGCATGTGTTTTTATTTTATTTTATGACTTTTGTATATTTAACATATAATATAATATAAAAGTAAACTTATAATATAAAATAAATAAATAATAAAACATATTAATGATTACCTAAACAACCATGCCATCCACTATCATGTTAAATGGGCTAATTGCCCTTTTAGGACTCCATTTTAAAAAGCAACTATCAAATGGGTACTTTTTACTATAGTTTATAACTTTTACGCTTTACGTGATTAAGTCCTTTTATTCAATTAAGCACACAAACAATCAAATTTTCATACGAAACTTTCACACATAATAATTCACATATAATAAACACAAAATATAATATTAAAATATTTCTCAGACTCAGATTCGTGGTCCCGAAACCACCATTCCGATTAGGGTCAAATTCAGTCTGTTACATATGTAAATCCGGGTGCTGGCCTTGTACGTTCTACCAGTGGCTGGGTAGCCCGGCATGTGTTGCGGGTACATGTCAGCTTGTGTGAGTAGGCCCGTGATTAGCTCGAAAGTGAGCAATGTGTGATATGTGATATGAGGTAGCATGTGGCTACGTATAAAGCACTATGTGCAAGCTTTCTGTGTATCCGATAGTGTTCCAAGTGTTCAACGGGTAAATCAGTGGGTTATTCGACAAGTAAGTTAATGATGAGGAAATATGAAAATGTGTTGCGAGTTGGTACAGGTATGTACGTAAAACTCATGAGTAAAGGATTTGGTATGCTATGAATATGTGGGAAGAATGCTTATAAGAAAATGATGCTTATGAGACTTGTTGACAATTATGAAACTTTGCTTTATGCTTACTCCCATTTCTTTTCCATTTTCTTATAGTCTCGCCAAGCTAGCTCGGGGATCGAAGGACGTTGGAGCTCGATTCACACTGTCAAACTAATCTTTTGGGTATAGTGAATTTAAGTATTTTGAGTATGACATGTATAGGGACTTGGTCTTTTTGTTATATGCCATATTGGTTAGCAAAAGGTGTTGCCTTGTGATGATAGTTGATTCATTTTGTATAAGGCTATGGGATGTGGCTCATATTGATTATGTGGTTGTAAACCTATTCATATATGCATGCATGTGCCAATGTCATTATGATATGGTTTATGGTTATTGATAGTTGAATAATGATGTGTTACCTGTGATTATGGATGTTTGATGATGGTTAAACACTTAGTTATGCCATGTGAAGTGTCTTGGAGTTATGTATACGCTTGAATTGGTGTGTAGGTTGGTGTAAGTATGGGTGGCAAAAAGGCTTGGTAAGTAGCCTTACTTTATCCACACGGGTAGACACACGGGTGTGTGTCTAAGCCGTGTGTCGCACACGGCTTACCCCATAGGCGTGTGTTATGGCCGTATGTCGAATGCATCCATATTAATGCAAAACAGAATGTCCCCTATTTTGGATACGGCCTGAAACACGGGTGTGTGATATGCCTCACGTGCGTGTCCCTTCACCTACACGGGCGTGTGGACCCTTTTTCATGAAAAATTTTCTAAGTATCCCGAATATTTCCAAAGTTCTCAGTTTAGTCCCAAACCACTCCTAATATATGTTTCGGGCCTCGTAGGCTCGTATTAAGGACATTATGAATGTATTTGAAATGTTTTAAAATTGAATGGAATTTTTTGTTTCGGTTTTGTATGAATGCTCGTGTTTAAGTCTAGTAATGCCTTGTACCCTGTTCCGACATCGAATACTGATAAGGGGTGTTACATTTAGTGTATCAGAGCTACGATTTAGTCGATTCTTGGACTAACGTAACATGTGTACAAGTCTAGCTATACATGCCATGGAATGAATTATGATAGTGTGACGACTCCTAACCTTTTAAATTGTGTTATCATATAGTTATGGATCTCGATTGAGCTATGGCGGATGATGTAGAAAGTAATGCGCCGTCTCCTGCTCAATGCGCAGCGCCAGTTGAAAGTAGACCCGTGACTGTGAGTCTGAGAGAAGGAGAAGAGGCTAGGGAAGCCTTTCTCTATATGATGAACGTCTGGTATACGGAGTTTGTTCGAATGAACCCGAACGCACACTCAACCCCATCCACCCCTACCTATTCTTCAGCCAGTTCCCATAGCACCTCAAGGTATGGACTTCATGAGATTAAATAGACCTCTAGTGGATAAGATTCGAAAACAAGGAGCCAAAGAGTTTCGAGCTAGTATAGATGATGATCCCGAAAGGGTAGAGTTCTGGCTTGAGAACACCATCAGGGTCTTTGATGATTTGTCTTGCATGCCTGAAGAATGTATGTAATGTGTTGTGTCACTCCTAAGATATTCGACTATCAGTGGTCAAAAACTCTCGTGCCAGTGGTGCCGAGAGAGAAGGTAAGGAAGAAGTATATCAGCTAACGGTTTATAGATCAGAAACATAAGGAATTTCTAGAGCTAAAACAGGGCCAAATGTCTGTAACCGAGTATGAACGCGAGTTTGTTAGACTAGTAAGTATGCTCAGGAGTGTGTTTCCACTGAGTCTACCATGTGCAAAAGATTCAAGGATGGGTTGAATGAGGACATCCGCTTATTAGTTGGAGTTCTTGAGCTGAAAGAATTCGTGGTACTGTTTGATCGAGCTTGTAAAGATGAATAATTAAGCAAAGAAAAGAGAAAAACTGAGTCTGAGGCTAGAGATGCAAGGAAAAGCCCAATGTGTAACATCCTGCAAAGGGCCTATACATTTTCGGTTTAATTGTACGAAATGAAAAGTCTTAAGTACTATGAATAAATTTCTAATATTTTTGGAAATGAAAATGGAAATTAATATTTTTGGAAACCTAGAAATGCATGGAAATGAAAATGGAAATGAATATTTTTGGAAACCTAGAAATGCATGGAAATGAAAATGGAAATGAATATTTTTGGAAACCTAGAAATGCATGGAAATGAAAATGGAAATGAACATTTTTGGAAACCTAGAAATGCATAGACATGAACATTTTTGGAAAGTAGGAAATGTAAGGAAATGATACAAAAATGGAAAGTACACATTTCTGGAAACTTGGAAATGTAAGAAAATGGCAAGTTTACAGAGCCGATCGAAAATTTTAGGAAACTTAGAAATGACGTAGAAATGTCAAGACTTAAAGTTTAAAATAGGAAATTAAGGCAAGGTGGCCTTAAAAGAAAAAGTTTGTGAAGTTTGACACACAAACAGGCTTGGAAAAGTGGCCTGAAGGTGCCACTTAGGGCCTATGACAATGGCGCCATATGCAAGAGGAATGGGCCTGGGTTCGAGTCACTTGGGAAGCAAATAAAGGAGGTTTTATTTTTGCTTCCATAAGCCAAGGAGTGGATGGCAAGGCTTCTAGAAAAAGGGAGGTTTATCCTCTTTAAAATTTGACTATTAAGGATAAATAAAGGATTTTTTTTTAATTGGAGAGATAAATGATGATTTATCTTAAGTATTTTCAAAAGGGAATTTATTTATCATAATTTCCATGAGATAAAGGCTGGATTAAACTCTTTTATTTTATGATAATTAAAGGATAAAGCTATCAAATTGAAGAGTGGTGGCCAAGTAAGGGACTCATTAGCTGATAATTTCGTCTATAAAAGGAAGGAAGGAGGGATACTCATTAGTTTTCTTTTTTTCTTTGCTCTGCCGAAATTCTTAGTGTTCTCTCCTCTTCTCTTTTCTTTTCTAGCCAAATTCCCTAGCCCCCTCTCTCTTTTATTCAAAACCAAAAACACAATCCAACCAAGCCGAAATTCTGCCCGAATCTTTGTTGTGACAGAAGGGTGTTGCCGATTTCATTCAAAAAGGTAAGATCAGCTATTATTTGATTTTCAATCTCTTTAGCCGAAATATAGGAATCTAACTCCTTTAGAATTCCATGACCGAAATTTGAAAGGTTTTCTTTGGGGTCTAGTAGTTGTCGACTACAAGGAGAAGTACAACGAAGTTTCGGGATTTCTAAGACTCAAGGTAAGTCATATGAATATTCGGCCATAGGCCATTTAAAGATGATTAAGTGTTAGAAATCAATCTAACATGTGCTTATAGGATTTTCGACAGACTTATAAGGCAAGGTTTTCGGGATTTGAACAAAAAGGAAATCGACACCAAGGTAAGTGTATAAATCCTACTAGGATTTGGATTTGTGGTTGAAAAGGTTTATTAATATGTTTAAATGATTGACCGAATATAGGAGTTAAAGATCTAAATCAGTAGATCAGTTCTTCGGGATTTCAAGGACTTCATTAAGCGAATCAAGTGTGTAATCCCCACTATCTTTTAATATGTCACATGGCAATATTTTAATCTATGAGTATATATATGAATGAGAATATGGCTAAGTACCCAAATGTGGTACAAAAGTACTGTGCACGCGTTCCTACTTCTACTAGGAATATGAAATATGTTATTCGTAACATGAGAATTTTATACGATTGTGAACCCTGGTATATTATGCTTATTAATACATGGGGCATATGGTCGTATATTGAAAGGGGAAGTGAAAAGTGGTGACTTAAGACCACAGTAATCTGAAAAGTGGTGACCTAAGACCACAGTAATCTGAAAAAGTGGTGACCTAAGACCACAGTAATATGAAAAGTGGTGACCTAAGGCCACAGTAATCTGAAAAGTGGTGACCTAAGACCACAGATGCGGTGACTTAATCCCGCAATTTGGTGTGTAGCGGAAGGAGGGTCGACTTAGTAGTCCCCACGGTGTGTTTGGCAGGTACGGGGGTGTATAGCGGATGGCATCTAGGTTTTGGGTTCGGGTTTGCATCATTATTTTGAATTAATGTATGAAAATGTTATGTTCGGTATGCCTTGATTTATTAAATTGTAGTGTTGGTTACACATTGAGTCAGTTTGACTCACCCCGTTGTGGGACTATTTTTAGGTGACGAACAGTAATAGACCGGGCTCGGCAGAAGCTTAGGGATGGCCATGCACAGTAAGGAATTTAATTAATGTGGATTTTATTTTTATCAAGTACTTAAACTTAAAGTTTGGGGAAATTTTCAAAACTAAATTCTGCTATACTTTAAAAGGGTAATATGGTGATTTTAAAACTAGGGTTTTCATAAAAACACGGCTAGTTCCCTTTTGGGTTTTAATTATTGTGTTTAGCCTATGACCGAGTCCTCTTGGTCAGGGTGAACCGAAGCTACGCACCAGGTAGGATTCCAGCGAAGAGGAGGTGAGTCACTAGGTCTGCTTAAGTACCAGGCTCTTCCGGATCCAATCCTAGACATGCGCACAGGGGTTACGACACCCTAACTCGGCGACTTAGCCATAGGGTTGTTTAGTTAGGCACTTAAGTCTTATGTAAGTGTTTGAGTAGACTACTCCTAGGGTTCGAGTTCCTATCATGCTATTCTACGTTCCATGCCTTTTCTACCCTTCTAATATTCATAGCATAATTCACATAATCACCCAAATAGTTAGGGGTACTTACCTGGTGGACTGCGGGTCAGAGACTTGGGTGCCATGCCAGAAACCCTGCTCATCTTCAAAAATACTTTCATAACACTCATTTGGGCTCGATTTGAAAACGTTTTGGGCCTTAAACCCCTAGGCCAAGGGTTTGAAACTGGGCTCTGATACCAAACTGAAGCACCCCAAACCCGGCCCACGAGCTTTGACCAGATTTGGTATGTTCCTCAAGAAAACCAGTTTCAAATTCTTTTGTTACTTAGAGAAAACTTGTGCGATTAAAAAAAATATTGTTTAGGTTAGGCTTGTGTTGAAATAGACTCGATTTTATTTTTGAAAACCCCTTTTTAATATTAAGTGATAAAACAATTAGGATTTAGTTTAAAGAAATTTTTACTTAAACTTTAATAAATAAGGTTCCTAAACATAATAAATAATAAATGTAAAATGATTCAACTATGGCCTATGGCCTTATTACAACAAATAATTTCCAAATAATTCAAGTACTTAAAAAAAACTAATAGTTCCATAAAAATAAAGACTTCATGTTGAGCATGGCCACCACAAGTTCTGCTCGTCCCGTCCCATCACCGCTCATCACCTGAAACATGGTCCCACAACGGGGTGAGTCAAACAGACTCAATATGTACACGACACTAAATCATAATAGAATTAGGCATACAAGAGTTACACATTCAGAACAATGAATACAAGTTATGATGCATTCCCAAACCCAAACCTAATTGTCCATCCGCTACACACCCCAGTACCTGCCAGTCACACTGTGGGGACTACTAAGTCGACCCTCCTTCCGCTACACACCAAATTGCGGTCTTAGGTCACCGCATTTGTGGTCTTAGGTCACCACATTCAGATATCGCGGCCTTAGGTCACCGCATTCAGATTACTATGGTCTTAGGTCACCACATTCAGATACCACGGTCTTAGGTCACCGTGTTCGTGGTCTTAGGTCACTACATTCACTTCCCCTTTAAATAACCCATATGCCCCATTTTGTAATATGCATTAATATGCCAAAGTTCACATTCTTATTCTCATGTTACAAATAACATATTTCATGTTCCTAGTAGGAGTAGGAAACGTACCTGAGTACTTAGTACCATAACATGGTACCTTAGCCACTTTCTTATTCTTAATATCACATATTTTAATTAAACATAGCCATAAAACATATTATAAAATAGTGTGGGGTACACACCTGATTCGCTTAACAATTTCCTTGAGATCTCGAAATCTGATCTACCGCTTAGATCCTTAAACCCTACATTGATTTATCACTTATTACCTTAATAAAAAGCCATTCGGCCACAAATCCAAATCCTAGTAGGATTAGTATTCTTAAAACTTACCTTGTTGCCGATTGGGACACCAACAAATCCCGAAATTGATCCTTGTTTTCCTAGGAATGTTGAAATTCCTATAACCTTGCGTTAGATTTAATCTAACCATTAAAACATAAAACATGGCCTTTGGCCAAATATACATATGTCTTACCTTAATCTTAGAAATCCCGAAACTCACCGAATAACTAGGGAACACGTGGCCTATGGTGTACCTTCGGGAAAAGAACTTCTCCTTCCTTGTAATCGACACTTAGTAAATCCTGAAAGATCTCTTTAAAGTTTTGGCAACAAGATATTAATGGGGTTAGTCCTAGATTTCGGCAAATCTTAAAAGAAAAAGGATGAAATCGAATGAGATCTTACCCTTACTTGAAGAAATTGATTGCCCCTTCACTTCAACCTTTAGAGATTCGGCTATGGCTAGATGATGATCTCACAACTTTCGGTTTTGGAGGGATTAGAAAGAAAAGAGAAGGAAGAATAAAGATGGAGGATTCGGCTAGCACACAAGGTATTTCGGCTTGGCAAAAATAAAAGAAGAAGAAGATTTGGTGAAGAGAATTCGGCAGAGGCTTTCAAAGAACAGAAAATAATGCAAAATGGCCTCTCTTTTCCTTTTATAGCCGAAATTACTAACTTAGAATCCCTTACTTGGCCATCACTCTTCCATTTTAGTAGCTTTATCTCTTTAATTATCACTAAAATAAAAGATAATTCAGCAACTATCCTTACTTAGCCGAAATTATTAAACTCAAAGTCCCTGACTTGGCCATCACTTCTCCCTTGTTTTCCTAATTAAAGAATAATTCCTCATTTATCTCTTTATTCAAATCAAAAGAATTTAATCCAACAATTATCTCTTGAAAATAATGATAAATAAATCCATTATTTATCCCTTATTTATCCACTATTTATCTCTTAAAAATAAAAGAATAAAAGCTCCTAAATTATAACCCATGTGCCGTCCACCTCTGTCCATCCTTGTAACAA
Source organism: Gossypium bickii (assembly GCA_025503065.1). NCBI lineage: Eukaryota > Viridiplantae > Streptophyta > Magnoliopsida > Malvales > Malvaceae > Gossypium > Gossypium bickii. The sequence goes on along the minus strand of CP106718.1, from coordinate 49,486,232 downwards.
AATAAAACTTTTATTTTGCTTCCCCATGACTCGAACCTTGGCCCACTACCCCTGTATGTGGCGCCATTTCAGAGGCCCTAAGTGGCATCTTCAGGCCACTTTTCCAAGCCCGTTTGTGTGTCAAATTTCACATACTTTTTCTTTTAAGGCCACCTTGCCTTAATTTCCTCTTTTAAACTTTAAAACTTGACATTTATTTTCATTTCTAAGTTTCCAAAAATTTTCGTTCGGCTCTTTAAACTTGACATTTCCTTACATTTCCAAGTTTCCAGAAATGTTCACTTTCCTTTTTTGAATCATTTCTAAATCATTTTCCTAGTTTCCATAAATGTTCACTTTCCACTTTATTCCTTTACATTTTCAGGACATTACCCTTACATTTCCTTGCATTTCCTTACATTTCCTTGCATTTCCTTACATTTCAATACATTTCCTCACATTCCCTTACATTTCCTTACATTTCCATACATTTCCATACATTTCCATACATTTCCTTACATTTCCTTACATTTCCATACATTTCCTTACATTTCCTTACATTTCCTTACATTTCCTTACATTTCCATACATTTCCTTATTTCTAGAATTCACATAACACATTCATAATTCATAAAACATGCCATTTTACCACATGGTTCCTTGTGTCATGCTTCACACGGAGTTTCTTTTAAAGCCTCATTTACCTAGCTCCCCTTTTTACTTAAAAACCAATAATTTTCCAAAGCTTTCTTCTTCCATCCTAGAATTTTAAAAACCCTTAATACACTTCCAACACTGCCAAAACCTACTAACTCATGAATTAGGCACGAACGCATAACCCCTAATCTAGGATGTTACCCCGAAAAATTTCTGATTTGTGAAAATTACAAAAATACCCTTAGTGGTAAAATTACCAAAATGCCCTTGATTCACAAAATGTCAAACTTTTCAACGGTTTTGATGAAACTTTATTATTTTATAAATGTTCACAAACCCTAATATGCAAACTATCAAAAATATCTTGAGTTTGGAAAATTACAAAATTGCCCCTAACTTACAAAATGACCAAAATGACCCTGGTTTCCGAAATTTTTGCAAACATCACCATTTGAAAAGTGGAACTCTCAGGAAGAACCCTCAAAGTTTTACAACTTCTGAAATATCCCTGATCTATTAAGTTTTACAAAATTTGCCCTGGTTTGTGAAAAATTACTGAAATACCCCTAAGGTCAAAATTTACCGAAATACCCCGGATTCTAAATTTTTTTTCCAAAATACCCTGGGACTTTGAAATTACCAAAATACTTTTTGGACAAATCACCAAGGAAAGTTTTCTTTTGAAAAATTACGAAAATGCCCCTGTAGGACAAAATTACGAAAATACCCCTGGGTAGTGCAAAAACAACAGCGATGAAAACTACAACGTTTCTCTGAATGAACAAAAGTTCATGCTTGTTTGATGGATGAATGAATGAATGGAAAGACTGTGTGTTTTTATGAATACAAAAGAACCACTCCTAAATTCTCTTTCATAAAACTTCTTCGCGGGTAAATAAGTGGAACAATGACTAATTCATAAAAATTTTTAATCAGATCTCGACGTTAGAAAATGAGCTCTAGAGGACGTGGACGCCGTGGACGAGGTAGAGGAAGAATGACTAGGTCAAAACCCGTTAGATCGGGTCAAGGATCAGATAATGAAGTACCACCGCCACCACCACCCCCACCCCCAGCTGTTGGTGTTGAGCAACAAGCTCAAACGGGGGAAGATGCTGTGTCGCAGCCTGTGCTGCGAGTTTTGGAATTGGTGGCTGTGCAGGAGAAAATTCAGGGAATCGAAAGTCTGTGCCTGAACGGCTTCGAGCAAATGGAGCCGAAATGTTTCGTGGAGTGTCTGGAGTAGCACCCAGTACAGCTGAGTACTGGTTGGAAGCAACGGAGCGCATCATGGATGAGCTTGATCTGACCCGTGAGGAAAAGTTAAAGGGAATGGTGGCACTGTTACGCGATGAAGCGTATCAATGGTGGTTAATTGTGCGGGATGGTGCCACGGCTGAGGATCTGACATGGGAGTACGTTAAGGAAGCGTACCAAAAGAAGTATGTGGGAACTAGGTACACTGATGAGCAAAGGAAAGCTTTTCTGGGGCTGGTCCAAGGAAATAAGTCGGTTGCAGAATATGAGGTTGAATTCCTGAGGTTGAGCCGGTACGCTCGAGGAGTCGTGGCAACTGAACATGAGCGCTGTGTCCGTTTTGAGGACGGGCTAAGGGATGATCTAAGATTGTTGATAGCACCGCATCAGGAGCGGGAATTTTGTGCGTTAGTGGAAAAGGCTAAAGTGGCTGAAGGAATTAAGGATTCTGCAAGGCAGAACACTGATCGGAATAGGCCAGAAAGAGGTTTTGGATCGTCTGGATCATCTGGGAATAAGAGGCCTAGAGTTGATGGGCCGCGAGGTTAGCGAGCTGGATCAGAAGGGCGGTATCGACCTTGTGATGTGTGTGGAAAGAAGCATTTGGGAGAGTGTTGGAGGAAAACAGGAGGATGTTTTAAGTGTGGGTCCAAGGACCATGTGGTCAAAGAATGTCCTAAGAACTTAGATGAAAGCCGACCGGCAACTCAGAATGTTAGTCAGGCTGGTAGAGGTGGACAGCAGCCTCAGCAAGGTCGTGGACCGAACCATGGAGGAAATGGTTCGGGCCGAGGGGCGTGAGAGCACCAAGCGAGAGATGCCAAGGTGCAGACGCGAGGCAACCAAGGTTGGTTTATGTAGTTGGCCGTTGCGAAGAGGAAGATGTGCCAGATATGACAACGGGTATGTTCCTTATTTCTGGAATACCCTTAATTGCTTTGCTTGTTATAGGGTTAGCTTATTCTTGTATTGCTAGTGAAGTGCCTGAAACTTTGGATGTGAACCTAGAGAATGTGCCTAGAAAGTATGATGGTTCTATTAAGATCAGAGTGCGCAGCATAAGCATAGTGCAGCGAGTTAAGATGTACGGTTGTTCGTTAGTAAGTAATTTCAAGGACGAAATTATTTTTAAGGGGGGTAGAACTGTAACATCCTGGAAAGGGCCTATGCATTTTCGGTTTAATTGTACGAAATGACAAGTCTTAAGTACTATAAATAAATTTCTAATGTTTTTGGAAATGAAAATGGAAATGAATATTTTTGGAAACCTAGAAATGCATGGAAATAAAAATGGAAATGAATATTTTTGGAAACCTAGAAATGCATAGAAATGAAAATGGAAATGAACATTTTTGGAAACCTAGAAATGCATAGACATGAACATTTTTGGAAAGTAGGAAATGTAAGGAAATGATACAAAAATGGAAAGTACACATTTCTGGAAACTTGGAAATGTAAGAAAATGGCAAGTTTACAGAGCCGATCGAAAATTTTAGGAAACTTAGAAATGACGTAGAAATGTCAAGATTTAAAGTTTAAAATAGGAAATTAAGGCAAGGTGGCCTTAAAAGAAAAAGTTTGTGAAGTTTGACACACAAAGAAGCTTGGAAAAGTGGCCCGAAGGTGCCACTTGTGGGCCTATGACAATGGCGCCATATGCAAGAGGAATGGGCACAGGTTCGAGTCACTTGGGAAGCAAATAAAGGAGGTTTTATTTTTGCTTCCATAAGCCAAGGAGTGGACGGCAAGGCTTCTAGAAAAAGGGAGGTTTATCCTCTTTAAAATTTGGCTATTAAGGATAAATAAAGGATTTTTTTAATTGGAGAGATAAATGATGATTTATCTTAAGTATTTTCAAAAGGGAATTTATTTATCATAATTTCCATGAGATAAAGGCTGGATTAAACTCTTTTATTTTATGATAATTAAAGGATAAAGCTATCAAATTGAAGAGTGGTGGCCAAGTAAGGGACTCATTAGTGATAATTTCATCTATAAAAGGAAGGAAGGAGGGATACTCATCGCTTTTCTTTTTCTCTGCTCTGCAAAATTCTTAGGGTTCTCTCCTCTTCTCTTTTCTTTTCTAGCCGAATTCCCTAGCCTCCACTCTCTTTTATTCAAAACCAAAAACACAATCCAACCAAGCCGAAATTCTGCCAAAGCCGAACCTTTGTTGTGACAGAAGGGTGTTGCCGATTTCATTCAAAAAGGTAAGATCAGCTATTATTTGATTTTCAATCTCTCTTAGCCGAAATATAGAATCTAACTCCTTTAGAATTCCATGGCCGAAATTTGGAAGGTTTTCTTCGGGGTCTAGTAGTTGTCGACTACAAGAAGAAGTACAACGAAGTTTCGGGATTTCTAAGACTCAAGGTAAGTCATATGAATATTCGACCATAGGCCATTTAAAGATGATTAAGTGTTAGAAATCAATCTAATATGTGCTTATAGGATTTTCGACAGACTTATAAGGCAAGGTTTTCGGGATTTGAACAAAAAGGAAATCGACACCAAGGTAAGTGTATAAATCCTACTAGGATTTGGATTTGTGGTTGAAAAGGTTTATTAATATGTTTAAATGATTGACCGAATATAGGAGTTAAGGATCTAAATCAGTAGATCAGTTCTTCGGGATTTCAAGAACTTCATTAAGCGAATTAAGTGTGTAATCCCCACTATCTTTTAATATGTCACATGGCAATATTTTAATCTATGAGTATATATATGAATGAGAATATGGCTAAGTACCCAAATGTGGTACAAAAGTACTCAGGTACGTTTCCTACTTCTACTAGGAATATGAAATATGTTATTCGTAACATGAGAATTTTATACGATTGTGAACCCTGGTATATTATGCTTATTAATACATGGGGCATATGGTCGTATATTGAAAAGTGGTGACTTAAGACCACAGTAACCTGAAAAGTGGTGACCTAAGACCACGATGTCCAAACGTGGTGACCTAAGACCACGATGTCAAAAAGTAGTGACCTAAGACCACAGTATTCTGAAAAGTGGTGACCTAAGACCACAGATACGGTGACTTAATCCCTCAATTTGGTGTGTAGTGGAAGGAGGGTCGACTTAGTAGTCCCCACGGTGTGTTTGGCAGGTACGGGGGTGTGTAGCGGATGGCATCTAGGTTTTGGGTTCGGGTTTGCATCATTATTTTGAATTAATGTATGAACATGTTATGTTCGGTATGCCTTGATTTATTAAATTGTAGTGTTGGTTACACATTGAGTCAGTTTGACTCACCCCATTTGTGGGAAATATTTTTCGTGTGATGAGCAATAATGGACCGGGTCGGCAGGAGCTAAAGGTGGCCATGCATTGCAAGGAGAAATTTAAAGATTTGGACTTTTATTTTACTCAGTACTTTAATTTTGTTTTTTTTAGGTTTTGGTTGATGTAATAAGGCCATAAGGCCCAAGTTGGATAGTTTTATTTCTTTGCTTTTATTTTTAATTATTATGTTACGAATTACTTTTAATTAAGTTCAATTAAGTTTATTTTAAAAATAAACCCTAAATTGTTTTGTCACCATAATTAAATGATTTCTAAGTAAAATAAATGGGTTTTCGCTCTAAGCCCAATCCAAAATGATATTTTCTCTAAAATTACACAAATTTTCCCTAAGTAATAAAGAACTTTGAAACCGGTTTACTTAAGGAACATACCAGATCCGGTTCAGGCTCGTGGGCCGGGTGTGGGGTGTTTCACAATGGGTAAGTCATTCCAATCTCAGTCGAAGAGATCCAGAGATTTGTATTCTCGAACGAGTGCTTTAGCTGGGTATCCTAATAAATATCATGGGAAACAATACTCGGACTCTAAAGCCCAAACCACATCAGTAGCAAGTGTTGGTAACCCTAAGACTGGTAGGCTTGAATGCCATCACTGTAGCAGACGACACCCCAGTGAATGTAGAATGTATGACTAGACTTGTTTTAGGTGTGGATCTCATGACCACTTTATTAAAGATTGCCCAAAGATGGTTGAGAAGGATAAGTTATAGGCTGCAAGATCTGGTAATGTTGCTCCTAGAGGGAGGCCACAAAGAAATTTAGGAAATAGAGCAAGTAGCAAGGGTGCACCTAAAGATCCGGCTGTGAGATCTGAGGGTAGAGCACCTGTGAGGACTTATGCCATTCGCGCTCGCGAAGAGTCTTCATCTCCTAATGTGATTACGGGTACATTTTCTTTCTATGATATTCATGTTGTTGCTTTGATTGTTTCGGGATCAACCTATTCTTATATTTGCATGAAATTGGTATCTAGCATGAATATGCCTGTTGAGTCTACAGAATTTGTGATAAAAGTGTCAAACCCATTAGGCAAGTATGTGTTAGTTAATAAAGTATGTAAGAATTGTCCTTCGATGATTAGATGTCATTGTTTTCCAGCTAATCTTATGCTTTTGTCGTTTGGTTAATTTGATATAATACTTGGTATGGATTGGTTGACCATGCATGATGTAGTAGTGAACTGTGGAAGGAAAATTTTTGAGTTGAAATGTGAAAGTGGTGATATTCTTCGGATTGAATCAGATGAATCGAGTAGCTTCCCTGTAGTGATTTCTTCTATGACTGCTTAGAAATGTATAAGAAAGGGTTGTGAAGCTTATCTTGCATTTGTGTTTAATCCCAAAGTGTCTAAGTTAAAGATTGAGTCAGTGCCGGTAGTATGTGAGTATTCGGATGTGTTTCCGGAGGAGTTGCCCGGATTGCCTCCTATTAGGGAAGTTAAATTTGGTATTGTTTTGATTCCTGGTACCGCACTTATTTCGATTGCTTCGTATAGGGTGGCTCCGACGAAATTAAAAGAGTTGAAGGTTCAGTTACAAGATTTTACGGATAAGGGTCTCGCGAGACCTAGTTAGTCTTCATGGGGTGCAGCGGTACTATTTGTGAAAAAGAAAGATGGTTCAATGAGATTATGCATTGACTACCGACAGCTCAATAAGGTAACCATAAAGAACAAGTATCCCTTGCCCAGGATTGATGATTTGTTTGACCAATTGAAGGGAGCCACAGTGTTTTCAAAGATAGATTCAAGGTCCGGTTACTACCAGTTGAGAGTTAAGAAGTTAGATGTGCCGAAAACAGCATTTCAGATGAGGTATGGTCATTATGAATTTCTAGTTATGCATTTTGGTTTAACGGATGCTCCTGCTGTATTTATGGATTTGATGAACCGTATTTGGATAAATTTGTTGTTGTTTTTATTGATGATATACTGATTTATTCTCGTGATGAGACCGAGCATACCGAGCACTTGAGAACGATTTTGCAAACTTTGAGAGATAAACAGTTGTATGCTAAGTTTAGTAAAAGTGAATTTTGGCTTAGAGAAGTTGGATTTTTGGGCCACATTGTTTCGGGTGATGGTATTAGAGTTGACCCGAGTAAGATTTCGGCCATTGTTGAATGGAAACCGTCGAGGAATGTGTCAGAGGTTAGAAGCTTTCTAGGCTTAGCCAGTTATTACAGACGGTTTATTAAAGGATTTTCCACGATTGCTACTCCAATGACAAGGTTGTTATAGAAATATGTCAAGTTTAAATGGATAGAAAAATGTCAACAAAGTTTTGAGAAACTAAAGGCATTGTTGACCGAGGCACCAGTATTAGTGCAACCGGAATCGGGCAAAGAATTTGTGATTGGGTTGTGTACTTATGCAAGAAGGCAAGGTGATAACTTATGCCTCGAGGCAGCTGAAACAACATAAGAAAAATTATCCGACACATGATTTGGAGCTAGCCGCCATTGTGTTTGCGTTGAAGATTTGGAGACACCATTTGTATGGCAAGAAATTTCGAGTATTTATTGATCATAAACGTTTAAAGTATTTGATGACTCAAAAGGATTTGAACCTACGGGAAAGGAGATGGCTAGAGTTATTAAAAGATTACGAGTTAGTGATTGACTACCACTTGGGAAAGGCGAATGTGGTCGCCGATGTTTTGAGTAGGAAGTTGTTATTTGCTTTGAGGGCTATGAACACTTAGTTGGATTTATCAGATAATGGTTCTATTCTAGCTGAGTTAAGAGCTAGACCGATGTTCCTCTAAGAGATTTATGAAGCTTAGAAAAGTGACAGCGATTTGCAAGACAAAAGAGTTCAATGTGAGTCAGGTATTGAATCATATTTTCAGGTTGGTTCCGGTAATTGCTTAATGTTCTGATATAGGATTTCTATTCTTAAAAATACCGAGTTGATTTAGAAGATCTTGTGTGAGGCACATAGTGGCTGTTTGTCTATTCATCCCGGTAGTACGAAAATGTATAATGACTTGAAGAAATTGTATTGGTGGCCAAGTATGAAAAGAGATATTTCTGAGTTTGTTTCGAGATGCTTAATTTGTCAGCAAGTAAAAGCTGAACAACAAGTACCTTCCGGATTACTTCAGCCTGTGATGGTTCCCGAGTAGAAATGGGACCATATTACTATGGATTTTGTGACAGGGTTTCCTTTGACTCTGAGAAAGAAAGATGTCGTATGGGTTGTTGTAGATCAATTGACAAAGTCGACTCACTTTATACCAGTACGTACCGACTACTCACTTAACAAGCTAGCTAAGTTGTATATTTTTGAAGTTGTCAGATTGCACGGAGTGCCTATGTCGATTATATTGGATAAAGATCCGAGGTTCACTTCGCGATTTTGGAAAACATTACAAGAAACTTTGGGTACGAAATTGAATTTTAGTACCGCTTTCCATCCGCAAACTGACGGTCAATCGGAATGAGTAATTCAGATTCTTGAAGACATGCTCCGGTGTTGTATTCTTGAGTTCCAAGGTAGTTGGGAAAAGTATTTACCGTTGGTGGAATTTGCCTACAACAACAGTTTTCAGTCGAGTTTGAAAATGGAGCCTTATGAGGCATTATATGGGCGTAAGTGTCGAACGCCGTTGTATTGGACTGAACTCAGAGAAAATCAGATTCACGTGGTTGACTTAGTCAAAGAAATCGAAGAAAAAGTAAAGGTAATTCGTGATTATTTAAAAGCAGATTCAGATAGATAGAAATCCAACGTGGATTTGAAACGGAAAGAGATTGAGTTTCAGGTCGGTGATAAAGTATTCTTGAAAGTGTCTCCATGGAAGAAAGTTCTCAGATTTGGCCAGAAAGGCAAGCTAAGTCCACGTTTTATTAGACCGTATGAGATTACTGAAAGAATAAGGCCAGTAGCATATAAAGTGGCTTTGCCATCTGAATTGGAAAATATCCATGATGTGTTCCATGTGTCTATGTTGCGCCGTTACTGATCAGACCCTTCGCATGTGATTTCACCGACATAAGTTGAGATTCGACCGGATATGACATATGGCAAAGAGCCAGTTAAGATTTTGGCTCGTGAAGTCAAAGAATTGAGAAACAAAAGTATTTCCCTGGTGAAAGTGTTATGGAAAAGACATGGGGTTGAAGAGGCTACATGGGAACTCGAGGAAAACATGAGAAACCAGTACCCAAATCTTTTTACTGGTAAGATTTTCGGGGACGAAAATCCCTAAGGGGGAGATTTGTAACATCCCGATTTTGGGCCTAGTCGGAATAGTGGTTTCAAGACCACAAATCTGAAGTAGAAATATTTGTTTTATGATTGTTTTAAGGTCCATGACATGTTTGCATGATTGAGTGAAAGTTTCATGAAGAAATTTTTTGAATAAATGTCCAATTTAACTTTTAGGACTAAATTGTAAAAGTTGCAAAATATGAGATTCTAGAAACTTTAAGTATGAAATAGCTTTGAATTATTAATTAGAGGTCCTTAAATAGCAATTTGACCAATTTCCATATTTTTGAACAAAAATAGGCATGAATAGGAAAAAAATTGAAAACAAATGGCATTTTCGTCAATTGGTTAATAAAAGAATAAAAAGGGAAAACAAGTCAAAAATTGTGTCCATCTTCCTCCCCCATTGCCGAAATTTCTAAGGAGCCATTGCTAGGGTTTTGTTCATACTTTCAAGCTCAATAAGCAAGAAAAACGAGGAACGGACCTTGATCGAGGGAATATTTTTGTACCAAGGGAAGTTCATATGTAAATAATGCAATGTTGTGATTATTTATTTAATGTTTTGATATTGTATGAATTGTTTATTTGGTTTTATGAATACATTTGACAAGTTCGAAAAAGTTCTGACAAGAGAGAAAATTCTGTTTGAACCTTAGGAATAGATTAGGATACGAGTGACATGTAACTAGGAATTATATAAGTAGAGCTCATGGGATATGCGATATGTGTTTATGTAAATCCGGGTGCTGGTCTTGTACGTTTTACCGGTGGCTGGGTAGCTCGGCATGTGTTGCGGGTACCTGTCAGCTTGTGTGAGTAGCCCGTGTAGCTACGTCCTAACTGTCAGCTTGTGTGAGTGGGCCCGTGATTAGCTTGAGAGTGAGCAATGTGTGATATGTGATATGAGGTAGCATGTGGCTACTTATGAAGCACCATGTGCAAGCTTTCCGTGTATCCGATAGTATTCCAAGTGTTCAATGGGTAAATCAGTGGGTTATTCGACAAGTAAGTTAATGATGAGAAAATATGGGAAGGTGTTACGAGTTGGTACATGTATGTACATAAAACTCATGAGTAAAGGATTTGGTATGCTATGAATATGTGGTAAGAATGCATATGAGAAAATGATGCTTATGAGACTTGTTGACATTTATGAAACTTTGCTTTATGTTAATTGTATGATTTATGTTGCTTATTATTTGCATGTGAACTTACTACGCTTTATGCTTACTCCAATTTCTTTTCCATTTTCTTATAGTATCACTAAGCTAGCTCGGGGATCAAAGGATGTTGGAGCTTGATTCACACTATCAAACTAATCTTTTGGGTATAGTGAATTCAAGTATTTTGAGTATAGCATGTATAGGGACTTGGTCTTTTTGTTATATGTCATATTGGTTAGCAAAATATGTTGGCTTGTGATGATAGTTGATTCATTTTGTATAAGGCTATGGGATGTGGCTCATATTGATTATTTGGTTGTAAACCTATTCATATATGCATGCATGTGCCAATGTCAATATGATATGGTCTATGGTTATTGATAGTTGAATGATGATGTGTTGCATGTGATTATGGATGTTTGATGATGGTCAAACACTTAGTTATGCCATGTTAAGTGTCTTGGAGTTATGTATATGCTTGAATTGGTGTGTAGGTTGGTGTAAGTATGGGTGGCAAAAAGGCTTGGTAATTAGCCTTATTTTGTCCATATGGGTAGACACACGGGCGTGTGTGACACACGGCTTACCCCATAGGCGTGTGTTATGGCCATGTGTCCCCTGCACCCAAATTAATGCAAAATAGAATGTCCCCTATTTTGGATATGGCCTGAAACACGGGTGTGTGATATGCCACACGGGTGTGTCTCTTCACCCACAAGAGCGTGTGGACCCTTTTTCTTGAAAAATTTTCTAAATATCCCGAATGTTTCCAAAGTTCTCGGTTTAGTCCTGAACCACTCCTAATATATGTTTTGGGCCTCGTAGGCTCGTATTAGGGACATTATGAATGTATTTGAAAGGTTTTAAAATTGAATGGAATTTCATGTCTCGATTTTGTATGAATGCTCGTGTTTAAGTCCGGTAATGCCTCGTACCCTGTTCCGGCATCGAATACGGGTAAGGGGTGTTACAATACACTATCATTAACTTTTTCATAAAATTATGAATTACTTCCATTTACTTACTTTCCATTTCATTTACTAAGCATAAACTTAAATAACAACATCAATTCACTAGTTAGCATATTTATTTACCTCATAGGTAAGTTCATCTATAATATACGTAATTTCTTATATATATAAATACACCATTCAACTCATCAATCCATTTTTCATCTTATCACATTTCAATAATGATCTTACCTTTTCTTATCCATTTCATTTGTATAATACCTGACATAAGCATAAATATCAACCATAACCTCAAGCTTGACATAAGCCTAATCACCATCATCAATACACAAGTTAGTGCATTTATGTATATAACTCATTTGGGGTCAATCACATGATAAACCAATTTATAAGAAAATACACCTTTGAATCTTACCACCTTTTCATGAACATAAGCATATTTCCATTTGGTCACTTACCATTACAATGTATATAATTAATATTAAACATGACATAATGCAACCATAAGCTTAGCACAAACTTAAGCATCATCCACCATCTCAACTGATGAATTATCTATGTTTGGATCAATATTCAATAAATAACAAATCTTTCAAATTCATTAAACAGTTATCTTACTTAGATTTTCAACTCAAAGAACAGTTTATGGATAGAAGTACATCATCAGTTCACCTAAAACACACCCGAAACTCACATGAGCCAATCCCTCCAGCATACCAATACTCAGAAGAGCTAATCCAACCAACACACCAATGCTCAAAAGAGCTAATCCAACCATCACACCGGTGCTTATAAGAGCTAGTCCAACCAGCACACCAATAGATAGTATAACACAGGAGTTCGCAACAAATGCTGAACCTCGGTTTACTTGGGTAACATGAATAAACGTCACTCTACAACCATCTAAACTCCAACCCTCTTAACACACCAAATTATGATTGTACTCTATTCAAGCCAATCCGAACATCAATTTCAATTACATTACTCAAATAATCATTCAATATCAACAAATATATTTACCTAATATATCATGATATACAATTTAACAATTCATATAGATATTAAATTTTTGAACGTATGAACTTACCTGGCTAAATTGCAGAGATGTCAAGGTATAGGGGCATTTTGGTAATTTTCTATTCTCCTTGATTTTTCACTCGGTTTTGATCTAAATTAATAATTTCATTCAATAGATCAATTTAGATAGTAAAACAATGTATTTTATGCAATTTAGTCATTTTTGACATTTTTACAAAATTGCCCCTAAAGTTTTACTTTTATTCAATTTAGTCACTGAGCCCAAAACATGCAAATTAACCATTTTTTATGCTAATTTATAATAGTCGAATATTCATGGCACCCATATCAGCCCATATTTTCAATAATTTCACATCAAATCCTTAAACTTTTATTATTTTAACAAATTAGTCCCTAATCGATAAATTTATCAAAAATCACTTAACAAAATACTTTTAATTATCAATCAACATTCCAAATTCATCATTTAACATAAAAAATCACAAGATTCATCATTGGAAATATTCAAAATCTTTACAAATTTCAAAATCGAAGGTACGGGCTAACTAGACCTAGTTGCAACGATCTCAAAAATATAAAAATTACAAGAAACCAATCAAAAACGACTTACCAATTGTTGCTTGAAGCTAGACGTAGGCTAGGTTTCTTCTCCCCCTTTTAGTTTCGACTAAGTGATGAAGAAGATGAATGAATCATCTTTCTTTCTTTTTTTTATTCTTTTACTTATTTAATTAACATATAACATATATTATAATGTATTATAATTTAATAAATATATATATTTAACTATAACCCCACTAACCGTCCAACACATTTTAAAAATGGTATATTTACCATGCAAGCCCATATACTTTCATTCATTAAGTCATTTAATCACTCTAATCAAATAGCGATCAAATTTTACATCTTTTACGATTTAGTCATTTTTAATTAATTAATTATCGAAACATTAAAAATTTTCAACGAAACTTTAATCCACATTAATGAAACTCCGTAAATATTTACAAAAATATTTACGGCTCTATTTATAGAAATGAGATCTCAAAACCTCATTTTCTAAAACCACTTGACCTTACGGTCTTACCACTTAAACTTAATAAATCGCTTATATAAGATAATTTATCAAATAAAAAAACTTTTTAAAACCATATTTGACTCGTAAATATTAAATAATAATATGTACGAACTTACCCGTCGGATTTGGTGGCCCTGAAACCACTGAAAATTAGGTTGTTACACTTTCTTTTCATTCAGAGTCCGCCACAGAGGCGTTTCTTTCAAACGGTTGCCACAAGGGTCGTTCTTTAGATTGCGCCACGAAGGCAATCCTTTTCAGAGATAGCCACAAAGACTTCCTTTTCATTAAGTACTCGCCATAAAGGCTTTCTTTTCAGAGTCTTGCCACAAAGACGTCCAGTAAAAGGTTTACTATGAAGGCTTACCCTTCTAGAGCTTTGCCACAAAAGTTGCCCTTTAACATGTTCTCCACAAAGGTTTGCCTTTCTAGATTTTTGCCATAAATGTTGTCCTGTAACAAGTTCACCACAAAGGCTTGCCTTTCTAGAGTTTTGCCACAAAGGCTATCCTTTTATTGGTGTTTTAAACGATAGGGATTTGCCTAAACTCACACTTAGTGAGGTTTGCCCCTCATCATTTTGAGACACACAAAGAACCACATTAGGTAATAACCTTTCTTAAATTTTCCTATATGATGTCATAACCCACCAGTTACTGTCTTACATGATATGGTCTTCTACTAGACATATTTGCATTTCCTATCAAACTAGTTCTTACTTTTCTTATTAGATTCGGCACATACTTTACTAGTTTCAATCTCAAGCTTTGGTCACTTAGCATAGAAGTTTCTATATAAGAATAATACACATGCAAGAGTCAACCTAGGGACTCACCTGATACCCACAAATAGTAAATTGATCTCTAGGTTCGAACCTCCATCCTCAAACTCTAAAAAATCACTACTTATAAGATATAGGTATGCCATTAAAACTCATTCACATAACCTTTATTTTCTTTTGAAACCCAAATAACCACCATGCAAGGTCTTTCTTCTTCATTTTTCTATTCACGAACGCATAAACAGATGCACTCTTGTAACAAGGCTACATGTGAGTCCAAAATACTTATCCGGGATGAGAAAATAATCCTTATGTAAAAACCCCAGTCCTTAGTCTTAGTTTAGCAAGACAGATTCCTAATTAGCTCCAAATAATTTAAAAATGGTGTTTTTAACAGAAGGAAGAATGTAACTTTTCTTTCTTTAGAAGCTCACTTAAATATATAAATCATTATTCTCATAGTGGAACTTGACACGTGTCTCTAAATTCCAAAGCTGCCCTTATTAGTGGCTTACAGCTATAGAGAAGCATGTACAAGAATCCAAAAATATTTTCATATCTTTAATCTGACTCATCATTCACTCCTAACCATCTCGTTAGTATGTAACTTATACATTAGCTAGACAAAATGGGTGTACCTTAACTTTGGCGACATCCCTTATAACCCAAGAACTCTTAATTTTATCTCCAATCTCTCTTTCTACACATACACACACCTCTCGGAGAACATCCCTTACCTTACATCCTATTGTTGCCTATGGGCCCCAAGAGTGTGCCAGAAACATCATTCGGGCAGATGGTATCGCACCAATCAAATTTTCTTTTGGCTACTCTGTAACAGCCCAATTTTAGTAAAGTCAGAATAGTGGTTTCGTAACCAAAAATCTGAGTCGAAAAGATAAAATATTTTGAATATTATGAAATGATTAGTAATGTGATAGAATGATTGCATGAGAATTTTGATTAGAAAATTTTATCAATTAGGTGCTTAATTGTAAGAAGGACTAAATTGCATAAAATGTTAAATTTGAATTCTAGTAGCTATAAGGATTAAATAGCTATGGAATTCAAAACTTGAGGTCCTTAATTGGTAATTAGACCATTGATGAAAAATGTAGATATTTTTGGTGAATCATCCATAGAAAAATTAGAAAAGACTAAGGACTAAATTGGAAATGAGAAAAATTAAAAGGTGATAATTAATTAAATAAGATATCATCTTATTTTCATATGATCTTCCCCAAATATTTCCATGGAAACCCTAGGAAAGAGAAAACAAGCTTTCAAGGCATTAATTGGAAAGTTCCTATGTCCCGTTTTTAGTAATTTTATATTTTTGAGATCGAAAAAGCTTAATTTCTCTATTTGGGGGGTTAATTTGAATAGATATCAAAGTATAGAAATTTTCCATGGATGAATATGTTGAAATTTAAAAGTTTATGGTAGAAAATGAAAGGTTGTTGATAGATAAACAACTTTTACAAAGGGAAATTTGATGGAAATTTGATTTAGAGACTAAATTGAAAAATGGTAAAACTCATGGAAAATTTTGAAAGTTTAGCATACATGTACTGTAAATATTATATTAGAATTTTGGTTAGGCTTGGAGTAAGGATTAAATTGCATAAATTTCAATTTCCGAGCCTAGGGATGAAATTGGAATTAAACAAAAGTATAGGGGCAAAATAGTATTTTTGCCTAGATTGTAAATTGAGTTCAATAGAATATGAAATGGATTGAATTAATGATTAAATTTTTTTATATAGATCCGGAAGTACCAAACAAAGAGCTAAATCGAGGAAAGGAAAAGATTTCAGATTACTAGATTTTAGATACGAACAAATATCAAGGTAAGTTCGTATATCTTAAATGAGTATAGAAATGTATTTATTTGAATGCTATATTATATTGATTATGTTATATGAAATCATGTATATGAATTACTTAGACATGGCAATGATTGAAATGATACATGTTTGGAAAATTATTGAAAAAAGATTGAATTCTTTGAATAATGAATTCCGATGGATAAAAAGGTGATTTCCTGGATGAAACTGCATGTGTTGCAGAATGGATTTAGTCCGGACGGGTAATCCAAAATGAGACGCCCGAGTATATGTTTTTCAATTAGGATTTAGCCTGGACTGGTAATCCTAATTGACTAGATTTAGCCTGGACTGGTAATCCAGAATAAACTCTATAGGGAATTCTTTGTCATATAAAAGATTTAGCCTGGACTGGTAATCCGAAAAAGCCCTTAGAGTATATGTTATAGCTAGAATTTAGCCTGGGCTGGTAATTCTGCTGTGTGATACGTGGCTCGAGAGTGTACCTATAAGGTACTATTGGATATGAATTGACGGATAATGGAATTGTATGCCTCAAGTGTACTACTTGAAATATCCATCGGAAATTCAATGATTTAATGGATAAAATACGTATATGGCATGATGAGCTCATTTATGCATAATAGTATATTTATGACTAATGTGTTGGTTGAATATATGTGAATAGGCAAATTGCCAAATAGTTGGAAAGCATGTTTTGTATGGTTAATATATGGAATGAAATGGTAAGCTTAGTTTTTGGTTATACGAGCTTACTAAGCATAATATGCTTACTAGATTTTATATTCCCTATTTTATAATGCTCAAAGCTCGGGAAGGTTGGAGATTGGTCGGAGCAAATCATCACACTATCAACCTATTGTTTTGGTATAAATGAAAATCCTATTTTGTTAATGGCATGTATAGGCTAACTAAATCAAAAGATGTTGTGTAAGTAATGAATGAAACTTAGCCATTGGAATGGCTAATACACTTATGTTTTGGTATATGTTATGGTTGAATCAATACATTAACTAAAATGATAAGTATGAACATCTAATGTTGCAAATTATGTAAATGATATAAAGGTAAGTCATTAAACACAAATATATGATGAAATGTATTAGTTGGATGATAGAAATTGACTTGAATTATACTTGAAATTGGTTGGATTATACTTGTAAGTTTTGGTGCAGGAAGATGGTAAATTTGGGTGAGAAATGAGCCTAGGAAATGGCCTTATTTTGTCCACATGGGTAGACACACGGGCATGTGTCTAGGCTTACATAGGCATGTTGTCTAGCCATGTGTCCCCTATATTTTAATTTTGAAAAAATAGAATGCTCAGAATTGAGCACACGGGCAGAGACACGGGCGTGTGTCTCAGCCGTGTGGGTGACATGGCCTTGAACACGGGCGTGTGTCATGGCCATATGAAACTTGCACCTAATTTGAATTAAATTAATGAACCACACAGCCTAGCACATGGACGTGTAGCATGGTCGTGTGGCACAAGTTAGAGAGCAACCTAAATTGGACACGGCCTGAGGCACGGGCGTGTCTAAGGGTCACACGAGCCTGTCCCTCGGACCACACGGGCGTGTGAGCCCTGCACCTTAGAAAAATTTTAAAATTTTGCGAAAAATTTCTATAGGTTTCGAATAAGTCCCGGCTCATTTGTAATGTTCTTATTGGGTATCGAGGGTCCATTTAAGGGATGTTCTTAATAATCTCGGTTAATGAATAATGATTTACATGATTTATTTGAAAATGTTCTAAAAAGTTTTGGTAATGCTCTCTAACCATGTTCCGACGATGGATACAGGTTAGGGGTGTTACATACTAGCCTAGACTCAGGACCCACCAAGTCTAGGTGTTACACACATGGTCTTATACATACTCTCATGTCATGATTTTCTAGTCCAGTCCATATTTCACTAGGGGCATCACCATGAATGTTTTTGTTATCATCATGATCGACCTGTATGGTTAGCAATGCCCCTGCCTTACCAGAGGCATCACAAATGGATGTTGGCTTATCCAACAGAGTATACACTTACTTTGATTCATTTTTGTATCTGATTGTTCATTTTTCTCTTAACAAAATTCACCTTTCCATACCGGATACTCACATGCATTTACATCACCCGTCATTTTATTCATACAAAGCTCATTTATTTTAAATGTGAACATGCAACATCATTACTACGCTTCACACACTTACCAATTATCCAAGATGTTATTATCATATATCTCTACTTGAACAATTAACATGTAGGAGTTAGGGTAAAGACTCATCTGATACTCATCTTTACTATAGCTCAAAGTTCCAAACTCGAATGTCATTCTCAAACCAACAGTAATAACTACTTAAAGAACTTGGAACCACCATTAAAAACCCATTAATGAACAATTTGTTATCATCTCAACTACAAACGACCCCCATGCAGGGCCTCTTATTCATAACTTGCTATTTTCTTTGAATTCATACCATCCTAAGCCTCAAAATATTACAAACCTAGAAGACCTATGTGACTTAAGATTCCCTTTGCATGATCCTCTTGAATTTTGAATAATTAACTTGTTGAATGTCTTTAATTAGCATTATTGTATCTATATGATTTATATTGATGGTAACATAATTGAATATTTTATCATTTGGATTACTTTTAGATTTGTTAGTCCTTTAACTTAGTGAACTAGGTAGATTTACTTTAGGAGTTTTCAAGTTATTGAAACATCAATCATAAGTTGCATGTGAGATGGGATTGATACAAATTTAATATTTACTTTCCAAGTTTCTTAGTGTTTAACATAACCCAAGGGACATTTTTTTGCATGTTTATTGTGTTTAGACTTGCTTTTTCTTGAGGACAAGCATAAAGGTAAGTGTGGGGATTTGATCTGTCATGAACTATCATGTTTATTTGTATCTATTTGAACTTATTTTAGCATGTTTCCTAGCAAATTGAGCCATTTTCATGGTAATTTATGTTTTTAGAGTTTAAGCATTAAAAATATGGTTTTTTAGTAGTTTTTATATTATTTTATATTTAATAAAAGATTATGTGGTTATGTAGGATGAATCAGGAGTTGATGGTGCAACTTCAGGATGAAACTGTAGCCAATGTCATGACAACACAACATGGAAATTGTGACACCGAAGAAAAATGCAAGGAAGGGCCGAAATAGACACCACATCGTGATGAGAGGTACCCAACAATGCGACATCGTGATGAATTCCTGTATGCGTTGACTTCGATATTAAGGGCAATTCGTGGTCATTTTCCAATTTTAAACCCTAATTGTTGTATTAAACGAAAGGGCAATTTGGTCTTTGGATTCCTTACCATATAACCAACATTTTATTTAAAATTAAGGAAGTTGTTCAGTAGTTAGTAGATTACTTTTAGGTTAGGTTTTCTCTTAGGAAAATGTTGTAGACTAATTTTGTATTATTTTCTTTTTTCTTTTGATATTTTATTTTATTTTCATTTTTTAATTGAATTTTCTATTGTCGATTAAAATCTACATTCGGAGACGATTCAATATTTTGCGATCAACCAAATTTTATCAATGAGAATTTTCTCCACTCAATCACTTTTATATTTTATTTGTCATTCATTTGGTTTAGTGCTTGTAAAATAATGAGATTGATCTTTGGGCTGATATGAATATTTTTAATAAACTAATTATTTAGTTAAGTTTTTAATTCAATTCATTTGGGTTGTTATTTGATTTCGCTAAATTGCTAATATACTAGAATTGACGCCTCTTGTAGATCATCTAGACAAATGAGGCTGAAAGTAGATTTTGCCATGTATCGATTTGGTGGATATACCTCTAAGTGAGACCAAGAGGGTAGCTTAGGTTGTAATCCTTAAATAGGAAGTGACTGAGAGGGTATTCCTAGTTAAGAGTAGTAAATAATTCTGTTGGGTTAGGAATTTAGCTTAATTAGTAATTAATTAATTAATTAATTTTGCATTGTTTAGTTGAGAAATAGGAATTTCTTTAGTAGTTAGTAAATTAGGATTAGTTTTATTTCAATTTGATTCTGGATTCGCACTACTAATTCGTAACTCGATTAGATTAATACTTGTTTTTGAATAATTAATTTAATAACAACATTTACCAATTTTGACAATCCCTTGGGTAAGATCCTCAGAATACATCTGTATTTTGTTGTAAATTTAAAACTATATTACAATTTGACCTGTACGCTTGTAGTACACCGTACTTCTATATGTTTAATTGCATCGTTTATCTACCTCGATGCACGCACACCTATGGGCAGTTAGCCAACTATCATACAATTACAAGATAATTTTTCTTTCTTTTAAGAAATCTCTTTAGTGAAATCCACATGACAACGTTTACGTTAGGGCAAGTCCATTTCATGCCATCACAAGAGGTTACCGGTGAAGGCTGTAGGTCTTGTTTATGGACCTTCTTCTACTCAATCTTTTAAAAGCATGCAAGGTTTTAATGTTCGATTTCAATCATGAATGAATAATAAATGCATGGCAAGTACATGTGACATGCTTTTCCTAAATTAGATGGAATGTTTATCATACATATACATGAACATACTTTATAGTCAATTTAAATATCATCATGTTATCATAAAAAAAATATAATTAAATGACTCTGACTAGCAAAAATTTCATGATTCCATCCTAGAAAATAGAAAAAAATAAAATTACAACTATTACCCTAAAGCATACTTTGGGTGTTCTCGGTGAAACAAATATCTTAATTTTTGAGGTTTTTCCCTAAAACCACAAATGACTAGAAAAACAATGAGTGGATCTCTTGATGAACTTCTATTGCCACCATAGACTTCCCCTACTGCCATGACTGATGTTGTTGTCACTATTGCCACCGCTGACCACCGTCGACCATTGTCGAGCCACCGCCACCAACCACCATTGTCTAACCACCAAAAACCTTCTGCCATCGAACCATTATCAGTCTTTTTCCAATTGCCTATGTTGGGTTTATGTTGTCTCGATCAGTCTAGGATGCGTCTCGATTTTTCGGGATTCCTCGAAAAAATTTAGTTACTTAATACTTATGTTTATTTCTAACTCATATGAATTCTTCTAAAAAAAATAAATAAAATAATTCTTATATGGAGATGATAGTCCACGATCCAATTATGTATCCCAAGAAAATTATAATTATAGTTACAACCACTTTAAATTCCAGGAATCATAATTTTGGTAAAAATTACTTTATTATATAAATAATAAAAATAATAAAAATACATTCATTTACATACATAACCCTAAACATGGTTATAAATACAAGAATGTCACATCTTATCAAAAAGTAACCAAGCATGAAGAAGAGAGAAATTTCGAAATTGATTTATACTATAAACATAACACAACCTGAATCTAGTACCAACTGTTGTAATATGTCTGATTTAAAAAATGGTTTTCTATCACAGCAAAAAATTTAAAATTTGAAAATCGAGCTTTGTGCAAGAAGTACCTATGCTTTGTGCGAGACAGATCTTAGACATTCCTGACTTTCAACCGAATGACCTTTTTCGCTATTCTCACACCACCAATTGCTTCGGGTGTGAGCTCGAACAATCACAAATCAAACATAGAAGTATATAAATATATTTACTTTCAGTAGGAAAGTAAATCTCTCACTATAAAAACCGCTAAAATTGTTATTTCCCAAAAAATTGAATTTATACTTAAAAATTTTTTGGGCAGAATAACAATATCTCAAAGTTGTGTTGTAACACCCCAAACCCGACCCACGAGCCTTGACTGGATTCGGCATGCCACGGAGTAAAACATTTTGAAAGATTTGAACTGGTGGTAGAAATCGGGGGATTTGCTGAGATTTTAAAACGGTGTTTATTAAAACTCAGGTGGGATCGATTTTATAAACATGGTTGAGTTGAAAACTTCGAAGACATTTGATCATCTAATTTTGAGGAACATCAGAGTTATAATTAACTTGGTAAGTTTCGTTACCCGATGGTAACATCTTTGAAAATGCGTACGAGTAAAATTTTGAAAACGTTACTTATAACCGATTGATTCAACAGTTTATAGGTTCATTAGTAATATAATAGCGGTAAAGTAAAGCAACTAGTTAAACATCCAAAATAGTAACTAGCGGCCATATTACAAACCAAACTAAAATTTAGTAAATAGTAAACTTTAACGATGCGAAATAAAAATTCAAAATCGAGGAACAAGCATGGCCGCCTCGAGTCCTCTCCGGCTCCATCTCCGCGATCTACTCACCTGCGAAAAGACATGGGAAGGGGCGAGCCACCAAGACTCAGTGTATAAATCCCCAACCCGAAATTACAACTCATATACAAGATATTAGTAAGACATGTAGTTATGCAACCCAAGCTAGCCATCCGTACTCCTTTTTCTACCCCGTGTGGTACCAAACCACTGGTGGTGCCAAACCACTGGTGACCGAAGTCACAATATATCAAGTGATGGGGCCAACCCATCGTGTGGTACCAAACCACTGATGACCATAGGTCACAATATCAACATGTGGTACCAAACCACTAGTGGTGCCAAACCACTGGTGACCGAAGTCACAATATCAATATGTGGTACCAAACCACTGGTGGTGCCAAACCACTGGGACTTAGTCACAATTATCAATATGTGGTGCCAAACCACTGGTGACCGAAGCCACAAATGTCAAATGATGGGGCCAACCCATCATGTGGTACCAAACCACTGGTGACAGTCCATAGAGATCATCTCCCTCCTCTCATCAATCCCACCATCTTCATGCTCACATAACATGTATCAAGATCCCATATATCATGCTTTTGTACATAGCATAGCATTTAACAGCATATGATGGCATACACAATATACATCATAAATCAAGTATTAGGGGACTTACCCGAAATCCAAGCTTATGCCCACAAGGCAAAGTTACTACATGAGAGGTTATATATATATCATCATAATAGCAGTCTATACTATCAAAGTGTGTAAGAGTTTACACACCTATTAAATCGAAGATCTAACTAGAAATCTCGTATTTACGCGATATCACAAAAGTCCCGAAACGTATTCCCGTATTGCTTCTATATTCGGCCATTATAGGTTAGTATTCAAAAAGTCTTATTTGGCTATCACAACATCCCGAAGGATATATCGTACTTGAAAACGCTTACCAACGCGATTTTGAAATCCCGAAAGCCTCTGTTTTCCTTAGTCAATTAGCCCCTAAAACCATGGTGTACACTCGGTTATTCATAGATACCAAAAATGGCCTTTGGCCGAATATGCTTAACCATTTATTTTTCTCACCGCAAACCTGAAGTTGTCACTTGCTAAATTCGGCTATGAGCAAATCTATGGGAAGTGGCCTATGGCCAAACACCATATAAGCTTTCCTTGCAGACTCGAAACCATGAAAAGCTCCCTCAATACACCTTGTCGTTAGCTACAACAAAAGATACACTATTAAGATACTATACACATTCGGCTAACCTTACAAGGCCCGTCCTCAAGCTTTCTACACAATAAAAAGGAGGAGAAGAGAAATCGAATAATAAAATGAGTCACTTACCAACCCTTGAAAACGACAACACCTCCTTTTTTGTGGATTCGGCCTATGCCCCTTCAAAATTGATGGAGAACAACGGCAACAAGGTTTCGGCTATACCCTTCAATGCCAAGAGCATTCGGCTATCAAGGAGGTAGGAAGGAATTTAGGTTGAAGGAAAAATAAAGGTTAAAGAGAAAAATGGGAAGGAATTCGGCAGAGCAACAAAATGGAGAAAAGATGATTGCTCAAAGCCAAGAAATTTCGGCATTCCCTTGCTACTCAAAGCCGACCAAGTAATCTCTCCAAGGGAATACCCCATTCGGCCATGCTCCCAAAATGTGATAGCTCCATTTCCAAATAAAAAAATAAATAAACATGTTTAATAATCCTCCCATCACTATTGGAATAAATAAAACTTTGTTTAATAAATATGCCCATCACTTATATCCTTCTTTCAATGCATTAAAAATAAACTAATCCATGCTTCCAATAAAATAAAACTCCCCATCTTTTAATCCCATTTCCTATAACATAAAATAATAAAACAAAATAAAATAATTTCAGCCCATGCTTCCCAACAGCATAGAAGGAAATAAAATAAGGCAGCATGCCTTCATGCATTAAATGCCCATGCAGGCCACCTTCCCATACTGGCATAAAAAAAAGGAAAATATTAAACCCATGCTGTTGCACCTGGGTTTCGAACCCCAGACCTACTAGAGGCTCCCCACGCCTCCAGCCACTCGGCCACTGCACCTTTCATGGCATGACTCGTCGAAATTTTCTTTTAAACACTCCTTAGCTAGCTTCCCCTTGCTTTAACGCCAGAAGCCAAAAATAAATCCTCCTTCCCTACTGCCCACGCTGCTCGAACATGCGACCTGAGGGAGCAGCTGCACTAACGCACGCAGCCACTTTGCCAAAGCGTTCAATTGTGACACAACTCGCCACAATTTCCTTTTAGGCACTCCCTTGTTTCGACGCCAAAATAAAAACTTACCTTGCGCTTCCATGGTGACTCGAACCTGGGTCCAACGCCCCCAGGCCCTTAAGTGGCGCTCCCAAGCCACTTTGCCAGGCTGACTTTCATGCCCTTAGTCTCACCATTAAATCTTTAAACCTTCCTCGCCCGAACCCCTTTTTAATGCAAAAATTAAAACACTCCCATGCTATCACCCAGACTCGAACCCCTTACCTCCTGAACCCCCTTGCACCCTAGCACCTCAAGCCACTCTACTAGGTGCTTCCTTGTGGCATGTTTCGCACCAAAATTTTATTTAAAGCTTCCTTACTAAGCTTTTTCCTCTTAGGCATCAAAAGAAAATTTCACTTAATTCGATCTTAGCCCTGTTTATGACTGCACCTAAAAATATGTCAAACAACCAATACTTAAGCTTTTTATCAGGCAAACACATGGAAATAATAAAATTGGAAATGACTCCTAAATAAGGATGTTACATGTGTTTTTATCCCTACCAGTCTATTTATAGGAAGAGATTCAAAAATCATTGTTAAATTAGTAGAATACAAATAAATATTTATTTGATAGAAAAACAAGTCCCCTAATTCTATTAGGAGAGAGGGGCAACTAACCTTAGTTAATTATATTAGGGTTGTTGTCCTTCATACACATTATGAGGGGTTATGGGCCTCTCATGTGTCGGGTCTAAATATGTGCTTCCTAGACTTTTAACACAACACTTTATAATTTAATATAACCCAATACATGTTTTTCAATTTCCCAAAATAAATATTATTTATTAAATTAATTTTCTAATTAAATAATTTTCTCAACCAAATTCTAATTTTGTTAAAGTCGTGGCAACTTTACCGTAAAAGAATCTATGAAAATATATATTTAATTTCCATATTCAACGTATTCACAATGATCTATTAATTTTATTTTATTTTCAAACTACAATTATTTAAGTAAAAAATAATTTGAAAAATTTCAACTAATTCTCAAGTCTTTTCCATACTTAGTGAGAAACCACATTCATTTTTGAATTTTTTAACTTTATCATTTCTATCCATTTATGTTCATTGGATTCAACATGCAATTCATTTCTAGTTTCAACGAGCTAGCGGAAGGACCGATTAGACATTTGTAATTATAGCTCAAATGATTTACAATTAAGTTCCAGCTTTTCGACTGTTAATTATAAACTCATTTAGCGACAAAGTCATTCCATTATAGTATCGTGATTGAGCTGTCTCCAATTACATACCATTCCGAAAGCTACTCGATCAATGCTCATCCAATGACCTTGTCATAAATGTTCTCCACATAGGATATCCTTAATCTATTTAGAATAAATTCATTCTCTAAATATGATCATATTTTATCTCATGGTAACTCTTTCAGCTTTATTCATGAAAAGTCAATTACTATTGAAATAGTAATTAAGTCATTCATCACAAAGATAAATGACCTGTGGCCACGTTTACTATTCATCTATCGCGTAATGCCAATAGTAGTATATCATTTACCCATTTCATGGGCTATGAATTCCACTATTGTGAATGGTTGTACATACTACAAAAGTCTTATACCCAACACACCAGCTTTTAATTCATTATCTATTTGAACTTAGGCTTTTACTTACATCAAAGTATACAAGTCACGCATACATAGTCCACCATCCACTCGGGATTAAGGTATGCCACACTATAAATGTCACAAGTGAATAAATCCATGAACGGATTTAAGATCTATTTTACTTGGGACCTATCTGATATGCTGTTAGTCTAGTTAGTCACATTTATGTCTCTATCTTCTGGAGTCATCGCTCTGATGCTTTTAGTGTAACACCCCCAGACTCGGTCCAGACGTTATGGCCGAATCCGGGAATGTCACATCAAAGGCATAATTCAAACGATTTTTCTAATTAAAATTTTAATGCCCAAAAGCCCAAAATCCTTGAGTCTTGTTAAGTAATAAAAAAAAACCCCATTTTATAATTTTAAGTATTTCGAAAACCAAGTTTAGACGTAAGAAATTTACTCAAGTTTAATAATTAAGTAAACAGTTGAAACAACAAAACCCAAAGTCTAAAGTCAAACGAGTACAAGGCCTTATTACATCCAACGAAAATAAGCAATTAAAACTATGTCTTTTGAAACAAATAAATAAAAATTTAAACATCTTCTTGTAGTGTGGCCATCTCCGACTCCTCTCCCACATCGAGCCATTTATTGAGGATCACCTGAAACATTAAATAAAAGGCGTGAGTTTAGAAACTCAGTGTGTACAACCCCTGGCATTCAACTCAATATATAATTATCACATTGGCCTGAGCCCTATCAAAAACGGTGGTCTTGGGCCTTAGCCCACAATGACCTCATATCATATCATATCATATCATATCATATGCAAAACAAGGCAATACAAAATCCTCCCCAAAAATCCATCCGCTACACACCATTTCCCTTCCAATCGTACACACCTGTGGGGATTTCTAAATCGACCCACCCATCCTCTACACACCAAAGGTAGCGCTCATAGCGGCACTACTCAACGTTGCAGCAAAGCTACTAATCATATACTGGGCTCAAAGCGATCCTCAAATCTTCCTTCGTAGCATAATTCCCACCCATATGCATCCTAATCAGAATATCATATGAATGCAACATGCTCATGAGTAACGTCCACAAAACACATACTCATCACATAGGGGTATTTTTGTCATTTCACAACCCAAGGATATTTTCATAAATCTACTCTACAGGGGATCTACGTAATTTTGCAAAATAGAGGTACTTTGGAAATTTTGTAAATCAGGGATGTTTTGGTAATTCTGCAAACCAAGGGTATTTTGGTAATTTCACAATTCGGGGTTAATTTAGTGATTTTACAAATCTAAGGGTATTTTGGTAATTTTCAAACTAAGGGTATTTTGGTTATTTTCAAATTAGGGGTATTTTAGTAATTTTACAAATCTAGGGGTATTTGGTCCCTCTCGGATTTTAGTTATGAACTTTGGCCCATTAACAAGTCCTTGAGGCTAAAGTGAACAGACACTATGCACCAGGCAGGATTCTAGAGAAAAGGAGGTGGGCTGTTAGGGCCGCTTAAGTACCAAGCTCTCCCTAGATCCAATCCTAGACATGCATATGCCTGTTACCACACTCTACCCTAGCGACTTGTCCACGGACATGTTTAATTATTAGAAAGTCTTATGCGGTTTAAGAGTTGTTCAGTACTAAGCCTAAAGTCCATAAAACCCTAGCATACTAGTCTACGTCCCCATAAAGCCCATCAACCCATTTCACATTTATAAAACCCATAATGGCCACGTCACATTTTTATGGCCCACTAGGCCCAAATCTCAGTCATATGACCCACTAGGCCCAAAACAAATCCAGATCATGTAACATGCATGCCTAACCCAATTCATATAATCAAGTTAATCCATTTCATCAAACTTAGCCTCAGGGCCCACCGGGCCCATTTAGCCACTTTTGACTTTTCGGCTTTTCGGCATTGTCGATTTCGTGTGTGCATAGTGTTTGTACACACCTGGTTACAACGCGTGCTGTAAACCCCTTAATCACAAACCTACAATAGTCACCACTTAATGATTAATCTTGGCTTAATACACACTTTATCAAAAACCAAAACCTCATCGTAACCTTACCGTGTGCCACGCACTCTAGTAGCCCTTCCTTAGCTACTATTCAAAAAATATCCCTAGAGCTGCACCCAAACATATATCATCAAAACCGAGTGACTCATTTTTCACATAAGTTACCCCTATAAGCCATACCGACATTCGGCCATCCATTAATCCATAACTGAAACGAGTACACTTACCACTTTGCTAATGATCCTTACCACGCTTGCAATCTCTGAACCCTACCCTTATTAATACCAGGTTAAGGACGATGAGAAGTTAGATAGCCTTTCGGCTTTTACCGAAAATACTAAAGGAAAAATTGACTAAGTACTTACCCAAGGAGTAATCGGCCCAGGAAGCTTTCAGCTTTTGAGACTAATATGGTGATAGGGACAATTCGGCACCAATAGGAAGAGGAAGAGAAGAGGTGATTCGACTAGAACCAAAGGTGAACAAGAGAAGGAATTTAAGAAGAGAACATATGGGGAGTTCGGCTAGAGAGAAAACCAAAATTTCGGCAAAGGAATGATGGGTTTTTTTCCGACAAATGGAAGAATTCGGCTAAGGGGGAGAAAAATAAATGTAATGGAACCCAAGGAACCTCTCAAAGGAATTCGGCACCTCCTTTTACAGCCAATAGCCTAATCCTACCTTCCCTCAGAGTCCAATTCGACACCAATTCTTCCCACCTCTCATCTCCTAATTTTTCTCCATGATATCTCCCTTATCTCATCCGAAAGTCCCTCATTTATCAGCTCACAAGACCAATTCAAACACTTCAACAAAAGAGTCCAAATTCCACGCAACTCTTGTCGTCCACTATGCAAAATAAACACTCCAAAACACCTTACCACTACTCGAACCTTGGACCTCTTCACGCTACCTTGTAGCTCCCCTAGTGGCGCCACCTTGCCACTGGACCACAAGCCCATTTGTGTCCTATTTTCCCCTTAATCTGCTTAAGAGGCCTAATGCCTGAAACTAGGGTCCACTAAAGCAAGAAAAAATAATTTTTTTTCCTATGGTCATCCCTATCTCTAAGACTTCAAATAATCCCGATAATACCTTAAAATTAATATTCTAAGTGCTACTCATACATACCAACCTTAGTGCACGAAAATTTAAAGTTTCTGGATTTTTGGGGCATTACAACCCAATAGGCCCAAATCTACTAGGCCCAAATTCGGGGCGTTACATTTAGTCTCCCTAATTGGACATGATAGACAACATATTAGACTTTTAATCAGTTTTCTCATTTCTAATTAGACTAAAGACATGTTTAGGTCCATCTACTAATAAAAGTTGTCTTTCCATATTAGAATCCGACCATACAATACCGCTTAGTATTATTTCAACATTAGATAACTAGTAAGCTAATATTTGCTTACATTTTGCTTAGCGTGCAAAATTCATTTATGACAATATAGAAAGGGTATTAATGGAATTCATGGATAATTTTATTAAATCAATCTATTCAAAAAAATATAAGTATAAAAATGAATATACTATACTTAGGGCATCTAATCCAATAGTAACTAAATTGTGAAGTTCAGTTATTTGCCTGAAATGAAGTTGTTTTCTAGACTTGACTTCTTGTTTAATTCCTAACCTTGATTGAAGATTTAGAATAGTTCCCTGCCCCCAAAGATTAAAAACTTTGTTTGGAAGTGCCTCAAGGATTATGTGTCGTGTAAAAGTAATCTATCAAGTAAGGGGGTGCCTTTTTATCTCTCTTGCATTTGAAGCGGCTTTGTCGAAAGTTTAGATCATTTGTTGCTTAACTGTCATTTTCTAACACCCCTTACCCGTATTAGACGCCGGAACAGGGTACGAGGCATTACCGGACTTAAACACAACCAAACATTCAAAACCGAGACATGAATTTCATAAACATTCATTGCGTCCCTAAAACGAGCCTAAAAGGCTCAAAACATACATCAAGGTGGTTCGAGACTAAACCGAGAACTTTAGAAACTTTTGGGAAACTTAGAAAATTTTCATGCAAAAGGGGTCACACGCCCGTGTCACCCTTAAGCACACATGCACTCACATCAATTCAAAGGCACAAAACATATCATATTTATGCAACCAAACACTCACAACTAAGTCAATAACATGTCATTCTCATGCCATCATTTATCATGTTTAAAACATCATACTTACCCCATTAAAATGATACTAATCTCAGGTTCACAAGAGGGCATTAACATATGAATAAACTTATAATCAGCATAAGCCATCATTCATGGCTATATACAAGAAGAAACATTAACAATTACAAGCCAACACATCTGGCCAAATTAATCATGACGCATATAACAAATGACCAAGTTCCTATACATGCCATAAACTTAAAGTACTTGAATTCATTTATACCCAAAATGATAACTTGATTGTGTGATAGTATCTCCAGCGATCTCTAACCTGAGCTAGCTTAATAACCCTATAAGACATGGGAAAGGAAGGGGAGTAAGCTACAAAGCTTAGTAAGTCCGTATGCAATTGATAAGGAACAATAGTCATACATATGTCATACAACTTCATAACATAACATAACACAACATAAACGTCATTAAATCTTCATAGGCATAACTTACTCAATCACAATGCTTACCCCCTTCAATTTGTAAGCATAATTTAATACATCTTAACAATTGCCAAACATTTGTAATCTCTCCAACATAACATACCTTAATAATCATTAACAAATCATTTCAAGTCTCATAGTAACATGCACATTAATTATGCGTATTCATAATTTCAAGCCCAGAGCTTAACAACTTTCAATGATTTAAACTCTTAACTTCTCATACTTTCATAACCATTTTAATAGGCAATTATGCAAATCTTTCATTTTTCACACATATCCAATGAAATCACAAATCAAGTGAAATAAACATCTTATCTCTCAATTTATATGGCTTAAAAGCCTAACACATGATTCTCAACTGAATTTACCATGAATTTATACATCATCAACATAAACACTTGTTTGCAAGATTAACTTAAGGTCACTTCCATAGTGATCACGAACTCATAATATCATGAAGCCAATGCTTATAAACTTTACGTACATACCTGTACGAACTCGTAAAACAATCATATCTTTTCACATCTTTGACATAATCTTTGAATTATCCGTTGAACCACTTGGAATACTAAATGATACTCGGGAAATCTCATACACATAGTAAGATGCCAATGCCATATCCCATGTATAGTCTTACATGGGATCACATATCGATGCCAATACCCTAGCTATGGTCATACACGATGTCTCATATCGATGCCATATCCTTGATATGGTCTTATATGAATTCTCATATCGACGCCATATCCCAGACATGGTCTTATACGAAATCACATACTGATGCCATATCCCAAATATGGTCTTATATAGGATCTCAATATCCCTAATGTCATGACATTTGTATCCTATCTATTCATAAGGTTCAACCGCAATTCCGAGGTATCAAATCTTTGCCGAATCGTCATTGAGTCATCATTAATCAAATCCACAAAGAAAATTATACAATTCATGCAATAATAAAGCATTAAATACATAACAATGAAATGTTGCATTATTTACACACCAACTTACCTCGGTAGCACAATCGGTGAAAATAACTTATTCGTCATATTCTTTGTTTTTCCCCCATTCTAAGTCTGAATCTCGTTTTTCTTGATCTATAACAACACATTTAACTTATTTATTCATCATGCTACTAAAATTAGCCCAATTTCACATTTTGGTAAAATTACATTTTTACCCCTAATCTTTGTCATATTTACATTTTAGTCTGTAGGCTCGTGAAATGATTTTCATTCAATTTCATCATACTTTAAGCCTAGTCAAACCATTTTCATAATTAGAGAATCCCACATTTTTCATTAAAACACACTTTTACTACACATTTTATAAACTTTTACAATTAGGTCCTTTTGGACATTTTCACCGAAAATCACTTAGTAAAAGTCGTTTCTCTAACCATAACCATGCATAATCTACTATCATTCATCAAAATACACAATTTTCTAACATGGGTCAAACCCTAAACTTTCATCAAATCTCAAATAAGAGGTAGGAATAGGTAGATCGTGTTACGAGGATTTCAAAAACATGAAAATCATTAAAAACGAGGCTAGAATAGACTTACTATGGAGCTTGTAAAGCTTAAACAAAACCATAGCCATGGCTTCCATGGTATATTCGGTCAAGGGGTGGAAGATGACAAAAAATTTTGGCTTATTTTGCTTTTTAATTCATTTATTTACTTAATGACCAAAATGCCCCTAACTTAAAAATATTTTATTTCACCTATTTTATGTCCATTTTTGTCCAACAAATTATCCAATGGTCTATTTACCATTTGAGGACCTCCAATATAAAAAATCATAATAATTAGACACTTCTAACTTCTAGAACTCAAGTTTTGCACTTTTTACAATTTAGTCCTTTTGACAAAATTGAGTGCCCAAACGTCAAAATATAATAAAAACACATTTTTCTATGTTAGATTTGTGTTCCCGAAACCACTGTTCTGACTAGACCCAAAATCAGGCTGTTATAATTCTCCCCCTTTACGGATTTTCGTCCCCGAAAATCTTACCAGAAAAGAGATTAGAATATCATCTCCCGTAGTTTCCTCTACCTCAAGAATTAATCCTCTTCGAGGCGACACTTTTAGAAACACTCTATCATCAATCTGAAATCCAACACCTTTAAATTTCAAATCTGTACCTTTTATGTTAGTCTGAAACTGCTTTCAACTTTCATGAATCACATTCACTTTTTCTCAAAATCACGAATTAACTCAACCTCATACTCAAAATTTCCTGTAGCTTTTTCCATAGACGTGGTATATACCTCGAAGCTCATTCAGATATAATGGACACTGGTATTTTGAGAAACTATAAACTCAGAAACATATAACTCAACCAAATCTATCGAATAATAAATCTGTACATACTGAAATAAGCATACGGATTTTCATCATCGATCAATCACAATCCAATTAGCACCTCTCTTTTCCCGGAGATGAGGGATATCCCGATACAAAATTCATAATAACTCTTTCTCGTTTTCATTTCAATATCATCACCGACAGTAATAATCTCGAATACATTTGATATTCAGCTTTACTCTGTAAACAAGTCAATATTTGAACACAAAATCAGAAATATCGGGATTCACATCCGTACTAGAACATTTACTTCAAATCACTGTACTTTTTATTACTCTTCGAATGAACAGATAAGATACTACTGCGAGCTCTGTACAAAAATTCTCTGCATAAGCCCTGAGTTCCTCGATACGTAAATTCTATCTCAGAATAATAATAACAGAAATAAAAAATCAGAGATCAGATCCGCCCTAAACTTTAAACTCAAAAGCCAACTCATACTGTATTCATTTCATTTACCACTTACTATAACATTTCTGAGCTCTTCAGATTTGCAGCGGAAACATCGTTTTGGTTTTCAATTTAGCTAGAGTCAGAACACCATCAAATAAGATATATCGAGTAACCAACACTCACAAAGTGGACAAGGATTTTCCATTCAAGCATCTGTAGCTATATCTACTTTACCCAAAGGTAAATCGGTATATTCACTATCTTTCAATATCTCAAGCCATAAACGTTGTCTCAAATTCAAATCTTTATGCAATACTAGACACTTTAAACTCTTGCGTCTAATAGATACATAATATTTTTCACTGAACAAAATATGTCTTTAAACTTTTTAACACGAACACAATAGCAGCCAATTTCTCTTTCACACATCGGATAATTCTTTGAATGTGGCTTTAACCGTATGGAATCATAAGCTATATCTTTACATTCTTGTACTAGAACACATCCCAATCCATCAAATGACGCACTATTGAAAATCATCATTCTTTGCTCAATTTAAGTTGAAACAAGAACTAGTGCTACGGTTAACAATATCTTCAATTGTTTAGGACTTCACTAACATGTATCAAATGATTCAAACTTCACAGATATAGTCACTCTATCAATTAGAACAACTCTGCTCATAATATCATCCTTCCACTAAGAGAAATCTAACTGATATATTTTTGTATCATACTTTCAAGAATATAAATTCTTCATTTAGACGGTAAGTCTATATGTCCGTGTATACACAATATTATTCCCAGACCGATAGTTAAACATAAATATTCATAGCTAAATTTACCTTTCAATTGAACAACTCTCTCAGATTAAGACAACCGAGTCGACCATAACTATTCAATAATAACATTCCATAGCAATTACATTCTTCGTGTCGTTATGACAGCTCAAATATACAATCTTTCACAATTCTTTCAACATGCTAATCACAGATATTCACTACTGCATTAACTCAACGAAACATAACATCTTGTTTGAACTCACTGATAATAATCAAGATTACCTAAGGAAAGACAATCAATATGCAATTTGAACTTGAACTGTCATAATCCACACTTTTACCGATATCAGCCCCTTTTATGAAAACTAGAAAAATCCAGATATCAGTATCATCATGCTCCAATGATAGTAAGCATAATTATCTTCGGCCACAACACATACTTTAAAGATAAACCATGCTCGATAAATTAAACAATAAGGATGATAAGGAAAACAAAGATAAATGGAATCCGAGATACAAGACCATACTGAATGTTCGAGATCACAACCCATATAAAGCAACAGAGATCCTGAGGATTCCTCAAGGAAATCCATAATAAAAGAAAACACTGCTTATACATTCTAAAATCGATTGTAATAGAGATAATATATTTCCATATACATAGATAGAATAGAACAACAACCAAAATAAACAGAAGAATAGCCTCATATAAATTCACCGTTGACTTTTATCTCAAACGTAACAGAATAGAATACCAACGGAAGATAGAGGGATGCCGATCATAAACCAATCAGATCAAAGATGCTTTGAGCAAAAAATTTAATTAACCAACATTCCCATAAAATAAGGATTTTACCAGAAAATGAATAGCCACCTATTCCTCTGAGGATATACGAACACATAGAATACCCAGAAGAGATAGTCATAATTTACTCAACTGTAACTGTTATACTCAAACATCTTTACAATTCAAACATTATTCCTCTGACTAATTCTGTCCTCACTAATCCCATACTATTCCATTCATTAACAAAAAAATCAAATTCAGAAGAATTTCTGGTAAGTACAATTTTTAAACATCATACCTGAATGAGTCGATTAGTAGATATTAACTTTTTTTTTAACTGTGACATTGCGTAGTCCGAATAATATTTAGAACAATTTGATATCTCTCTCAAAACCATCTTTACTTGCTAAGCCATTCTCATCTCAAATCACATTATTAGTTATACCACCACTAAACTCTTCAGTTTCACACTTGTGAACGTATTCAACATATCTCTCGTGAACTTCATCATATAACACTATTCTAGTAAGGGGTGAAAATTGTAAAGCCTTTAAATTTTGTTGACTCTCACACATATAACATTTAGCAACAACATAATGTCATGAACTTTTGTTCATACATCTCTAAGTTTCATTTCGTCATGAAAACATTTTTTTTAATATTTTGGTAACATAATCAGCGTTATCTCACATGAGTATCAACCAAACATAATGAGCTCATTACAAAATATTTTTTTCCCTTCATTTCACCTTTTCATATTTCAAGAATTCTTCCCGTTAACACATACATATCATCGCAAATCATAGGGATTGATTCAAGCAAATCAATATATTTACTTAAGTTATACAACTTACTTAACCCCTTTCAGCATTATCGAAGGTAGCTCGGTTGGAAAGCGTATCTGCTTTAACATAACAAATCTCATCAGAGTAGGGAGATATCACACTATCATAGGTCATTTATGGCATCTATAGCTAGACTCTCACATACACTATGTTAGTCTGAGAATTGACTAAAACGTAGCTCTGATACAACTAAATGTAACACCCCCTACCCGTATTCGACGCCGGAACAGGGTACGAGGCATTATCAAACTTAAATACAAGCAAACGTTCAAAATCGAGACATGAATTTCCACTCAAATTTAAAACTTTTCATAAACATTCATCTCATCCCTGAAACGAGCCTACAAGGCTCAAAACATACATTGGGGGGTGGTTCGGGACTAAACCAAGAACTTTAGAAACTTTCGGGAAACTTAGAAAATTTTTCATACAAAAGGGGTCACACGCCCGTGTGACCCTATGACACGCCCGTGCTTCAGGCCATGTTCAAAATAGGGAGCATTATGTTTATGACGTCAGCATCAAATTTAGGTCACATGGCCAAGTCACACGCCCGTGTGCTAGGCTGTATAGCACACACGGCCAAGTCACACGCCCATATGCTAGGCTATGTAGCACACACGGCCGAGACACACTGTAACACCCCTAACCCGTATCCGTCGCCAGATTAGGGTTAAAGGCGTTACCAGAAAGATTGGAAACTTTTACAAACATTTATTAATACAAATCATCAAACGTAATCAGAGTGTCCCTTTTATAGGTCATTGAGACCTTAAGCATGCTTTAGAATAGGTAGAGACTAAACTGAATACACAAGGAAGTTCTCAGAAATTTAAAAATTTTCTAAGTTACAGAGGTCACATGCCCGTGTAGGCAGGTCGTGTGCCTCCCATGGCTACTAGACACACCCATGTGTCCTGGCCGTGCCAAATCAGAGCATGTATACTGCCTTATCTACACGGCTACTAGACACGCTCGTGTGCCATGACCGTGTACTCTTAGGCAAGATACTGACTTATTCACACGGCTACCAGGCACGTCCGTGTACCATGGCTGTGCGTACTTGGGCTAGCTACTAACTTAATCCCACGGCCACTAGGCACGCCTGTGTGCCACAACTGTGTAGGCAAAACAGGCCATTTGCAAGGCCAAAATGCCACCTACAATAGGGTCGTACCTACAAGTATTATACCAATTCATTTCTTACTCAATTGACATCTAAAAACATGTCAAACAATTAACAAATCTTCATATTCAAACTCATTTCCAATCATACCACTTTGCCCAACTAAAGATACATACACATTCAAACATGATTCATCTAGATTTACCTTGACATTTCTTTGATCAAACATACATACTCAATTTCATCAGTTTGCTTACCATAAACTTGACCAATCCATATTCATGGGATCATACCAAAACCAACATCATCTACATATACAAATGCATATTATCAATATTTAACTAGCCACATCACATGGCTAATTTCATATCTCAAACTTATACCAATATGACTAGCCTATACATGCCATATTTAGCTATATACATATTTCAAAGGTACCAAAACAAGTTGAGTAGTGTGATGATGATTCTCGACGGTCCCCGAGCCTTCAGTAGCTTTGACGATCTATAAAACAGAGCAAACACACACAGAGTAAGCTTTCAAAAGCTTAGTAAGCCATTTACAAATAAACTTAGCATAAAATACGCATATTCATAATGATACAATGTCATTTATAGTTCTCATAGCAAATTCATCTCATATTCTTTGGCTTATATGCTTAGCCATAACTTACCACATTTTTCAACTCAATATCACATATACACATAGCTCAGTTGAGCATATATTCACATATCATTCCATCAATTCATTACACATATTCATCTTGGTAAGTTCATATAGATACTTACCTTTCATACACACTTAGTGTACAAACCAAACGAACCTGAAACGGATATACAAATCACGTAATATTCATATCTCAAATTTTGCCCGTTGAACTGTTCGAAATCTAATAGGATACTCAGAATGCTCGGAATAGTCGTACAATGCCAACATCCCAGACGTGGTCTTACATGTAACCAGATATCGATGCCACTATCCCAGACAGGGTCTTACACGAATCAATACGATGCCAATGTCCCAGACATGGTCTTACACGTAAGTCTCATATCGATGCCAACGTCCCAAATGTGGTCTTACACAAAATCTCGAATCAATGCCAACGTCCCAGATGTGGTCTTACATGATATAACATAACAGACACCTATGAATTCCTAGGTTCATACGAGACTTCTCGGATGTTAGCAATGTGTCGATCTTATCTCAGATTTCATATATTCCACATCTCATATGCATTCATCATTATAAATAGTCATATGAACATTCATAATTCAATACGAATACATTTATATGTATATCGACTTACCTCCAGTTCGGTTTATCGGAAACGGATACGGCTATTCGACTATCTTCACTTTCTCGCGATCTAAGTCCATTTTCTTCAGTTCTTGATCTAAACATATTCAAATTTAACCCCTTTATTCACTAACACATTCAATTCAATCCAAAAGCACACATTTAGGGCTATTTGCAACTTAGCCCTCATATTTGCTCATTTTATCAATTTAGTCCATTTTTTCTCAAAACATCAAATATACAAAATTTATTCACACTCATGCATAGTCGAAATTCCCTAGGGACAATACAAGTCCATATTTTTCATCAAATTTACAATTTAGTCCCTCAAATAATCATTTTCTCAATTACAACCAAATTACTCAAAATCAACAAAACTGTAAAGATAAAATATGCTAATCAAACACATATATCCCATATTTCATCATCAAATATCATAAAACACTTGAGTTCATCAAAGGCTCATCTCAAAAACATCATCAATTCTCAAAATTAAAACATGGGCTTTATAGCATAGGAAGCAACGATTACAGAAACGTAGAAATTATCAAAAATTGAAGCAAAACTTACTTTGAATCAAGCTAAAAGAGTGCCGAATGCCCTAGCCTCTTCTTTCTTTTTCTTTTGTTTGATTTTTGGTGGATGAACACCATTTTTAATGATTTATTTTTTTAATGTTTTAAGATATAATAGCTTAATATTCAATTTACATATTTAACCTTTTATGCTAAATATAAATAACATATAATTTAAGGTCATATTTGTCCAACAACTATCCACCATCTTAAAAATGGTTAATTACGATATAAGGTCTTCCTATTTAGAAGCCATCTCAAATAGGAGTCTTTCATAAAGTATGTGAATTTTGCATTCAATGCAATTTAATCTTTTTATCAAATTAACCACACAGACGGACAAATTAACATACAGAAACTTCACACATACTAATTCACATATCATAAGTACAGGAAATAATATTAAAATATTATTCTAACTTGGATTTGTGGTCCCGAAACCACTATTCTGACTAGGGTCTAAACCAAACTGTTACACACACCTATGTCTTTGCCCGTGTGGTCAATTTTGGACATTTTGTTTTACCTAAATTAAGGTGCAGGGGACATACGGCCAGATAACATGCCAATAGGGCTGACCGTGTGTCACACACGGCCTAGACACATGCCAGTGTGTTTATCCGTGTGGACAATAATAAGGCTGTTTACCAAGCCATTTGTCACCCTTAAGCACACATGCACTCACATGAATTCAAAGGCACAAAACATATCATACTTAGGCAACCACACTCACAGCTAAGTCAATAACATGTCATTCTCATGCCATCATTTTTCATGCTTAAAACATCATACTTACCCTATTAAAAACATACTAATCTCACGTTCACAAGAGGGCATTAACATATGAATAAACTTATAATCAGCATAAGCCATCATTCATGGCTATATACAAGAAGAAACATTAACAATTACAAGCCAACACAAATGGCCAATGTAATAGCCCGCTTTAGACCCTAGTCGGAATAGTGGTTTTGAGACCACAAATCCGAGGTCAAAATAATATTATAATATTATTTTTGGTGTGAATTATATGTGATATAGCCTATGTGAAAATTCTGTGTGGTAAGTTTATCGACTATGTGTCGAATTAAGAAAAAGGACTTAATCGCGTAAAGTGTAAAATGCTGTGTGCTGATTGTTAAGTGTTTAATTGTTCTTGTCTTTATAATGTGGAGGCCTTATGATGCAATTAGGCCATATTTAGTGATAGTGGGTGGTAATGGACTAGAATAACCTTAATATATAAAGGTTATATATGTTTAATGAAAAGGGCAAATTAGTAAAAGGGAATAATATTATGTTAAATAAAATAAAAGTTTGAAAATAAGCCATTTCCTATCGTCTCTTCCACCTAATATCAAAGAAAGAAGAAGGGTTTTAAGCTTTGGTATTTTTGGCTAACAATTGGCTTGATTCAA
Organism: Gossypium bickii; assembly: GCA_025503065.1. Classification (NCBI taxonomy): domain Eukaryota; kingdom Viridiplantae; phylum Streptophyta; class Magnoliopsida; order Malvales; family Malvaceae; genus Gossypium; species Gossypium bickii. The sequence goes on along the minus strand of CP106718.1, from coordinate 49,445,597 downwards.
GGTTAGATTTTTGTTTGGTTTTTGATAATTTCTACATTTTCGTAATAGTTGCTTCATGCTCTAGCTAACCCATGTTGTAATTTTGTGAATTGATGATGTTTTTGTGATGAGTCATTGATGAATACTTGAGCTATGTGTTAGTTGATAGTGAAATATGAAAACTTGGTGTTGGGTTAACATAGTTTGTATTGGGATTTTTTTAGTGAAATTGAGTATTTTGGGCTTTATTGAGAAAATGAGAAATTAAAGGATTAAAATGTGAAATAAATGGAATGTGTGAGCTTGTATAGACACAAGGAAAATTCGACTAGGCTTGTGTGAAGAGAAATTATGTGAATTTGATGATTTTGTGAAATAGGGACTAAAGTTTCTAAATGTGATAATGTGAGGGCTATTTTGTAAAATGCCCTAAATATGTGTGTTTGGACTAAAATGTATAATGTGATGATTGAATGGATTGAATTTGAATGTGTATAGATCAAGAGAGGAGAGGTTCGGATTGAGATTGAGGCAAAGATAAAGTGCTCGATTAATTGACCGTTTCGGTATTTCGACGTCCGAGGTAAGTTCGGATATAGTACAAATTGTTAATTTATGTTCTATGTGATGTGAATTGAAGGAATGTCTATATAACTAAGAGATTAAAAATGCTATGTGCTGAAATGAATTAGAAGGCACTAAGTGTGCAGGATTAGAAATGGGATAGAAATGATTGGCACTGTATGTGTGAGATGACAGAAGCTTCGGCTTATTGAGTTGGCACTATGTGTGCGATATCGATATAATCTCGATTTAATGTATTGGTACTAAGTGTGCGATGAAAACTATGTTTGGTCTACAAATTGGCACTAAGTGTGCAACAAAGAAAGAGAATAGCAAAGGTTGATTGAAATGTAAAGTTGAGTGGTTGAGTAGCATGATTGGTAACTAGCTATGTGTTGGCAAAGGTATGTATAAAACCTATGTGGTTTATGAAATTAATAGTAGATGAATGGAATGCTATGTGAGTATTGGATATGGTTGGATTTGTGTAATATTGGTATACTATCTATGTGATGGATTAATGTGTATATTGATTTGATTCAATGAATTAGTTGTATTGTATTTCGAACTTACTAAGCTTTGGAAAGCTTACTGTGTGATTGTTTCTCTATTTTACAGTGTCAATAAAGCTAGTTTGGATCCGGGAATCGTCAACATCTCTATCACACTATCGACAATCTATTTTGGTATTTCAAGAAAGATGTATATAGATGAAATATGGCATGTATAAGACTAGAAGTTATAGTATGTTTTGGAAAAATGTTTAAATCCTTGCCATGTGATTTGGCTTGGAAGTTGACTGATGTTGAACTTATGAATGAGTTATGAGTTTGGTATATTTCATGATTATGTAGTTGATGAAAGATGTGGTTTGAAGATAAATTTTGGTATGTATTATATGATGCTTGAATTACATATGTTTTGAGATGTATAATTGTCACTTTAAATGGTCTTAGTTGTGATGATAATGAGCATGGAAGTAGATGGTGTAGTTGGTGGTTGATTAATGCATGAAATGGTAAGATTGATTGCATTTAGAAGCATGAATTGGTATTGCTTTGAGGCTTGTTGGCAGACCCAAGTGTGGGTGGCAAATTAGCCTTGCAAATGAACTATTTTGCATACATGGCCAAGAGACACGGGCGTGTGTCTTTGCCATGTGGTTTAAGGGTCATTTTTAGGGGTGTCTAGACAGGTTACACGACTAAGGCCCACTGGCGTGCAGGGTAGCCGTGTGACTAAGTCAATAGCTAGCCTAATAACACACGGCCATGGCACACGGGCATGTCTAGTGGTCGTGGGGATAAGTTAGACTGCATGCTTTGTTTTAACATGGCCTGGACACATGGGTGTGTCTAGTAGCCGTGTGAGGCACATGGCCTGAATGCACGGGCGTGTGACCTCAACAGTATTGAAGAATGTTTGAAATTTTGAAAATTTTCATAAATGTTTGGTTTAGTCCCGATTTCTTTCTAACTTGAGTATAAGGTCTCGTAGACCTAGATAAGGGACTATATGCTCGTATTTGAGTATGTATAATTGATGATTGACTTTGTGTCGTGAAATGGATGTGAAAGGTTTTGAATGTTTGGTAACGCCTCTTAACTCTATTCCGGCGACAGTTTTGAGTTACGGGTGTTACAGCCAAATTAATCATGACACATATAACAAATGACCAAGTTCTTATACATGTCATAAACTTAAAGTACTTGAATTCATTTATACCCAAAATGATAACTTGATAGTGTGATAGTATCTCCAGTGATCTCTAACCCGAGCTAGTTTAATAACCCTATAAGACATGGGAAAGGAAGGGGAGTAAGCTACAAATCTTAGTAAGTCCGTATGCAAATGATAAGGAACAATAGTCATACATATGTCATACAACTAACATAACATAACACAACATAAACGTCATTAAATCTTCATAGGCATAACATACTCAATCACAATACTTACCCCCTTCAATTTTTAAGCATAATTTAATACATCTTAACAATTGCCAAACATTCGTAATCTCTCCAACATAACATACCTTAATAATCATTAACAAATCATTTCAAGTCTCATAGTATCATGCACAGTAATTATGCGTATTCATATTTTCAAGCCCAGAGCTTAATAACTTTCAATGATTTAAAACCTTAACTTCTCATACTTTCATAACCATTTTAATAGGAAATTATGCAAATCTTTCATTTTTCACACATATCCAATGAAATCACAAATCAAGTGAAATAAACATCTTATCTCTCAATTCGATATGGCTCAAAAGCCTAACACATGATTCTCAACTGAATTTACCATGAATTTATACATCATCAACATAAACACTTGTTCGAAAGATTAAGTTAAGGTCACTTTCATAGTGATCACGAACTCATAATATCATGAAGCCAATGCTAATAAACTTTATGTACATACCTGTAAGATCTCGTAACACAGTCATATCTTTTCACATCTTTGACATAATCTTTGAATTACCAGTTGAACCACTTGAAATACTAAAGGATACTCGGGAAATCTCATACACATAGTAAGATGCCAATGCCATATCCCAAATATGGTCTTACATGGGATCACATATCGATGCCAATACCCCAGCTATGGTCTTACACGATGTCTCATATCTGTAACACCCGTAACCCGTAACCGTCGTTGGAATAGGTTAAGAGGCATTACCGGACTTGTAACTCAGTTCAGAACAATCATTTATCAAATATCATCTCAATTCAATAAATATCATTCATTCACATTCAATATGTATATTTAAATCGAACATACAAAGCTTAAATCATGCATTTGGGACTAAATCAGTAACATACGAAAATTTTGGAAATTAGAAAAATTTCAACATTTCAAATATCACACGCCCGTGTGAACAGGCCATGTGCCTCACACGGTTACTAGACATGCCCGTATCTTAGACCATGTGGAAACATGGCATACATATTGACTTGTGTCACACGGCCGAGGACACGCCCGTGTGCCAAGCCGTGTGAAAACTGGAGAGTATATTGACTTGGGTCACATGGCCAACCACACGCCCATATGTCAAGCCCCTGTGCCCTTCGAAATGGCCACACGCTTGTGTGTCAAGCCGTACCAAAACTGTAGGGTATACTGACTTATCAACACGGCCAAGTCATACACTCGTGTGCTAGGCTGTGTGCCATTTAGGGGGTATACTGACTTGTACCACACGGCTGGTCACTCGCCTGTGTGTCAGGCTGTGTGGAGTATACTGACTTCATTTCCATTTTAACACCAGGGGACACACGACCGTGTAACATGACCATGTGTCACACACGACTGAGACACATGCCCGTGTCCCTGCCTATGTGGACAAAAATAGGCTATTTGCCAAGCCAATTTTGCCACCCTATTTTTACAAACATACACAAGCATAAATGACAGCATTTCATAATCTAATAGGCAGCCATTTCATATCATTTCATACACATATGATACCAATTCCACATAGTATTCAAATACTTAACTAATATCATACATATTTCCACTCATATGTCTACCATAAAATAAGACACATTTGCATTCTTTCATTCCATCTAACACTTACCAAAACATAATATCAAATTTAGCCAAATCACATGGCAACACAAATTATACCAAATTTACAATCTCAAGTAAACATAACTATCATCTTTATAACTAGCCTATACATGCCATATTTACATAGTTCCACAAGTTCAAAAGTACCAATAGGCAATTGGATAGTGTGATGTGTAACTCTGACTTGTCTGAAACGAGCGAGCTATCGAACCTCTATAAAACAAGGAAATGAAACCGAGTAAGCTTTATAGCTTAGTAAGCCCGTATAATTTAGAAATAAACTTACCATTTATACCTAATCAAAGCAATAATCAAGCTGTAGTAAATTCAATTACCAAATGCCTAAACACAATCATTCATCACATATTAGTCATTTAAAATACATGAAACCATCCATTAACTCAATGTAATTACTCAATACATTGTATCATATTAAACTCACATACATCATATACATCATATATAACATTTTATTTTCAATCGTATAAACAGTAATTAATTCATTAACCGTACTCATCAATATAAACAGTATTTATGTCCGTTAAACCTATTAGAACTTCAAAGGATACTCGGGTGATATACATCAGTAATCCATCAATTCATTATCATTTCTGCTCTTTCGAGCCATGATCGATAAGCTCCTCCTGAGCTGATGGACAGTAAGCTCTATTAAGCTGAAACAGTAAGCTCTGACGAGCTGAAATAGTAAGCTCATACGAGCTGAGAATAGTAATCTCTTACGAGCTGATATATCGGTAAGCTCATACGAGCTGTGGTGAGTCCGCAACAAATGCAGGAGCTCGACCAAAATGGTAACCCTAGTGACATGTCAGTCGTATCCTACGAATTCTTACGGTTCAAACAGGGCTCGGTAAACATCAATATATAACAATTAGGCATTCGTATTCCAAGCATATCAATTCTTCAATCATATACATACATTTCAAATAAATACAAATATTTAAAAGCTCGATTCTATTTATACAAACTTACCTCGTATCGCTCGGATATAAACTATCGGTTATTCATCAGTCTTCCTTTTTCCCCGATATAAACTCAATCTAGGCTTATCTTGATCTATATATTATCAAATTTAGTACATTTAGCATTCAATCTATTCAATTTAGTCCATAATTCATATTTTTGGCAATTTACACATTTGCCCTTATACTTTTCACATTTTTACAATTTAGTCCTTTTCACATAAAATTACAAATTCATGAAATTTAATACAATTACATACTTAGCCGAATTTTCCTCATAACTAGCATCCCATAATACCAATTTATTCACAATTTTAAACATCACATTTTACAATTTCATAATTTAATCCCTATTTTGCATTTTTGTCAAAAATCACTTTACAAAATTAGTTTAACTATCAACAATTAATCAAAATCCATCATCAACCATTAAAAAGCACAAGCATTCAATAATGGCACTTCATAAAATCATTAACAATTTCAAAAATTAAGGTACGGGCTAGCTAGAATACGAAGCAATGATCACAAAAACGTAGAAATCATCAAAAATCGAACTCAAAACATACCTCAATCAAGAATACAAAGGGTCAAACCCTAAAATGCTTCAAATGTTCTTTCGTCCTTTGATTTTCGGTGAGAAAGATGAATAATATCACTAATTTTTATGTTTTGTTTTATTAATTACACATTAATACATAGTTTACCATTTTACACTTGGTTATTAAACTATTTAATCATTAAATATTAGGCCATTACTATCCATTAACCTTATCAATGGCATAATAACATCATAAGGACCTTTGGTTTAATAAACCACAGCAAATAGACACTCTTAATTTATAGCATGCTACTTTTGCATTTTACGGATTAAATCCTTTTTACCGAATTCAGCATTCAAACAGTAAAATTTCTTTACTAAACTTTCACATAATAATTCTATCATGCTGTAAACTTTAATAAAATAATAAAATAAATATTTTAACCTCAGATTTGTGGTCCCGAAACCACTGTTTTGATTTGACTCCAAAAACGGGCTGTTACAATATCAATACCATATCCCTGATATGGTCTTATACGAATTTTCATATCGACGCCATGTCCTAGACATGGTCCTATACGAAATCACATACCGATGCCATTTCCCAGATATGGTCTTATACGGGATCTCAATAACCCTAATGTCATGACATTTGTATCTATCTATTCCTAAGGTTCAACCGAAATTCCGAGGTATCAAATCTTCGTTGAATCGTCATCGAGTCATCATTAATCAAATCCACAAAGAAAATTATACAATTCATGCAATAATAAAGCATTAAATACATAACAATGAAATGTTGCATTATTTACAGACGAACTTACCTCGGTAGCACAATCGGTGAAAAAGACTCATTTATCATATTCTTTGTTTTTCCCATGTTCTAAATCTGAATCTCGTTTTTCTTGATTTATAACAACACATTTAACTTATTTATTCATCATGCTACTCAAATTAGCCCAATTTCATATTTTGGTAAAATTACATTTTTACCCTTAATCTTTGTCATATTTACATTTTAATCCCTAGGCTCATAAAATGATTTTCATTCAATTTATTCATACTTTAAGCCTAGCCGAACCATTTTCATAATTAGAGAAGCCCACATTTTTCATTAAAACACACTTTTACTACACATTTTATAAACTTTTACAATTAGGTCCTTTTAGACATTTTCACCGAAAAGCACTTATTAAAAGTTGTTTCTCTAACCATAAACATGCATAATCTACTATCATTCATCAAAATACACAATTTACTAACATGGGTCAAACTCTAGACTTTCATCATATATCAAATAAGAGGTAGAAATAGGTAGATCGTGTTACGAGGATTTCAACATGAAAATCATTAAAAACGAGGCTAGAATGGACTTGCTATGGAGCTTGGAAAGCTTGAACAAAACCCTAGCCATGGCTTCCATGGTATATTCGGCCAAGGGGTTGAAGATAACAAGAAATTTTGGCTTATTTTTCTTTCTAATTCATTTATTTACTAAATGACCAAAATGCCCCTAACTTAAAAATATTCTATTTCACCTATTTCATGTTCATTTTTGTCCAACAAATTATCCAATGGTCTATTTACCATTTGAGGACCTCCAATTTAAAAACTCATAACAATTGGACACTTTTAACTTCTAGAACTCAAGTTTTGCACTTTTTACAATTTAGTCCTTTTGACTAAATTGAGTGCCCAAATGTCAAAATTTTCGAACGAGATTTTCACAAATCATTTTGTGAAATTTTAGACCATAAAAAATGTAATAAAAACAAATTCTTCTATGTCAGATTTGTGGTCCCGAAACCACTGTTTCGACTATACTTGTAACACCCCAAACCCGGCCTAGACGTTATGACTGGATCTAACATGCCACATCGAGTGAAGTTTGAAAACTGTATGTAAATTGGAAGACCCTTCTACGAAACAAAACTTTCTCCCCTTTTAAAATCCCGATTTACGTTGCTCATTAACAAAACAAAATTTGCTCAAAGTCATTTCCTTATAAAAATCCGCTACTACGTTGGCTTTTCCCGGATGATACTCGATCGAGCAATCATAGTCCTTAAACAATTCTATCCATCTTCGTTGCCTAAGATTCAACTCTTTCTGAGTAATGAGGTGCTTGAGACTTTTATGGTCAGTATAAATGCTTGATTTTTCCCCGTACAAGTAATGTCTCCAAATCTTTAACGCGAACACCACCACTACTAGTTCAAAGTCATGAGTGGGGTAATTCACCTCGTGTAACCTAAGCTGACGGGACGCATAAGCCAGCACCTTACCCTCCTACATCAGCACACAACCCAAACCCATGTGAGACGCATCACAGTAGAAAATGAATTCATTGTCAGTCCCTGGCTGTATTAATACCGGGGCTTCAGTCAGAATCTTCTTCAGTTTCTCAAAACTCTCATACTGTTTATCAGTCCAAACAAACGATACCCCTTTGCGCAGTAACTTAGTTAGGGCTGCAACAATCAGTGAAAACCCCTCAACGAACCGTTTGTAATACCCGGCCAGACCCAAAAAACTTCGAATTTCAGATACCAACTTCGGTGGCTTCCAATCCAATACGGCCTCAACTTTCCGAAAATCTACCCTAATCCCCTCGGAAGACACAACATGACCCAAAAATGTCACCTCTCGCAACCAAAACTCGTACTTGCTGAATTTGGCATAAAACTGCTTTTCTCTCAGTATTTGTAGGACAATTCGGACATGTGAATCGTGCTCCTCATCGGTTCTTGAATACACCAGAATATCATCTATAAACACCACAATGAACTGGTCCAAATAGGGTTGGAAAACCCGGTTTATCATATCTATAAAAGTAGCTGGTGCATTCGTTAACCCAAACGGCATGACCAGAAACTCGTAATGTCCATAACGAGTCCAGAATTCTGTCTTGTACACATCTGCCTCCTTAACCCTTAACTGATGGTATCACGATCTAATATCTATCTTAGAGAAAATCAAAACTCCTCGTAGCTGATTAAACAAATTGTCTATCCTTGGTAATGGGTACTTGTTCTTAATCGTTAGTTTGTTTAGTTGACAATAATCAATACACATACGATTTGACCCGTCCTTCTTATTCACAAACAATACCGGTGATCCCCACGGAGACACACTCGGTTCGATGAATCCTCGATTTAGTAGTTCTTGGATTTGATCCTTTAATTCTACTAGCTCCTTCGGTGCCATCCTATAAGGGGAGATGGACACTGGAGCCGTTCTCGGTAGAAGCTCAATACCGAATTCGACCTCATGATTTGGAGGCAACCCCGGAAGCTCTTCAAGAAATACATTCGAAAACTCTTTTACTGTCCTGACATCCCCAACAGACAAACCTTTAACATCAGATGTGCTGACATAAGCTAGGAACGCCTCGCAACCTTTGCGAAACAGCTTCTTGGCCCTTAATGCTGAGATTACATTAGATAAATAATCCCTTCGCTCCCCTACCACGACCACTTCCTCAACCTCTGAAGACTTCAATACCATACACTTAGCAGCGCAATCCAAATTCGCACGGTGTTTCACTAACCAATCCATACCTAAAATGAGATCGAACTCGCCAAACGACAGTTCCATCAAATCCGCTAGAAAGACAACCCCTTGGACCTCTAGAGGCACATCCCTAAATAGTTTATTCACTCTAACTGGCTGTCCCAGTGGACTAATCATCGACATATCCCTATCAATAATTTCAAACTGTCTGCCCAAAGTTCCAGACACAGTACATGCAACATACGAGGGCGTAGACCCAATGTCAATTAAAGCGGTATATGGTACATTATGAATGAGGAACGTACCAGTTATGACGTCAGGTGCGTCGCCATCTTCTCGACGCTGAGCAGCATAAACCATGTAACACCCCTAACCCTTATCCGTCGTCGGATTGGGGTTAAGAGGCATTACTACACTAAACTCAATTTCGAAATAGACTTCAATTGGATTCAAGCACAAGCAATGCAATCATTTCCATATTATATAACACTACAACCGATTAAAAATTAAAATAAAGGTATAACGAGTTTTATTACCCGTACTTAATACACACAATGTCTGAATCACATAACTTAAACATTCATGACATATATATATATTTAAATCATATCTCAACTTATGCCAAATTATAACATATATCGGGTATCAACCAAAATTCATATAACATAAGCTAAGTTTCATTTATAATACTATAATACATATGCATATTAAATCAATTAACCATTTTACCATTTAATAATCAATTACATATATCAACATATTAATATACACCTTGGCCGAATATACTATTGCACCTTTCATTTGGATTCGTAACTAACCAACCAAAAAACATATTCATTTCTTATCATTAATAAAGACATTCGAATATTTATAACTATTAATCACCTATTCTCAAAAATATATATATTTACTAGACCAAACAAAACATTTCACAAAATTTAATATCCAATATCACATACGGTATTTAAAATGGTTATTATGAACAAATAACTTGTTACAATAAATAAAGAATAAACATACTTTTTTTATATAAGACCATGCGTATGTGACCATTTTATTAAAAAAATATAATTATCACATAGCCAACTTACTTAAACATAGCATTATTTAATTCTTACTAAACATATCAAGCATATGATATTTTCCATAAGGCCGAAACACATGTCTTACTCAAACATCATTAATAAAACGAAATAAACAAGTACACACAAGTTCACCTTGATCACGATTATGCACACATCATAAAAATGGCAAACATGATTCACGTATAAACCAAAAACTAAGACTAAATTTTCTAAAACCATCAACTAATATATATACATAAAAATATATATATATCAATAGCACCTTCCATATGTGATATAGGCCATGGTCGAATTTAAAACATCCATTAACATTATGAACAAGCTATAAAATTCAAAACATAGAAACGATACATAACCAAAAGAAATAGCCATTTTCGCAAGGCTATACTTATATACAAGATTAAACATCATATGTTTCAAAACTTAATCTAACCTATACATGCCTTCAAAATCATAACCAAGATTTAAAATACCAAAAAGAGGCGGTAGTGTGGATGACTTTCTTGACGATCCCTCTCGAGCTCGTAGCTTAACCAAAATCTATAAACAAACAATTAAACAAGAGAAATCAGAGTAAGCTTATTAGCTTAGTAAGTCCTAAGCAAATGCAAAATAATATCATTAATTTAAACTTTTTAATCATTAAATTCATGGCAAAATTTTAAACATTAATATAAGTAACTTAATCATGGCCGAATACCACTAATACCATAATATAAGTTGTTTTAAACCTCTCTACCATGAATATATATACACCATTTATCACATATTTATCAAATGTTTATAAACACCAAGTCAAATGAAAATATCCTGCATATCGATCACCTTTCCTATTTTTTTGTACATATAAACAACCACATACATATTCACTTTCCATTAATGGTTCCCACTTATAATCAATTCATAAAAAAATCATGAACACATTAAGCTCAAATGATATCATAATTTCACACTTCGTTCCTTATTAAACTAGGAGAATAGCACTTACCCGAGCTAATGGCACATTGTATTAATTATATGCCTCATCTCGTTAAATTCTCAAATTTTCCGTTTATAGCATATCACCGGCATTAAGCCTGCTAGGCATTTAGGCCTGAATTACACACCGGCACGAAGCCTGCTAGGCATAAAGCCCGATACAAATCACCGGCACATGGCCTGCTAGGCATAAAGCCCGATACAAATCACCTAAGACAAGGCACTGCTGGGCATTTAGCCCAAATAGATCACCTCAATTTTCCATTTAATACACATCACCTATTGCTAAATCGCAACATCAATTATACTTTATTTCAACTTCACATTTCAAGCTAAACAAACTTGTTCCTAATAAAATTAACAATTACATATCACTCAATCTTATTCTAACATTCGGCTATCACCTAAATTCATACTCAAATTTATCAAATAATATCAATTAACAAGTTCATAAATAACTCTTTGATATATTTTAACTTAAGGACTTACCTCGGTTGTCGATAGATCGTGTAAATCGGCTATTCGAGAACCTTTGTCTTTCCCCGGTCCAATTCCATTTTTCTTTATTCGAGAACATTTGTCTTTCCCCGGTCCAATTCCATTTTTCTTTGTTCTTGATCTAAACACATTAAAATTTAGCCCATTCAAGCACATTTCATCTCAATTTAATCCAAAAACACTTAAATAGACAAATTACCATTTTGCCCTAATGTTTCCCATTTTACAAATTTGTCCTATTTACACAAAAACACAAAATATGCAAAATCTCCCAACACTATAGCTAGGCCGAATCTTCCACATAGCCATATAAGTCCATGCATTTCATTTATTTTGCATTTTAACCCCTCACAAATTTATTTTCTCAATTTAGCCCTATTTACTCCAAATCACCAAAAATTTCAATACAAAACTTGTAAATCTTTAACATATATTTAATCTAAAACCATCAAATATCAAAACCATTTAAGCATGTTAATGGTCAATCCTATATACATAAAATTTTCAAAAATTTAAGCATGGGTCGGGTAATATACGAAGCAACGATCTCAAAAACGTAAAAATTATCAAAAACTAAAAACCGACCATACCTTAATCAAGCTTCCTAACTTGCCGAAATTCAAAGCTTTCCTTACCCCTTTTCTTTAGCTAACAATCGGCCATGAGAGAATGAAGATGATAGTGGCATTATTTTATGTTTTATTTAACATATATTAACATTATTTATAATACTAACATAACCTTATTTTAAAAATTAAACTAACATATACCATGAAGTTGGCGTGGCCCATTGCCGTTTCCTATCATGGTTTATGGGCTAATTGTCCCTTTAGGACATCCACTTAAAAAGCCACAATCAAATTAGTACATTTCACTTTAGCATGAAACTTTTACGCTTTTCTCGATTAAATCCTTTTTATCAAATTAAGCACTTAAACGATAAAATTTTTCTACGAAACTTTCATACACATTAATTCACATATAATAAACATAGAATATAATATCAAAATATTTCTCGGGCTCGGATTCGTGGTCCCAAAACCACCGTTTCGATTAGGGTCAAAATTGGTCTGTTACAACTCTCCCCCTTAAGAATTTTCGTCCTCGAAAATTTTACCGTTAAATAATTTCGGGTATTGCTGCCTCATTGAATCCTCAGGCTCCCACGTAGCCTCTTCAGCTCCGTGTCTATTCCATAATATTTTTACTAGTGGAATCTTCTTATTTCTTAACTCTTTCATTTCCCGAGCTAAGATACGGATCGGTTCTTCATCATATGTCAAATCGGATCAGATTTCAATCTCTGACGGTGTGATCACATGAGACGGATCTGATCTGTACTTACGAAGCATCGAAACGTGAAATACATCGTGTATCTTTTCTAGCTCAGAGGGCAATTTCAATCTATAAGCAACAGGCCCAATACGTTCGATGATTTCATACGGTCCGATAAATCTCGGACTCAACTTGCCTTTCCGACCAAATCGGAGTACTTTCTTCCACGGAGAAACTTTTAAGAATACACGATCTCTGACCTGAAATTCAATGTCCTTACGTTTCAAATCGGCATAGGACTTTTGACGATCCGAAGCAGCTTTCAAATTACCTCTAATAATAGCTACCTTCTATTCTGTTTCTTTAATCAAATCAACCCCGTGTATCTTATTCTCACTGAGCTCAGTCCAATATAATGGTGTTCGACATTTTCGCCTGTACAAGGCTTCATAAGGCGCCATTTTGATACTAGATTGGAAGCTATTATTGTAAGCAAATTCAATCAAAGGTAGGTATCGTTCCCACGTACCTTCAAACTCGAGAACGTAACATCTCAACATGTCCTCAAGTATCGAATAGTTCGCTCAGATCGACCGTCTGCATCTGCGGATGAAAGGTCAGTACTAAAAAATGAAGTTTAGTACCTAAAGCATCTTGCAATTTCTTCCAAAACCGCGATGTGAATCTCGGGTCTCTGTCTGAAACAACGGAATTCGGTACACCATGCAACCTTACAATCTGTGATACATACAATTGAGCAAGTTTATCAAGTGAATAGTCCATGCGTCTTTGGTACAAAATGAGCCGATTTAGTCGGTTTATCAATGATAACCCATACGGTATCTTTCTTACTCTGATTGTCATAGGAGACCGGATACAAAATCCATTGTAATTCTATCCCATTTCCATTCAGGTATCATGATTGGTTGAAGTAGTCCGGATGGTACTTGATGCTCAGCTTTTACTTGCTGACAGATTAAGCACTTGGAAACAAATTCAGATATATCCCGTTTCATGCTAGGCCACCAATAGAACTGTTTCAAATCGTTATACATTTTCGTGCTACTCGGATGTATCGATAGTCGACCACTATAGGCCTCACTCAGAATCATCTGTATCAAATTTGAGTTCTTCGGAACACACATTCGGCTTTTAAAATTCAAACAATCATTTGCATCAATCTGAAAATCTGATTTTGCACCTTTTTTCACACTGAATTCGACTAGTAATCAAATCTTTGTCAACTTTCTGTGTATCACAAATTTGCTGAATAAACATCGGTCTTGCTTGTAACTCGGCTATGATCGAACCATCACCAGACATAGCTATCTGTGCGTTCATTGCACGAAGAGCAAACAATGATTTTCGACTTAACGCATCTGCAACAACGTTGGCTTTTCCAGGATGGTAGTCAATCACCAATTCACGATCTTTTCAAAGAATTCTAACCATCTGCGTTGTCTCAAATTTAGATCTTTCTGAGTCATCAAATATTTTAGACTTTTATGATCCGAATAAATGTGACATTTCTCGCCGAATAAATAGTGACGCCAAATTTTCAATGCGAAAACAATGGCTATTAATTCCAGATCGTGAGTCGGATAATTTCTCTCATGCGGCTTCAATTGTCTCGAAGCGTAGGCTATAACCTTGCCTTCCTGCATTAAAACGCAACCCAACCCATTTAAGGAAGCATCACTAAAAACAATAAATTCTTTACCCGATTCAGGCTGAGCTAACACTGGATCTTCGGTCAGAAGGGTATTCAACCCCTCGAAACTTTTCTGACACTTTTCTGACCACTCAAACTTGACATCTTTCTGTAGTAGTTTCGTCAAAGGTGTAGCTATTACAGAAAAACCTTTTACAAATCATCTGTAATATCCCGCAAGGCCTAGGAAACTTCGGATCTTGAAAACATTCTTTGGTGATTTCCAATCGAGTATAGCTGCTATTTTGTTTGGATCCACCCGAATACCTGATGCTGAAACAACATGACCCAAGAAGCTGACTTCATTCATCCAGAACTCACACTTACTAAACTTTGCATACAGTTGTTGATCTCTCAAAGTTTGTAGCACTAATCTCAAATGCTCAGCATGCTCGGTTTCATTTTTAGAATAGATCGAGATATCATCAATAAACACTACTACAAATCGATCCAAAAAGCGTCAAGACTCGATTCATTAGATCCATAAAAACAAAGCAGTGCATTAGTGAGTCCAAAAGGCATAACCAGAAAACTCAAAATGTCCGTACCTCGTCCGAATGCGCTCTTTGGCACATCTGTATCTCTCGACTGCAGAATCGATAATAGCCCGATCACAAATTTATCTTCAAAATCTGAATCCTTCAACCGATCAAACAAATCATCAATCCGAGGTAATACGGTACTTATTCTTTATAGTTACCTTATTTAGTTGCCGATAGTCGATACACATTCGCATAGTCCCATCTTTCTTTTCACAAATAAAACCTGGTACACCCCAAGGAGAGAAGCTCGGTCGTGTAAAGCCCCTATCTATCAACTCTTGCAACTGCACTTTCAACTCTTTTAACTCAGTAGGTGCCATCCGATACGGAGCTATCGAAATCGGAGTCGTTCCCGGTACTAATTCAATGCCGAACTCAATCTCTCATACTGGTGGTAAACCTTATAGTTCTTCAGGAAACACATCTGAGTATTCACATACAACCGATACAGATTCAATTTGTTTCTCAGACAATTTATTATCCAGTACATAAGCCAAATAAGCTTCGCACCCCTTTTCTCACATACTTCGGGCTAACATCGAAGATATTATCAGAGGGAACCCATTTACATCACTGGATTTAATTCTGATGGTCTCACCGTTTTGACATCTCAAATCAATAAGCTTTCTTTTACAATTCACTACTGCCTCGTGTGAAGTTAACTAGTCCATACCCAAAATTATATCAAACTCATCAAAGGGCAACAACATTAAATCGGCTGAGAAGCAATAATCCCGAATCATCAACGGGCAACCCCTACACACTTTATTAACAAGCACACATCTACCCAAAGGGTTGGACACACGAATCACAAACTCGGTAGATTCAACTAGCAGAGTCTTATCGAATACTAAAGTTTCACACACATATGAATGAGTCGAACCAGGATCAATTAGTGCAATCACAGTAGTATCATAAAGGGTGAAAGTACCGGTAATGACATCGGGGGAGGAAGCATCCTCTCTGGCTCGTGCAGCATAAGCTCTAGCTGGAGCTCTAGCCTCAGATCGAACTGTAGTATTCTTCGTTCTTCTCTGACTACCACCTACGTTGCCTGAATGTCTGGGTGGTCTGCCTCGCGCTGACGTGTTGCTCGACTTAATGTTCTGAACTATATTCTGCTCAACTAACATCGGACATTCTCTAATAAAATGATCTGACGATCCACATTTAAAGCAAGACCGATCATGAAATCTATAACTCCCAGAATGCCATTTCCCACAGTGCTTGCATTCAACTCGATTCTGTGGAACGTTACCCACACTGGCCATCGAGGTAGCTCGGGAGCCCACAGGAGGTCGATCACGTCTAGGTAAATCTGAAGTAGCTTTATGTCGGCTGTAGTCATCTCTGAACTTCTTGGATGTGGAATGGAAGACCTTACCCGAAGATTTTTTACGAATGTCTCTAGCTTCTGTCTCAGCTTTTCTTTTCTCTTTCCCGAGCTCTTCAGCTTTGCAAGCTCGCTCAACTAGTGGCACAAACTCTTGAATTTCAAGAATGCCAACAAACATCTTTATACCTTCATTCAGACCATCTTCAAATCTTTTGCACATAATGGCTTCAGTTGATACACACTCCCGAGCATATCGGCTCAATCTAACGAATTTTCGCTCATATTCAGTCAAGGTCATTTGCCTCTATTTTAGTTCAAGAAATTCTTTTCGTTTTTGATCAACGAATCTTTGACTGATATATTTCTTGCGGAATTCATTCTGGAAGAAATCCCATGTCACTTTTTCTTTCGGAACTACTGATACTAGTGTATTCCACCAGTGATATGCAGTATCCCGCAGTAAAGATATAGCACACTTCAGGCATTCATCTGAAGTACAAGATAGCTCATCAAGTACTCGAATAGTGTTATCAAGCCACATGTCGGCTCGCTCTGCGTCATCATCATCATTGGCCCTGAATTCTTCGGCCCTAAATTTCCAGATTTTATCAACTTGAGGCCTACTAGATCTCATCGGATCTATCATCGGGGGTGCTGAAGGAATCGGGGTTGGATTTTTCGGGGTTGGAGGTTGGTGTACAGCCGGGTTAGTCTGAATAAACTGGGTAAACCACTCGTTCATCATCTGATAGAAGGCTTGTTTAGTCTCCCCCTCATGACTACCCGAAACAGGTCGAGAGTCTACCGGCACTGATCCGTGTGCACGGTCAGGCGCCATACTCTCTACATCATCCGCTACGGCTCTTTCAGGATCAGTGTCCATTTACTATATAAAACAAAGTTCAGACTGTCAGAAGTCACCACACTATCAATATATGATAAAGGCATGTATAGCTAGACTCACACGCGCTACGGTAGTCCTAGAATCGACTAAATCGTAAGCTCTGATACCAATCAAATGTAACACCCCTAACCCGTATCCGTCGCCGGATTGGGGTTAAGAGGCATTACTACACTAAACTCAATTTTGAAATAGACTTCAATTGGATTCAAGCACAAGCAATGCAATCATTTCCATATTATATAACACTACAACCGATTAAAAATTAAAATAAAGGTATAACGAGTTTTATTACCTGTACTTAATACACACAATGTCTGAATCACATAACTTAAACATTCATGACATATATATATTTAAATCATATCTCAACTTATGCCAAATTATAACATATATCGGGTATCAACCAAAATTCATATAACATAAGCTAAGTTTCATTTATAATACTATAATACATATGCATATTAAATCAATTAAACCATTTTACCATTTAATAATGAATTACATATATCAACATATTAATTGTAACATCCCCAAACCCGGCCCATTCACTACGACCGAATCTGGTTATGTTAGTGCGGAAAAGACGGTGGAAAATCTATTTAACTTAGAAAAATTTAGTAAAACTTGCTAACTTTTGAAAAATCCATGTTTATTTAAACTTATGAGTAAAACTTTGTTATTAAAATATACTCATTCTAAAAGTTTAATATATACAAGCCAAATTGAATAAGTAGGTTGGAAAAATATAATCATCTTCACATAGTGTTTCAAATTCATCAAACCATAATAAATAATAATAAAATAATAACTAAAATAAATAAGAGTCAAAAGGCCTTTATTACATATTCTATTTAAAACAAAATACTTAAAGTAAGCCTAAAACGTTTAAACTCTTCTTTCTGCATGGGCCACCATGTGTCCTCTCCGAACCCGATCCAACTACGCGTCACCTAAAATGGTTAATGAAAAGAGTGAGTCCACTGACTCAGTGCATAACCACAACACATATTTCCATCCGTATGGGCTTGGCCCATACCCACACAGCCATCGAAACAAATCATGCAAGAATGCATCTCAGCCCAACCTACTATCCAACTGCGACACCAACCTTAGCGGACTCCTGCCTAAGGCCGTGGCTAACCCACCACTGATCACATCGTGATCCATAAATCTTACCTCGGCAATCTCGCTGCTCGAGGCCGTGGCTGAGCCATCGATCAACCAAAGTGATCCAAATATCGTAATCTGTCTACGGTGATGCACATAGCAATCAACCGCCGAGATGGGCACCTAGCCAACATCTCCCTTGAGGTAGCACTTAGCTAACCCTCAAGCGCTAATGTAGCCTGAGTTAACATTAGACCACGTACATCCTGTGTACCCTTCTTCCTTCATCGTGTCAAGTCCAAATCCCATGCAACTATATAAATACAACATGTTAAGTCATCACATCACATGAGGATATACACATATCATATCAAGTGTCATCACATTAACATAATATCCAAGGTTTACTCACCTGATATCTGATTTCCCAAAATTATGGTATTACCATTATGATTGGCTACCACACACATCATGCATAAGTAAACATGTTAACAAGCCTACAATCGTAGAAATAGTGCGTTGATTACGCACCTAAATGATACCAAAACCAAAACGCTATTCTTCTTCAGAATCGTTGACTAATCGCCTCTCGAAAGGTCTCCTACGCTAGGCTCTTCTCCCCTACAATCGGCCTTGGCATAAAACAATGAACACTTAGGGCCATTCGGCAAGACAAGAAACTATAGCACAAGGAAAACTAACACATCCTTACCTTGCTAACCACTACCCTTTGCTCAAACTAGAATCGGTCACCACAAGAAGTATGGTTCGGCCGGGGACTTAAAACCAATCATAGAGAAAATAGGAGAACAAAAGATTCTGCAAGGCCCCTTAGATGGTGCTTTGAGATATTCGGCAATGGCGGGCTTTTAAGGGTGATTTCGGTTTGAAGCAAGGACAAAGAAAAGGGGTGAAGGGAGAGGGAAAATGGATAAGCCAACTTAGGCTTTGGCTACAACAAAATGAAAGGAAAAGAAAGGGTGTTCTTGACTTATTTTCTAAGCAAGAGACTAAGGAAAATAAAATAGAAGAAGCAAGAACTTTTAGTGAGGAGAAAGCAAATGGTGAATGAACAATGAGCACCTCCCCTATTTATACTATTCGGCCAAGCTCCAAGCTCCCAAAAAATCCTAAAATCTCTCCTAAAACACCTCCTTCCATCCATTCAAAATAATTTGAATGGGTCAAACTTACCTAGCCAAATTTAAAAGAGAAGACCAAGTCTTCCTCCACCTTTCAAGCCTCCCAAAACCGTCCAATACCCCCTCCTCCATGACGCCAAAAAAAACAACCACAATGCCATCCTTGCAACTCTCAACACCGGCCCCCTTCCCTTCAAGTGGCGTCACCTTCCAAGCTCTAGAGTGGTGCCTCCTTGCCACTCTGCCACACCAATCTTTGTGCCAAAACTCCACCAAAAATTCTCTTAAGGCCCCCTCCATCCAAACTCCCCCTTTTAGCCCCTAAAACTAAAAATTTACCAAAGTAACCTACCACCACCTAGGGTTCTCAGGACCCTTAAAACTTACCCAAACACACACTGAAGTGTGCCAACACCCGAGCTAAGCACCAAAAATCTAACCCATAAAACCAGGGTGTTACATTAATATACACCTTGGCCGAATATACTATTGCACCTTTCATTTGGATTCGTAACTAACCAACCAAGAAACATGTTCATTTCTTATCATTAATAAAGACATTCGAATATTTATAACTATTAATCACCTATTCTCATAAATATATATATATTTACTAGACCAAACAAAACATTTCACAAAATTTAATATCCAATATCACATACGGTATTGAAAATGGTTATTATGAACAAATAACTTGTTACAATAAATAAAGAATAGACATACTTTTTTTTTTATAAGACCATGCATATGTGACCATTTTATTAAAAAAAATATAATTATCACATAGCCAACTTACTTAAACATAGCATTATTTAATTCTTACTAAACATATCAAGCATATGATATTTTCCATAAGGCCGAAGCACATGTCTTACTCAAACATCATTAATAAAACGAAATAAACAAGTACACACAAGTTCACCTTGATCACGATTATGCACATATCATAAAAATGGCAAACATGATTCACGTATAAACCAAAAACTAAGACTAAATTTTCTAAAACCATCAACTAATATATATACATAAAAATATATATATATCAATAGCACCTTCCATATGTGATATAGGCCATGATCGAATTTAAAACATCCATTAACATTATGAACAAGCTATAAAATTCAAAACATAGAAACGATACATAACCAAAAGAAATAGCCATTTTCGCAAGGCTATACTTATATACAAGATTAAACATCATATGTTTCAAAACTTAATCTAACCTATACATGCCTTCAAAATCATAACCAAGATTTAAAATACCAAAAAGAGGCGATAGTGTGGATGACTTTCTTGACGATCCCTCTCGAGCTCGTAGCTTAACCAAAATCTATAAACAAACAATTAAACAAGAGAAATCGGAGTAAGCTTATTAGCTTAGTAAGTCCTAAGCAAACGCAAAATAATATCATTAATTTAAACTTTTTAATCATTAAATTCATGGCAAAATTTTAAACATTAATATAAGTAACTTAATCATGGCCGAATACCACTAATACCATAATATAAGTTGTTTTAAACCTCTCTACCATGAATATATATACACCATTTATCACATATTTATCAAATGTTTATAAACACCAAGTCAAATGAAAATATCCTGCATATCGATCACCTTTCCTATTTTTTTTGTACATATAAACAACCACATACATATTCACTTTCCATTAACAGTTCCACTTATAATCAATTCATAAAAAAAATCATGAACACATTAAGCTCAAATGATATCATAATTTCACACTTCGTTCCTTATTAAACTAGGAGAATAGCACTTACCCGAGCTAATGGCACATTGTATTAATTATATGCCTCATCTCGTTAAATTCTCAAATTTTCCGTTTATAGCATATCACCGGCATTAAGCCTGCTAAGCATTTAGGCTCGAATTACACACCCCACACGCAGCTCCTGGCTAGGCATAAAGCCCGATACAAATCACCAAGACATGGCTCACTGGGCATAAAGCCCGATACAAATCACCGCACACAAGGCACGCTAGGCATTTAGCCCAAATAGATCACCTCAATTTTCCATTTAATACACATCACCTATTGCTAAATCGCAACATCAATTATACTTTATTTCAACTTCACATTTCAAGCTAAACAAACTTGTTCCTAATAAAATTAACAATTACATATCACTCAATCTTATTCTAACATTCGGCTATCACCTAAATTCATACTCAAATTTATCAAATAATATCAATTAACAAGTTCATAAATAACTCTTTGATATATTTTAACTTAAGGACTTACCTCGGTTGTCGATAGATCGTGTAAATTGGCTATTCGAGAACCTTTGTCTTTCCCCGGTCCAATTCCGTTTTTCTTTGTTCTTGATCTAAAGACATTAAAATTTAGCCCATTCAAGCACATTTCATCTCAATTTAATCCAAAAACACTTAAATAGACAAATTACCATTTTGCTCCTAATGTTTCCCATTTTTACAAATTTGTCCTATTTACACAAAACACAAAATATGCAAAATCTCCCAACACTATAGCTAGGCCGAGTCTTCCACATAGCCATATAAGTCCATGCATTTCATTTATTTTGCATTTTAACCCCTCACAAATTTATTTTCTCAATTTAGCCCTATTTACTCCAAATCACCAAAAATTTCAATACAAAACTTGTAAATCTTTAACATATATTTAATCTAAAACCATCAAACATCAAAACCATTTAAGCATGTTAATGGCCGAATCCTATATACATAAAATTTTCAAAAATTTAAGCATGGGTCGGGTAATATACGAAGCAACAATCTAAAAAATGTAAAAATTATCAAAAACTAAAAACCGACCATATCTTAATCAAGCTTCCTAACTTGCCAAAATTCAAATCTTTCCTTACCCCTTTTCTTTAGCTAACAATCGGCCATGAGAGAATGAAGATGATAGTTGCATTATTTTATGTTTTATTTAACATATATTAACATTATTTATAATATACTAACATAACCTTATTTTAAAAATTAAACTAACATATACCATGAAGTTGGCGTGGCCCATTGTCGTTTCCTATCATGGTTTATGGGCTAATTGTCCCTTTAGGACATCCACTTAAAAAGCCACAATCAAATTAGTACATTTCACTTTAGCATGCAACTTTTACGCTTTTCTCGATTAAATCCTTTTTATCAAATTAAGCACTTAAACGATAAAATTTTTCTACGAAACTTTCACACACATTAATTCACATATAATAAACATAGAATATAATATCAAAATATTTCTCGGGCTCGGATTCGTGGTCTCGAAACCACCGTTCCGATTAGGGTCAAAATTGGTCTGTTACAAACCAATGCTGGCTGTCTCAGCTCTGTGTTACCAGCACCTCTGCCCGGTGCTCCATGACCTCGTCCAAACCCATTTCCCCCTCTAGGTGGACCACAGCCTCTCGGTGGCTGCTGACCACCTCTCCCTGGTTGCACATAGCCCTGACCTGCTGCTTGCCTCTGAATAAGCTCCCGAGTACATTTCCTAATCTACTGATCCTTGGACTCATATCTGAAACACCTCCAGTTCTTTTCCAGCACTTTCCCAAATGAGGTCTCCCACACTCAACTCAAGGCTGCGGTCGACCAGCAGCAATTGGAACCCCAACTCGGGCTGGCCCATAGAACTTAGGCCTCTTCTTAGGTATACCATAAGAACTTGAGGGCCCAAAATCCCTCTTATTTCTGCCCCTTTCCTTCTCACAGTTTTGACGCTCTGAACGTTTCACATCCTCGGCAATCTTTTCCTTTTCAATCAAGGCAGCAAAGTCCCTTTCCCTCTACAGGGCTATCAGTACCCGCAACTCATCCCGAACACCATCCTTGAAACGCACACAGCGCTCATACTCAGTTGCGACTATGCCCCTAGCATACCGGCTCAATCGCAGAAACTCTGCCTCATACTCTGCTACAGACTTATTTCCCTAAACCAGACACAGAAATTCCTTCCTCCGGGCATCCACATAACTTGCCCCGACATATTTTCCTTGGAAGGCCATCTTAAAGAAGTCCCACGCCAAACGGTCGGCCTGCGTGCCTTCTCTCACGATAAGCCACCACTAATATGCCTCATCTCGTAGTAAAGACACTGTTCCCTTCAGTGTTTGCTCCACCGTACAATCAAGATCATCCATTATTCGCTCAACAGCCTCCAACCAATATTCTCGCATTCGTGAGCTACACCGAAATGCCCCCAAAATTTTCGCCCCCATTCGACCGTCGTCGTTCGAGATTGACCCTCTACCACTAACCCAAGAGATTTGCTCTAGCAACTCTCTCAAGCACTCACAACATCACTTGGGACAGAGCATCATCCCCACCAGCTCAGTCATGAGACCCCGTTCCAGTCACTAGTGATGCCGGCACTTACCTTTCAGGCATATGTCTTGATGCTGAGGACCTAGCCCTCGCACCCCGACCTCTACCACGGCCACGTGTACCCCTTTGCAACCTTTTGTGCTCATATCGTCGTAGCATACTTATCTGATTTAAAAGTTTTATGAATTAGCTTATAGTTATTATAATTTTTAACAAATAATTTTTGAAAAGCAGTAATTAAAGTTGTTCTCGCAGATCAAATTTACTACAGTTTTATTCTCCTATAGTCTTAGTTTCTATAACTAAGGAGTTTCAGTATGCTACTACTACCCCTAGTAGTTTTTCAAAGATAGTCATTTCAAAGATATCGTAGTATAGTGTCGAAAACTTACTTGATTTGGTGTCAGAGACTCGGTGTACCATACTTTCAATAAAATTATTACTTTTCAAACCAAAATTTAAACAGATCAGAAAACTTCCAAAACCTATTCCATAGTCGAGTTTTACAATCGGGCTCTGATACCACTAAATGTAATACCCCAAATTTGGCCTAGATGTTATGACCGGACCTAACGTGCCACATCGAGTGAAGTTTGAAAACTGTATGTACATTGGAAGACCCTTCTACGAAACAAAACTTTCTCCCAATTTAAAATCCCAATTTACGTTGCTCATTAACAAAACAAAATTTGCTCAAAGTCATTTCCTTAAAAAATATTATTATTTTTAAAACCTTGTCTGTTTCAGAATTTTGATTCAACCATTTGTGGATACGTAATAATTTGAAAACAGTTGTTATAGTTTTAAAACCCGTGTTTAACAGACCAGCAGTTTGTAATTTAAAGAAATACCAAATAAAAGTTAAAAAGGAAAAAAAACCCAATGGCCTTATTACAAAAATTCTTAACCCCATAATTTAGAATAAAATAAATTAAACTAAAATCACTATGTTTAACTGTAAAGCATATCCGACGTGTGGCCACCTCCGAGTCCCCCGCAGCTCCAAATCCTCTAAGGCTGGGGATTACCTGCATAGTTAAAAGAAAGGATGAGTTACGAGAACTCAGTGTGTAATCCCCTATTACAGTCATCGTCTGGGCCCGAGCCTATACGGTATCGGTCTGGGCCTAAGCCTTATTCGATAACAATCTGAGCTTAAGCCCTAAATCATATCAAACACAAGCATACATGTAACCCAATCCTTAACCACCAAACTCTCCATCGGTACCAACCAATCTTTCCATGTGAGGACCATATCGACCCACCCAGCCAAACTCTCCAATGGTGGAGCCTAGCTGCTAACAACGGTATATGTGGCTGAGGCACTAAAATTAGAATACGTGGCGATGCCACTATAACGGTACTTCCTCCAAATCAGAAAAACTCAACCCAATGCAATATGTTATGTATGCAGTGTATCACGATCATATACAGTTATATAAAAATCACATAAACATCATTTAACTACCACTAAGGGTATAACGATCATTTTAACAGTTAGGGGTAAAACGATCATTTTATCCCCTTAAGGGAATCTCGGTAATTTTTCCTATCGAGGGTATTTCGGTAATTTTACCCGTAGAGGGTATTTCGGTAATTTTACCCGTAAAGGGTATTTCAATAATTTTACTCATAGAGGGTATTTCAAGAATTTTACCCTTCAAACGGCCTTTTCGGAGGCCTACTGTCACCTCGAGTGACATAGGTTCTATTTTTGGTCAAAACAGTGCAATTAGTCCTAAATCTAAACTTCAGCTCAAACGGGCCCACACGCTCGTGTGGCCCATTCAACCCATTTTCGGTCACAGTTCTGCGAACTTCGCAGCCGCATCTATCATCCGGCACTTACCTTGAATTTTGCCCCTGTGGGCCCATTAACCCATTGGGCCCACTTAGCCCACTTTGACTCAACAAGGCCCAATACAGCCTCAGTCCCATGAGAGGGTTCATGGCACTCTTAACAGTCTATCACCAACACTTGTGGCTCAATTTAACTCCATAAGCGCTCGCATGCTTGAGTGATCTCAAATGCTGAAGTCCCAGCTTATCGATTTTTCGGCTTTTAGCCGATTCACAGAACATCGCATAACAGAACAAGTAGGGGTGTGAGATTACACACCTTGATTACGAGTGTGCCGCCAATCCGCTTAAAGCTTAAAACTTACAAGATCAATAGTTAGTCAAACGATTAAGAGGGTTATCCTGCTACTACTCAACAAACCGAAACCATACTTACTCCTACCTTACCTCACCGAGTTTTGCTAAGTCCTTTTCGATTATCAGTGAAGATTAAAGACCCCGCAATGTACATTGATCAAGGCTTGAGAGTAACATTTCGACTGTTTCCGGCCGCTTGTCCCCTTCTATGTCACGAGAGCACCTACAACCAGTTAATGTCAGACTACATAAGAAAGGGGAGATTCAGCCACTTAGAGAAAAGAATAGCATGGCACGACCATTAACCAAAAGAGAGTCAATACTACTTACTCTCAAATTCGGCATAAACAGCTTCCTTCTAGCAACAAGAATAGACGGCCCCAGAGATGAAAGTAAACTAGAAAGGGAAGGAAGAGATTAGCTTCGGCTTGAATAATTAAAGAACAAGAGATGGAGAGTTGAGAACAAAAGAGGAGGATAGGTTCAGCTATGGAAAGAAGAGAGTAGAAAAAGGGGATGAGAAGAAAAGAAATGACTGAATTCGGCTAAGATGCTGCCGAAAGGAGGAAGAACAACTTTCACACAAGCCAATCGGTAGAGAACAAATAAGAAGAAAAAAGCAGATTTCAGAACTCCCCCTACTTCAATCCCGGAAATACAAAAATATCGCTTGTTGCAACTGATGCTAGGGAGAAAAGAAGCATGAAATGTCAAAAGAAACAAACCCAAAAATGCTCAAAATGACACCCCTCAGTCGAATTGTCTAATTGAAAACCCCTTACCTGAAATTCTCACTTAGCCACACTCCCACATTCGGCCAACTCTCCCACTCTCATCCCTTCCTTGATTTTCTCCACTATTTCCTCCTTGGATTACTCCTAGCCTCCCATTCAAACTTGTTGACCAAGTCTTTAACCACCTCTATAGAGTTTGATCCAAACTCTACTTCTTCCACACTCAAGCCACAAAATAAAAGTCCCCAATTGCAATTTGTGGGATTCGAACCTCACCCTTCGTTGTTCTTCTATTGACGCCACACCACTAAGCCACATGCTCATCTTGTGACTCCTAAATGTACCAAATATATTTAAGTCCTACAGTTGACAACCCTCATCACTTTAGGGTCAAAAACTAAAATTTTTCCAAGGCTCAAACTCAAACCCAGGCCTCTCTAAAACCTCCAAATACACTCAAATAGCCAGCTGAGCAAGCACAACATAAAATTAAGCAAAAATTACAACCCCTAATTTTTGGGACGTTACAAGACCCAAAATCAGGCTGTTACACCTTTAGTTGTACTCCTATGGCAGCTTTGTAACACCCCTAACCCGTATTTGACACCAGAATCGGGTACAAGGCATTACTGAACTTAACTCACTTGAACATACAACTTTAGGCTACAAGATTTCATTCCAACTTAAAACTTTCCACTCTCATTCAAAACATTCCCATTATAGGTCTACGAGGCCTTAAACATGCAAACGGTGGGTCTCAGAATCAACTCGAAAACTTTTGTAAACTTAGAAAAAATTTGCCTTAATAGGGCCACACGTCCGTGTGAAATGGAACACGCCCGTGTGGGCAGGCCGTGTGGTCACACACGCCCATGTCCCCAGCTCGTGTGGAATTTATTTTCTTTTTGAACCTACAGAGGTTTTCACATGGCTGGACACACGCCTGTGTCCTCCACACGGCCTAGACACGCCTGTGTCATCACCCTGTGTGAAAACCTGGGTATTCTGTTAGTGACGTCAGCAACCAAATAAGGGGCACACACCCGTATGTCTAGCCCGTGGTCGACACTGACTTGCAACACTAACATGCAGGGGACACACGGCCTAGTCAGACACCCATGGGACTGACCGTGAGTCACACACGGGGTAGGCACACGCACGTGTGCCTACCCGTGTGGCTAGGAACAAGGCTATTTGCCAAGCTCTTTTTATCACTCTAACTCATACAACATCAATCACATTCAACCATTTACCAAGCAACTCAATATGTATCATACACATTCATGAATAACCTTATCTTTTCATACATTAATAACAATAAGCCATCAACTATGGCTATTTATAAAGATTCTTCTTTTAAAAAGCCAACACACTTGGCTAAAATATCAAGACATATCACTAAGCCTAGCCCCTATACATGCCATGCACAAAATGCTAAGTCTAGATATACCGAGATAAGCTGGTAGTGTGGGTGATCTTTAAATTATCTTCGTATCCCGAGCCGGCTCTTTGACACTATAAAACAAGGGAAAAGAAAGGGAGTAAGCTTTAAGCTTAGTAAGTTTACATATAAATAATAAGCATCATCACATATGCTAATCAATCAATAACATCACATACTAGGCAAGAACAGTTCACATTTCCACAATCATGCTTACTCGTCTCATCTCTTACCACATTCCAATCACATAACAATTATATTGCTCATAATTGCTTGTACACAATCCCTGCACTCACCACCACAAAGCAACATGAAACCTTTACTCATAACATTTCTCGATGAAAACCTCAGAATAATACTATGTACTCGGTGGTTTCACACACAGCCCACCGTTAATCAATAATAGGGTGGTATCGCACATAGCCCACCAACAAGAGTAATTAAGGTGGTTTCACACACAGCCCACCAAATAATAATATAAACGATGGTATCGCACACACAGCCCATCGTGAATAAGTAATAAGGTGGTATCGCACACAGCCCACCAAAAAGGATGATTACGATGGTATCGCACATAGCCCACCAATTAATCATTTCGGATATTTTTTTGTGCTTACGTATCTATTCCGAGGTTTATACAAGAACTACTCACCATCTATCAATTTCAATCATAATTTGCCTCATTCATACAATACACCAATAAGTAACAACATATGTATTAAAGATGTATCATTTACACATAAACTTACCTCGACGCAAAATGTGTTAATCGACGACTTAATCCGTAACCTTACCTTTTCCCCGATCAAGGTTGTTTCCACGCCCTTCTTGATCTAAAATAATAAAATTTACTCATTTAATCACTTTATAATTCATGATACATCAAAATTTACACTTAGGCAAAAATGACCATTTTGCCCTTATACTTTGGTAAAATTACGATTTTGCCCCTAGGCTCGTAAATTGTTCTTCATCACATTTCCTCATTAAACAAGCCTAGTTGAACATTTATTTCTCTTACAAAAGCTCACAAAAACCAATTATTTCATGCATTTATTACACAAATTCAACCTTTACTAATAGGTCACATTTAAGTGTTTTCATGGTAACACCTTTCACAAAAGTTGTTCCTTAACTCACTAACATTCATTTTTTTCATAAAAACTCAGAAAAAAACATGAACACTCTCATGGAAAGCCCCTAAACTTTCAACCATTTTGCCAAATAGTCCCTTCATTAGCTAGCTTAAGCTTTGGGGGTTCCAAAAGTACAAAAATTATCAAATAAAACCACCAAAATCACTTACTTTCAAGGGTGAGAAGTTGCTAAAATTTTTTGGCTTCCAAAACCCTTCCTTAGCTAATATTTTCGGTGGGAAGAAGATGAATAAAATGGGTGATGTGAAGAAGATGAATAAAATGGGTGATGTCATCCTTTCTTTATTTTATTTATTTCCTTCAATTTAATCCACCTAACCCAACCACTTGACCAATTTTGACTTCATTTTGTCCCCTATGGCCAGCCACCTATTCTCTATGGGTCTAATTTCACTTTTAGGACCTCCTATTTGATATTCTATAACTATTAGACACCCCTAGCTTGTAAAATAGAACTTTTACACTTTATGCGATTTAGTCCTTTTTCACAATTAAGCATTCAATCGCTAAAATTAAAGCACCAAAATTCTTGTGCATCCTTATAATCATGCTATAACATGTAAAATAATATAAAAATAATTTTCTTCAAACTCGGATTAGTGGTCTAAAAACCACTGTTCCGACTAGCCCCAAAATCGGGTTGTTACAAGCTTAGGGTGGGTTTGGATGGGCGGTGCGTTTACCTGCGGTTAGTGTAAAAACAAAGGTGGCAGTGAAATTAGATACTGTAGCGTAAGACAAAAAGTAAGCTAAACGCATCACACCGCATCCTACCCGCCCATCCAAACCCACCTTTAGTGGTAGCTTTATTTCATTCTCATCTACATATTTTGCATTCATTCCCACCTTTTTTTAGCTCGTACTTTGTCTGATGATTCGACTCTAGCAAGTAAAGGATCTTATGATGGGTGCATGGGGAGGATTTGATGATCCGATTAGTTTACTATCCATTACTCGGTGATTTGTTCTGTTATGCTTTCTTTAATCAATGATATTGTCGTTTTCTTTTTTTAAAAAAAAGAAAAGCAATAACTAATTTCTAAAATATTGTTTGATTTTACTTAAAACATCTATAAAATTTGTCATCTGTAAATTAAAGGTTAGTAAGTAGATATTTTCAAATGTAAAATTTACAAATATTGATGTTGTGTGTGTTTTAAACATTTTTAATTTTAAATGAATAAATATAAATTTTATCTTATGTTAATTAGATAAATAGAAATTTTAATAAACAGATGAATAATTAATTAGAGTGATAATTTTAAAAGTTCAAGTTATCTATTTAATTTAATTTAATTTTTTATAATGAAAAAGTGTATATAATTTGAAAATTTTTATCATACTTGTCATGAAATGAAACTATCTTGCTTTATTCTCTCTTATTAAAAGATACATAAATAATTATTTAGGGATAAATATCAAATTTATATATGAACTTAGGTGCAATATGTAATTTGATAAATGAATTTTGGTTTGGCACAATCATACACATAAAAATTGAATTGCGGTTCATATATTTATACATGAAACTTTGATTTAGATTCAATATACACTTTTAAAAAATGAATACATACATTGACTTTCATATTAAATTGATATAATTATTTTTGTAGACAATATATTAACTCTTTTTTGAGATCAAATACATGGATCCTTTATTAGATAAAAAAAAGGCCCAAAAGACAAACATAGAGTTTGAGGAAATCCGAAACAAAAATAAAACGACCCAAAAATAAAATAAGAAAAAACCTGGATCCAAAGGGTTACTTTAGAACCTTCCTCTAACCTAGCTGTTATCAAATAATTCCCCCACACCTGAAAAGCAACAAAAAGTGATAGGGAAATTGTAAGGATAGTCTTCATCATAATTACTTGTCATTATTTCCTTCATTAGAAAACAAAAAATGTCTTCATTATGCATCGGTTTGCCATCTCCCCATCTTTCCTTCTATTCCCGATTTAGTTTCTCTTTAGCTCTTCAGCACCTTCAAGCATTCATGGATTCTGTCCATCGCCTATCTGCATCCACCTTTTTCGCCACAAAAGAAGTAACTTCATTCATCAGATAAGTTGTTTCTCTCCTTTTCAGTCCCTTTGTAGCTAGAATATGACCAGCCTTGTTTAATTCTCTATAGGTAAATCAGAAAACACAAGACCCAAAACTTGAACATAGTTGCTTTGAATCATTGATAAAAACTTCCTTAGCTTGCAGTTTACGAATCATTCATACGTGTAACAGCCCGATTTAGGGCCTAGTCAGAAAAGTGGTGTGAAACCACAGGTCCGAAGTAGAAATATATGATTAAATGATTTTTTTATAAGGCTTATGAGTTGCTTGCATGATTGTGTGAAATTTCCATGAAGAAATTTTATTAATTAGTGAATAAATTGTCCATTAGGACTAAATTGCAAAGACTAGAAAATATGAGTTTCTAGAAGATTTAAGTATGAAATAGAATCATAAAAATTATTAGGGGTTTTATTTAGAAATTAAACCATTATATATTAAGGTGGAAAAAAATAGATATGGGAAGGAAAAATCTCAAGAAAGGATCATTAAGGACATTTTAGTCATTTGGTTAATAAATGAATTAAAAAGGAAAAAGAAGTCAAAATTGTGTCCATCTTTCTTCTTCCCATAGCTGAATTTTACAAGCCCTCCATAGCTAGGGTTTCTTCAACTTTCAAGCTTGATTGTAAGTATCTCCTAGCCCCGTTTTTAATATTCTTCATATTTTTGAAATCCTTGTAGCTCGATTTAGCTATTTCTAGCTATATTTTGAGCTAGAGTTTATGTTCAAAAATTTACCCATGTATGACATGCATGTATTTTGATGTTTTATGGAAGAATATGAAAGCTTGATGCATGATAAACATCTTTTTTTAAGTAATTCTCATGAAAAATGCATAAAAAGGACCAAATTATAAAAGTTGTGGAAATGGTCATACATGAGTGAGATAGTGGAAATTGAATGTTGTTATAGTTGATAATGAGATTCGATTAGACTTGAAATGCAAGAAAGTTGAATGAAAATCATTTTACGAGCCTAGGGGCAAAAGTGCAATTATGATAAAGTTTAAGGGTAAAAATGTAATTTTTTCCAAAGTATGAAATATGAGTCAATTTAGTCAATGTAAGTATTAAACAAGTTAAATTCTTATTATAGATCAAGAAACACGAAGCCCAGACCGAAATCGAGGTAAGAACAAAGTCAAGGACTAAATTGCACATCTACACATATTTTGGAGTACCAAGGTAAGTTTGTATGAATTTAAGGCTACATATGTTTTTATGTTTAAAATTACTTATGATGTTGTATAATGTACATTACTTCCATGAAGTTGATTATCAATGTCTAATAAGGAAATCAATGAGAATATGTAAGTAAAAGTCTCGGTTGAAGATTCGGAATAACAAAGATATCTATGTCACAACATGAGATAAGGAAATCCCGTGTAAGACCATGTCTGGGACATGGCATCGGTACCCAAGGAATGTAGGTCCCGTGTAAGACCATGTCTAGGACATGGCGTCAACACCGAACGTAGATCCTGTGTAAGACCATGTCTGGGACATGGCATCAGCATCAAACAAGGAAGGTCTCATGTAAGACCATGTCTGGGACATGGCATTGACACCATACAAGGAAGGTCCCGTGTAAGACCATGTCAGGGACATGGCTTTGGCACCAAAGAAAGATTTCGTGTAAGACCACGTCTGGGACATGGCATCGACATCGAGTTAAGAAATCCCGTGTAAGACCATATCTAGGATATGGCATCGGCATCATGAGGTGATCTCATGTAAGACCATATCTGGGATATGGCATTGGCATCGAGACATATGTTTAGTGAGATTGAGTATCCTCTGAAATTCCGAGTAATTCACGGGCAAAAGAGCCAAGTATGAAAGAGGTAACAAGAAAGCTAAGCAAGTAAAGATAGTAACAAGTTAAGTTATTTAAGGTTGATAAGGAGCTTTATTTAAATTAAGAAAGATGTAGACTTGAGTTTATGTTTACATTAGTGAAAGTGCTAATCTATGTGATTAAGTGATATAGGTACCATGATTAAAATACAAGTATAAAATTATTATGTAATATGTGATGAGAAAGGGTAAGCATGAGTAAGTAAGCTCAAGCACTTGAGATTTATGTTTTCTTGTTTCATGATGGATGAGTTTATTATGAACAAATATGATGCTATATGAAATTCATACAGACTTGCTAAGCTATATGCTTACTTTTCTCTTTTCTTTCTTTCTTGTAGTTTCACCAAGCTAGCTCGGGGATCATAGACGTCGGAGCTCGGATCACACTATCAATCATTATTTTGGTATAGTCAAGTTGTTGTATTTTAAGTATGGCATGTATAGGGATTATGTCATTTTGAATTATATCATATTGGGAGTCAAAGTGTTAGCTATTAAGGTTACTATCCTTTTTATATATAGCCAAAGAAATTGGTTAATATTTGTTAAGTTTCATATCTTATTGATGATGAGTTTCATGAATTATACAAGTAATGTTTCAAGGGTTATTCATTGTTTATAAAGGCCATGTTATGTATTACTTGAGTTGGTATAAGTGTGTTGATGTTTCAGGGTGACAATTGGCTTGGAAAATAGCCTCTAAGTGTCCACACGGGTATACACACGGGTGTGTGTTTAGGCCGTGTGTGACACACGGTCAATCTCTATGGGTGTGTTGATAGGTCGTGTGTCCCCTGCATATAATTGCGAGAATTCAATTCGTCACACGGGCCTGTGCTTAGGCCGTATACTTCTTAAGGGGTTGCTTTCATAAACAGAATACCCCTAGTTTTCACACACGGGAGAGGACACGGGCGTGCCTAAGCCGTCTGAAGGACATGGGCCATTGACATGGTGAAAACCCCTGTAGGTTTGAAATAAAAATAAATTCTACACGGGCTAGGGACATGGGCGTGTGCGACCACACGGCCTGCCCACACAGGCTCGTCCTAGGTCACACGGGCGTGTAACCCCTGTTTAGGCAAAAAAAATTCAGAGAATGTAAAAGTTTCCGGTTGAACTCCGAAACCTTCTGGATGTATGTTTAAGGCCTCGTAGGCCTAGGATATGTATATTATGATTGAGAAGGAGAAGTTTTAAGTTGGAAGGAAATTTATAGCCCAACACTTCATGTTCAAGTAAGTTTAAGTACGATAATGCCTCGTATCCTGTCCCGGGGTCGGACACGAGTAAGAGGTCTTACAGTACGTGCATCTCCTTCTATTTCAACCGCCCTTAGTCCTAAATTTAAACCTAGATGGATCGCTTAGAGACACGCCATCGCTTCTATCGCAAAAATAGACGGTATATTCTCATGCATGACTGTTCTTAAACAAATAACCTCTGCTTTTTTGTTTCGAACCACTAACCTAAAGTAAGACTCTTTCCTTTGCCTATTAAATGCAATGTCAAAATTGATTTTAACTGTTGAACCAGTCGAAGTTGTCTATCTGCCCATGAGTAGCCCACTCCCTGGTAAGTGATTATTTAACCCATCAAGTTCTTTAAGGTAACTGAACACGAGATCCACTAATTGAGAACCTATTTTTTGCTCACCCTCGTGAATAAACTTGTTTCTCGCCGTCCATATCGCCCACATTGCACATGATATCAATCTGCACTTAAACAAGGAATTTGAATCAAATATGTTTTTAATCCAATCTTTGTACTAAATATTAGTATCTGTTATAGGCCAAGTAACATTTAGTTTCTCCCATGTCTCATTTGATGTAAGGAATTCCCCAAACAAATGCTTCCTATTCTCTACTCCATTTTGGCATCTTTGGCAAGTAGCGGATCCTAGCATTCGTCTATAGTATAGTTTTAGGCAGATAGTTACAGAAGATTGTCCAGTTTGTAATTTTAATCTTAAAAGGTAAATCTAGGTTCCACAATTTTTTTTGTAAAATATTCTGTAACTTTGTTGTCTTTGGGTTTATTCATCTTGTAAGAGAAATTTATGCCCACTACGTACAGAATACTCCCTCGTCGGCTCACCACGCCAAATGATATGATCTTTATGCGGATTCATAGACAGAGGAATGCATAAAATTCTCGCAACTTCCTCCTCCAGAAAGGTATTTCGAATCATCTCAACTTTCCATTTTCTTGTGTTGACATCAATCAAGTCTGCAACTTTATTTAGGCTCAAAATAGAAACCATGTTCTGAAATTTGAAATTTTCATTGCCAGGGACCCAAGCATCACCCTAGATAGTCACTTTCTTGCCATCCCATATCCTCTAACCCAAACCTTTAAGAAGCCCTTTTGTAGCCCATAAGCTCTTTTAGGTAAAAGAAGGTAGGTTTCCTAACTTGTAATTTAAGAAATTTGTTTCTTTAAAATATTTGGCTTTCAAAGTTCACACTAGTAATGAATTAGGATTATGTAACAAACGCAACCCTGTTTGGCCAATAATGCAACATTAAAATGTGACAAATTTCGAAAACCCATACCTCATTCTTCCTTAAGTGCACACAAAGACGTCCAATCGTACCAACGTATGCCTTTCTTCCCATGATTATTTTTCCATCAAAAATCCCTTATTATATTCTCCATTTCCATATAAAAGGACTTTGGCAATAGAAAGCAAAACATTGCGTATGTTAGAATTGCTTGCAAAATAGCTTTGATAAATACCTTTTTTCCACCTTGTGAGAGATGTCGTATGCTCTAACTATATATATTAACTTAAAATCATGTTAATTTTATAATGTTATTGGTGATTTGTAAAAATTGAATTAAATTAAAATTTGATATATAAAATCATACAAAATTAAAATTCATATATGACATTAATAATTAGATTAAAGTTGAAGTATGATTTTGATATTTATCCCTAACTATATATTAATGAAATATTCTCATAAACCGGTGGTCTGGCTGGGCCTAATTCTAAAATCTCAGACAAACCAGTATTGGTCCGGGTTAGGCCTACGGGTCAGCCGTCCATAAACAGGTATAGATTTTATCAGTTTTAGAGGGAAGCAAAAAGGCCTTAAAATCGAATGGCTCAAATTGGAACAACGCTTAGGCTCTCTTTCACATCTTCGTCTTTCATCAATGGCGGAGCTGGAAACCCACGCTCCCTCTCATCCATTTTCTCTTTCAGACCCCTTCCTAAACTCACGACAGCAGAATCTTCTTCTTTTACTAGTTGCAGAGCTTCATGGCAAGAGGTCCCTCGCTGTTCTTTCTTCATTAGGGTGCAAATTCTATCTGTTTCGACTTATAATTTTATTGAAACAAATAACATTTTATTATGTTTGTTTTCAGCTGGTGGGAGTGCTGGTGTTTTCAGCAGTTCCTTTCACGGCGGTCAAAGCCATCGCTAATAGCCCTCTAGGCGAGGCCCTGCAGAGGCAATTGTTAAAGAGGAAGAAGGAAGCTCTTGCAAATTCTTCCAAGTTCCAGGCTTTAGCTCAGAAGGCAAGAAATGAGAGGTAATATTCTGCTTCTGGCTTAAAACTAATCCTTCGCTTATATAAGCTTGCGTTGCGAGTTTGAAACCAAATAAGAAATATGCTTGAATCTTTATATAATAATTAAATACTATATATATGGTTTTTTTAGGCAAGACTATAAAATTTCTACTGCACTAAGCTTATCTAAAATTAAAGGCAACCTTCTGGATATTAAACACTTCATTTTAGTTGATATGGTATATAAATCTGTTAATTTTGAATATCTGAGTTTTAAAGATTAAAGCTAATTGAATTAGAAAATATAGATAGCTTGGATATGTTTAGCCGGATTGGCAATGCCTATTTATAGGGAATGGTCTCAAAGCTTACTAAGCAACCCGTATGACACCTATCTATCGAGTGTCTTAAGCTGGTTGCTATGCATGCAACCACTTGACGCCTAACAAGCAAGGACTTGCAATAGGGGTACAACAACTATGAAATTTGAATTTCTAAAAGGATAATTAAATGGTATGACAGAACACAATAATAAAAATACTCTTTTGTATTAAAAAAAATATGAAATTGATACTTTTCAAAATTATTTTTGAATTTAAAATCATCAATCTTAGAAAGCACTTATTTGAGTGTAGATGTGTGGCACATTCTCTAGAGCATTCTTCAATTTCAAAATCGATGAGAGGCCTAAATGTGCCATGTAGGTAGAGTACGTCCATTCTTTAGAGCATGCAATCTTTATCTTATTTTCTCTAACAAAAGAAGGGTTCTAAAGATTTATTTCATAAGGTTCTTGTAAACACTATCTCTAGGTGATAGTTCAAGTTCAAGTACACAAGATGCATACCATTATGCATATCACTTTAGTTCACTAGTTCATTAATTTGAATGTGGGGATTGTTGTAAATAATTCAAATGAACCATGCACAAATACATAGGTTATTCATTTCAAACTGTGGCATTCTCCGATACATAAGCGAATAAATGTCAAGCGGTGGCATGCAAATCAATCACCATAGTCATAGTATTGTGTAAATGCTTGAAATCATTGCCTGTAAATGGGTTCTGTTAATTCTGCTAAATGATACAAGCATTTTACTTTTCTTAGTTCAATAACTTTAGCATTCTTTCTCTTTCTTTCATCATTTCCAGGCATTCAAAATTTATATAGTAGTATGTGCCGCATCTTGTAAAGTTGGAGATTTAGCATAGTTCTTTTGATCTTTGTAGTTCTTGTGCAAGGTTATGGA
The DNA here is from genome assembly GCA_025503065.1 of Gossypium bickii. Classification (NCBI taxonomy): domain Eukaryota; kingdom Viridiplantae; phylum Streptophyta; class Magnoliopsida; order Malvales; family Malvaceae; genus Gossypium; species Gossypium bickii. Next base: position 49,407,354 of record CP106718.1, on the reverse strand, counting down.
GATTATTGATGGTTGAATCTTGGAAACTTGATATTATTATAGTGTTGCTTGCATAATTCAAAGACAGCAAAAATTGGTTTTAAGAATGATAGTCTTACGAGGGTTAAGCCTTTAAAGTTCTTTAATCTCTACTATCTTGATAATGTTTAATCATATTAATTAGGTTTATTATTTAATTAGAATCATAACACTATTTGTGTTTTTTCTTTTTTTGGTCTAGTTGAATGCCAATGATAATCTTTAGTGGAATGTTTTTGTGTCTTTAATGATATTAATGAGTGTGCTTTGTTTGCTTCATTATTCATTTAGAAGCCGGCTCAGATTTAATCTCCTTAGTTACATTTATAAATTAAAATTGTATTCATATTAAGTAAATATGTTTCTTATAGCATGTACATCTGACTTTTTCAGCTTCTGGTATGGAGAAGACCGCCCTCGCTGGCTTGGTCCCATCCCATATGACTATCCTGAATATCTAACTGGAGAACTGCCTGGGGATTATGGTTTTGATATTGCAGGTCTGGGCAAGGATCCTGTGGATTTCCAGAAGTACTTTAAGTACGTCAACATTTCTTTCAATTCAATTTCCTCTGAAGTCATGGCTTTTTAAGATGTTTACAGTGAAAATGATTGTGTTCAGTATGATGTAAATGAGAAAACACGAGTTATGACTTTAATTCCTAATAGGATTATAGGGGTTAAAATATGCTTCAAGTCCTTGTACTCATTGTAAATTTGAAATTTAGCCCCTCTATTTTTATTTCAAGGAATTTGATTGTTAACATTATTAAAATTCTTTTGTTACGCTTAGGTTCATTACAATGTTTATTTTTGTTACATGGCTACCAAGTGAGAATTTTTTTTTATTTCAAAGTGTCAAACTAGTGAATGTAACAGAAGAATTGTAATAGTGTTCACAATTGGACTTGAATTTTGAAATCTAAAAAGTAGAGAGACTAAATTCTTTGAAATAAAAGTAGAGGGGGTAAATTCCAAATGTATGAAGATTATAGGGATATGGGGTATATTTTAACCGAATATAGGGTACCTCTTTCAAACTTCATTCAGATGCTTGTATTATTATTGTTATTACTATTATTATTTTTTGGGGAGGGGGTGAAGGAGGTCAAAATAGTTACAATGTTAAACACCAGCTCCATGGTGATAGGATTCCTCAGTTGAGACAATCTATTATCATGAAATTTAGTATACGATGATGGTTTGAATTGAAGTAGATAGTTTTAATTATTAAATGATCAAATGCAATCTCTATTATGCAGTTTCGAAATTCTTCATGCTCGTTGGGCTATGCTTGCTGCCCTTGGTGTTGTGGTTCCTGAAATATTAGATCTGCTTGGAATCTCTCACTTTGCTGAGCCTGTTTGGTGGCGGGTGGGCTATTCGAAACTTCAGGTTGTTAATCTGTACCAGTTCATTAACTATTGTTCATTAACTATCTTTCACAGATAATCTGGAATGTCTAAATCTTATTTAATCTTAGGTAGTTCCCTTGGTTGCGACTTTATTGTCAAATTTTTAGTGCTAAAGGAGGTTTCTAGTTAATGCATAATCTGCTACTTTAAGAAGATATATGTTGCAAGGCTTTTCCTATATTCTAATATGTTTCATAAACTGGTTACCGTTTTAGAATATATGAAATTTTCATTGCTACATTTTTTTTGGTATGTGTAGAGATTCACTGCAACTTAGACTGTAGGAAATAGTCATCTTTCTTCCCAAAAAGATCACTCCAACCTATCCTAGAATCCAAACTTGAGAAATCTAAGTTGAAGTTTCAAATTTGGTTACTTAGAAAAAAACAACATATCAACATATCCGTTAAATGTGCTTGTTGATTTTTGTGAGGGAGAAACACTGGACTACCTTGGCATCCCGGGTCTACACTTAGCTGGAGGGCAAGGAGTGATTATCATTGCTATCTGCCAGGCCCTCTTGATGGTAATTTCTTTTCAGCAATCTCATTGTTCTGATCCCTGGCCTTCATAAATATCATTTATGCAATAGTTGGGAAAAGAGAGACTGTTAAGGATTGTGCAATTTTATTTTTATTTTCATTTACACTTAAGGTGTGCTTGGTTGGGTGGAAATGTGGAAAGAAAACAAATTTTGAGTATGTTTAGTTGGAAAGAAAGGTGAGAAAAAGGAAATAGGAGAGATGATTATTTTTCATTCTAATGTAAAAAAACCAATTCCTTCATATTGGAAAGATGAGAGGAGAGAAAATAAGAGAGAGATGTGAATATTAATTTAAACTTATGCATTTTTTAAATGTTTTATTTTTTTCCATTTCATTTTTCAAGTCTACTAAGCAAATGACGGAAAGAAAATTAATTACTTTGTTCTTTCTATTTTTTCATCTTTCCTACCAAGCACATCTATGGAAAGAAAAATTATATTTTTCAATCTTTTTATTTTTCTACCCTTCAATTTTTTATCTTTCTAATTTTTTCCTCTCTACCAAGCAAAGATGTAATGTTTCAATAATTGGAGGTTTTATTGGTTACTATTTGATTGCAATATAGGTTGGACCAGAGTATGCAAGATATTGCGGGACAGAAGCATTGGAGCCTCTGGGGATTTACTTGCCAGGCGATATTAATTACCCGGGAGGAGTGTTATTTGACCCATTGAAGCTGTCAAACGACCCAGTAGCTTTTGAGGAGCTGAAGGTGAAGGAGATTAAAAATGGGAGGCTAGCCATGGTTGCTTGGTTAGGCTTTTATTTCCAAGCAGCTTTGACAGGTAAAGGTCCAGTTCAGAACCTAGTTGAGCACCTCTCTGATCCATTTCATAATAACCTATTTTCCCTTCTTAATTCCATATCAAATACATAATTCTCAATACAGAATCATAGATATAAATACTTTGTAAACCACTTTTTAGTTTTATCTTACTATATATGTATGTAAATGACCATTACTTTCTTTCTAAATTTAACATGGTTTTGTATCTAGGGATGGTAGAGATGGGATTTTTTTTATCGTTTTAATAAGCTACAAATGCAATTATATAGTCTATCCAAATGTGGACAATTATAATCAATTATTAAAATGAACTAACTGATTAATAATCAAAATATATTTGAAAATAAAAATTTAACAAATAAAAAAATTGAAAAGAATTTATTACATGATAGGATTTGAATTTCAAAATTTTAAAGTTTTTGTGTATTTTTCCTATTAAACTAAGGTATTATTGGCAATGTTAATGATTTTTAAGCACAAGCATTTGAATTAATTTAAAATTATTATTTGAATAATTCAAATTAAATTTTAATTTCACCTAACTTTTTAATATATTTTTTTTTTGAATGACTATAGTTGGATTTATTGGAAAACAAAGCCCAAAACAAAATATTCCAAAATACATAGAAAGGCCAATATAGAGTAAAATCGTTCATTTTCCCGAAACCCCTTTCCTCTTCATTTTCCCGAAAACCTACAACTTCAGCAAAAACAGAAGTAGAACGACTCCCATTAACAAGATAGCCCACTCCTTGGACGATCTCTTTCCACCATCTCCACGGCGTAATCAGGTACTCTTCCATTTTCGTTACTACGTTCTCCATTTCTTAACCTTTTTCTAACAGATTTGCCACTTCATTCTTCATTCCTTTGCCATTTAGAAACTTGCATATCTAGAAATCCTGACTTAACTGTAAACAGTCTTTAATGTTAGCACCGATCTCCAATTTATCTTCCTCTTTGATTTGTAGTTTTTTTATTACTGATAGAGCATCCCCCTCTTACCTCTATAGCCATAACCCCCAAATCCATCCCCATTTGAAGCCTTTGAACACATGCAATAGCCTCTGCAACAAAAATCGAAGGAGCACACACATTTTAATAACCCTAGACCCCAAAATCTTCCCCTTTGAATCCCGTACAACGATCCCAGAGCTAGACCTATGTTCCTCCTTATTATATGCGACATCAAAGTTGATTTTCACAAAGGGAATCTCGGTGGTTTCCACCTCTCTACCTCCCTCGGTTTGACAAGTAAGTATATCTTCAGCCCATCCAATTCACTCAAATAGTTTCTTACAAAATCTGCTGTTTCTAACGCGGTTATTTTTTCCTCTTATGCACCCATCTGTTTCTTGTTGTTCATATCGCCCACAATCCGCAAACAAAAATACGACACTGATTCAGGGAATTATTTTCAAACAACCAGGTAATCCAACTCAAAAAATCCATGTTTTCAATGGAGTTTGGCCACTTACTGTTTAAATGTTGCCAAAACTGTTTTGACACAGAAAAATCTTGAAAAATATGTTCTCTAGATTCCACTAGGGGTGAGCATTCGATCGAATCGAATCGAATTGAAAATTTTCGAGTTAATCGAGTTTTCGAATCGTATTTTATCATCCTAACCTAATTTGAAATTTTTTCGAATCGAGTCGAGTGAGACAAAATTCGAATCGAATCGAATATATTTGTTCGAGTTAAGTTTTAAAAAAATGACTTTAATGTTTTTTATTTTTATGTAATTTTTCAAAAAAAAAGTCTTTAAAGTTTTTAAACATGATTATACAACAAAAAATTGAAATAAACAAGTGAATAAACAAAAGCAACACAACATTAACCTAAAATTAAATTAACCAACAACAATAACAAACCAAACCAAACTAATAATAATAACACATCAGTTCAAAAACTATTATAGAATAGTTTAAGTTTCTTCTTGTGCTTCAAACACTGTTGGCATTGGTAATCTTGAAACATCTAGTAAAAGTATTGAATGAGTTAGTTAAATGATAAAAATGTTCGCAAAAAAAAAAATTAAATAAACATTTAACTTTATAAACTAATGCTAAGTATATTACCTTCTTGATCTTTAGGTATTTTTGACAAGTCTAGCAAATTTAAAAACAAAAGTGTTAGTTAAATTATGCTTACTAATATAAATAACACAAAAGCTTATTTTATAAATTAAAATTTATATATTACCATCTTCCATGGTTTGAAGTTCATCAACATAATCTTCAAGATTGATGGCATCATTAGATTTCCGAAGCCAATCTTGTGTGCAAACCAAAGCCTCGACCATGAGAGGAGTTAGAGAACTTCTAAAACTATCGAGAACACGTCCACCCGTGCTAAATGCACTTTCCGAGGCAACTGTTGAAATAGGAGTAGCAAGAATATCTCGAGCCATTTGTGAAAGAATAGGGAATCTAGGATTGTTCATTTTCCACCACAACAATGAAATCAAATGAACTTGAATTGTTTACTTCTTCATCCTCACCTGAGATATCTATCCAACTCAGATTTGCTTTTAATCCAACTTGTTTCTTGTTCAAGGTATTTTTGTTTGGCCAAGCCTGCTTTTCATTTCTCGAATGATCTATTTCCATTGAACTACAAAGATTTATCAAAGAACTAGATCTACCTTCAAATTGTTGAATTCTCCCGGCATTAGAAGAATACTCGTTGAACAAGCAATGCAATTCTTTATCAATCATTTTCATAATGTCATTAGCAACATTAGGAAAAAGCAAGTTGACCCCAAAGTTCAAAAAACTCATTTTACATCGTGGATCAAAGATGACCGCCAAGTAAACTAGCATGTTGATCTTGTTTCCTTCACCCCAATACTTATTATATTTATCTCTCATTTTGGAAGTCATAGAAACTATGTCTAGATCTCCACAACTTTGCCACCCATCAAAAAGACAATGCACATCCGTCAATACTTCAAAAAGTGAATGAGAGCTAACATGCAAAGATCCGGACACCTTCAGTGTAAGATGATAAAAAGGCTCTAATACTTTTATAACTCTTCGAACAATTTTCCAATCATCAAATGTAGGAACTCCATCTCCAGCAGTAAGGTCAAGAAAAAATTATGGTCATCACGCATATATGATTCAAATGCACGCTCATATTTTTCTACCACCTTTAACGTCATATATGTTGAGTTCCATCTAGTAGGCACATCTAAACACAATTGAGCCTTACTATCTATCATTTCTTCTTTTACCCGTTGGTTGAATTTTATCAACCTCGATGGTGATGCTCTTATATACCTCACAAAGACCTCTAACTCGATCCACGACACGTAAACATCCTTAATACCGTATTGCACAATGAGATTAAGAATGTGTGCAACACATCTCATATGAATAAATTTTCCATTTGCAATGTGTAGCATTTCAATGATTCAATTTCTTTCTCAAATATTCAATGGCAACACTATTGGCGGATGCATTATCAACAAGATAATAGTGAAGACCCTCTCAATCCCCAATCTCAAGACATTTTTCAATAGCTTGACCTATGCTTTCACCTCTATGAGCGGATATTGGGCAAAAATTTATAATTCTTTTTTGCAACCTCCACTCATCATCCACCCAATGTGCTGTTAAAACCATATAAGATATCCTCTGCAATGAAGTCCAAGTGTCTGTCGTCAAACAAACTCTACTTATATCTTTTTCAAAACAATTCTTTATCACACTCTTCATGGAGTTAAATAAATCAAGACAATCCCTTTTAATTGTCCAACGAGATGGAAGACTAAAACGTGGGCATGCTATAGAAAGAAAGTATTTAAAGCCCTCTCCCTCTACAATTTTAAAAGGTAGTTCATCCACAATTATCATACGAACCAATGCTTTTCTAATAGCATCTTTATCAAACACCCAAGTTGATAAATCCGTTGTTTCTTGCCTAACATTCACAAATGTTAATTCTGATTGCTTCGGATCAGAAGTATTACCTCGAGGTCTTTTTAGGCATGTTTTCAAATGGTTATTCAAATTTGTTGTAGAACCCATAGTTGTTTCCATGGTGTAAGTAACATCACATGCATTGCACCTTGCTCTCTTCTCCCCCTCTTTAGTCACATACTTGGTGAAATGGTTCCAATAAGCTGCCCTTGGAGTAATCTTGTTTCGAACATTTTCCTTGGTGATTGTTTGATCATCTCTACTTGGGGAAGAATTTTGTGAACTTTGAGTTGAACCATCTTGCTTTGGATCACTCATCTACAAGTAAACATTTGTTGCAATCACTAATGATGACCAATAATTGATTTAAAATCAAACTTAATAACATTTATGCTTTAATTCATTTTCTGAACCAAAGTTATCATTCAACCAAATTTTTACAATATTAAATCAAGTACTTGTTATACAAAGGAATATCTCAAATTTTTAATAAAAGAATTAGACTTTTGAGACAAATTTGTTAACTCTAGTAAAGTTGAAAACCTTTAAATAACAGGGAATTCAAACTTTTGAGACACTTTAACAGTGAATACAAAACTTAAGGTATAATGCAGCATAGCTATTTATTTTTAAATTATTGATTTTCCATATTTGATAAAGAAATTTTAAACTAGAGTTTCTTCTTATATTATTCATTCTATACATGTAGTAGCATCAAATATAATTATCTCAAGTTATTCTATCACCACTTTAGATGAAATTTTTTTGGTGAAAGGCCTAGTTTGCACGCTTTTTTTCCATTAAATATGTGTTTTAGTTGTATAAACAAAGATCAATATTTTACAAATTTTAGCAGAACTTTCTACATAAACAATTCTAATTCATCAATAAATCAAGATAGTCGGAAAATTTTCAATACTCGAAATCAATATTTGAAACATAAACTCATGCAATGATAATGAAAATAATAAACAAATTAGAAACGAGAAATAACCCACCATACAAAGAAAGGGAAAAATGATGAAAACACCCAATAAAAAGCCAAAGAAAAATGAGACTTTAAATTGGTTAAGAGGAGCTAATAAACAATCTCAATCATGGGACAAAAAGTGGTCGTTTTCTTTGTGTTTATTGTCAAACCGATTCTCAAAAAAAAAAAAAAACGATAAATAAAACACTCTAAAACTTGAAATGAAACCAGAAAAAAATATAAAAAGTAATATAAAATTATTATATATGAGAAAAAAGAAAGCCATTTTCGGTGTACCTTAGGTCCTTAGCAAATCGATGGCAGACAACGACGGCTAAGCGTTTAACAGAGAAGAGCGGAAGTGACGAAAAGAAAATATCCTATGTTGCGCTTACAATACAATAGTCACGCATATAGGAGATCCTTACGAATGAGGAAAAACCCAAAAAGAAAATTTGATTTACTGGCAACTTCAAGAACAAGTAGGATTGAATATAGAAGGGATTGAAAAAAAAAATACCTGGAATTGGATAAGATTGACTAGCGGTGGGAGGGAGACAGATGAGATTGAAAAAAAATGCTTTAGGGTCTTTGTTTTTTTAGTTTTCTTGGGCTTCTTTTCTTTTGTTATTTAGCCCAACAAAAAATGAAATGAGTGTGTGTGACTGTTTGGGCCTTTGGGGAAATGGGTCAGAAATAAAAGCCCAAAATTTAAAAAAAATAAAAAAATATAATTTATATTCGGCTTATTCGAATTATTCGAGTTTTTCGAATTCGAAAATTCAACTCGATTCGAACTCGAAATTCGAAATTCAAAATTCGAGTTGATTCGATTAACTCGATTAACTCGATTAACTTGATTCGAATAATTCGAAATTTGAAATTTTTTTCGATTTTTTCGAATCGAATCGAGTTTTGCTCACCCCTAGATTCCACCGTTTTAGACAAACATGACAGATGTAGATTACTGAGTGTAGGGATAAAATTCATGAAGCATCTCAATTTTGTAATCTTCAACTTTGATGGGAGATTAACTCCCCATAGTTTCTTGTAAAATTCCTTGAGTTCTATCTGGTTGTAAAATATATTAGCCTCCCTTGATGAATCATCTATTAAATCTGCCACCATCATATTATCAGAAATATTCTCACTATTATTGCAATCGGTAGTCCTCAAATCCCAGCATCCATGCAACTCTTTTTGCTGGAATATTTTTTCCAGTTTCCACTCGCCAACGTAGTCCTTAGAGAAATCCTTTTGTCACGCGTATACTCTTCCTAGAAAAAGAAGGTAGATTCCCCGACCTTACTTTTAAAAAGTCCGTCGTTGGATAGTATTTAGGTTTTAACGTACGAGCAAGCAAAGAATTTGGAAACATAACTAACCTCCAACCTTGTTGTTTTGCAAGGAACGATAAATTACATTGACGTAATGCCAAAAATAGCCCCTAATGTTTGGCTGTTTGGTCACCTTGGCCCTTTATTTTTTTTGGAGCATTTTTAACACCTAGTGTTTTTTTTGGTCAAATTGGTTTGTTTTTAGTGGACATGCTGACGTGGCCATTAGTTGGCTAACGATCAACATAAATTGCTAACGTGGCAGTCCAAATGTATTTAAATGTTGACATGGCACTATTTTGTCTTATATGCTACATTAGAAAATAATTTAAATTTTTTAAAAAAAAATTATTTTAAAATATCATTATCGTCCTTGTTTCTTCTTTTCCATTGTTTTCTCAAGAAAACTCATTGAAAACCTAAAAATCCATTCTTGAGCCTCGACCTTTTTTGTCTCCAATCTTTTTCATTCGTTAGATGACCTCCATGTTTTAGTATGTATTTCCTCTCACTGAGCTCTTTCATCTCACCGATCTTATTTTCCATTTATCCTTGCCTGTTGTTTATATATTTCCTCAAATCTCCCATTGTTTCCATTTTTTAGTATGTATTTCCTCTCGATAGCCCTATCCTTTTATCCTTGCCTGTCATTTATATACTTCCCCAAATCTCTCTTTGTTTCCTTGTTTCTTTTTCAAATTAATTTTTAATCGATTTTGGAACACTTTAGGGTTTCATATCTCCCTCTTTCTGTCTCGTTCTAACAAATTCTTAAAGCTACAATGGGGCTGCCGATGAATCCACATAAGTTAAGGAAAGAATCAAAGGAATCTACAATGTTGTCGAACCGTTTGTGGGTCAAAAATCTATCGTGTGAGATGATTGATTCAGATCTGATGGAATTGCTCCACAAATTTGACACACTCGATAGCGTCACCCATACTTTGTAAAAAGATACGCTTTTGTCTACTTTAAGTACATGGAGGATGCAAAGGCAACGAAGGATGCTCTCCAAGGAGCCACCTTGCACAGAAACCAAATCAAGATCGAGTTTTCTTGACTGATTCGTTTCGTTCTTTTTTTCTTTTTCGTTTTGTTAGGTTTTTCATCCTTTTCACAAATTTTGTATAATTATTCTTGTTTATATTTTGAAAGAAACGTAGGACAAATGATGTTTTTGGTTTTCCAAATTCGTATATGTACTTTTTTTGCACAATTTTTTTCATAAACTATTTGCCCATTTCTCATGAAAACTCAAAATATTTTATGGAACTTAAATGCATCCAAAAACATGAAACTAATGTGAGCTCAATCTGTTGTAATTTTTTTACCAATTAAAAATGAATCAAGAGTTAATTTGGTCATAGATGATGAAAACCAAATTAGGTTTAAGGACCGTGAAATTTTGATGATGATGATTTTAAAATAATTAACAATGGAGAAGAACAGTGATGATGATGATGATTTTAAAATAATTTTAAAAATTTTAAATTAATTGTTGACTGACATATAAGACAAAATAGTATCACATCAACATTTAAATACATTTGGATTGTCATGTTAGCAGTTTATGTTGATAGTTAGTCGGCTAACAGCCACGTCAGTATGTCTTTTAAAAATAAACTAATTTGATAATAAAAAAAATTAGGTGTTAAAGTGTTTCCAAAAACACATTAAGGGCCAAAGCGACCAAACAACCAAATGTTAAGGGTTGTTTTTGGCATATTGCTAATTAAATTTTGCTAAACATCGAAATTTAAGAATCCCATTCTCTTTTAATTTGCATAAATTCTCCATTTACATCAATGGATTCGCCTTTTGTCATGGCTTTTTCGCCATAAAATTTGCAATAATACTTTCCAACTCTTTACAAAGTGTTTTTGGAAGTAAAAAAGTATGCCATCGTGTATGTTAGGATTGCCTGTAACACAGATTTTATAGAAACCTCTTTCCCCCATTGTGACAAGAATTTTGTGCTCCAACTATTAATCTTGCTTTTCATACGATCTTTCAGCAGTTGAAAAGCAACTTTCTTTCCCCTTCCAGCCATATTTAGAAGCCCCAAATACCTTTATAAATTTGTAGAATTTAGCACATTAAACACTCGCATGACAACTCCCTAACTTGCAGGTGTATTTGAGTTGTAAAACACTATTGATTTTTCATAATTTACACATTGTCTAGATGCCTCATCGTATTCTTTTAGAATTTCTTTTAACACATTCGCCCCCTTTTTCGAAGCTTCACAAAAAAGAATACAATCATTTGTGAACAATAAATGCGATATTTTTGGACTCCTACAAATTCTAGCACCCTCTACTAAGCCTTCCTGCCTAGCCAATCATGTAAGAGTAGAAAGGCTTTCATTGCATATCAGAAATAAATAGGGACTTAAGGGATTCCCTTGCCTTAATTCTCTTGTTGGTTGAAAATTCTGCCTCTCCTTCTTGTTGATCACTACTGAATACAAGACAGAACTGATGCATCTCATAATAAGTTCCACCCATGGAATTACAAAACCCATCTGTAACAACATCCATTTTAAGAACGAACATTCAACACGATCATAAGCTTTACTCATATCTAGCTTAAGCGCTATTGAATATTTTCCTCTCGTTTTTTTTTTTTTTTTTTGCTTCAACAAATGTAGAATTTTGTAAATAAGAACATTATATAATCAATCGGCCTGAAACAAAACCGCTTTGAGCCTAATCAATGCTGCAATCTAAAACTTGTTGAAATCTATTTGCAACAGTTTAGAAATAATTTTGTATAATACTGTGCAAAGACTAATTGATCTAAAATTTGCCTAATTTCTAGGTTGAATGGTTTTCGGTAAAAGCACAATATTAGTAACATTAAGAGAGTTCATCGACATACCTCCATTCAATACCCCAAGGAAGAAAAGACTCATATTCGGTCAAATAATATTAACACGATCCACCTCGGGGCTGAGTCGAGTCGTATGTGAGATGCCCGATCGTCTACGAAGAAGTATCGTTCGGTTTGTTTAAAAAGGATGTTTTTAAGTAAATAATGCGGAAGCTATTAAAGGTTCAAAGGTAGGGTTTAAAATATGAATATTAAAGGTTTGGTTTAAAGAAAATAGAAAAAAAATGGAAAAAAAGTGATAGTTTGGTTTGGATAAATGAAATGTAAGTATGGAAAAAAAGGAACTCAAAAGCAAGCATGAACCAATACTTGAGAGTATCGACCCAATTGCTTATAGGCTTTTAAGGTGATCGGATCAAAGAAGATAAACCTCGACCCACTACTTAGCAAAGTAGGAACCTTAATATAGTTTCGAACGCCACATTATGAATAGTGATAAGTTCGGGATAGATGAAAAACAGGTTGACGCCATTAGGCTTCTTAGATAAGCCAACAAGTCTTCAACGAAATTAAGGAGAAAAGTGTAACACCTCTCACCGGGGTCTGTCGCCGGAACAAGGTACGAGACATTACCGAACATGATCCAAGCAATTTCACAAAATTTAAAAAGTAAAATCCATATAAATTAAAACTTTTCCATACATAGTCATCACACTCTCATTTGACCAATTCAAGTATTATCATAAACATATAACTTGATTAATATTGAACATTATCAATACCCATAACCAAAATAAACCATCAAATTTTTAAAGGCCAGTATTTTAGCCTAATTCGTGACTACAAGTAACAAAACAATTAAGCCTTTTATACATGCATAATTCCCAAAATATTGTTTTCAAAATACCAAAAGAAGGCTGATAGTATGGATGGATCTCTAACGATCACCGAATCCCGAGCTAGCTTGGTGACACTGTAGGGCAAGGAAAAGAAAAGAGAGTAAGCATATAGCTTAGTAAGTAAGTATATAAATAATAAATAATGGATTTAACATGTTTACAATATAACACAATCATATCTATATTCAAATTTACTATTTATTCAAGTTCGAAGCATGTTGTCTATTCGAGTCACAGTCACTAAATTATTTTTATCTAGAGCTACGAAACCTCAAATTAAGTTCCGTTAATTTTCCCTGAAATTATACTCATTAATCTTCTTACCATAAAAATTTTAGAATTTTTGGTTTAGCCAATAAGTACAGTTTATTCATTAAAATTTTCCCTGTTTCACTGTTCGACTATTCTGACCTCTCTTCACTACGAATCAATGTTCTCCTCAGAAAGAATTCAGATGACCTTCTTGTTTAGTTCATTTGAAACTAGACTCATTCAGAATTTCAGGCATATAAATTATATCTCATAATTGTTTTTGTACATTTTTTAATGATTTTTCTAAGACAGAATAGGGGATCACATAATCATTCCGAACCACTCTCACAAAAATTCAAATATCTCAAAATATACAAATCATTTGTTTGATATGTTTCTTTTATATGAAAATAGACTCAATAAGATTTAAATAAATATCTCATCAAACTTACAATTCAATTTCTACTATTTTTGGTGATTTTTCAAATTCACGTCACTGCTACTGTCCAAAGCAGTTCTATTGTAAATTTTTGCTCTCTCTCACTTTAGTTGTGTTCATCACTTGCCTATACCAATCTTTCCAATTTCCGATTTCATATCGAGCATATTGCTCATATGTTATAAATGCATATACCCACACTCATTACTACAAATTCACACATAATTTCACTTAATCGATTTTCCTGTTGAACGCTTCGGAATAATAACGGATACACGGTGGTTTCGCACATAGCCCACCTTTGAAATTTAAGCTCTTTTGTACACATAATGGCCTTCACTTAGTACCACTTATGTGATCTAGCTCGATTGTACACATAATTCTAGCTCTCTTGTACACATAGTGGCCTTCACTTAGTACCACTCATGTGACCTAGCCATCTCGTAGCTTTCTTGTCTACATGGCGTCCAACACTAGGAACCACTCATGCGACCTAGCTACTCATAACCCGTAGTTTTCTTGTACACATGGTGAAAGTCCCTTATCATCCATGTGGCCTAGCTACAGATCAAATTTTGCCATCTCGTAGCTTTCTTGTGCACGCGGTGAAGGTCCCTTATCACTCGTGTGACCTAGCTACATATTGTCCGTATCTTTCGATTTTTCGAAGGTTCAAACGGGAAGCACTTCACTTTCTAATAATTTATTTCATTCCTTCAATAGTCAATTTTGATTCAAAAATCAGTTACAATACATAAAATATGCTGAATTATAAAAACGTCAATAAAAGTAATGAATTATTTACATACTACTTACTTCGGTGCAAAATATGGCCAAATTTGTAATTTAGTCCTTAACCTTGCCTTTATCTCGTTCAAGGTCGATTTCACGTTTTTCTTGATCTATAATAACACATTTAGCTTATTTAATATTTATACTATTTAATTTAGTCCAAAAATCACATTATGAAAAAAATTATATTTTTGCCCCTTAGCTCACAAAATTACAAATTTGCCCCTAGGCTCGAAAATTAAACTTCATCCTATTTTCTTATATTTTATGACATGCTGATCATTTTTCCCTTCTATGGCAACATCAAATTCTCACTCTAACATGTATTTATGAACATTAGGTATTTTTATCGATTATGTTGTTTTACTCGTTTTCAGGTAAAATCGCTTAGCAAAAGTTGTTTAACATAATTTCAGCCTTCATATTATATCATAAAACATCAAAATAAACACATTTTACCTTGGATATTTTTTCAAATATGAACCTTAAGTTAAATTATTGCTAGAATAATCTAAACTAAGTTATCGGGATTCCAAAAATGTAAAGAACATGAAAAACGGGGCTTAGATTGACTTACTATGGAGCTTGGAAGCTTGAAAACCCTAGCTATGGAGTCCCCCTTGAAGATTCGGCCTAAGGAAGAAGATGACAACCTTTTTCCATCTTTTTCCCATTTAATTTCTTTTATTTGACATTTTACTAAAATACCTTTCATTAAAATTTTAGTTATTTCTACCTATGCATGTCCGTTTTTGTCCATGAAAATATAATGGTTTAATTACCATTTAAGGACCCCTAGTTTAGATATACACTTCAATTTAATCCTTTAGCATCTAGAACTCTCATTTATCAACTTTTACAATTAAGCCCTAATAAGCAAATTAGACATGAAATTCATAAAATTTTCTATCGATACTCTAACACATGCATCCAATCAATCGGTAAATCATAAAAATTAATCAAAATAAACTTTTCTATCTCGGATTTGTGGTTTCGCAACCACTATTCCGTTTAGGCCCTATTTCGTGATGTTACAAAAAGAATCTCACCAAATAGTTTCATTAACAAAGAAATAATAAACAAAGTTCGACAACACCCTTTAAAATGAAAGTAAACAACTAGTTATAGCCTAGTTTGGAGTAACCGAATGGACATAGAACAATGCTTAAAAACTAAGTAAAAATTCAGTCATGAATATCATAGAATAATCCAGAACAAAGACCATTAATTGGATAAGTCCAAATTCGACTGAATGGTTCTTCGAAAGGCAACTTCATAGTTAAGGAAAATGATGTGAATGAATGAACACCAATGGGCGGATGAATGAAAAAACTCCAATGGACATACAATGTGAAACCCGAATATGACAACTAAGTGTGAATGCTTTGAAAAGCTTCTTGGAGAGTGGGTCGTTCAGCCTTGAAGAAAGGAGGCTTCATGCATGCCTTGGCCGAATGGCCACTTAGGAAATATCAACCAACATGTCCTTTAATGCTTTGTCCATTGGTCTCCACGAAAAGGCATATTGGAAAGGGTAATTCGGCAGCTATTAATGTTGTCCATGCAAGCTTCCTAGACAACTTATTTAAGCCGTCCATGCATGCAAGATGCATGCTCACATTTGCCATTAATTCATCTCATACATGCAACCCTACTTTAATGCCTTGTCAGTACATAATTAAATAAAGTTTTAATGTGTCTTAGTTTAGGACATGAATTTAATATGTCAAGTTTAGGACAAATTAATTAGCTGCTGCTATTTATTTGTCGAGGCCGAACAATGGTTGTCCTAGCATTAAACGTGAGTCATAAATTTGTCCTTGTTTAGACATGTTATTAATGTGTTTGTGATTAAAGCATGAATTTAAATTGTCGAAAATATTTTCTTTCGCTTTCCTCGGTCAAATGGGACAAAGGTTATCTCACAAACTTTTCTGAATTTACTCACCAAATTTGACAATGAAAAGTGCGACGAACTCAAATTCAAATAACACATAAAATTCAGTCCAAAGATCATATGGCAAAAATTTTATTCGTTCATAACATGAATGCTTCATATTATCGCACAATTTCGATATGCCATCAATATGAACAATTGAACAGAATGGAAGTAAGGAATGATTAATCACACAAATTAGCAAACAAGAATGCATTTCTCGTTTCAACTACAACATTCCAAATAGACAAAAACAAAGGACATGTGCACTTGGCTTTTTAATTTGAACAACCTCATCTTATCGTATTCGATTGAATGGACTTACAGTAGCAGGATGAATAATATGGCCACTTTTCACAAAGTCATCATCAACAACATTGATTTCTTCATCTTTCAAACAAAAAAGATATTGTTGACTTACCTTGATTATCTTGGAAGCTACATGATGAAAGTTCGATTTTACCTCGTTTGCGCAGAACAAACCTTCGCTCCTTAGCAAGGTAATGTAATCGATATTTCGAACTTGAATAAACCTAAAAAGGTGAAAAATCAAAGAAGTAACTCGCGCCCTTCAAAATGTAATCTCCACAAAGATGGAAGATGGGAGGCTTCATGCATGCCTTGGCCGAATGGCCACTTAGGAAATATCAACCAACATGTCCTTTAATGCTTTGTCCATTGGCCTTCACGAAAAGGCATATTGGAAAGGGTAATTCAGCAGCTATTAATGTTGTCCATGCAAGCTTCCTAGACAACTCATTTAAGCCGTCCATGCATGTAAGATGCATGCTCACATTTGCTATTAATTCGTCCAATGTATGCAACCTTACTATGCCTTGTCTTGGCCATACACCAACATCCTTTAAATGCCGTTCATGCTCTAACACTTATTAAATTCGTTTCTTGCATGGACACCCCTTGCATGCTGAACAACTCCTTAAATTCGTTCTATGCTTGCCCCAACATCTCATTAATTCGGTCAGCAATCATGCACCATAAATTCGGTTGGAGTAAGTAGCAACACGAATTAAATTCATGTTAAACACATTAAATTCAGCACATTAAACCTGCAGTAATGTTGAGACAATTTAAATTCATGCGTTGCATGTTTGGGACGAATTAATGGCAAATGTAAGCATGCATCTTGCATGCATGGACAACATTAATAGCTGTCAAATTACCCTTTCCCATATGCCTTTTCGTGGAGATCAATGGACAAAGCATTAAAGGACATGTTGGTTGATATTTCCTAAGTGGCCATTTGGCCAAGGCATGCATGAAGCCTCCTTTCTTCAAGGCTGAACGTCCTACTCTCTAAGAAGCTTTTCAAAGCATTCACACTTAGTTGTTTACTCATATTCGGGTTTTACATTGTATGCCCATTGGAGTTTCTTCATTCATCCGCCCATTGGTGTTCATTCATTCACATCATTTTCCTTAACTATGAAGCTACGTTTTGAAGAACCATTCAACCAAATTTGGACTTATCTAATTAATGGTCTTTGTTCTAGATTATTTTATGATATTCATGACTGAATTTTTACTTAATTTTTAAGCATTATTCTATGTCCATTCGGCTACTCCAAACTAGGCTATAAATAGTTGTTTACTTTCATTTTAAAGGGGGTTGTTGAACTTTGATTATTGTTTCTTTGTTAATGAAACTATTTGGTGAGATTCTTTTCTCCCTAATTTCGTTGAAGACTTGTTGGCTTATCTAGGAAGCCCAGTGGTTGATTCATCTATCCCGAACTTATCACTATTCATAGTGTGGCGTCCGAAACTGTACCAAGATTCCTACTTTGCTAAGTAGTGGGTTGAGGTTTATCTTCTTTCATCCGATCACCTTAAAAGCCTATAAGCAATTGGGTCGATACTCTCTAGTATTGGTTCATGCTTGCATTTGAGTTCCTTTCTTTTCATACTTACATTTCATTTTATCCAAACCAAACTATCACATTTTTTTCATTTTTTTTAATTTTCTTTAAACCGAACCTTTAATATTCATATTTTAAACCCTACCTTTAAACCCCTTGAATAGCTTTCGCATTATTTACTTAAAAACATCCTTTTTAAACAAACCAAACGATACTTCTTCGTAGACGATCGGGCATATCACATACGACTCGGCTCAGCCCCGAGGCGAATCGTGTCATCTGGTATCAGAGCTTGCAAAACGGGAAGTACCAATGTTAGCACCATCATCGGGAATAGTTTTGTAAAGTTAAAAAAAATTCGTGAAAAAAAAGAATATATATTTGAAAGTGCAAGTTTTTAAATCGTCGAAGAAAAAAAATGCTTAAAGAGGTTTGTGTCGTGTTTTTGATCATTAAGTCCCGATTCTATCCTCTTCATATGCCCCAACGCCACATTCAAAACCATTTCAATTTTTCTTTCAGCCAACCCTTAACCCCCTCATCTTTATTTCTTGTTAAACCATTTGCAACCAACCCCTAAGCCTACGATAAGGCCTTGGCAAGTCCGACTACGAGGTTGCAAGAGAAAAGTTTGAGAGGTAAAAGGCACGAGCGTGTGAGACTATTCGAGTGAAGAAAAAGCCTGTAAAGGGGTGAAAACACGAGCGTGAGTGAAATTCATCAATTTTTTTCTTTCCGAGTGAACTCGTGAGGATTTTGTAATGAGGACTTTATTTCTGTTTTCCTTAACATTTTTTCCTTTTCAGCGATAACAATCATGTCTCGCGAAGAATTTACCGAATCAGAATATCAATTTTTGGTGCAAGAAATGCGAAGAATGGTGAATACGGCCGAATTTAATAGTTGCCCTAGCATTAAACGTGAGTCATAAACATGTCATTGTTTAGACATGTTATTAATGTGTTTCTGATTAAAGCATGAATTTAAATTGTCTCAACATTGTTGCAGGTTTAATATGTTGAATTTAATGTGTTTAACATGAATTTAATTCATGTTGCTACTTAGTCCAATCGAATTTGTGGTGCATGATTGCTGACCGAATTAGTGAGATATTGAGGCAAGCAAGAAACAGATTTAATGAGTGTTGGAGGATGAACGACATTTAAGAGGATGTTGGTGTATGGCCAAGACAAGGCATTAAAGTAAGGTTGCATGCATGGGATGAATTAATGGCAAATGTGAGCATGCATCTTGCATGCATGGACGGCTTAAATGAGTTGTCTAGGAAGCTTGCATGGACAACATTAATAGCTGCCGAATTATCCTTTCCCATATGCCTTTTCGTGGAAACCAATGGACAAAGCATTAAAGGACATGTCGGGGAGCTGGAAATGAACTAGGATCAGTTTGCCAACAGTGCAATACTTGGCTGGGTAAGCTTGGCCAAAGTAGTTCGCGGGGCGGGTTCGTATCAAATATGCTAGTATTTTTGGAAAAAAATTGCTGGAAAATCGTAACTCCAACCGCTTTTGTTGAACCATTCCACTCATCGCAGCAAAGACCTCTTTTGTTGTATAATTTTCCAGCATCATTCAATTCGTATTTTCTGTTATACATCTGTCCACTTTCGAAAATACATGCTTCAAATTCCCAGTCCCTTTTGACGCAAACAAATTAGAAAAACAATTCCTAGCAATTTCCTCTAAACATTGCCTTTCTCATTTTGCAATCCACGAATTCGATTAATACGTCTTCGTTGGGATGCAAAGTTTTGAAAAAAAATAATATTTTTATCCCCTAAACGTAGCCAGTTTGTCCTAGCCTTTTGTTCTTAATATGCTTCATCCTTTTTTATCTCTAAACTAAGATGAGTCTTCATGTCAATTATTTTTGCCAAAATATCATCATTCCTTTCAAACTCCGAAAGAATTTCCAATCTTCTATTCCAACGCCTAAATGCTTCAGTTCGTTTTTCTTTTATGCCTTTTTCCCATCTCACTAAACCTGATTTAAGAGCTACTAATTTATCTAGCATTGAACTTGAATTTTCTCTCCAAATTTAACAAAATTTCTCCGCATGATTCTTCTAAAACCCACCACGATTCAAATCGAAATCTCCCTGCCATTTTCCTATTCTCTTGATCTGTTTGTATTAGAAGAGGACAATGATCAGACACAGAATGTGGTGAATATCCAATCGAATAATCAGAGAACAAATTCATCCAACCAACATTTTCCACCCCCTAACTAACCTTTCACAAATATTCGTTTCAGGTAAATTTCCTCTTTCTCAAGTGAAACGTGAACCAACATCACTTGTATCCATCAATTGGCTATCATCTAGCATCTTATGAAAATTCTCCATCTGTCTCTCGTCACATAGCCCTCCCCTTATCTTTTTATAAGAATAAAGTATTTCATTGAAATCACCACAGACAATCCAAGGCATTCCTTGATCTTTTCTTAATTGACGCAATAAATTCCAACCTTCCTCCCTCTGACGTACCTCCAAAAATCCGTAAAAACTCGTTAGCCTCCATTGATCATCCTTTTCCTTCACCTGAATGTTCACATCAATGTGATTATTTGAAAAACTTCTTATTTAAACCATATCATTACCATTCCTCACCAAACCGAGGCCACCCTCGTGCCCTAAACTGGAACGTCAATTCCTTTCACGAAACCACATCTTTTTCTAGCCTTATCCATACGTACACCGTCCAATTTAGTCTCCATAAAAAAGACAATATAGGGATTATATGTCTTCAACGTTTGCCGAAGCCTTTTTATAGCCCATATACTCCCCAATCCGCGAATATTCCAAGTTAATATTTTCATGGCTTCCGGTCGGCATGCTTCCTGGCAGGCGTTGATGAAATATAAGAGTGAGCATTTGATTGCTCTACCATAGATCATAATGAATCTTGATGGTCAGAAACATTAGGATCCAAAAAAATTATTTGGGCCTCTTCTTACCGTCCCCACTTTTAATCAAGTTATCTTTGAACTTTTGTTATATTTTCATCCAATCCATTTCATTGGAATGACCCAACATATTTAGCGCATCTTGATTTGAAGAACCTTCCAAATTAAAACCCAAAATTGGATTAATATTTGTCCACAAATCCCTCCTAATTTCTTTCCTTAAATTCCTCTTTAAATAATGCATTAGGCGATTTGTTTCCTTATTCTCATCATCCCTTTCCTTCCGGAGCTAGACACTATTCATGGTTATGGCCCTCCTTGATTGTGCGCTAAGATTCAGATTCCATCCTAACTCCAAATCATCCTTAGCATTGGTCAACCTAACTGGACAAAATTTGTCACTATGACCTAAGCGGCCACACAAAAAAACATAGACAAATTTTGAATAACAAATCATTATCTTTTTTCTTATTTTCAATGATTTTCTGACATCCAGATCAAATCTAATCTTTAGAAAATTTTTAAACCCTTGATTCACCTGATTCGTGTCATACTCCATGAAACGCCTAATAAAATTCCCCAAATGCTTTACCACTATTTTTAAAAAAACCCCGGCGGTAAATCATGAACTTGAACCTAGAATGCCGAAGACACCAAATGGACTTATAACGGGTTTTCATTCTCATTTAAACAATGAATGATCAATAAATGACTGTTGAAAGTCCAAGGAACCCTTCCAATTACCCTTTTGATATCCATTTTGTGGAAGAATTTGAACAAAGAAGGCATATCACCGAGGTTTGATATTTGAACACCCCCTAAAGAGTGCCACAAATTCGCCATAGTATTCCACATGGCTAGAAAAGGAACAACACTTACCGTTAAGAAACATCCAACCATATGGTGATCAAACGTTGACTTCCATATTCCCGGATCTATTGGCAGCAGTAACGCCTCATCTTCCCCTCTTCTAAATTCAGTTCCTCTTCTTTCTCTAGTGGTTAAAAATAACAATCCCACACAAGAAAACCAAAACTATAAAAATTCCAAGACAAAAATAACAGAAACAAATGCTCATATTTGAAAAACACAAAACTCAATACATGCTATTAAAGCAGACAAAACTCAATACAAAGAGCAGACTTATTAGATATGAAAAAAATGTTACTGTAACAATGATAATATATATTAAATTGATATCAAGGCAAAGTTCAAAACCTCATCATTAAATTGAAGTATGAATTTAAATCATTTCAAAATTAAATTTTTTTTTTTAAAATTATAATATTTTAAAGAGAAATAAGAAAAAAAATTCTTTCCTCCATCTTTCGCAACTAATAACAATTCATGTTTTGTTATAAAATATTTGAAGTTTGGGACTAAATTGAAATATTTAAAACATTTTTAAAATACTGAAAAAATATCAAAAGATAGATAAGATTATTTGTTAAATCAACAAGAAATAGCCTTCAAAATTAATGTGTATCCCCGTAACACGTAAAAGAGAAACATATTTTTTAGTTCTAGTTACTCTGAATTTGAATGGTTTTAGGTTTAACACTTTTTTGGTGTAGGTTTTGTTGTTTTTTCTTGTTTTTGGTATTTTTTTTCGTGTGTAGTAATGTCATGTAGTATTTTCTATAATCTGCTAAGGTAAGGTGTGCTGGTTGAAGTTGAGTGGCACTTAGTAGTGTCCATTGCAGATTGTCATCGAGGTAGTAAAATTACTTGTCATGTTTAAGTCGACAATTTAATCAAGCTGTTATATTGAAGATACTATGGTCTATCTATAGAAATCAATCCTTAGCTATTGAAAATGAGATTGGATTCGAGTAAATTAATGAAGCTCTTGGAATGTGAAGATTGTGTTTTTTATTTTTTAATATCATATTTTCAAGTAATTGTGCTTTGAATGTTAATGTTATGAGTTGCTTTGTATTCATTTAAATTTCTATGTTAGAAAGCCATAATTTGATATATACTTTAAAGGCTTGTCTAAGTTATGTATGAGAGCACATTGAGAGTACTTGAATCTGTTCATTAAGGAATTGTTTTGTGAGTAAGTCCAAACTAATTTGTAAACATTGAGTTTTTACTTCCAAGTTCTTATGAGGAGAATTCGGATGTGAGTGTTTTAGTTTTTAGGTACAGATGTGAGATCTCTATACTTGAAGAGTTAATAGATTGTGAATCACTTGTTGTATGTGTGATTAAAGATAATAGAATTACTCAATAAGTTAGGCTCTCTAAATGTAGAGAAACTAAACTGCTTAAACAAATCTTGGTGTTCTTATATATTATAATTTATAAATATTTAATAATAATGTTTTAGAGTATAAAATTAAAATATGAATATTTTAATTATATAAATTAGAAATCCTGGCAACCGAGAGTTAAAAAAAGTTGAGCATATTTACCTTGAAGGAGGTGTGACCGATTTTGCTGTGCGAACGCTGAAGGTGGGAAGCCGGAGAGAACCTGACAGAGACATATCACTTGAAAGATTCTCGTTTTGGGGAAGAGAATGGAAGCGATGTTGATTTGTAGATAGGGAGGCCGAGTTTTTTTTTGGAAATTGGAACCGATAGAAATGAATGTGGAGTAATTGCAGAAGTCGATGTTAGTTTATTGATCTGACTGGACAAGGCTTTATTTATTATTTTATCTATTTTTGTTGTGTTTTATGTTAGTGGACTGGGGCCAGTATTTTGTGTTTAGGCTGTGCCTTCGGTCTTGGTTTCTATTAGGTTTATTTAATAATAATCAATTTTTGTAGAAAATCATTTAAAAAAAATTTTTCCCGAAAACTATTTTAGGGAAACAAACATAATCAAAAACATAAAAGAAGTGCATATGAGCAGTCTGTGCATGGCGAATTTTAATTTGAACATTTGTAATACTAAAAATATCTTATCACACTATTCCTGTAAAGTGTTCAATAAAAGTATTTGTCGAGTGTCAACACTAATTTCTAAACTTATATAAATCAATTCCAGAAGTTGTGAGATTTTTTTCACCATATATGAATTTTGATTTAATATGTTAGAACCATAAATAATATCTAATATAAAATTAGAACTGTAAACTAGGATCTATTGTGTCAAATTATTAAAAATAAATCAAGAACAAAACTAGATGCAGAAGTGTACTTGAATTCATCAATTTTTTGAAATCTACGAATCTTGGGTTTTTGATCTTTTAAATTAGCACACAAGTAATCTAAATAATGTGGCTCTCTTTTCTAAAGATTAAATATTAGAAAAGTTAGCTTGTTCGTAATTTGGGGACGATAACCCTAATATATATAACTTTGGCACATTAGTCCTAATTCTTAATTAGAAATTGATTAGAAATTAATTACTAGAGTATCTATATATATTTGACTCATATTTTATTTAATAATTCAAGCCCAATAAACCTTAACCAAATTAGATTACTTTTAATTTGAGCTAACCTATCATGATAGTAAATAATAACATGTAATTATCCTTATCATATATGTGATGTCCAATATTTTTCAATAATCTCCTAATTGGACCACATATATATACTAATTACTCTATAATTACATGTCATTATAACTTTTGAGCTTAATATTTTACTATATCATATTCAAAAGGTATTCCGAATAATCTCGTCAAGTAATTATGTTAACATAGAACCAAGGCGACTTTCGTTACATATATCGTAACTAAATCCATCCTTAATCATGTATATTAACACAACCAAATGATATAGATCAAGTATGGATGTGTAGCATGGAAATTACATGCAATATGATCTAAACATGTCTATTTCCAACTGGTCCTTCTTAAACCTTAGTGAGATTAAACCTTACTAAAATTGGAGTGAATAAACCAAATAAACTTTATTTCTGCAGAAAATAAACTTAATATCCATAAACTAAAATAATTGAAAATGTGTCTATAACATAAAAGCATTTAAATGTACAAACTCCCACTAAAACCAAATATCCTTGAATGATATTACATTCATATGAGCAGTGTGCTCTTATAAAACCTTAGGTGTAGTCCCTTAGTAAGTGAATTTGTAATTATGGAGTTTGTCCTAATATGCTTTATAGACATCTAACCACTTTGAACTTTTACTTTAATCAACAAGAACTTAAAGTCTATGTGTTTTGACTTTGATGTGCTCCTATTGCTATTGAAATAAAAGACTGTAATACGTTTTCACAATTTGCACCTTAGTGACAAAATATTGTATCCATATTCCATCAAAATCGAAGTTTGTATACCTAATGATCTCTAACTGATTAGACCTCTTCGTATACCTGATGATCTCTAACTGATTAGACCTCTAATATGTGAGCATGTAATCTTTTGTTCTCTGAAAATACCATATAACTCTCTTGGATGCTATCCAATGGTCCAAAACAGGGTTGTCTAAAATATCTACTTAACATCCAACAGTGTATACAATATTCCAATGTATATAAACCTGAACATACATTAGACTTCCCACTGTTAAAATATGAAAGATTTTATGCATTTTTGTAATCTCAAAATCATTCTTAGGGCATTAATTGAGACTATACTTATTATTAACAAGCAGTATGTCATTAATATATAAAACCATATATAGAACCTTACACCCACTAAACTTATGTTATATACAATTATTGACAAAATTCATCTCTAAACCGAATGAGATAATCATTTGGTAAAATTTGTAATACTATTGACGAGAAGTATGCTTAAACCCATAGATGAAGTTATTTAATTTGCAAATCATTAACTTTGTATCATCAGACACAAAGTTTTCTACTTGCACCATATAAATGTATTGTCAATGTTACCATTGAAAAATCATTAACTTAATATTCATCTAATGCAGCTTAAGGTCAAAATATTTCACTAAAGCCATTATAACCCTTTCTCTAGTGGACCTTTTTAATGACATCCGTTCTTGAGGTTGTTGAGTTTGTTCTTCTGGAACAATTACCTCATCTTGAATAGGGAGTTGTTCAACATTGTCTTATTGAGATTCTAGATTCACTTCTTAATCAATATGTAAGAGAAGGTACATCATCAAAAGTGATGGTAGGAATTGACTTAGAATTTAAGTCCTCTTTAAAAGTAATGTATCTAGAATTTAAGTCCTCTTTAAAAGTAATGTATCTAACTTTATTTTTCTCTCCAAACTCAACATCCTAAAAGAATGTTGTAATTCTCGTATAAAAAATATTCCTAATTGTGGGATCATAAAACTCATAGCCCTTAGATCTCTCAGAATTTCCTTGACCCTTATACTTTATAGATATCAAAGAAGTCATAAATGATGTCATTTTAACCTTACCATTTTTAGCAAAATGTTTCTCAATTTCGTCAAAGAAACCTTGGCCTGAGCAATCTTTTCAGATTCTTTGCTGCTAAAGGCTTTTGAAATGTTGTGCTTCATGGTCATTAGACTCATGCAATTTGAATAATCCCACCTCTCAAAATTTCTTTTAACATAAGGGGTGTTTTCCGTAGTAAGAGGTGCAGGTTCCTTTAGTGTAATGTCTATGTTCATACAACCAAGCACTATAACACCACGTTTGGTTCACTGTAATGAAATAGAGCTGTAATTGAATAGAGGTATAATGGAATAGAGTTGTAATAAGTAATTCAACTGTTTGGTTGAATGGAATGGAATAGAGCTGTAATAGAATTCTTGTGTTTGGTTGAATGAAATGATGTTGTAATAGCATAAGGAAAATAACTAAAATGACCAGAATACCCTTAACAGAATTTTTGTTAGGTAGATGACTATTGTTATTGTTATTAAATTTTAATAAGGTTATTATTGAAAATAATTTAATAAAAATAATAAATAATTTAATCATATTTTAACATAATTATTATTAAATATAATTTAATAAAAATATAATTTAATAACATGCTTAATATAATTATTATTATATGAATTAAAAAATCAAAATATATAATACTATAAAAATATATATAGTCTATTTTATTATTTTTAAACTGCAATACATATATGTGCTAAAATATCATTACTGAAACAAATAATTTAATTACTCTACAAAAAAAATTAAATATTAGAAGTAATTAATTTGCTTCAAAACTAACTCATTTATTTAAAATAACTCCATTCATGTTACAGAAAAATCAATGCTCAATTTGCTTCAAAAATTCATACATCAACCTTCAACTCTATAACCATGATCTCATATTACATTCCTTCCTAAAACCAAATAACTAGGACACAAACCAACTTCTTACTATTCTGCAAGTTTTTCCATTACTTACAAAAAGCTTTGACATGCATAACAGGCTCAAGTTAAAGATCTCCAAGCTAATCCCCAAAACTAGATCTTATCAAGACTCGACCTTGCTTCAAAAAATGCCCAACGACACAAACGTTTTTGTTTTAACATTTATACAGATATGCCCTTCACCAAAATACATTATAAACATCCATCACCCTTCTTCACCTCTTGTGATGAAACCTCACTTTCAACAGGAACTACATCTTAACCTGTCCCAATCAACAATATTGTAGATGATAAGTACAAATCACATTAAGAACATCAATTGGATTTCAATAATTATAGCAATAACATTGTTAGGAGCAGGTTTAACAACAGTGGTAGCTATATTAAACGGACTCTTCAGTTTTTATAGAGTAATTGTGTCCGAAAAATGTTTAGACATAGTTATAAGGGTATAATCTTCCAAATATATGGAAAAACTTACAGAAAAATTAAGCATACCCATCACTTACCCCCAAGTCCTGATGCTATAGGCGGTAGGCGGTAGTAATAATAATAACACATGTCCAATTATTTTCAAACAAGGCTACATGTTACACCCAGAACAAAATATTTCAGAGGTTAAGGTCATTTAGTCCTCCCCAAACACTTTCCTCGAATCCAGGTAACCTAGATGGTATGTTGGTAATAATAATAATTACACATATCCACTCAATTTTAAACAAGGCCACTTAAGTACAAAAGAAGAACTAAATATGTCATAGGTTACTTCAAACAAGGTCATTTAGTCCTCCCTGAACAATGCCAACAATTCCTTAGCCTCAAATATTTTCAGCACCTTTCAAACCTTAATATTGTGATTTCAAAATTAAATCCATTGTTCATCTAACTCAAACCACTTCTTAAAGAAAAACCTCAAAGCTCTTAAAAAACAGAGATAGAAATGATGGCATCTTTGAGGAAAGGGCTACAGAGAAAATAATGCACTGATGGATATGCGTAAAGCACATTACAATAGAACCAAAGTTGTAATTCATTTCATGCATTAAAGGTAGATAAACTCATCAACTGCAAAATGCCAGAATCAATATTTAGCTATATGGATAAAAAAGATCTTTTAACTTACTTGAGAAGTGTTATGAACAATGTATTCATTATACATCAGCTCATATTCCTTCACATTGGATGGAACCGGTTTGCCACAAGGAACAATAATGTCATCCTTCCACTTTACAAAGTCAGACTTCTTAAGTACTTTCTTTCTGAGCCCTTTCGTAGAGTGCTTTCCTTTTGGTAGTTTTTCTATATACTGAACAAGAATGAAGAAAAGCAAAGAAAAATAATGAATAAATTCCAAGTTCTGCATCTATAAATTGGCATAGAGGGTGCACTAACCTTGGCCTTTGTTGGTTCATAGATTTCCCCTAAAGCAACTTTCTTTGAGAAGCATAAGGCCCACAGGATTTTTCCTATCGATAAAAGCAATCATCGAGCACTCTTCTTGACCAAATCAAAGAAAATAGACCCCCTTGCCAAACTGGAATGCAAAAGTGTTACAAATTTAATTTAGCGAAAGAAATCTGCATGTCCTGTATACAGTGATGTACAATAAAAAAAAATGTGAGAGAACCATATAGCCAGTCGCTGGAGCTTCTGGAGGAGCTATTCTTAGTCCCTGGCTAAGTATCCCTACAAAATTTGTCAACCGAGAACCTGCATACAAAAAAAACCATAGCATGAGGAAAATTGCCCCAAATTATTTGTAGCAATTTGCGAAGCACTCATCTCTTGCATAAATAACAAAGCCCGTATATGTATTGGACATGAAAAGGAAGCAAGCATACCCCAAAGCATATTAAATTTAAACAACATTGCCCATTCAACTCCTAAGCAAACATACCAAATTAACAGGTTTTAAAGCCTATCAATGTCAAAGTTCTGTCATCATCTACAAGAAAAACGAAGAGTCGGAACAATATAGCCATCATCTCAAGTAAGCCAAAGATTTCACTGCCCACCATCTAAATTCCATAAAAAGTTACAGGGACTTGAAAAGTAATCGTAATGCAATTCTATGGTTGCTTTTTATGGATTATCATTGCTATCTGCAAAATTTACATTTATTACACCCGAAATCAAGATGAACTAAAAATGCATGACGTATCTGCCAAAGATGGTAAAAGGGTTGGGGACTCGTATATCAATCATAATGTAATATTAGGCACAATGGTCAAGGTTTTGCTTCTTTCCACCACTGATATTCATTACCAATATTTACTGAAATACAATTCATCACACCCGCAACAATTAAGATAAGTTCGACAGATTGAAAACGTGCCACTGCAATTTAAATCCATGAGAAGTGTCTAGGGTTCAGTTCCTTCAATCATAAACAAAACCCAAGATTTCACTACCCTTAATCTCGATTCCATTAAAAAAACAATCTGCTAAAAGATAAATGATTGTTGCAAAATCATGTGAAAATCAATATTAAGAAATTACTTGGAATTTAGAAAGCTGTTGAGGAGTAACACCAACAGGCTTGAAGTTGGGTTGCAAAGAACGGGTAGAAGCGATCGCTGCTTCTCTTTTATTGTCTTCATCTTCTTCCTGCTTTTGATTTCCCATGTCTTCTCTCTTGCCTTTCAACTATGCCCAACTATTAGAACCGCAAGGCGTTTGGGTTAAAACTGAATTTAGAAATTACTTGGAATTTAGAAAGCTGTTTCTCTTTTTTTTGGTTGACTGAAAAAGAACAAAATGGAAAGAGATGGAAATGGGTTTGGGTTTTAGTACCTGGAAAGGATTCAAGGAAAGCAGTGATGGGAGAAGCATCGGAGGAGCAAGAAAACAATGCTGTTGCTGTAGAGAAATCTCATGCTGTCCATTTTTGCTCTAACAGCGTTGGACCGATAAGTTACAGTGAAACAGAAGGAGAGAGTTTGACGGCAGATGAAGGAGAAAATGAAGGAGGGAAAAATTTGGAAAATGGGAAAAAGATACCGAATGGAATAGCTATTCAGAGATGTGGGCAAGGAATGGCTATTACAGCTAAAGGTTGTAATAAGGCCTGAATGGAATCAGGCTGTAATCCTTTTACAGCCAACCAAACGTTGGTTTAGTGGTGGGCCCACCAAATTGGGGGGGAATGCATTCCTATTCCCCTCAACCAAACACGGTGTAAGTGTCTTTTACATTTATTGAAATTAGTCTCATTAAGTATGTGTATAGAATTTATATTAGCAGATATTGTGGCAGTAGAAGATGAATTAGTTGAATATAGAACAAAAAAATAAATAAAAATAAGCTCATATCAATATTCATAAGCAAACAATAAATTCAAGATAATGGCTAATCTCATCTCAATATATCAAACACAACATTAATATCGAGTCGGTACTCTTGTTGTAGCAATCAAACATTAATCAATAAATTATGTCAAACAATGGATTAGTCTTTAGACTAACATATTGCTCACATAGAGTACTTTATAATTGTCACACATTTATCACCACAGATGTCGTTGACATTCTGCCAAATATTAACTTACCTTTGGGTCAATTAATAAACGCATGAATCAAAAAAAATATAATCATATTGATATTTTAAATAAACTAATCTACACAAAAGAGGTTACTTTGGTGGCATTTTGTTTCAACTAATCTATTTAAAATATTAGACATCCTTAATTAAAATATAAAGCCAAAATCTAAATTTATTTGTTTCAAAATATTTATCTTAATTCCATCTTTCAATCTAATTAAAAGATAATAGTATATGTATGTATATATATTTATCCCAAAACAATATACAATGATGTTGGCAAATATAATAATAGTTGAATAAATCATAAATCATAAACAACCTCACATAAGACTTCAAATTTAAACCAAAGTAATTTGAATAAAGGTAAACCTCATCTCAAGATATCGGACACTCCATTAATATTTTATCTTTGGACAAAATATTAACTTGTAAGTGATATATTGGTGTAATAATCAAACATTGACAATAAGAACATGTCGAACCATAAATCCTCTTTTGAGCCAATTTATTGCTCACATGTAAAACCAAATAATTGTCACATGTTTATTACCATAGTTGCACATGTAATATTATTAATCTTCGTTTGGGTCAATCAATATTAACATAACTTAAGTTACATGCACACAACTTTTTATCTTTTAAAACAAAATAATTTATACAAAAAAAATCACTTTGGTGACTTATTGCTTCAATTAAGTTATTTTAAAATATATATAAACATACCTATATTCAAATTTAAAATTTACCCAATAATCAAATGTCAAAACTATTTTTTTTATTACTTTATAGACTCCGAATAATCCAAAATAAGATTGTCTTAATGATGCAATAAAAAAATCGAAAACCTTAATCTTTGACTAGTTTTTTATGTTTTCCAAAATCATATATATCAAAGCCAAACAGAAAGAATGTAGTGGTTCAAAGACAAATTATTAACAAGCACATGTATTCATAATTTTGGCATAGACAAAACACCAAAGCAATTCACATATATACATGTATTCATTATCAAATAGAAAAACTTACCTTGAATTTACCATGTAAATCCAAAGTTGTACTTATGATTAAACAGATATTCACATGAATAATTGAAAAATATTTTCAAGCTAATAAATCTCAAAAACAAATTCATAATAGTTGGCATATCTCACAATTTATACAAAAAACCATATCATCATAATTTAACCAAATATTTGGAACCATAAGATGCCAAAACCTAATATTATAGAACCAAACTTAAAACCAAATTATTTAAATATGTATAGAGTTGACATGAATTAAAAAATTGATTCTAATAGTTTAACACATATTATTGCAATTGAAGAATAACAGTCAAACCGACTTTTTGGAAATTCTAGAATAATAAGTTTACTTAATCCTCATTATCAATTAACAATGAAAGAAGATTGAAGCACAATTGAATCTAAAGAATCAACAAATAATAATTGAAGTTATAAGAATACTCAAAATATACATGTCTACGATTTCTTTAAAATATATAATAATAAACTCAATAAAAAAGAAATAGTCTGCATTCAATGCACTTCAATACCAAATCTGATTCTCATTTGTTTTATTAAAAAGAAAATATAACACAAGCAAAGCCTTTATATATATATATATATACACGCACACATGTGTATTGCATTAAAAAAAACACCAAAGTAATACTGCTGAAACATTGATAATATATTCATATTTTAAATTCAATTTGCAGGCTTCAATTCCATTAAAATTTACCCTGATTCCTTCAAGATTAAAAACCTTTTTTTAACAGATTTTCCCTTTAAAACCAACACTTGTATAGTTTAGGTTTTCTGACCGAAAGTGAAAAGCCATGATAAATTCATATTAATCCAAAAATTCAACATTGAACGAAAATCAAATTAAAAATAGCCCTAAAAAGATTGAATCATAATTAATCAAAACCTAAAAAAAAATTATCTAGAATTTCAAAGATTCAACATTATATATAATTGAAATATCATATCTATACAATCTAAAAAACGAATCAATCCAAAATAATAGAAAATCAATTCATTCTCAATGATTCAACAAGACGAGGTTCGAATACCACTTGTTAGAATCATAAATAATATATAATATAAAATTAGAACTGTAAATCAGGGTCTATCATGTCAAACCATCAAGATTAAATCAAGAACAATACTAGATGCGGAAGCGTACCTGAATTCATCGATTTTTTGAAATCTACGGATCTTGGTATTTTGATCTTCCAAATTAGCACACAAGTAATTTAAAGAATGTGACTCTCTCTTTTCTAAATATTAGATATTAGAAAAGTTAGCTTGTATGTAATTTGGGGACGATAACCCTAATATATATAACTTTGGCACATTAGTCCTAATTTCTAATTAGCCTATCATTAATTAGAAATTGATTAGAACTTAATTACTAGAGTATCTACACATATTTGACCCATATTTGATTTAATAATTAAAGCCTAATAAACCTTAACCAAATTAGATAACTTTTAATTTGGGCTAACCTATCATGATAGTAAATAATAATATGTAATTACCTTTATTATATATGTTATGTTAATATTTTCCAACATAATATGTAATTGTATATATGAATTTTAATTTGTTGCAATTATAAACGTGAAACTTTAATTGTAGTTCAAATATATATTTGAAACTTTAATTTTGATTTAATCATATACATTTTAAAAATAAATACATCAATTTATTTTTATATTAGATAAATATAATTATATTTATGTATGCAATATATAAATATAAAATAATGTTATATCAATAATTGTGTTAATAATTTACAAAAATTGGATCAAATTAAAATTTTATGTATAAAATTACACAAAATCAAGTTTATACATACGATTACATATTAAATCATAGTTGATGTTTTATAATAAAAAAAAAAATCATTTAAGTTTATTTGGACCTTTTTATGAAGAAACTAGAATGTAATTTGGTTCGTGAGTGAGATGGAAGCGGGAAACGGAGGTGGCAACAGAAATAAAGGAGGGCTTGGGTTTAGATTGATAAAGGGAAGACAAAAGCCCGAGTCAGAATTAGGTTGAGAAAAATAAGCTTAGGCCAGTTTCAAAAGCTCGTTACTATATAAAATATTAATAAAAACTTAAACATACATTTTTATAAATTTAATTTAATTTTAAAAATATTTAAATCGAATTAAGCTCATTCTAAGTTGGGACGGGCCTAGTCCGCTGAGTTCTTGGACAGTTCTAGCTAATGCAGATTTTGAAAGAAATAAAAGTTTAGTTACTTTAGATTTTACTTTAAAACGAATTTTCAAATCCAAATTTAATGTAGACTTAAAATTTTATAAATCCAAATTCTTATTTTTTTCAGATTTTAATTCTCTAAATATGATTTGACAAAATAATAGTACACAGTTTTAACTCATTAAAACATAAAAATCATGAATCAATTAAGCCCTCTCAAGGACTTGCTTAAGAGGAATCTCATGTAAATACTATTGAATAAAGTTTGATGATTCCGTAAATATTCCCATTTGAAAATTAGAAAGTTCAAAACAATTAAAATTTTTTTAGAGATTAAATGCAATTAACATGTACAGAATGAAAACTTTATTCTTAATTCCATCGATTTGAGATAATTGGAACCATTACCAGCACACCGAACACATCTGAAATAAAATTTCAAGTAAATGTCAGCTTTTTCGGTTAAAAAGAACATCTATCATAGCATCAGCTATGGTTCTACATCAAGCTAAATTGTATTAATATATATATATATATATGTAATATACCCATATAAATCATATATCTATTTCCAACACTCTGAACCCAAATCTAAGTACATGAAACAAGCAAAAACAAATTGCAATTTCCAACGCATGAACAACCCTTGGCATGGCTCAATCCTAATAAACCCTAATTAAGGGTATGAAAAAGGATTTTTCTTTTAGACCCAAAAGAAGAAGAAAAAATAACAGCTAAAAGTAACACTGTAATCAACAGCCATGTCAATGGTGTTTGGTCATCTGGGCTCATTGTTCATTTGCAATGATCCATCCTTAATCAATTTCAGACTCAGATTGTTGAACCTCTCTCGAGAATATTGCCTTGAAGCTTTTCTCCAATCCGTACCAGCCTTCATCATCACTGCAAACTCATCATAACTTATTCTCCCATCCTGCAGTACATCCATCAAATATACTTTCAGCATGGTTTCATATGCATGGGAATGAATTTACACTGCCCGGGTTTCAGAAAAGTTAATAAAAGCTTTAAAGTGACAATGATATGTTTTCATCTTCTTCCCGCAATGATTCACAGCATCTAGTATGTTAAGATTAAATGAAATCATGGATTTAGGAGGGAGATTATGGTTGTTTTCTCATTTTCCTTCCCAGTTTAAAAGCTACAAGCTTAAACTGAGTTTCGGGCTTATTCAATATTTATCCTACTTGAGATGTGATAGGAATATGAAGATCTGGGAGAAAAAAACATGCCAAGGGAGCAAAAAAGGGAAAATCCGTCTAACCTTGTCTGTGTCCACATCATGCATGATGGCGCTAATGACTTCTTCACTGTTTGTTTCAACTTCGTCGGATAAGGCATCTCTTAGTTCCTCAATCTCAATATAACCACTTTGGTTTTGATCAAAAAACTCAAAGGCCTTTTTAAGGTGCTCATCATTGCCCATCTTTCTCAAGTGAACTGAAATGGCAACAAACTCTCCATAGTCCAGATATCCATCTTTATCTACATCGCCCTGTGAAGAAAAACATTAAAAAATAAATTTTTAGTTAGTTACTCTTCTTGCAAACAGTTGGATAATCTTCACAATGCACATGTAAAGTTCTAAAACGAGATATGACAATGACCACAGATGGATGCAAACATAAGAGAAATCATATTGACCCACTGATTTCTATAAAACTAGATTAGGGTGGAATATTGGCTTGGTAAAAGAGCGACCAGTTGCACTAAGAAACTGATAGCATAATGGTTACACATTATCAATGACAAAACAAAATATAATGCAAGCTTAGGGTAGAACATACTGCTTCCATTAGTATTTGAAGATCAGCATCGGGAATAGTATGACCAAGTTTATGCAACCCAACCCTTAACTCATCAATGTTAATCTTGCCTCTATTGGCAGTATCCATCAATTGGAATCCCTCTTTTATGCCTGCAACTTCCTCCACAGAGAGATGCTCAGCTATTACCTGTCAGTACAAGATTTCCATATAAGCAAAAATGGGGAAAAAAGGTTAACAAGCAACGAGTGGAAACTTCATTTAGGTTCTATTGCCCAACAAAAAAGCCAGAAGCATTACCTTGAGAGCTCTTTTTTTGAGCTTGTTCATTACAGAGAACTGCTTGAGCCTTGCCTTCACGGTCTCACCCAAGGAAACATTTGGAGCCTTCTTTGCATTTTGCAACCAAGGATGATCTGAAGCAAGAAACAATTTGATTTAGGATTCACATATATAGCAAAATAATTTTGCTAATAAACTTTTACTGGAAACTACTAAAAATTTCAACAGAAAACCTATATCATTAGAACTAAAACCTACCTAGTACTTCCTGAGCTGTAAGTCGTCGCTTAGGATCAGGATTGAGCATCTTCCTCACAAGGTCTTTTGCATTCTCAGAAACTTTAGGCCAAGGATCCCTCTTAAAATCTATAACAGAGCGAATAATTGCTTGCGCAACTCCTTGTTCAGTTTCTGCATAGAAAGAAGTAAAGTTAGAGAGGAAAAAGAGATGGAATAAAAATGTAAAATGGAAACAAACAAAAATATATAAGGAAGGCATATCAAATTCCATCAGTATTTATCACATATGGTGGAAATAGGACTAATTGCAAAAGTGAAGGAAAAATTGTGTAAAAAATGGATTCAATTGGGAAGGGGTGGAGCATTGCAGTTCTTAATTACAATTCTCATTACTCGAACAGCTATTCTTTAACTATAACTCAATACGAACCTGCCCAGAAAGGTGGGACACCACAAAGTAAGATGTAAAGGATAACACCGGCACTCCAAACATCAACTTCAGGTCCATAATTTCTTTTCAGCACCTCAGGAGCCATGTAGTAGGGGCTTCCAACTATCTCGGTAAATATTTCACCTGCAAGGGGAAATATTCAAATTTCAATAGATAAACATAGAAGGATGAAACTAATAGGTGAAAACTTAAACCAAAGGGCAAAAAAGTTTTTGATATCATGTTTGTAAAATGGCATTACCTGGTTTAAAGAACACTGATAAACCAAAGTCAATCGACTTCAATGCCGCTGTCTCTTTTTTATTTGCAAACAGAAAGTTCTCAGGTTTGAGATCTCTGTGCATCACACCATGCTTGTGGCACATCTGCAACAACAAAAATGCACAAATATTAACTTAAGATCATAATTTAAGGCATAGTGAAACAAAGTACACATACTTGGAGAACACGGAGAATCTAAACAGAACTGAATACCCTAAAATTTAGGTCCAAGCAAGCATTTGAAACCCAAAATTTTGTGTAGCATTTCAGTTTAATCACTTCAAGTAACTAGTTTAGCAAGTCATTTGGAACCCTAAACTTGTACATTCATGAGATAAGAAGAGAAGATTCAAGATCAACCAAAAGGTATAGGAATAAACACAAAAATAAGGGAAAGAAAATACCTGAACAACTTCAACAATGGTCTTGGTGACAGCAGCAGCAGCTCTCTCAGTGTAATGACCTCTTGCAACAATCCTATCAAACAACTCACCACCTTCACACAACTCCATAACCAAATGGACTGCATTGTCATCCTCGTAAGTATCCTTCAAGGTAACAATATTTGGGTGGTGAGGCAAATGCTTCATGATTTCAACTTCCCTTCTTACATCCTCAATGTCAACGGCAGTCCTTAGCTTCTTCTTTGATATTGATTTGCATGCAAAAGTATCCCCTGTTTCTTTGTCTGTACAAAGATATGTGATCCCAAATTCACCACGCCCAAGCTCACGCCCAAGTTCATATCTTCGCTCAATCTCTCTCCCAGTTGGATCATTTAGAACAATGAGCTTATGGCCTCCGTTGCCATGGTGATGTTGACCATAATCAAGAGAAAATGGATTTTGCTTCTTTTTTCCTTTCTTCTCCTTCTTCTCATGAGAAGCTGTTGTTGATGGAGTCGCACAACAATTTCCCATGAAATAACCCAATAACTTAATCTAAGATCTTTTCTGGTTTTTCTTAGTTGTTGCTGAAATTGGTTTTTGAATTTAAACCCAAAGCAGCCAAAAAGAAAATCAAAAGATGAACTTTTAGACCAAAAAAAGGAGGAAAGCTGCTTTCAAAGATCCTGGCTTTGAGATCTAACAACTCTTGTTTTTTTTTTTTTTTAAAAAATAGACAAATAAAAGAAGCTCTCCAAGAAAGAGATAGAAACCTTGCTTCTGGATTTTCAAGAAAATTGAATTGAGGAACCAAATGGAGAAAAAAGAAGAAATAAATAAATAAAATTTGGGTAAAAGATTTTATGGGAAATTAAGCAACGAAATGAAGAGAAATTGAGGAGTGAAAAATATAAACATAAAGAAGGATTTTCTTTTATACATATATACATATACACATATATATATATATATTCAAACCGTGTTAAATTGAGAAGAAGAAGAAGAAGAAAGAGTCACCAACCACCCTCACCATGGGATTTGGAAGAGAGAGAAGAGGTTCAAAGTTGTTCTATTTCTCAGATACTTCCTTCAGAATCCTCCCTTTGTTCAATGTTTTTTCTCTCAACGAAAAGTCAAAACTACCCTTACTCCCTTCAACAAATCTTTCAACTCTAGTTAAGCAAAGTCGTTTGATATTAATAATATTTACCTAATATTAAACTTCAAATTTACCTTTTAAAGATCCTAAACAAAATCCGAAACTGATTTCTGGAGACCAAAGTCAAGCTTTATGTAGATTTTTGTTTATCTTATAATAACAGGAAAAAACAAATTATGCAAAAGTTAAAATATCTCATAACTACTTATAATCTTCAAAAAATTTAGAATTTTATTAATGTATTTTCATTTTCAACAATCTAATCTCTTTATTTTTCAAATCTCAAAATTTAGGTTCAGCAAATTTAACAATGTTAACATTTGAATCTCAATTTTAAAATTTTAAAAGTATAGAGACTTATAGCATATTTTAACCTATGCAAAACTACTTGACACGTATTTCTTTTGTTAAATAATGGTCCAAGTCTCCATTTTTTTTGTACATTTAGAATTGGGACAATATAAATTTTGGCTCTTGAACTTATCAAATAGGTCCACTTTCATACCCTGTACTTTTTTTTTGCTCACTTTGGTACATGAACTTGGCAACTAAATCATTTTGATCTCTAAACTTAGATTTTTTTTCAAGATTTAAAAATGTGACTAGATTGGATTGAGACCCGAAAATTTTAATGCTACATCGAATATTGTTCTAAGAATCGTGTTCAGTGATTTTCGAGAAAATTCAGAAATGAGTAACACAAATTGGATTCATAAGGAACAAAATTGATATTGAAGATGGAAATCTATGTAGATAATTGTGGGTGTGAAAAATGTGGAAATAGGAGCAAATTGTAAATTTTGAAAAAGTTTGAGGACTAAAATGTTATTCAACCAAAAAAAGAAAATGTGAACTATTATTTGACATGTGAACAACTAGGAATGTGCATACTTACATGATGGAGATCACTTTTGGACTAATTTGGGAAATATTTGAAAGTATATGGACTAAATTATAAATTTTCTATTGTATCAAGAGAAGGTTAAAAGTGTAATTTTTGTCATCCAAAGAAGAATTAAATGTGAACTATAAGATTTGAATTTGATAAGTTCTTATTATTGTGAAGAAATAGTGTTAGGAGGCAAAATGATAATTTTTTCACTCAAGGGCATTCTTATCTTTTCATAAGTATTTATTATTAGAAATACTCTATTATGAGATATTAAATTGTTGAGATCAATTTTTAGCCGTTAGATTGGATTATAACATGAAGATTAAATGTGGACCACACATTAGTGTTGAATTTGACTTATGTGACTTTAACCAATTTTAAATGGTGGATTAAATGAAAAGAAAAAATAGATTTTTCTCATCTCTTCTTCTCAATTTCGACAACAGCTATGGGGGAGGATAAACTCTCCTCCCATGGCCATTTTTTTTGTCTTTCATTTCTAAGTGAAACCCCTTCAAAAGAAAACTCGAATAGATATATAAATTAGCAATTAACGTTGCCATACACCATCGAGAAAATCTAACACATCATAAAGATGAAAACCCATACAAACATTTTAAAAAACACTTAAAAAGATAATGAAAAATAACATGAGTTAAGAATGCTCATTTATTAGGAATGACTAGATTTATCATTAAAGCTTGATTAATCTCCATTCAGATGGTCTTCAACAAGTAAGAAATACAATCTATAGCCAAAATACCTAACTGTCTTATTGAAATAAAATAAAAACCTTAATCTCTAAAAAAAAAGAAAATAAATGAAAAAAGTTTGCACACTCTATTCTATTCTCCTATCTTGTTCTTGGTTGATTAAAAAGTAATATTTATAGTAGAAAATTATTAAAATGATCAATTATACATTTTCCCATAGTAAAAAAATAATTAAGGTAAGTGAGATCTGATTTCCCCTTGATTGCGTTTCATTATTTCAGCATATTTTTTTCAGTTATGAGTTCAATGTCGCGACATTTGGGTTGGATGTGTGACACTGCACGGTCTTCTTGGCAAGGTGGAAGTGTGGAGGTTGGACGCCAATCGAGTGAGGTCGTGATGTTAGGAGTCAGAGACCTTGGTGTTGTAACACTAGCTTCTAAAGGTTGAAACACTAAGAGTCAGAAAACTTGGTGTTACAACATTAGCTTCTCAA
Source organism: Gossypium bickii (assembly GCA_025503065.1). NCBI lineage: Eukaryota > Viridiplantae > Streptophyta > Magnoliopsida > Malvales > Malvaceae > Gossypium > Gossypium bickii. Next base: position 49,366,721 of record CP106718.1, on the reverse strand, counting down.
GATTGCAATACTAGAGCTTCGTACGTGCTTCCTTTCATCTACTTCTTTGGTTTAGCCTAATAAATTCCTTAGCAAAATGTTAAGCTCAAATATCGAAGTAATTGATGTTTCTAGTCAATAAAACATGAAAAACAACTTTAAAACACATTTAAAGTAAATTCTAGCCTAAATACAAAAAATCCACAAAAAAGACTTAAAACATCACACGAAAACAAGCTCTTTAGGTGCAAAAAGAGCTTAATTTGTTATATCAAAATACGACGTATCAAAATCCCTCATATTTAAGTCGTTACTTGTCCTAAAAACAACATGTAACACACAACAAGACGACCCTTGAATTATATCAAACAATAAGATACACAACAATTGAATATTGAATTTGTAAAAGACATTTCTCACATGCCATTTAAGATTGATGGTTAGTTAATTTAAGTACTCTTACAACAAATGTACCTAGTTCACTAAGTTAAAAAATGAACAAACATAAAAGCAATTTAATTAATAAGTACTCAATTGTGTTTTCCATTAACATATTATATATAGATACATAATAGAAATAAAATGCGAATCAAAAGTATCCATTACTCTAATCATAAGCAAGTTAAGAAAATCATGTAAAGGAAATGATTAGGTCGCATTGGTCTTCTAGGCTTGTAACATTTTGAGGCTTAGAACGGTTCAAATTCAAATAAAAAGATAGCTCAAAATGGTTTCACGCACTAGAAATCCCAAAATTTAATCGTGTCAACTGATGGTAGAGTTACCATATCACGTAATTGAATGTTTGGGTGTTATTTTGTGTTTAAGTGATTGTATGTGCAATTCAATATGTGTATGATTATGTTAATAGACTAAAGAGATAAAGATTGAATGTGCATGAATGAATGGAATGGATACTCCTCCTTGGTGCACAAGCTCTGTATCCGGAATGGTGGAAGAGGGGGGAATGGAGGTAAATTGTTGATATGTGAATGTGATGGGAGAAATGAATGGAGAAAATGAAATGATAAGTGATTTACCTCCGATAGGGAGTGTAAATGCAAATCGAGATTTGTAAATGACCCTGACCTTATAGGGGAACACGTACGTGTTTGAATTAACATGGAGGATTTGCGGAGGTTCGATTGGATAAAGGAAATACTAGCTCTAATGAGCAATACCGTGAATATAAAACTGTAGCTCTTTATAGCGTTATTTTGGATTAGAAGCTAGCACAAGGAAGGGTGTCTAAATATATGTGAGTGTATTGCTTGTAAACTGTTCTTAAATGTATAAATACCTGCCAGTGAATTATGCTTAATTGCAATTGCATTTATATGCGGATAGTATCCGCCAAAGGGTTAGGTTTAGTTGCGATGTGTATTTGTATGTGAACTATATTTACATATATTTGTGGATTGAATTATTAATGTATGTGTAAACTGTGCTTGGGTGCTAACTGTTCCTATGAGCTGACTACGTATGATAGTCATACTGAGTAGTTTAAATAGGATGGTAGCATGCAAACTATTCTCAGATAAGATAGTATCCATCTGCGGAATGTATTTTGAAGCGAACAGAATCTACTCGTGGAATGTTTTTCTATTGTGACTAGTATCCATATGCGAGTTATCACATTAGATGAATCATGGTTGTAACGCCCTAAATTTCTTATTTCTGCTTCTATAAGTTTTTTACACAACTGTGTATCTGCTTCAGTGGTTGTGTTCTGGGTGTGTGTGAGAGGTATTGGGTCCAAGTCTTACCTTTAGCAACTTTTGTTACTTTTGGATCTAAGCCCTATCCTTGTTCACTAGGCTTATATTTAATTGCCTGTAATTTCATATCAGAATGAGCCCGCTAGTTCAAGTGGTAAGTAGTTAGTATGTTGGAGGTCCTGTGTTCGAATGCCAGTGCGAGCATGGGTATTATTTTGCTTGACTTTGTGATAGAGTTTTGGTTTTATTAGAATTCTTATTAGTGGATGGTTAGGATTCTGGATATAGTGGGGTTTGGGTAAAATTGGTTTTCCCAAAATTTTCTCTCTTCTGAAAACTGATGTTACTTCTTCCTCTCCCTGCGTTTTTCTCTTTTTCTTTTTCTTTTTCTTTTTGTTTCGTTTTCCTTTTCTTTTTGTTTTTTTTTTCTTGTCTTGGGCAAAATTATTTTCTGTTTTGGTGTTCGATTTAAGGAAGTGGTACGTTGGTAGGTAAGGGTTAATACGTTTAACTCGAGTTGTTCTTTAAATCCGTGTTTGGTATTTTTGAAACTATTCGTTGGTTTTAAAATTGGGTTTTTGTCAGCAGTGAATCGTGAAGAACATGAAGTATCTTTTGTGGAATCGTAGTTGGAGGCATTTGAGGAGTCGAGTAAGCGTTGAATACTCGAATTTTGCCTTTGTCTATTTTGATGAAGTTTAATTTAAGATCGATTTAAGTGGTTAATTCAATGTTTTGTGTTCGATCTTAGGTGTTGAGCCGTTCGAGGGTCTTTTCGCTTCAAAATGATACCAGTGTGTACCCGAAACGTAGAAAACAAGGCTTTTTTGAAAGCTAAAAAACAAATTTGTTGATGCCACACGGGCGTGTGGTCACTCGTATGGAAGGCGGTGTGTGAGACACGGTCGTGTGGTCGACAAAGACATGACCGTGCACAGCACACGACCGTGTGGTGGCTCGGGTGTGGCCGTTTGGGCCATACGGGCATGACCAATTGGGCGTGTGGGCCACACAAGAGTGTGGGTGTAACATCCTGAATTTGTGAGGCTTTGCATTTGATGTGTGGTGATGTGATGTTATGCTTAAGATGTTAATTAGGGTGTTTAAGGGGTTCAGATTGGACTCAGGAATTGGGCCGAGGCCTTAGTCAAATTTTCTGCTTGGGCACTCTAGTAGGAAGCTAGTTAGGATAGGGCTTAAAAGATGTTATCTATGTTTTAAGACACAAATGGGCTTGTGGCCCAGTGGCAAAGTGGCTCCACTTAGAGAGCAGAAAGGTAGCGTCAGCTGAGGAGGTCCACGGTTCGAGTCGCATTACCCATTTATTTTTAAATGTTTTTGGCGTCAAAGGAGAGGAGAATTGGGGGCGGCTAGGATGCTTGAAATTAGGAGATTAATAGAATAGATAATGTGGATAATGTGGCTGATAAAGTGACTGATAAAAGGGAGGAAGAGGTGGTGCTATCCATGCCACTTGAGGATGAGTGATCAGATGAAGATAAGGGAGAAAATTTAGGAGTTATCTGCTGATCAGTAGTGGTGGCCGAATTTCCATCTCTTGGAGGGGGAAGAAATCGGTTTTGTGATACTATGGGGGTGCCGAAATTTCCCTTATTAGTTGATCAATTTTAAGCTATCAAAATGGGCACTTTCAGCTTTTGAGAGGTAATTGCCGAAATTTAGGTTAAGTAAGGGGGAATATCTTTTATTTTTGGCACTAGGGTTTTATTCTTCCATTCTCTTCTTCAATTTCGGCATTTAGGTTTTTATTCTCACAATCTCTTTTCTCATTATTCTGCTAAAGCCGAACTACCTCTATTCTGCCGAAAACCTTTTTCTCTTTACCGTTTTGATTGTTTCTTTTCCTTCTATTCTACTCCTCTCTTCTCAACTGTTTCTTTATCAAAGAGCCGAAACCTTAATTTCAATTCACTTCTCCATTCTATGCCTATAAGCCGAATGTTCATTGTTCTTCCGAGATTTCTTTCCCGATCTCTTCACTAAAAGTCGAAATCTTCTAGGAGTTGCCGAATTCTCTGTAAAGGTAGGTGCCGATTTCTTCTGATCTATTCTTTTTTTCTCTTTCGATTTTTAGAAGACAAAGTCGAAAGGCTAATGGATTGATAGTTTCTTGTGTTTACGTGTTGGGCGACATTCGGGAATTGAAATAGATCGCTTAGATCTAAAAGCCGGAACTGCTAGTCTCTGAACCTCATATCTCTCTTTTGGGATTTCATGGTAAGGGGTTCTCTTTAGATTCTCGTTAGATTCGCTATCGTAATTGTGATCTTAACCATATGATATGATGATAGCAACTGATAAGGTCTTTTGATGGAATCAAATATCGATCAGGCGAAGGAGGGGATTGGATTTGTTAAACCAACCCCTAAGTTTAAGATGCAAGCAGTGTCGGCAGTTCGGGATTGGCCACAAGGTTGTGGATCGATTTCAGAACAAAATCTTAGACAGTTAGCAGTTGTATCGGCTTCTGATAGTGTCGACATAGAAGGTCTCGTCTTGACTGTAATTAGCTGTGTAGATCTCTAACACACTATTTTAATCTGTAATATATATGTATGTGTTATGGGCTAAAAGCTGGAAAAAGGCTGTATGGACAGTTGTAACACCCCTAACCCATATCCGTCGCCGGATTGGGGTTGAGAGGCATTACTACTCTAAACTCAATTACGAAATAAACTTCAATTGGATTCAAGCACAAGCAATGCAATCATTTCCATATTATAATGCACTACAACCGATTTAAAAATTTTAAAAAAAATAAATGTATAATGAGTTTTATTACCCGTACTCAAACACACAATGTCTGAATCACATAACTTAAATATTCCTGACATATATATATATATATATATATAAATCATATCTCAACTTACGCCAAATTATAGCTTATAACGAGTATCAACCAACATTCATGTAACATAAACGGAGTTTTCATTTATAATACTATACTACAAATGCATATTAAAACAATTGAACCATTTCACCATTTAATAATCAATTACCCATATAACAACATATTAGTATACCCCTTGGCCGAATATACTATTGCACCTTTCATTTCAATTCGTAATTAAACCAACCGAGAAACATGTTCATTTCTTATCCATAATAATGACATTTGAATATCTATAACTATAAATCAACTATTCTTATAATTATATATATGTATATATATACATATAAATATATATATATATACATATATATATATACTAGACCAGACAAAACATTTCACAAAATTTAATAGCCAATATCACTTACGGTATTGAAAGTGGTTAATATGAACAAATAACTTATTAACATAAATAAAGAATAAACCTACTTCTTTACCATTTATAAAACCATGCGCATGCAACAATTCTAAACATTTTAATATATAAAATAAAATAAATAATAAATAAGACACTTATATGTGTATATATATATATAACGTTTCTTACTTACTAATTATATATACTATTTTACAAAACCATATTTGTACCTATTATAAACAAAAAGACCAAGACCGTACACATATATATATAATCCATAATGAAATTCCCATTTTTAATTTATTAAGCCAAAGCCAATTGAACAATTTAATAATCACAAAGATTATTATAATTAGCCTACCATTCCCTCAATTTAACAAGACTAGTCGAATTCCATAATTTCAAATTGACCGGATTTTAGTGCAGAATGCATGTATAGCCCATGAACCAAATCATGCATACAATACAACAATCATAATTTAACTATATCTATAATATTCATCTATACTATGGCCGTATATATAAATTCAAACTAATATTCATCCATGCACATCATTTGACCATTTAAAGTAAGCCGAATATTTCTACTTCAACTAACATCAAATATAAGCCACATTCGCGTGGCTAATATATATATACATAGACAAAAGTTATCATCTTAACAACATCACAGTCTTTTCTATACATGCCTTTAACCGAAAACCCAAAATAAAGAGTACCAAAAATAGATTGATAGTGTGGGCGACTTTCTTGACGATCCCTCTCGAGCCCGTAGCGTAACCAAAATCTATAAAACAGAGGAGAACATTTCACACAAATAAGCTTACTAGCTTAGTAAGTCCTAAACTCATGATAATATAACAATTAAAAATTTAAGCAATTTAAAACATTCAGCTTATAGCATTTCACATAAACATTTAAGTATATTTATGTATACAAGGCCGAATACTAATAGTTCATTAAAACTCGAATTCAATCTTATAATACTCATACACATCAATATTAGCCTCAAACATATATAACACAATTCTCATATTATTAACTCGACTCAAGTAATATTAAACATAACATACCTTACATGCTTACCTGAGCCGTTAGCTAGATACATTAATTATGGTTTGCCTTGAATAATATTTGGTTTCTCCTTTATAAAACACATCACCAAGATCAAGCACTGCTAGGCGATAAAGCCCGATAAGTAACACCGCATGATGGGCTGCTAGGCTCGAGCCCGAAAGTAGTCACCGCACACTAGGCTCCGCTGGGCTTAAAGCTGACTTAAATCACCAGACACTAGGCACCTCAGAGCTTAAAGCCCAAACACATCAATGTGATAAATCATTCCACACACATTTCATAACTATATTACATGTCCAATTTAACTAAACTTATTCACATTAAACAATTAAAAACATTATGCCATTTTACAATCCCACAATTCGCATCAAGACACTTATTCATATCACATTGTCAAATTATGCAATTTATCTAATATACTTATATACATTCGGCTAGGACATAAATAGGTACTAAAATGCATCAAACATTTTCATATAATAGGTTCATAAATAATTCTTCAATATATTATAGCTTAAGGACTTACCTCGGTTGTCGATAGACCGTGTAAATCGGCTATTCGAGAACCTTTGTCTTTCCCCGATCCAATTCCGTTTTTCTTTGTTCTTGATCTAAACACATTAAAATTTAACCCATTCAAGCACATTTCATCTCAATTTGATCCAAAAACACTTAAATAAACAATTTACCATTTTGCCCCTAATGTTTCTCATTTTTACAATTTTGTCCTATTTTCACAAAACACAAAATATGCAAAATCTTCCAACACCATAGCTAGGCCGAATCTTCTACATGGCCATATGAATCCTTGCATTTCATTTATTTTGCATTTTAACCCCTCACAAATTTATTTTCTTAGTTTAGTCCTATTTACTCCAAATCACCAAAAAATTCAATACAAAACTTATAAATCTTTAACATATATTTAATCTAAAACCATCAAATATCAAAACCATTCAAGCATGTTAATGGTCGAATCCTATATACATAATATTTCCAAAAATTTAGGCATGGGTCGGGTAATATACGAAGCAACGATCTCAAAAACGTAAAAATTATCAAAAACTAAAAACCGACCATACCTTAATCAAGCTCCCTAACTTGCCGAAACTCAAAGCTCTAACAATGGTGTTTTCTCTTCTTACATTCGGCTATAAGAGAATGAAGGTGATGGTGGCTTTATTTTATGTTTTATTTAACATATATTAACATTATTATAATATACTAGCATAACCTTATAATAAAAATTAAACTAACATATATTTTGTAGTTGGAGTGGCCCATTGCCGTTCTTTATTATAGTTTATGGGCTAATTGCCCTTTTAGGACATCCACTTAAAAAGCCACACTCAAATTAGTACCTTTCACTTTAGCATGCAACTTTTACGCTTTTCTCAATTAAATTCTTTTTATCAAATTAAGCAATTAAACTATAAAATTTTTCTACGATATTATCACACACATTAATTCACATATAATAAACACAAAATATAATATTAAAATATTTCTCGGGCTCGGATTCGTGGTCCCAAAACCACCGTTTCGATTAGGGTCAAAATTGGTCTGTTACAATAGTCGTGTTACCCGAAAAGGGTGGGCAAAGGATGCCAGGTACGCAATCATAGAAACTTCTCTATGTGTATCGATGTATGTAAAAACCTGTGATCTTTTAGGTAGCATTCTATTCTGATTCTGCATGGATGTATGCATGGGATAGGGTTGATATGATGAAGGGGAAGAGCATGTTAAAAGGTCACTTAGTGGTCGGTGGTAAAACCACGATATGTACATTTAGGTCACATTAGTGATCGGTGGCTCTGCCACACTTGATTATAAGGTCATACAGTGATCGGTGGCTCTGCCACAGTGGATTATAAGGTCACATAGTGATCGGCATTTTAACTGACAGCATGACTGTCGATATGGTGTGTAGTGGTTGGTGGGTTGACTGTAGAAATCCCCGAAGTGTGATGGCTAGTACGGGCTGGTGTGTAGAGGATGGACTTTTAGGTTGGGTTGGGCCATGTTGCATGTAATTATTTTGTTGCCATTGTGTATGGGCCAAGGCCCATAATGTGTTTGTGGGCCTCAAGCCTTTTAAGTGTTTTCGGGATTCGCACACTGAGTCTTGGTGACTCACTCCTTTATTTTCCCTGACTTTTCAGATGAGCAGTAGATTGTGGACATGGGAGCCGAGGTGGACTCGAGGGGCCATCAAGTATTATATTTTCATAAGCTATTTTCAGTTTTCCTTTAAGTTTTTAATTTTGGGACTATTTATGTAATAAGGCTCCATAGCTTAGGTTTAAATTATAATTGTTAATGTCTTTATTCTATTTTTTTTAAATTTAATTTTATGTTTAAAGACTTGTCTATAAGAAGTAATAAAATGGGATTTTCAAACATGTTCAATGAAAAAGCAAAGGTTTTCATCAAATATCGTTTTTCTGAATGAATACCTAAATAAGCAAACTGAATTTCGAAAAATCATCCAAGTGAAGTTTTTAACGTTAAACCCCGTAGCATACCAGATCTGGTCATAGCGTTTGGGCCGGGTTTTGGGTGTTACAGTGGGCCCACACAAGCATGTCACATGGGCGTGTGGATTTTGGGCCAGGCTGTGTGGGCCACACGAGCAAAGATCGATCTGAGCGTGTGGGCCCACACGGGCATGTGACGCCCTAAAATTTTGAAATTTTTTCTAGGGTCGCACGTGTCTCTTCGATCGACTATGGGCCTACTGTAGGGTCAGTAAGGGCTAACTGTACCCTAAATTGTATGTTAGAACATTCTGATAGACTGAACTGTGTAGGATAGTTTATGTATGCCTGAATATATTGATATTTATGTATATGTTATCCATATAAAGCATGTTGAACATGTTATATCTGCATCTGATTTCTGTATTTGTTATTAGGGGGATTTATATGTATGGAGAAAGTAACTGAGAGGCGTTAGTCGCCAATATTCTGGCAGCTTGGCTGCATATATGTTCTGATATGTGTCTTAAGGGCACAATGTGGTGTGTAGGGATGGGTGAGTGTTTTAAACCCTACATGGTATGATGGGATGGTTGGAGATGGTGTGCAGAGGATGGGGGTAGGACTTATGCATATCTGTATCTGTAATCTTAACCTGGATCTGATTTTGAATCTAAAACAGTATCTGCTTCTGACTGAGTATCTAAATCTGTATGCTTGCATGCTTGGAACGATGAAAATGTGCAAGTGTACACAATCGCAACAAATAATAAAGTGATAAGTAAATGTCGAGTTATCGTACCCTGAAAGTAATTTTAAACACTTTGGTGAAGGAAAAATATTTGGAGTTGAGAAATGATTAAAAACTAGAAAACAAAGTAAAGTAAAATAAAATAAAATAAAGTTCTAATGCACGATTTCAAAAGCTGATTTTAATCAAGATGATATAATTGTGTTGGATTAATTATATTTCCTTACCTTAGAATTATTAAACTTATGCTTATACTTGTTACGAATAAATCACAGCAACTCGGTAATTTGCTAACTTATGAACATATTTACAAATAAAAAATCAATTCATCTCTTGTACATATTCCTATGTCAATTCGACCGATAAAACATATTTATAAAGGTAAACATGTTATTGCACATACATACTTATTAAATTAAACAATCTCTCACATTTTCCTATGTCAATTCAAATGATTAATTCAACCTAATAAGCATATAAAAGACTATGTGAGGTAACAAGTATCCTTACCTTGAAACAGCTTAATCACAATAATCTTGCAAGTTATGCAAGGCATATGTATCGCCAAATACCATGCTAATCTAATCTTTAGCTACCTTAGAAGAATTAAACATGCACTGATTAAGTACTGTGTCCATTAATTACAATTTCAATGTGTTTAAATAATTAATTCTTTAGTTATCTAAACAATTATAATGCCAGAATAACTTAGGCATGATTTTACTTAATCAAGCATTTTACCGAGGCCTATAACAACATAAACATAAATTTAACAAATCAAGAAGACGAAATGCAATCAACCCAACACGAATTAATTTCAAGCTAAGTTGATTAAATTAACCATTCCAACAACATAAATATTTATAGATATGTTCATCATAAAAACAACAAAAATTAAAGAGATAGGGAACAAGAATCAAATCCGGTGGTTTTCCGTAGCTTGACTAGGTTGCTCCGTTCGTCCTTCTTTGTTCTCCTCGCTGATCAAGGCTGCTATGAACACTCAATTGCTGCTCCAAAATGGCTGAAGAAGACCCCTTTCCCAAGAGGAGAAATCGGCACAAGAGCAAGGAACTTTGAATGGGAAAATGAGAGAAAAAGTGAGAGAGGAGAGAAGAGATATGAATGAGGGATGATTTGAATGGGCAGCAAGGGGGGTTTATATAGCTGAGGATGGCTGCTAAAAATAGCAAATTTCAGCAGCCAAAGAGTCCCCTCGTGGCCGGCCACCTTACATGGCAAAGTTGAGACTTTCAACTTTGCTAGAATTAGCCTGGGGCGAATCCGTAAAGCCTTAATTTAAGGTGGGGTTTGAATGAAATTTGGAAGTCTTCCAAGGGCCTTTTTGCAAGATTATTTAATCAGCTAAAATGCTAATGTGGGTCAGCATTTGAACGGTTCTCGGGTGCCCAATTGGTGGCTGGTTCGGTTCGCTCAATTTGGTTCAACTGGTGCAGTTCAACTGGGCCCTTTTTCCATAATTAATTAAAATTAATTAATTTAGCCCAAATTAAATTGGGAATAAATTAAAATTAATTATATTATGAATTAATACACATATTTGGACCGTCTTAGGCTGGAAATTATTTCGCCTTGTTGCTTCGAATTGCTTCTCGGTTTTGTTCTTCTAACGGTGTCTGCCGGGTCAATTTTCGCCCTTTGTACGAATCTGTCAAAAATAATTAAAATTCACTAAAAATAATTGTAAAATTGAATAAAAATTAACATGTTCAAATTTTAATACAATTTAATTATTTTATAAAAATTAATTATTTTATGACAAAATTCTATCGAAAATGCATGTTTTTAAGTAAAATTAGGTATGAAAAAGTATATAAATTTTTGTGTTTCCACACCCCCAAACTTAAATCATTGCTCGTCCCGAGTAGTGCACAAATTTCAAAAAAAATTCTCAGAAACACTCCTTCAGAACAACTTTCTTCTCAAAATTATGAATTTAATATACTTAGGCTCAAAAATAAGAAATTTAATAATTATGCTACTTAAGTATACATATCGTTCAAATTACATCCAACAACTATTATAATAGCAAAAGCCTCTTTAACAAAGACATGTTAACCCTTACCAATTTGATTTTTTTTATTCCCTTATTCAAGACTAAGCTGCAATCATTAAGTTTAACTTATGTCTTCATATGTTGATCTTAGCAATTTCTCTCCACTAACGTAGGTAGCATAGAAACTTGAATCAATAGGTCTTTACTAAGGTTGTAACATGGCTAGGCTATGGGTAGGTAAAAGATAGATAAATTTTGGCTTAAGAACCCTAGACTCAGCGTAAAATCGAACCTTCAAAATTTATACCTTCGATACACCAATTTATTTTACTTTCACATGATCTTTTGTACATCTATTTTATTTCGAGTACATGTGTTTTTTTTTGAATTCAAATTCGAGCACTTGCTTCATGTACTACAATTTTCGAGCAACTGATGCTTCTTTTCAATTGCCCCAAACTTATTTTCAAACGATATTCTGAAGTACTGAGTCTAGTGTTTGGGACAATTTTAAAGATAATGAAGAGAAAAAGTGATGGCTAAATATTGCAAAGGTCCAAATAAAACTAGGCCATATAGTCTCAAAGTTGGGTTTCAAATAATAATTTTATCATGGTCGGCTTAAAAGGCTCAAATGGTCCATACAATAATTGCCTAAATCATTTTCAATATTCCATGCTTCCTAGGATTTCGCCTCAAGAAATTACTAAGTAAATTCTAAAGACTTAAACTTTCATGCATGCCTAATTTTTTGGTAGGGAACTAAAAATTTTATGGTACGAATTTGCATGCTTTATTAAAAATACATTCATATCATTATTAAGCTAACATAATAACTTATTGAAATAATAGAACTTTATTAATACTGAAGTTTAGCATACTTAACAAAATTTCAACTTATTGAACAAAATATATCCTAATCATAATTAAAAGAAAAATTTATTCTGAGTGGAATTAATTCAAATTTTCAGTCCCCCTACTTAAAGTGAATAATGTTATCATTGTTTAAAGTGAATAGATACTATACACCAGGTAGGATTTTAGAAAAGAGGAGGTGAGTCAAATTGACTGCTTAAGTACCAAGCTCTCTCTAAACCCAATCCTAGACATGTTTATACCTATTGCCACATTTTAGCCTTTATGACTTGTTCAAGATTTTATTCATGATTCCTATCTCTTGTTTTATTGTGCAAAAATAAAAATTCCTAATTAACCTAATCCTAAAATAACTTAAAAAATAAAATAAAGTTGAGGTCCTCCCTTTTTTATTTGTTTGCCGATCCTTCTGAATTCGACTCATTTTTTACTTTATCATTATTGCCTTTACATGAATCGCTTTGTTCCCTCTTCGATACTGAACTCCATGATCCAAATATGAAACCTGGAAACTCAGGCACAAAAATAAATGGGTCATTATAAATTTTCCTAAGGGCAATCCTAATCGAGTCATCCCTTATTTTTGAGTATCTCCAGTAGGCTTGTTGTTGCCATTGCTTGTGTTGCACTAAGTCCATCAGCTTCGACAACTCATCACGAAGATCTGAGCTAGGTGGTGGAGCTCCAAACATTGAGGTTTCAATATCAGGTTCAGCTTCTGGTTCTATTGGTTCTGCCTCATTAGGGACTTCAGTTGACTGCTTTGGCGGGATCTCTGTGGGGTCATCTTTTGCTTCTTCGGGATCTTCACTTTCTTCAACTCGTTGCTGTAAAATAGAATCTCCAGCTACTCAGTAGAGGTCCCAATCGGTGATTGTGCCCTGACTATACCTTGTCTTCTTTACGTTCGTAAGAATTTTTGTTTTTAAGCACAAAATTATTATCGTAAAGGGGAAATAGGCTGGGCCAAAACTTCTAACAGCACAATTTTGCATTTCTCTTAGGATGATTTTGCCCACATCAATGGTCTTTCCAGTTAGAATCAAGTATAATAGGACCATTCGCTCTAATGAGATTGTAGTCCCATGCGAACTAGGCATAAGGTTGAAACGGACAAAATAAAACCATACCTTCGCAAGTGGTGTCAAATATTCTTTTCGACACGTGGATTCCTTGCTTTGACACAGTCCACTTAGAACCTAGAACTGTGAGTTCCTCGAGAATTTCTTACAAATTTTCAGGCTTAATGTTGCTCAGCAAAGAAGAATATTCATCGTTTTCGAAATCAGGTAATTCAAAGAACTCATTAATAACATTTGAATTTATTGGTACCTTGATTCCGTGAACTGAAACTTCGGTCAATTCGCTTGAGGTTAAGTTCGCATAGAATTCATGAACTAGTTCCTCATCCACACTTGGTCTCATTTCATAAAACAATTCCCAATTAAGGGCTTTAGCAACTTGACAAATACGTGCCATAAAGTCTCTGTAGTTGCTTTCCTTTAATGTGAAGCCTTTCTCTAGATGCATATGTTGATTTTTGAAGATACTTTCATTCTTACTTTGGCTTTTTCATAGTGGAACTTATTTTGCGTTTCATCGATTTGGGCGGAGGCACGAGTTCTCTTGCGAGGCATGATTAACCATCCTTTTTTAAGAACTCCTAAAAAAGATAATTAAAAGCAAAAGAGGTCGATTTAAGGTAGGTTGGAGGATTTGGCTAAGGATGGGTGAATGTGTGTGCCGCAGAAGTGTTGGAAGGCTACTAGGTGTTCAGGCGGATGGGTGCAGAAGTAGGCAGCAACGCGCATCAAGGGTTGCGTGTAAGCAGCAGTGTGCGGGACCTTCCGGCAGCGGGCCCGATCTGTTTGGGACATGCATAGATGTGGCGTCTGAAGCGGACCACGGCACCGACGATCACTGGGCTGGGCGTGCGGTGTCTTTGAGGTCGCTAGCCAAGCAATGTGCGATTGAGGCTTGCGGCACTTAAGGGATTTGGTGCTTTGGGGTTTTGAGTGATGAATGAGTAAGGGTGGAATTTGTAGTGGGAGAAGTAGGAATTAGAATAGAATTCTTAGAGAAATTTAATAATTTAAATATTCTAAGTCTAGTCCTACTCAAAGTTAACAACAATTAATATTTAAATATATGTATATGAAATTATCAATTGCTATTAAATTATTAAAACAAAATAAAATATGATTAAAATTAAACTAATCGTAATTCTATGCTAAGTTGATAAAAATTAATATATAAAGTATAAGAGATATAATTATATATTAAAGTTTATCATATTTATGTAAACATATATATTAAGAAAAAATATTTATTTTAGATGCCTTTTGGAAATATTTACAAAAAGAGGCACCTAGTTTATATTATTTACGAAATTAACAACTAAATTTTAAAAATAATTCAATTAAGTCCCTAGACTTAATGAAAATTTGAAATTGAGTTGTAATTTAAAACTTGGATCACAATTTGACCCTTTTATTTGAAAAATTAAAAATTTATTTTGTCAGTCAAGGAGTAATTTCTTGGAAAATTATGTAAACATCAATTCCCAGGAAGATTGGAGGGGTCACAAGCGGTCCCGCTTAAGTTCCCATCTCCTAGACAAAATTTATTTAAACATAATAAACCAGAAAATATACCCTAAATAATTTATTAAAAGCAAGAAAATTGAAATATCGGATAAACTGAACAAGATTTGATTCCGTTCAGGTTTTTCTCCGTAGTAATGTTTCAAACGTTAAGCATTGACTTGAAAATTACCTCCCTTACCTTGGAGTTCAACAACTCCATATGGATAGACGCGATGAATCGTAAATGGACCGGACCAACATGATTTTAACTTACCTGAGAAGAACTTCAATCTGGAATTAAATAACAAGACTTGCTGACTTGCTTCAAATTATCTAACTCGAATGTGCTTGTCATGTCATTTCTTGAGTCTTTCTTTGAGTAATTTGGCATTTTCGTATGAGAACATTCGAAATTCCTCTAGTTCGTTAAGTTGGAGCATCCGTTTCTCTCAGCAAGCTTAAGATCCAAGTTGAGTTGTCTAAGAGCCTAGTAAGCTTTGTGCTCTTACTCCAGAGGTAGATGACAGGCTTTCCCAAAGACCAACCTGTAGGGTGACATTCCTACAGGTGTCTTGTATGCCGTTCTGTAAGCCCATAAAGCATCATCTAGTCTCTTGGACCAATCTCGTCGGTTCAGGCAAACTACCTTCTCAAGTATGCCTTTGATCTCCTTATTCGCCAGCTTAGCTTGCCCATTCGCCTGCGGATGGTAAGTTGTAGCAACTTATGTTTCACTCCATGTTTATCTAACAACCATTTTAACCACTTGTTCACAAAATAGGTCCTTTCATCGCTGATAATAGCTTTTGGGGTTCCAAGCCTTGTGAACACGTGTTTCTACAAGAACTTCATCACAACCTTAGCATCGTTCGTCGGATAAGCTTTGGCCTCGACCCACTTGGACACATAATCTACTGCTACCAATATGTACATGTGATCAAAAGACGGAGGGAAAGGACTAAAAAAGTCAATACCCCAAGCATCAAACAATTCTACCTCAATGATATTTGTTCGAGGCATCTTATTTCTGTTGGTGACATTTCCAACCCTCTGAAATCGATCACAACTCTTTACGTAAGCGTATGCATCCTTGAATAGTGTGGGCCAAAAGAATCCGACTTGTAATACTTTGGCCGCAGTGCGAGTACCTCCGAAGTGTCCCCCCTCGAAGCTGAGTGACAGTGGTATAAAATATTCGGTATTTCATCTTCTACCACACATCTCCTGATCATCTAATCTGCATACTTTTTAAAAAAATATGGCTCTTCCTAGAAATAGTACTTTGCATCATGAAGAAAATTTTTCCTTTGTTGATACGTTTTATCAATCGGCATCAAACCACAAGCTAAATAGTTAGCAATATCAGCAAATCAAGGAATATTATGGACATGATTTACCTTCAGTATGTGTTTATCTAGAAATATCTCTTGAATTGGTACAAGTGGAGAATTTCCTTCTTGCGGCTCCAATCTGGACAAGTGATCTGTTACTTGGTTTTCTACTCCCTTTCGATCTTGAATTTCTAGATCGAACTCTTGAAGTAGAAGTACCCACCGGATCAATATAGGCTTAGCGTCTTTCTTGGCCAGTAAATATTTAATTGCTGAGTGGTTCGTATAAACAGTCACTTTGATACCTATAAGATAAGATCGAAACTTGTCGAAAGCAGATACAATAATAAGTAACTCTTTTTCTGTTACCGTATAATTTAGTTGTGCTCCTGTTAGAGTCCGACTTGCGTAGTAGATGGGGTGAAAAACTTTGTCCTTCGCTGGCCCATGACAGCTCTAATTGCAAAGTAACTTGCATCACACATCAATACGAATGGCAGATCCCAATCTGGTGTGACAATGATTGGTGCCGTAACTAATCAACTCTTCAACTCTTTGAATGCTCTTAAACATTCATCATCAAACTTGAATGTCGTGTCCTTCTCCAAGAATTTGCACGAACGTTTTGCAATTTTGGAGAAGTCTTTGATAAATCTACAATAAAAACCGGCGTGGCCTAAGAAACTTCTAACACCCTTTACAAATGTTGGAGGTAGGGGTTTCTCAATAATGTCTACCTTTGCTTTGTCTACCTCGATTCCATATCTCGATATCCGATACCCTAGAACAATCCATTCTTGTACCATGAAATGGCACTTTTCCTAGTTGAGTACTAGGTTTGTTTCTTCACATCGTCTTAGTACCTTAGCTAGATTGGCTAAACAATCATCATAAGTGTCTCCAAATATTGGAAAGTCATCCATAAAAACTTCCAGACACTTCTCAACCATGTCAGTAAAAATTGACATCATACATCTTTGAAATGTAGCAGGTGCATTACATAAACCAAATGGCATGCGTCTAAATGCAAACGTACCGTACGGGCAGGTGAATGTCGTCTTGTGTTGATCTTTCGGTGCTACTGTAATCTAATTATACCCTGAGTATCCATCGAAAAAACAATAATAGTCTCGCCCCGCGAGTCTATCAAGCATCTGGTCCAAGAACGGAAAAGGGAAATGATCTTTCCTGGTCGCTTTGTTCAGCTTTCGGTAATCGAAGGAAATTCTCCATCCCGTAACTGTTCTGGTTGGTATCAACTCATTATTCTCGTTCTCAACGATTGTGATACATCCTTTCTTTGGCACGCACTAGACTGGACTTACCCATGAACTGTCTGAGATGGGGTAAATTATACTCGCATCCAACCACTTGATAATTTCCTTCTTTACTACATCCTTCATGAGGGGGTTCAGTCTTCGTTGTCCATCAATCATTCCTGTCTCGCCATCTTTTAATATGATCTTGTGCATGCATACAGATGGGCTAATATCGCGAATATCGGCTATGGTTCATCTGATAGACTTCTTGAATTGTTTCAAGACTATGATAAGTTTCTCTTCTTGTTCAGTAGTTAATTCTGCTGAAACAATCACAGGCAGGGTAGAAGCGTTACCTAAATAAACATATTTTAAGTGTGTAGGTAATACCTTGAGTTCTAACTTACCTCGATTGATGCTTTTGGCTGGGTGTAATCCCTTTTCTCTAATTCTAAAGATTCAAAATGGGATTGCGGATTAAATCCCTTTTGATTAGCTTCTAGCAGAGCTAAGTATTCATTCTCCTCTTCATCATTTGGAGGGTCTGATATTCAAATTTGTTCCAACGGATCCTCAACATAGTTGAGTTCATTCTCCACTATTAATTCCTCTAAATCGGATACTGCAGATCAATTGTGTCAGGAAATCGTATTGACTTAAAAACATTAAATGTTACCTGATCATCCTGAACACGCATAGTCAGCTCGACCTTCTGCACATCAATAAGGGTCTTTCCAGTTGCTAAGAATGGTCTTCCTAGGATAATTGACACTTCTTTGTCTGCTTCAAAGTCTAGAATTACAAAGTCAGCAGGAAAGATAAATTTATCTACACATACCAATACATCTTCAATTTTCCTTTTGGATGCGCTAAGGATCGATCTACTAGTTGAAGTGTAACCGTAGTAGGTCTAACTTCACCTATCCCCAACTTTCTAAATATTGACATAGGTATCAAGTTAATGCTCGCACCTAAGTCACATAACTCCTTACCATAATAGGTTGCTCCAATATTGCACGGTATGGTAAAACATCCAGGATCCTTCAATTTTGGGGGTAGTTTGTCCTGAAGATATGCACTGCATTCCTTCGTCAAGGCTACCGTCTCAAATTCTCCAAGTCTTCATTTCTTAGACATGATATCTTTCATGAACTTGACATAATTCGGCATTTGCTCCAGTGCTTCAACCAACGAGATGTTGATGTGAAGTTGCTTAAGTACGTCAAGGAACTTCTTGAATTGAATCTCCTGACTGTGCTTCTGAAGTCTTTGAGGGTAGGGTGGTGATGGTTTCTTTATTAGAACTGGTAATGGTTGATTCTTCTTCTGTGGTAATTCTACATCTAACACAGTTGTTAGTTGACCAGATTTAGCTGGTTCTGAGGTTACCTTGTCGGGTTTTACAGATTCTAGTTCATGTGAAATTGGAATTTCAATACTCGGTTGAACTTCCTCTGAGTCTTGAGCCTCAACTTGCTCATTTTCAGCTTCAATGGTATTGGGCTCTACTGTCTTTCCACTCCTCAATGTTAGCGCTTTACAGTGCTCTTTTCTCAGATTTCTCAGATTTTTCGTATCACTAGGTAAGGTACCCTGTGTTCGGTTCCTAAGTTCAGTTGCAAGTTGGCCCCTTTGGTTTTCCAGGTTCTTCAATGTAGCTGCTTGGCTTTGGATTAACGCATCATTCTTTGCCACTTATGCCTTCAGTAAACTCTCCAAGCTATTGGATGCTTCAGCTTGAACTGGTTTTTGAACTTGTTGAGGGAAACTAGGTAGCTAGGTTGGGTGTAAGTGTTATTAGTTCTAGCCCATTGGTTACTCCAGGACAAATTCGGGTGGTTTCTCCATGATGGGTTATAAAAATTGGATTACAGCCCTTGCCTTCCTCGGTTTTGGTTCTGATTACCCATGTAGTATACAAATTCTGGGTTCGATGAGCATTCTTCAAACAAATGTCCTTCCCCACAATAGACACAGGCTATATTATCAAATTGATTAGGTGGCTGTGCTGCAAAACTATTAGACCCATTAGTTGTAAGATTTTTAAACATTGAGGATATTGATGATACCTGAGATGCTAGTGAAGTAAGAGCGTCTACTTTATGTATTCCAGCGACTCGTCTTCCTGACGTTGTTCGATTGGTTGGCCATTAATAGTTATTACTGGTGATCCTCTTGATAATTTAATAAGCCTCATTATAAGACTTAGAAAGGAGATTAGCAGAAGCGGCTACTACCATCTTCGTTTGAGCGTTGAGACCATTGTAAAAGGTATCAAGTTGGATGCAATGTGGAATTCCATGATGAGGGCACTTTCACAATAACTCTTTAAATCTTTCCCATGCCTCATACAAGGATTCCTCATCCATTTGTTGGAAGGCAATGATCTCGTTCCTCAACTTAGCATTCTTGCTAGGAGGGAAATACTTCATAAGAAATCTCTCTGCTCGAGCTCTGTCCCTTAGCAAATATGGGAACAACTTCAACCGTAATGCATCTTCGAGTACTCCGGCTAATTTGAAAGATTCGCTCACCTCCATGAATAGTCTCAAGTGCAGATGAGGGTCTTCGGTAGGCATGTCACTGAATTGGCCCACTGTCTGAAGCATCTAGAACATGACTGGCTTCAGCTCAAATTGTTGTACCTCGATTTAGGGTTTTCTAATACCTGGATTAAGATCATTGAACACTGGCACGACATATTGTCTTATGGCTCTATCCCTATCATCAGCAATAAAGATAGGATTTTGAGTAAGGTTTGCTCCATTTTCTTGATTCATATTCTCAAAATTCATCTCTTCGATCCTCCTTTGATTTGCTTGTCTTCTACGTTGTCGAAAGGTTCGTTCTATCTTAGGATCTACAGAGAGTAAATCGATAATTTGGTCAATACTCATAAACACCTGAAATATTCACAGAAAAATTAATTAAGTTAAAAATTAAACAGAAAATTAAACCAAAATGTAAGACTAACAAATTCACAAATAATGGCTTTTGAAAAACAGTCGCCGGCAACGACGCCAAAAACTTGGAATGATGGAAATGTGCAAGTGTACACAATCACAACAAGTAATAAAGTGACAAGTAAATGTCGAGTTATCGTACCCACAGGGACTGTAAAAGAATTATTTATGAAAGTAATTTTAAACACTTTGGTGAAGGAAAAATATTTGGATTTGAGAAATGATTAAAAACTAGAAAACAAAGTAAAATAAAATAAAATAAAATAAAGTTCTAATGCACGATTTCAAAAGTTGATTTTAATCAAGATGATATAATTGTGTTGGATTAATTATATTTTCTTACCTTAGAATTATTAAACTTATGCTTATACTTGTTACGAATAAATCACGACAACTCGGTAATTTGCTAACTTATGAAATATTTACAAATAAAAAATCCATTCATCTCATGTACATATTCTTATGTCAATTCAACATATAGAGTAGATTTATAAAGGTAAACATGTTATTGCACATACATACTTATTAAATTAAACAATCTCTCGCATATTCCTATGTCGATTCAAATGATTAATTCAACCTAATAAGCATATAAAAGACTATGTGAGGTAACAAGTATCCTTACCTTGAAACAGTTTAATCACAATAATCTTGCAAGTTATGCAAGACATATGTATCGCCAAATACCATGCTAATCTAATCTTTAGCTACCTTAGAAGAATTAAACATGCACTGATTAAGTACTGTGTCCATTAATTACAATTTCAATGTGTTTAAATAATTAATTCTTTAGTTATCTAAACAATTATAATGCCAGAATAACTTAGGGATGATTTTACTTAATCAAGCATTTTACCGAGGCCTATAACAACATAAACATAAATTTAACAAATCAAGAAGACGAAATGCAATCAACCCAACACGAATTAATTTCAAGCTAAGCTGATTAAATTAACCATTCCAACAACATAAATATTTATAGATATGTTCATCATAAAAAGAACAAAAATTAAAGAGATAGGGAACAAGAATCAAATCCGGTGGTTTTCCGTAGCTTGACTAGGTTGCTCCGTTCGTCCTTCTTTGTTGTCCTCGCTGATCAAGGCTGCTATGAACACTCAATTGCTGCTCCAAAATGGCTGAAGAAGACCCCTTTCCCAAGAGGAGAAATCGGCACAAGAGCAAGGAACTTTGAATGGGAAAATGAGAGAAAAAGTGAGAGAGGAGAGAAGAGTTATGAGAGAAGAGATGTGAATGAGGGATGATTTGAATGGGGAGAAAAGTTGGGTTTATATAGCTGAGGATAGCTACTAAAAATAGCAAATTTCAGCAGCCAAAGAGCCCCCTCATGGCTGGCCACCTTACATGGCAAAGTTGAGACTTTCAACTTTGGTAAAATTTGCCTGGGGTGAATCCGTGAAGCCTTAATTTAAGGTGGGGTTTGAATGCAATTTGGAAGTCTTCCAAGGGCCTTTTTGTAATCTTATTTAATCAGCTAAAATTCTGATTTGGGTCAGCATTTGAACGGTTCTGGGCTGCCCAATTGGTGGCTGGTTCGGTTCGCTTAATTTGGTTCAACTGGTGCGGTTCAACTGGGCCCTTTTTCATAATTAATTAAAATTAATTAATTTAGCCCAAATTAAGTTGGGAATAAATTAAAATTAATTATATTATGAATTAATACACATATTTGGACCGTCTTAGGCTGGAAATTATTTCGCCTTGTTACTTCTAATTGCTTCTCGGTTTTGTTCTTCTAACTGTGTTTGCTGGGTCAATTTTTGCCCTTTGTACGAATCTGTCAAAAATAATCAAAATTCACTAAAAAATAATTGTAAAATTGACTAAAAATTAACATGTTCAAAATTTTAATACGATTTAATTATTTTATAAAAATTAATTATTTTATGACAAAAATTCTATCGAAAGTGCATGTTTTTAAGTAAATTAGGTATGAAAAAGTATATAGATTTTTGTGTTTCTAATGCTTAATTCTGTGGCTCGCACACTGATTTTATGTAAACTCACATCTGTTGTCTGTTCTATTCAGGTAATCCACAGACCTAGGCGAATCGGTGCGACAAAGCCTCTTGGTGACCACGTATTTATGAACTGGTTACATTTATTGTTTTAATTTAAAAGATTATCTTTGGATTTTTGTAATAAGTTGGACTTTCTGGACTTTTTGGCTGGTTTTCCTTGGGTTTGGATTTATGTTTTAGTAATTATTATGCGTCTGATATCTAAACCATGGTTTCTACTAAAGCAAGGGTTTTCTTAAAATACGAACTAATTTCTTGGAAGGCAATATTTTCGAAATGCAACATTTTCGTAAGCTTCCGCTATTAAACACGATTTAAGACTAGTTAATTAATTGAATGAACGTTTTAATAATAGAAAAGACAATTAGGAGTTTACAAAATTGAATTGGTTTTAACGCGTAGAGTCCGATAACAAAACCCATTCTTTGTGACATCTCCGGATTCGGCCATAACATTTAGGCCGTGTTTAGGGTGTTACAATGGTGTTGGACAAGTTGTATTCATAGGTGATACGAAACTGATGAAAGCTATGCTTCCATGTACTTTAAGAATTTATGTGAATTGAAGGAACACGCGATGCTATGGCAAAGATTATGATGTGCAGCTTCTCCTAAGTACGAATAGATATTAGTTATTTGAAACACAAAAATATATAGACTTTTCTAGCCCCCATTTAACCCAATGCAGTTTCAGTGTAATTCTTGTCGAAAAATATAATATAATTATAAAATAATTAAATTGTATTTAAATTACTAACATATTGAATTTTAATTAATTTTATAATAATTTTTGATTAATTTTTGATAGATTCCTACAAAAGGCGAAAATTGGCTTGACAGACACCGTTAGTGTAACACCCCCAAACCCGGCCTAGACGTTATGGCCGAATCTGGCATGTCACATCAAAAAGGTTGTATAAAACCTCACGTTCATTAAAAAAAACTTTCTTCAATTCAAAAACTTGTTATTAATGAAAAACTCCGAGTTTCATTGCTTATCAAATAAGGTTTGCTTAAAGTTGTTTCCCTTGCGAACCCAGTATTATTTTCAAAATGTCATTTGTTGTAGAAGGCTGACTTTTAAAGTTGCGGAAATGTGATATTTGAAAACAGCAGTTATTAGTTTAAAAACCCTTGTGTGAATGTTTGACAGTTCATAACTAAAGAATTACCGAATGAAAGTTAAAAGAAAATCCCAATGGCCTTATTACATAAATTATTAACCCAAAATAATATAAAAATAAATTAAACCCAAAAATTACTAAGTTCCGTTTATTGACAAATCCGATGTATGGCCACCTCCGAGTCCTCCGCCGCTCCAAATCTTCTAACAATGGGGATTACCTGCACGGTTAAAAAGAAAAGGGATAAGTTACGAGAACTTAGTGTGTAATCCCTTATAACGGTCATAATTTGGGCCCGAGCCTATACAGTGTCGGTCTGGGCCTAAGCCCTATTCGGTATCAAGCTGGGCCTTAGCTCCAAATCAAATCAATGCAATGGATGTGTACCCGCCCCAATCCAACCAAACTCTCCACCCGTACCAACTAATCTCTCCGTGGGGACCAAGTCAACCCACCCAACCAAAACTATCTAATAATGCAGCCATGCTGCTAAAAACGGTATGTGGCTGAGCCACTAAAATATGAATATGTGTCGAAGCCACTGTAACGGTATGTGGCAGTGCCACTAAACGGTACTTCCTCTGATCAACAAACCCAACCGAATGCAAGATGTTATGAATGTAGTATATTACAATTATAAACAGATATACAAAATCACATAAACGATGTTTAATTAAGGTTGTAACGGTCATTTTTTTATTTACGGGTAAAACTGTCATTTCACCCTTTAAGGGAATTTCGGTAATTTACCCATCGAGGGTATTTCGGTAACTTATCCACTAAGGGTATTTCAGTAATTTAACCACTAAGGGTATTTCAGTAATTTACCCACTGAGGGTATTTCGATAAGTTACCCACTGAGGGTATTTTGGTAATTTACCCACTAAGGGTATTTTGGTAATCTATCAAGTAACGGCCTTTTCGGAGGCCCATTATCGCCTCGAATGACACAGGTTCCCTTTTGATCATTACGGTGTAATTGGGCCTAAAATCCAATTTCGGCCCAAACGGGCCCATACGCTCGTGTGGCCCATTCAGCTTATTTTCGGTCTCGGTTCTGTGGACTTCGTAGTCACATCTATCATTCGGCATTTTCTATCAATTTCGCTCATGTGGGCCCATTAATCCATTGGGCCCACTTAGCCCGTTTTGGCTTAATAAGGCCCATTACAGCCTTAGTTCCACGAGAGGGTTCGTGACACTCTCGACGGTCTAACGCCATCACTAGTAGCTCAGTTTATCTCTGTGAGCATTCGCACGCTCGAGAGATCTCAATTGCCGATATCCAACTTTTCGTATTTCAGCTTTCGGCCGATTCACATAATAGCGCATACAACACAAGGAAGGGTGTGAGATTACTCACCTTAATCTTTGGATTATTTCTCGAATTCACATACATCAACCTAGAACCATCGAAACCATTGTTAGCCTTTAATTGCTATGGTAACACCCCCATTAAAACACATACTCCCACATATCACCCTTACCTTGTTTTAACGGTAGCGCCTCAGCATAGAAACGTGGAATACATTATGTATACGATCTAACTTAGGAGGTAGTTCCAACTGATAGGTGACCGGTCCCACACGCTTTATTATCCAGTAAGGCTCGATAAATCTAGGGCTCAGCTTACCCTTCCGCCCAAACCTCAGAATTTTCTTCCAAGGTGAGACTTTCAAGAAGACAAAATCTCCCACCGAGTACTCGATCTCTTTACGCTTTAAATCTGCGTATGACTTCTGCCTATCCGATGCTTCTTTTAACCGACCCCAAATCAATTCCACCTTCTCCTAAGTTTCAAAAATTAGCTCTGGACCCAATAGTCGCCGTTCACCCAATTCTGTCCAACAAGTAGGGGTACGACACTTACGACCATACAACGCTTCGTACGGTATCATCTAAATACTAGATTGGTAGCTGTTGTTGTAAGCAAATTCTGCCAACGGCAAATAGTCTTCCCAATTGCCCTTGAAATCAATCACAAAGCTTCTTAACATATCCTCCGTAATCAGATACCTCTCTCGATGACCATCACCATGGATGGAATGTCAGTCTTTGAAATCTAACCTTATACCCCGAGCTTCATGTAACACTCTCCAAAACCAAGATGTGATTCTAGGGTCCTTGACCGAAATGATAGACACTGGTACCCCATGTAACCTTATAATCTCCGCCACAAATAACTTGGGCAACTTCTGTAATGAGTAATCCATGCGAACCGGTATGAAGTGAGCGGATTTAGTCAGTCGATCAACAATAACCCATACCAAATCTTTCTTAGTAGACGTCACGGGTAGCCCACTAACAAAATCCATGGTTATCCTTTCCTACTTCCAGAGTGGAATTTTCACAGGTTGCAGTAATCCAGAAGGCAGTTGATGCTCAGCCTTCACTTCCTGGCATGTCAAACACTTACTTTCAAAGTCGGTAATCTTACGCTTAAGCCCTGGCCACTAGTACAGTTCACACAGATCTTGGTATAACTTGTTGCCACCGGGATGCATAGCGTATGGGCTACTATGCACCTTCCACAGAATCGACTGCCTTAACTCAAAGTCCCTCAGTACACAAACTCTTCCACGGAAGCATAATACTCATTCATTATTTAGCCCGAAATCCTCAGTCTCTCCCTTCTTCACCTGTTGGAACCGAGGAACCAATTACTCATCCAACTTCTGTTTCTCTTTAATCTAATCAACCCAATTCGGTTTCACCTGAAGTTCTGCTATCAAACTACCATCCTCAAATAGGCTGAGGCGAGCAAACATTGCTCTTAAATTAGATACCACCTTACGACTCAGTGCGTCTGCTACCACGTTAGCTTTTCCTGGATGATACTCAATCGAGCAATCATAATCCTTAAGCAACTCTATCCATCTTCGTTGCCTAAGGTTCAACTCCTTCTAAGTGAGGAGGTACTTAAGACTTTTATGGTCGGCATAGATGATCGACTTCTCCCTGTAATTCCAGATCATGGGTAGGATAATTCACCTCGTGCGGCCTAAGCTGACGGGACGCATAAGCCACCACTTTACCCTATTGCATCAGCACATATCCTAGACCAGTGTGCGACGCATCATAATAGACAACGAATTCTTTTACTGCCTCTGGCTGTATCAATACCGGGGCTTCACTTAGAATCTTTTTCAACTTCTCAAAACTCTCTTACTGTTTATCAGTCTAACCAAATGGTACTCCTTTACGCAGTAGCTTAGTTAAGGGTGCAGCAATTAGTGAAAACCCCTCAATGAACCGTCTGTAATACTTGGCCAAACCCAGAAAACTTCAAATCTCCAATACTGACTTTGGTGGCTTCTAATCCAGTACGGCCTCCACTTTCCGATGATCACCCCTAATTCCCTCGGCAGACACAACATGTCCCCAAAATGTCATCTCTCGTAGCCAAAACTCGCACTTGCTGAATTTAGCATAGAGTTGTTTTTCCCTCAATATCTGTAGAACAACCCGGAGATGTGAATCATGCTCCTCCTCAATTCTTGAATACACCAGAATATCATCTATGAATACCACCACGAACCGGTCTAAGTAGAGTTGAAAGACTCGGTTCATCATATCCATGAAAGCAGCTGAAGACTTTAATACCATACGCTTAGTAGCACAATCCAAATTCGCGTGGTATTTTACTAACCAATCCATGCCCAGAATGAGATCAACCTCGCCAAACGGCAATTCCATCAAATCTGCAAGAAAGACAACCCCTTGAGCCACATCTCTAAACAGCTTATTCACTATAATCGACTGTCCTAAAGGACTAATCACCGACATTTCTCTATCAACAAGTTCGAACTGTATACCCAAAGTTCCAGACACAGTACATGCAACATACGAGTGCGTCGACCCAATATCAATTAAAGCAGTACATGGTACATTATGAATGAGAAACGTACCGGTTATGACGTCAAGTGCATCGCCATCCTCTCGACACTGAGCAGCATAAACCAACCCTGGCTGTCTCGCCTCTGTATTACCAGTACCTCTACTCGGTGCTCCACGACCTCCTCCTAACCCATTTCCCCCTCTGGGTGGACCACAGCCTCTCGGTGGCTATTGACCACCTCTCCCTGGCTGCACATAACCCAAACCTATTGCTTGCCTCTGACCAGGCTCCTGAGCATAGTTTCTGTACTGATGATCCTTGGACCCACATCGGAAGCACCCCCCAGTCCTTTTTCAGCACTCTACTGAATGAGGTCTCCCACACTCAACACAAGTTTGCGGTCGATTTACAACCACTGGAATCCAAACTCAGGCTGGCCCATCAAACCTAAGCCTCTTATTAAACCCACCTGAAGAACTTGGGGGCCCAAAATCCCTCTTATTTCTGCCCTTTTCCCTCTCACGGTTTTGACGCTCAGAGCATTTCACATCCTCGGCAATCTTAACCTTCTCTACAAGGGCAGCGAAGTCTCTTTTCCTCTGGGGAGCTATAGTACCCGCAACTCATCCTGAAGACCATCCTCAAACTGCACACAGTGCTCATACTCAGTCGCAACTATGCCCCGAGCGTACCGGCTTAACCGGAGAAATTTTGTCTCGTATTCCGCTACAGACTTGCTCCCTTGAACCAGATTTAGAAATTCCTTTCTTCGAGCATCCACATAACTTGCCCCAACATACTTCCCTTGAAAGGCCGTCTTAAAGAAATCCCATGTCTCACGGTCGGCCTGCATGCCTTCCCTCACGGTAAGCCACCATTGATATGCCTCATCCCGCAGTAAAGACACTGCTCCTTTCAGTTTCTGTTCTACTGTGCAGTCCAGGTCATCCATGATTCGCTCTACCGCTTTTAACCAATACTCTACTACATTCGGGGCTACACCAGAGATGCCCCTAAAGATTTTCACCCCGTTTGACCGGAGTCGCTCAGAAATTGACCCTCAGGCCACCGACCCAGTACTCACTCCAGCAACTCTTTTCAAAACTCGTAGCATTGCTTAGGGCATAGCATCATCCCCACCGACTCGATCATGAGACCCCGTTTCAGTCACTGGTGATGCCGGCGCCTCCCTTTCGGGCATATGTCCTGATGCTGAGGACCCAGCCCTAGCACTTCGGCCTCTACCACAGCCACGTGTACCCCTTTGCGACCTCTTGTACTCATATTGGTGTAACGTATTAATCTGCTTAAGAGTTTTATGAATCAACTTATA
This sequence comes from Gossypium bickii, assembly GCA_025503065.1. Taxonomy (NCBI): domain Eukaryota; kingdom Viridiplantae; phylum Streptophyta; class Magnoliopsida; order Malvales; family Malvaceae; genus Gossypium; species Gossypium bickii. Next base: position 49,338,077 of record CP106718.1, on the reverse strand, counting down.
GTTTATGCAATTATTAACAAATGTTTTATGAAAAACAGTAATAAGAGTAGTTTTCGCAGATCGAGTTTACTATAGTTTCAGTCTCCTATAGTCTCAGTTTCCCTAACTAAGAGTTCGGTATGCTACTACTACCCTTAGTAGTTTCTCAATACAGTCATTACAGGATATAATAGAGCATAAGGTTAGGAAACTTACGGATTTGGTGCCGGAGACTCGATGTACCATACTTTCAGTAACACTATCACTTTTTCTAAACCAAAGTTTAAACAGGTTTAGAAAAATTTTCAAACCTATTCCACAGCCGAATTTTGCAATCGGGCTCTGATACCATTAAATTTAACACCCCCAAACTTGGCTTAGACGTTATGGCCGAATCTGGCATAAAAAAGGTTGTATAAAACCTCATGTTCATTAAAAAAAAATTTCCTCAATTCAAAAACTTGTTATCAATGAAAAACTCCGTGTTTCGTTGCTTATCAAATAAGGTTTGCTTAAAGTTGTTTCCCTTGTGAACCCAGTATTATTTTTAAAACGTTATTTGTTATAGAAGATTGACTTTTAAAGTTACGGAAACGTGATATTTGAAAACAGCAGATATTAGTTTAAAAACCCGTGTGTGAATGTTTGACAGTTCATAACTAAAAAATTACCGAATGAAAGTTAAAAGAAAATCCCAATGGCCATATTACATAAATTGTTAACCCAAAATAATATAAAAATAAATTAAACCCAAAAATTACTAAGTTCCGTTTATTGACAAATCAGACGTATGGCCACCTCCGAGTCCTCCACCGCTCTAAATCCTCTAATGCTGGGGATTACCTGCACGGTTAAAAAGAAAAGGGTTGAGTTACCAGAACTTAGTGTGTAATCCCTTATAACGGTCATAATTTGGGTCTGAGCCCATATGGTATCGGTCTGGGCCTAAGCCTTATTCGGTATCAAGCTTGGCCTTAGCCCCAAATCAAATCAATGCAATAGATATGTATCCACCTTAATCCAACCAAACTCTCCACCCGTACCAACCAAACTCTCCACCTGTGCCAACCAATCTCTCCGTAGGGACCAAGTCAACCCACCCAGCCAAAACTCTCCAATAAAGCAGCCATGCTGCTAAAAACGGTATGTGGCTGAGCCACTAAAATATGAATATGTAGCGAAGCTACTGTAATGGTATATGGTGATGCCACTGTAACGGTATGTGGTAGTGCCACTAAACGGTACTTCCTCCGATCAACAAACCCAACCCAATGCAAGATGTTATGAATGCAGTGTATTACAATTATAAACAGATATACAAAATCACATAAACGATGTTTAACTATCGCTAAGGGTATAACAGTCATTTGTCATTTACGGGTAAAATGGTCATTTCACCCTTTAAGGGCATTTCGGTAATTTACCCATCGAGGGTATTTCGGTAACTTATCCACTAAGGGTATTTCAGTAATTTAACCACTACGGGTATTTTAGTAATTTACACACTGAGGGTATTTCAGTAATTTACCCACTAAGAGTATTTTGGTAATTTACCCACTGAGGGTATTTCGGTAATCTATCAAGTAATGGCCTTTTCGGAGGCCCACTGTCTCCTCGAATGACACAGGTTTCCTTTTGATCATTACGGTGTAATTGGGCTTAAAATCCAATTTCGGCCCAAACGGGCCCATACGCTCGTATGGCCCATTCAGCTCGTTTTTGGTCTCGGTTCTACGGACTTCACAGTCTCATCCATCATTCAACATTTTCTATCAATTTCGCTCATGTGGGCCCGTTAACCTATTGGGCCCACTTAGCCCGTTTTGGCTCAACAAGGCCTATTACGGCCTTAGTTCCACGAGAGGGTTCGTGACACTCTCGACGGTCTAACGCCATCACTAGTGGCTTGGTTTATCTCTGCGAGCGTTCGCACGCTCGAAAGATCTCAATTGCCGATATCTAACTTTTTGTATTTCGGCTTTCGGCCGATTCACATTACAGCGTAAACAACACAAGGAAGGGTGTGAGATTACACACCTTAATCTCTGGATTGTTCCTCGAATTCACACGCATCAACCTAGAACCAATGAAACCATTGTTAGCCTTTCATTGCTATGGTAACACCCCCCTTAAAACACATACTCCCACATATCACCCTTACCTTGCTTTACCGGGATCTGCTAAGTCCTTCCTGAACCCAGTGGAGAATACGAATCCCAGAATCGATCCTGGGTTACAACACACTCATATTAAAAGAGTTGAATAACGATGTGGTTAACATCCACCCTCGACAAAAACAAAGCAAAAGTGCTTACCTACTTGCCGAAGGCCCAGAGTACGAACCGATTGCTTCCGAGCGCTAATCTCTTCCCTTTCCTTGAGTGACCCTAACACCAACCCATATCAAACTTAAGAAGAAGGGAAGATTCAGTAAAGGCAGATTCTTTGAGCAAAAAGGAGTTGAACACGCACGACCCTCAGAGATGATAATAAACTAAAAAGGAAAGGGAGAGATTAGTTTCGGCTTAACCAATTAGAGAACAAGAGATGAAGTGTTGGGCGAGGATAGATTCGGCTAAGGAAAGAAGAGGCTAGAAACGTAGGAAGAACAAAAGAAATAGATTCGACCTACCCCAAATCAGCTAGCTTTGTATCATGAAGAGAGGAGCATCAAGAAAACAAGAAACTAGTTGAAGAATAGAAGAATAGGGAATAGATTCGGTTAAGAAGATGAGACAAGAAAAGAAGATGAGAGGAAAAAAGAAAAGAACAGATAAAGAGAGGTGGGAAGAAGAGTTTCAGCCAACAGGTGTTTAGTCTATTCGCACAAAGAAAACACACGAAAGGTAAGATGGAGATGAGGAGAAGAGATTAAGAATTCGGTAGAAGTAAATTGAAGAGAAATTGACCCGAAATGCTAGAGAAAATGTAACCCAAAATGTAAAAACTCACCAAAGAATATTAGAGAGAAATCGACACACTCTCCCATCTCCCTACCGAAAATTCTATCAAAACACCCCTCTTCAGCCGAAATTCCCCTTAGCTAGACCCCCACTTTCGGCCAACACTTCCCACACCCATCCACTCCTTGATTTTCTCCCTTTTTCCTCCTACAATTCCTCTCATTCATCCATTTGAACCGTTTGACCAGTTCCCCAACTCCCATTGAAGAGTTTGATTCAGACTCTGCTTCCTCCCCTCTCAAGCCACAAAATAAAATCCTTCATTTGCCACTTGAGGGATTCAAACCCCTTCCCTCCTTTCTCTCCACTTGATGCCACACCACTACACCACACACTCCACTTATGTTAGCAAAACACACTCAAATATACTCAAGTCCAACCTCAACCAGCCTTCTCCTCTTAAGGGCCAAAAACTAAAATTTCTCCAAGGCTCAGACTCAATCCCAAGCCTCCCTAGAACCCCCAAATACGTTCAAATAACCAGCTGAACAAGCACAACATGCAACTATGCAAAAATTACAACCCCTAACTTTTGGGATGTTACAGCTAGAAGCGCAAAATCGAGAAGCGATTTTTTAAGCATTGAGGCGAATTAATTTTTTAGCCTAAGACGGTCCAATTTATGAATATTAAATTATAATATATTTAATTTTAATTTTAATCTAATTTATTTAACCAATTATTAATTAAATTATGAAATGTGGCCCAGTTGTGCTAAATCGAGAAGACCGATCTAACGGAGCAATGGGCTGCCCAAAACCGCCCACATGCTGACCCAATCAGCTTATGTAATTGATTATTTGGCTTGCAAAATAGCCATTGATGTTTCCTTGAAATTGCATTCAAACCCCTCCACTTATCAAGCTTTTGTAAATTTGCCCCTAGCTAAATTTAGCAAGTTTGAAAGCTTCAAACTTGCCACATGTGTGGCCGGCCATGGGGAGTGAATGGCTGCTGATTTCTGCTATTTTTAGCAGCCTATCTAACCTATAAATATCCCCTTGGTTGCTAATTTAAAACACACCTTTCACATATTCATTCTTCCCACTTCTCTCTCACTTTCTCTTTTTAAAACTCTTCCTTTGTTCTCCATTTTTTTCCTTCCATTCCCTTTCCGATTTCCACTCTTGGAAAGGAGCCCTTCAACCACCATTGGTAGCAACATTCAAGTGCTTGTATAAGCCTCGATTCAACAAGAACAAGCAGAGACGGAGAAGCAGAGCAAACTAGTCAAGCTTCGGAGAAATACCAGATTTGATTCTAGTTCCTATCATTTAATTTTTATTGTTGTTTTTATGAACACATCTATGAATACTTGTTATGTTGATATGTTTAATTTAATTAATATGGCTTAAATTTAATTCGTGTTAGGTTGATTGCATTTCATCCACTTAAGTTTTTAAAATTATATTTGTGTTATTATAGGTCTTGGTAAATTGTTTGATTAAGTAAAACCATGATTAAGTTAATCTTGCATTATTGTTGTAAGGTAACTAGTGAATTAATTATTAAATCGTGTTGAATTTGTAATTAATGGACACAATGCTTAATTAGAGCATGTTTAATAATCTAAGGTAGCTGAGGGTTAAATTAGCGACGGTATTAAACGACACATTAGCCTTGCATAACTGGCAAGATTATTGTGATTAGACAATTTCAATGTAGGTATACATTGTTACCTCACTGAATCTTTTATTTGCTTATCTAAATTGATTAATTATTTGAATTAGCATAGTGATATGTTCAAGAGATTAGTTAATTTAGTGAGTCTGTATGTGCTATAGTTAACGAATTACCAAGTTTCTGTGAATTGTTTCGTAACAACATGAACATTGTTTTAGTAATATTAAGTTAAGAAATGTAGTTAATCTAACACAATTATGTCATCTTGATTAAAATCATCTTTTGAAATCATGCATTGGAACTTTTTATTTTATTTTACTTAGTTAAATTTTAGTTTTTAATCACTTCCTCAAAATCAAAATATTTTTCTTCACCAAAGTGTTTTTTAATTGCATTCATAAATAATTTTTTACACAGTCTCTGTGGGTACGATAACTCGACATTTACTTGTCATTTTATTACTTGTTGCGATTGTGTACACTTGCACATTTCTGTCGTTCCAGTTATCCCCCGGCGTGTTGCGAGAGCAGATATGTATTTGATATCAGCTGACTTGTTGTGAGTGCAAGTTTGAATTGGTGACGTTTGTTAAGCCTAACTGTTGGCTTATTTGTAACTTTAATGTTTTGATGTTTTGTACTGTTTGTGTTCCTGGAAACCTTGGGTTGAAAGGTTTTCGTTTATGTGTGGAACTCACTAAGTTTATTTTGAACTTACCTCGTTTCCTCTTTTCATTGTGATCTTGAAGGGACTTAGCTAGATCGTCACTGTTTTTGTGAGCTTTTCCTTTGTTTATTTCTGTAACATGTACATGTACATATTGGACAACTATTAGACTTGTTCATTTCATGTTTCTATTTGATTATAATCAAACCTAACTGGTTCACGCCCTTATTCAATTGTCGCGTAAGCAAAATGTATTCTGGCATTTTTCCATGTTTCAAACCTTCACATTGTGAATGATCCTTTTGATAATATATTGTTTTATTGAGAGACATAAAAAAGTATATTACCTGAATTCATTAAATGTCATTAAATATGTTTGTCATTTTCTCCTCTTTGTATATATAAAATGCCGAGACATAAATCTTCTTTTCTAAAAAAGATATTGTGAACTCTTATCATTACCTTTTGGACTGTTCTGAATTCATAATTCGTCAAACATCTTTTAAAACCTATTAAATAAAATCATAAAGTACCCATTATCGCGAGCCCTTTTGTCCTCTCAGTAATACCATAGTTTGCCGGCCAACCCGTCGAACTTGGGGGTGTTACAATTCTCATTTGTCATCACATTTTCATTTCATTACAAATTAATCTATTTGTGCAATATTAACCACATTAACTTGACATGGACTCGGTACAGATACACGGATTTGTCACCCCGGTTGCCCGAAAATAATGAGACAATAATGATATATATATATATATATGTAGTGCTTCTCGGATTGCCCAACAATGGTTTACTCAACTCAATTAATCTATCACCCCAGGTTTCCCAGAAATGATGACTCAGTGTGTAATATCTACCACCTCTGCTTGCTCGGCAACAATGGCTTTACTCAGTACTCTGACCCTATGACATCTCAACTATATCCTACTTTGCCCGAACATTTAATAGTGTATTCCATTTCTAATTCAATATATTCAATTCAACTTATAATTCAAAAATCTCAAATCAATCAAAATATCACAATTTCATAACTATATACCATATTTCAATTCAAGTCCATGCCAATTAGCAAACATCAAGTAAATTCCAAGTTTCATACTTTATTCAATTTAGTCCATATCTTAGAAAACAATGTCATACATACCAATTCAAGTCAAATAGTCATCAATGACTTACCTCAACAATGTATGATGTGAAATGACATGAAAATGTAGTAAGTAAATAAGTCTCGAATTATAGAATTACAAACTGAAAATGTCGAGCTATTCGTTGACGGTTTTAAATTTTCCTTTTCCTCTCAACGAATTCGGTTCAACACTAGCTACAGATTAACAATAAACATATTAAAAAATCAATATTCAACCAATTCACATTCAATTATCAATTTATACAAATTGTTTTGAACTTATTCAATTTAGTCCTTAAAATCTAAGCTAACATAACTTTCACTTTAAAACTCCAAATTGAAATCGGGTTATACTATTAACCATTAGGGACTTCCTATTTCTCATTTCTAAAATAAAATTTACATTTTATTTAGTTTAGTTCCTAATGTATGAAACTATTAATTAATTTGACAATTTAGTCCTTTTCACCTCTAAGCTTAAAATCTATAAACTTAACACCTAAAAATTCAAGAAATAAACAATTGTAACTGTCTAAAACTTTAGTAGTTTTAGAAATTGATATGTGGGCTAGCTAATTCAAGTTCTCATGACCTCAAAAATATAAAAATTACAAGAAAAGGACTAAATTGCACTAACCAATTGAAGGCTTGAAACTTAGAACCCTTGGTCAAATTCTCTCAAGTTTTTTCTATGGTGGTTTTGATATGGGAAGAAGATGAGAAAATGCTTCTCTTTCTTTCAATTATTTGTTTAAATCATATTTTATTTTATGCTTTTATAATGTAATTAATTAAATTAAAACTTTATAATATACATTTATTAAATCATCTACCTACTGTCCACTAATATTTTTAAGGTGGTATAATTATCATTTTAATCTTTGGTTTAATTGCTACATAAATCCTCAATTCATTTCCTAATTAAAAATCTATAGCGGTTAAACTTTTACAATTTAGTCCCTAGGCCTTAATTAATCACTAATTCGGCAAAATTACCTATTCAAAATTCATTTCACTTTTTCCGACACCATTGGAAATTAGATCATTACAGAAACTACTTAAAACCTTGGGCATTCTCAAGTTAAAGTTGTATGTAACAAAACTTAGACATTTTATTTTCTTTTGCTTTGTAGTCGAGTGTTGAATAAGAAATGGCAGAATAAATCGTCTCCTTCATCCCATTGTCATACTTCTATTATGAATTAAAATAATCATAATAATTAATAACCAAGATTAATTTAATAAACTATTGGTGCTAATGGATGGTGATGATCACGTCACTAAACTTGTAACAGCCTGATTTAGGGGCTAGTCGAAATAGTGGTCTCGATATCACTAATCAGAGATTTTATAAATTATTTTCATGTTATTTTATGAGTTAGTATATGATTTTATGAATATATGAAAATTTTGGTACTTTAATTTTAGCGATTTCATGCCTAATCGCGAAAAAGGACTAAATCGCATAAAGTGTGAAAGTTCAATTCCATATGCTAAAAGTACCAAATGGCCATGGATTGTTAATTGGGGGTCTTTAAAAGGCAATTTAGCCTTTGGAAGAGGCTTGGCCGGCCATAAGAGGGCGTGGGAGACAAGATTTTCAATTTTAGTCAAAGTTAGTAGTAGTAGTTGGACTAATTTGACTAGTATTAATAAAATAAGGAGAGAAAAGTTATCATCTTTCCTCCTATCATCTTCCACCAAAATTTTGCAGCAACTAAGGGGTAGAAACCTTCAAAAAATTTCAGCAATCTCTCATTTATTCAAGTAAGTGTTCTAGTGAAATTTTCTTGAAAATAATTGTACTTTTGAGACCTCTAAAAACTTAAACTTTCAAATGAGAGGACTATTGTGCAATGTTGTGAAAGGTTTAGAGTTATAGCATGAGAGCTATCTTAGTTATTTGTTGCATTCTTATGGAAGAACTTGAGCCTTAGTTGTTAGATGAACAACTTTTAAAAAGGGTGTTAGCATGAGAACACCAAATAGGACCTTAATAAAAAGGTTGTAAATTTTGTAGTAAGTATGTGAATTATTGATTTTTGATGATAGCTTTAAGATCATTAAATATTTTCGTAGGATTGTTGAGGATAAAAATGCGATTAGAATTAATTTCCGAGCCTAGGGGCAAAATGGTCATTTTGCCAAAATCTAGGGGTAAAATGGTAAATTTTGCTTAAGCATGATTATTGAGATGCTTATGTTAATGTGGTGATTAAAATGAGCTAATTTGCTATTATAGAGCAAGAGGAGACGAGAATTCGCCTCGATCGTAGAAAGGATAAAGTCGTGGACTAAACCGAAGAACTAGCTCATTTTGAAAACGAGGTAAGTTGTATGTGATTTAATGCAATATTATATTAGCATAATTGAGAATGCTTGATGTCATATTAATGCATGATATTTCAATAATTTGAGAAACTTATGTGAATATGATATTGAAGTCCTAATGGACTATGATGAATCCGAAAAATACTATCACCGAATTATAAGGGTCAGTGTAAGACCATGTCTGGGACATGGCATCGGCCGTATTATGAGGGTCAGTGTAAGACCATGTCTGGGACATGGCATCGGCAATATTATGAGGGTCGGTGTAAGACCATGTCTGGGACATGGCATCAGCTGTATTATGAGGGTCAGTGTAAGACCATGTCTGGGACATGGCATCGGCCGTATTATAAGGGTCAGTGTAAGACCATGTCTGGGACATGGCATCGGCCGTATTATGAGGGTCAGTGTAAGACCATGTCTGGGACATGGCATCGACCGTATTATGATTGCCAGTGTAAGACCATGTTTGGAACATGGCATCGGCATTAAGATAAGAGCTGGCGTAAGACCATATCAGGGATATGACGTTAGTACATAGCGGTAATTCCTTATAAGACCAAGTCCGGGACATGGCATCGGTACCTAGAGGAAACTTCATGTAAGACTACCTAGAAAATGTGATTTTGGCTTTATACTTATCGTAGTGATTATAAAAACATATCATTGATTATTTCCAGTGTATGGTGGGATAAGCAGATGAATTTAAAAGTAGAGATGTGAATGAATACAAGTGCTAATCAATGAGTCACGAGAAATTGGCTCAATATGTCTTATGGTAAATGTTAGATAAGAGTAATTGTATGTAAGTATTGTCAAGAAGCATTGACTTGTGTGCGATTAGCTAATGTCGTGGATGAATTGTTCGTTTATGAGTATTATGATTGCTATTTATTTCCATGCAACTTACTAAGCTTAATGCTTACCCTTTTTCATTGCCCATCTTTCTTATAGTATTGCCAAGATAACTCGAGGATCGTAGACGCAGGGGTCGGGAATCACACTATCGACAACACTTTGGTATAACAATTTTAGACTTGTTTTGAATATGGCATGTATAGGACTTGAGTATTTTGTCAAGTTGTAATTGTTAGTTAAAGTGTTGGTATGTAAGTCATTTTGTAAATGGTTTTATAAGCTTGGCAAAATACTTGGCAAACTCTTTCTTTCAATAAAGATGAAATTCATGAAGTGAATGCCCATTTTATTACCTTGTATGATGGAAATGAGTTCTTAGACTTGCTTATGAGATAGAAATTGATTATTTTGAGATGAAGTATGAGAGTATGCATTTTAGGAAAGCAATGGCTTGATATATAGCCTGCTAAATTACCCACCTAGTGTGACACACGGGTGTGGGTCAAACCGTGTGAAGGCCACGGCCAACACATGGGCGTGTACCCAGGCCGTGTGAAGTTTGCACCTTGCCCATGAAATTGTAAAATCTCCATGGCCAGTATACATGACCGTTTGCCCTGACCGTGTGAATAAGTCAGTATGTCAAGGAATAATACACGGTCTAAGCCCACGGGTGTGTCCAAGCCGTGTGAATATAGTCAGTAACTCCCCACAGTTGGAAGACATAGGCGTGTCTAATGGTACACGGCGTGTTCCAAGTTACACGGGCGTGTGAACCCTGCTTCAAGGAAGAGTTTTTGATTTAGTTTCGGAAGTTTTTGGTTAAGTATTTAAGTCCTCGTAGGCCCATGAAATGTATGATTAGTCTAAGAAAGAGGAGTTTTTTAGTCGAAACAAAATTTTACAGCCGTAAGAGTATGTCTAAGTGAGTCATGTGTGGTAATGTCTCGTATCCAGTCCTAGCATCGGACTTGGGTATGGGGTGTTACAGAACTAATTTAATTTAGTGATTGTTTAATTACCTTTTTGGTCCTTGGTTTTATTGTTAAAGCTTGTTAAAGTTTGATCAAATCCAATCATATACTAACCTTGCAATTTAGTCCTTGTACTATTTTTAATTACTAATTTAAATTATTATCATTTAATAATTTGATCTCTTAATTTTGTACTCAAACATTTATTATTTAGTTCCTCATCTCGGTTTTCATGGATTTTAGCCCTAAAATCAAATTTTTCAACCCCACTAAAAATCGGGTCATTATAGTCTAGCAATGCATAACAGCTAACCAAGTTGTAAGAGTGTCATAGTCCAACATAACCATTCTATGGCACATCCAACATTATAGATACAATCACTGCTAACAAGTTACTAGAAAATATGTCTCAATAGATTTATTCAGCACACCATCAATAGACCAAAGATAGGATTTAACATTTCCTATATAGACGACATCTTTATGCTAGCTAGACAAATTATTCAAACACAAATGTTTAAGGAACTCATCAAAAATCTTCTAAGAATGCTTTTATCTATTCAACGAGCTCCTTCCCTTTTCTACTAGGACCTCCCCCCCACTTTTTTAGCTATACACATTCAATATTCACAGATACAATGAAATCAGCCACAACATCAACTAATTTATTTAATGTAGATAAAAATCTAACAACTACTGTAATATGCATCATTTACAACAAAAAGATGGATTCCTATCCACTCCAAAACTTTCAAATAAGCTCTCTCTTCAACAATTTCCAATCACAACTTAAATAACAAGCTATGACAAAAAGAGTTTTTAGGAAAGTTATCATTAACACTAAAAAAAACAACTTCTAAGGAAGCCAAAAACCACAATTCCTTTTACATGGAATCGGATTTTCCACCACCAAAACCAATCGATCCAAAAAAAAAAAGGAAAAATCATAAAGAAAATGGAGTCTTCCTTCATTGTATAATTTATATTGGAAGAAAAAATTTAGATTAAAATATTCTTTAACCAATCAGACTTCATCCACACACAAATTCACTAACCATTTTTATAACTGATGGCCCCTATGGCCATGCACAGTGACATATTTTCCTTCCCCAAGCTTAACAACATGTCATACACAGTGAGGTGTTAAGGTAAACTGACGAGCTCACAACAAACAAGCTTGTAGACTAATGAGCTTGAAGACTGACGAACTTGCTAACTGGCGAGCTTACAAAGCAGCAAAGATGGCTTGCCATATGCGAGGTGGAAAAATGCAAGACGATAAAAGAACCACGAAGTGGTTTGTGAGGAGGGCTAAAATTATAGCCAAACCCAAAAACATGCATAATAAACATGTTCACTAAGTTGCATTCCAATCCTATTTGGTCAAAACACTCTAATTTGTCAATTCAAAGATCTAGGGTGTGACGACACCCACGATCCTGTCAAACAATATTGTCTACATCATGATACTTTCTATCAATGTATTTTGACCTTATATGGTTTCTTTGGGCTTTATTTATATCTGCACTGTTGTAGTGCTATAGCTTTTCCATACCTCACATTTGACCCTTTAAAGTGAAGTTGGCAATGTAACCCTGCTCGTCATTTATTCACTCTATGGACCTGTCGTTTAGGACTAAACACAACCCAATATTGATTTCCTAAAATCCCAACACATTTGGAAGTCAAAATGAGTATATCTGATAGGAGTAAGATCTTTCCTGAAATACACAAGGATATAATCTCTCGTTCTCCGCAATACTTGAGTATATGCTTAACTTCTTGCCAGAGTCTTGGTCTTAAATTTTCCTGATAGTAACTCACCAACTGCACTACAAAATAGATATCTAGGCACTTGCACAACATAGCATACATGAGACTTCTTGCTACAGAAGCATAATGAACTTTTCTCATGTTTTCTTTCTTCTGTTGTCTTAAGACAATCTTCCAAAGATAGGTGAACTCTCAATACATAAGGGTGATTACCCTTCATTAAATCGATCATAGCATAACGCTTAAATATCTTGTTTATGTATGAAGCCTGTGATAGTTTAATAGAAAAAAATTAGCTTCTCCGAAATCCTTTATGCTAAACTGTGGTTAGTTTAATAGATGATAATGTCCCTACATCATTTCCAATGAGTAGAATGACATTGACATATAAAACGAGAAGGACCACATTTCCATCCCCTAAATGTTTATAAACACAAGTTTCATTTATGTTTTTCTCAAATACAAAAGTCTTGATTGCTTGATCAAATCTTTGATTCCATGAGCAGGATGTTTGCTTAAGTCCATATATGGATCTACACAGTTTGCAAACTTTATGCTCGTTTCATTTAGCTATATATCTGGTGGGTTGCATCATATAGATGCTCTCTTCAAGATAGTCATTCAAAAATTTTATCTTGACATATATTTGTGAGATCTCATAATCGAGAGCCACTGCAATGGATAGCAATATGCGGATTGACTTGAGCATGGCAACTAAAGAGAAGGTTTCTTTGTAATTAATACCTTGTTTTTTAGTATAACATTTTGCTAAAAACCTGGCTTTATAAGGTTCCACTTTTTCATCCGCATTTCATTTCCTCTTAAAGATCCACTTACACCTAATGGGTTTTAACCCTTCTGGTAAGTCTAAAAGTTCCCACAGTGAGTTAGAATCCATGGAATCCATCTCAACTTTCATAGTTATTTCTCAGAGCTTAGAATCAACACTCTACATTTCTTCATCATACGTGAGTGAGTCATCATCATCTTGTTTGATAAACTCAATGTTAAAAACACTCCCGCTAGATTGGAAGAACTTATGCCTACGAGAGATCCCCCATTATGATAAAGCACTCTATGCTGCTGACTGTTTGCAGGTTAACTATTAGTAGTTTGTTCTAGAATCATTTTGAAGGCTTTTGTATATTTCCTGAATATTCCTCGAGTACCTCTTTACTCTGAGGTTTGAAGTCATTCATGTAACTTTTTTCAAGGAAAGTAGCATGATTTGACATTATTATAGTTTGCTCTTTCAGGTTATAAAACAAACTACGCTTTATTCCCTTTAGATATCCTAGAAACATGCACAATTCTATCTACGAGTCTAACTTCCTCGCATTATTATCCAATATATGGGTCGGGCGTCCCCAAATTCTTAAATGATTAAGATTCATCTTCCTGCCATGACACAATTCATATGGAGTTTTTGGTGCTGCCTTTGTTGGTACATCATTCAGAATATAGTAAGTCAATTGTACTACATATCCCTAAAAAGAAATTAATAGCTACAGATAACTTAACATCAAACGTACCATGTTTAACAACGTTCAACTCATTCTCTCTGCCACACTATTCTATGTAGAGTGCCCTGCATAGTCAACTCAGATAGTATCCCATTCTCTATGAGTTACCCTAAGAACTCATCAGATAAATAATCTGCACCTCGATTAGACTGAAGTGTCTTTATGGATAAACCTAGTTCACGAAACTCTTTGAACTTATTAAAGGTTTCACTATTACGGTGCAATAGTTACACATACCCATACTTGGAATAGTCATCAATAAAGGTTAGATAATACATGTAACCACCTCTTGCACTAACACTAATAAGACTACATACTTTAGTGTGTACAAATTCTAAGGGTTTTCACAGCCCTTGTTTCTTTTGCATTAAAAGATCGCTTACTCATCTTACCTTCCAAGTAAGATTGATATTGTGAAAGATCAACTTCTTTAAGCGAACTTAAGATGTCATCTTTCACAAGTCTAGTGATTCTTTCTTAGTTAATATGATCAAGTCTCAAATGCCACAAGTACACCTCATTAGAGTGAGAAGTTTTAAGTCTTTTATTCATTATTTCACTCTCAAGTAGTGTGTACATCTTTGGTTTGATAAAATAGATATTATTTGACATCCATCCATTACAGATAAGATTACAATTTCTAAATATTGCAATTCTATTATTAAAAGTCATGGTGAAGTTGTCTTTATATAAACATGTAATCAAAATTAAGTTTCGTTTGAAACTTAGTACATATAAAACATCTTTTAAAATAATCTTCCTAAAAGTATCAAAATAAAGATGTACATCTCTCACTGAATCAGCTGTCACAGTTGTCCCTATTCTGGTTCACAACGATAAAATCTTATCTCTAAGATCTTTTATCTCCTCAAACCCCTATAGAGAAACATAAGTACAATTAGTGGCTCTCGAATCAATGATGTAGTGTTCTATTGAATCTTCCACTAAACAAGCTTCTATCATAAAGAGTCACATAGCTTTGCCTTTGGTGGTTAAATATTCCTTCCACTCCTAATAGTTCCCCTTGAAGTGTCCTTTCTTGCTGCAGAAGAAGTACTTAGACTTTGATAAGTCTTTAGGCTTTTTGATGATCTTTCTTTCCACTTTTGGTGGCCTAGAGATCTTAGCCTTGCCTTTTTTTAGCGTGTTTTCCCTTCCTTTTTGAGTAAGAAGTGAAAAATATGTTTGCTTCTACTCTTCGGACCGGTTGAATACCATTCAACATCAATTCATAGGACTGTTCATGAGTTGTGTAAACGTCAAATTCTTGTTCACAAGGTTATATACGACCCGAAAGCCAGCAAAATCCTTGGACAAGCTTTTGAATACCATTTCAATATGAGTGTTCTAGTCCAAATTTGCCTCATTGTCTGTGGCCTCAGAAAACTATCTCATAAGAGTTATCATATGGTCTTTGACCGGAGTGTCGGGCTTTTGTTGGGCATTCATCAAACTAGTTAAAGCAAACTGTCAAGCCAAGGTAGCTTGGCCTCTGAACATGTCTTCTAGCTTATCTAGAATCCCTTGGTAGTGTTACAACTCTCTAGTTGCTTATATAGGGTGCTGGTCACGCTTGCGAGCATATAGCAATGACATATCTCATTAGGCTCCTCCCAAAATTTTCTAGCTTTAGCTTGAGTGGTCGGAGGGAACTTACTATCAAGAATTGATTAAAGTTTCTCACAGCTTAGGACAATCGTCAGGTTCATTTTCTAATTCCTTATAGTTATTTTCATTCAGTTTATTTTTAGTGAGTATGTTTAATAAGGGAGTATGTGTCATTTTCGAACTAAAAAATAAAACATTCATTTATTAATATATTTTTATAAGCAAATGTTTGAAAATTCTTTGCAACATTACAATATGCATTGAGATGATGCATGTGTCTTACATTAAACCGAAATATTTGTAAGTCGTTGCAACAATAATTCCTACACCTATTTAATCAAGGCATTGTGGGTTAGTCGTGATCAACTAGTAAGAACATGATTTCCATCTAATTAGCACATGAACCTAATTCCTTTGGCATTAACACTTACTAATAATTGTGTAACATTTGGTCATATTTCCAACTTAATTAGAGCTCTATATGAGTTATTTAATCAGAGGATATTGAGTGTATAACCATCAACTCAACACCTACCGCATCATGCACCATAAATGAGTCATCGTGTGACAATCTCATCGAGTAGCATGTCGTGACTAGTTGTCCTCTTTGAAGATAAAACTTCTTGCTATATCGTATGATAATACCTACCATAGAGGCTGGTCCAATTATCATAGGAATAGAACAGAGTTCTATTTATTTTTAGGAAATCTTCTCAATGAGATACACATAACAATTCTACTATAGGGTAATTAAATTGTCATGCCATCGCAAGAGACCAGTGGTGGAGATCGTAGGTCTTGTTTAGGGACCTTCTCCCACTCAATATTTTAAAAAGACATACAAGGTTTTTAATGTTCAGTTTGAACCTGAATGATCAATATATGCATGACAAGTACATGTGGCATTCTTTTCAAATTTGTATGGCATGCTTATCTCATATATGCATGAACATACATTTGTAGTCATAAAAATATCATCATGCTCATCTAATAAACATAAAAGCATTAAAATTTAAATGACTCTAACCAATCTAAGTTTCCATTATTTCGTCCTAAGAAAATAAAATTCAACATTTCCAAAAATTCACCTCAAAGCATACTTTGTGTCTTCAATTTTGTCACCACGGGCTTCTGCTGCGGTATCGGTTCACGTTTTTGTCATCATTTTTGTATTGTCATAGCTGATCACCACCGTTGGACCACTACCAGCCACTATCGCCGGCCACTATGAGACATTTGTGTTGGGTTTGCATCATCTCGATCGGTCTATATGCATCTTGGTTCTCCAAGTTCCGTAGGGAAAATATTACAAAATTCCTATGTCTGTTTTCCACTTACATGTTTTATTCTAAAATAAAATTAATCTTGGATGGAGATGATAGTCCACGATCTAAAATATGCATGCCTGAAATAATAAATTACATTTACTTTCTAGGAATCACAACTTTACCAAAATTATTTATCATCTATATTAATAATTACATACATCCATTCACATACATTCCCCTAAACATGCATACAATTACAAGAAGGTCACATCTTATCAAATATAATCACACATGACCAAAAGGGAGAATTTTAGTCTCGATTATACTATAAACATAGCACAAATTAGCTCTGATACCAATTTTTGGAAAAAAAATCCGATTTGAAAAATAGTTTTATTGCACTGCGAAAAATTAAAATTTTGAAAATCAGCTTGATTTGTGATATTTATATTAATAAACCCTAGACTGAACTTATACCTGTGTTTTCGGATAGACAAATCCTTGTCCTTCTCGGCTTTCAACCAAACGATCTTCTTAGCTATTCTCGTACCACGAATTGCTTCAAGTATGGTCACGAACAAATCGAATCAAACACAAAACTAGAAAGTTTTTTTTTTTTTTTTACTTTCAGTGGGAAAGTAAATCTCTCTTAAATATAAACCAGTAGGATTGCAATTCTTAGAAAATAGAATTTATTCTTAAAATAAATTGCCACTATTTTCTGCTAGAATAGCAATATTGAAAACTTTAGAGAAACTTGTGTTTTTATCTTTCTGTTGGTGTGGTTTGAAACATACCAGTGTAATCTATTTATAGGGAAAATTGGTAGAATCTTGGTTAAAGTGGTAAAATACAAATAATAATATTTTGATAGTAAAAATCTCAAACTCCCTATTATTTAGGTATAAGGGGAGTTAGGCCTCTCCTGTACTAGGTTCATTTATATGTGTTTTCTAGACTTTAACCCAGTACTTTATAATTTATTCCAAACAAGTACATTTTTATTCTATGTCCAAAATTAAATATTATTTTCTCAATTAATTTAAAAAATAAATAACTTTCTCAACCCAATTTTAATTTCGTTAAAATCATGACAATTTATCGTCAAAGAATCTATAAGAAAATATATTTAACTTTTCTACATTCAATTGGATTCACAATTACCAATTAAATCCATTTTCGAACTTCAATCAATTAAGTAATTAGTTAATTAATTAATTAATAATTTGAAAAAAAATCATAAATTAATTCTCAGGTCATTTCCAGACTTAGTGAGAAAACCACATTCATTTCCGAATGTAACCTATTTGTCTATCTTTATCATTTTTTATCCATTTATGTTCTTTTGATTCATAACATAATTCATTTCTAGTTTCAACAAGCTTGTGGAAGGACCAATTAGACATACGCAATTAAGGCTCAAATAATTTATAATAAGTCCAAGTTTTTCGCCTATTAATTGTAAACTTATTTAGTCACGAAGTCTGTAACACTCTTAAACTATATCCGTCATCGGATTAGGGTTACGGAGTACTATCAGTTATGGAGTACTATCGATTAACCGGAAACCATGCAACATAATATCGACCAATAACTTAAATATATCATAAACCATCCATATACAATCATATTTTCCCTAAATCGAGCACTCGAGGCTCTAAAAATATCTTAGAAGTAAATCGAGACCAAATTGAAACAATTTGGAAAGCTTGGTAAAAACATGAAAAATTTGTAAAAAGGAGGTCACACGACCATATGGCCAGGCCGTGTGCCTCACACGACTGAGACACATGCTCGTGTAACCTTGGAACTAGGGACATACGACTGTGTACCAGCCTGTATCCTCACCCGTGTAACTTTCTTAGTAGGGTCACACAGCAAAGTAACACGCCTGTGTGCTAGGTCGTGTAACTCACTGACTTGTAACCTAAGGAAGTCATCAAATGACGCATGGCCGTGTGTCTCACACGGCTGAGTCAGACGCCTTGTCTCAAGCCTTTTGGACCAAAATCTACCAAAAATCAAGCCATGTCCAAGACCATTTCATACCCAAATATTTAAACCAAATACGCATACTTTCATAGCACCAAAACATCATCTAATCATACACAGGTTTGCCATTTCAAGATCCTAATTCAACTAACCAACATGCCATTCAAAGGCACCACAACCAACATTACCTACCTAGCCATGCCCATATGCCTAATTCCATGCATAACATTCTAGGCCATTTAGGTATGTAAACATTCCTCACTTAACATACCATAAGAAACCATTATCAAGCCATTATAACTTACCAAATGAACCTTATATATATGCACTTATAAGTGACCACAATGACTTACTTAAGCAAGCATAATAAGTCCATCAACAAACCATAAATATCCAAGCACTAATATACCAAGTTACCAATTTACATGTTTATCAAAAACACTATTATAAACCATCCTATACATGACATTATAAACCTTGGCCAAAATGAACAAAAACTACTGAATAGACTTCTGGATAGTGTGATACATCTCTAACGAGTTTCCAACCAAATTGAGTTTCCAACCAAATCGAGCTTCCAAAAATCTATAAAACATTAGAAAGAAACTACGTAAGCAATGAATGCTTAGTAAGCTCATATAAACCAAACTTAACTTACCATATCAATTGCATAATACAAGCATAAGCATAAAATCAACCATAACCCTAAGCCTGACATAAGCCTAACAACAATAAGAAGTTCACAACTTAGTACCCTTGTTCATATATATATATATATGAAATCATCCATAGGATATGTGATTCATCATGTATAAACATAACATTTTGTAACCTCAATGTTCCATAATGTCATGATTCAATCCAGTTGCATATTTACCTTTTTGTTCCCTTTTCTTGCCTGTTGAACCATCTAGAATTACATCGGATACACAAGAAAGCTCACACAAAGTGTGCCTGTACATACAACTGTTACCTTTCCTTTACATCATTGCTCACACTAGCTATGAAATGGGCCTGCTCACACGAGCTGTACAGTGCTGCTCACATGAGCTGCAGAGTATCCAAAACAAATGCAGGACCTCTATCATCGGTAAGACATTTAAAACCAGTACCCGAAACATGAAATCCCTTATGACATGTCTTTTGTATCCTACGAATTCCTAAGGTTCAACCGGGACTCGATTACCGTCAATACATCATTACATTGATACATTTATATATCGATCCATTTACAATCCAAATAACATAATAACAATCAATTTAAATAACATATATGCGATAATCGTTCATACGAACTTACCTCGATAACTAGGGGCATAATAGTTTGGTCGAATTAAGTCGAAGCTTTTTGTTTACCTCGATCTAAGTCTGTACGCGATTTATCTTTATCTAAATAGATAATTATATTCAATTAAATTAATCTCAAACATTCAATTCAACCCATAATTCATATTTATGTAATATTACCAATTTGCCACTAACATTTTAACTTTTTCACAATTTAGCCCTTAAGCTAATAACTTAAAATCTAACCTTTTTAACCTAAATCCATGTTAATCTAACATGCAAGGGACCTTGAAAAAACTCATATTCACCATCATTTCGTAATAAAACCCTAGAATTTATACCTTTAACAAATGAGTCCCTAAATGCCATTTTCATCAAAATCACTTTACAAAACTTGTTTACTTTTCAATAAAAGTTCATAATATATCATTTAACATCACAACCTACTCAAAAACATCAATAGCATAACCCTCAACCTCTAACATTTTTTACAAATTAATCCACGGGCTAGCTAGATTAAGCTATAACAAACTCAAAAACATAAAAATAATTAAAAACGGAGTGAAAAACACATACCACGCACTATAAAAAAACCTAGACGAATGAAGCATTCATCCATGGAGGTTTTCTTCCTTAGAATCAGTTTAGGGGTAATAAAATAAAAGATGATACCTTGTTTATTTTTTTAGTTTTAAGTTTAATTACCTAATTATCATATTAACCTTTAAAAACTAACAAAATTTCAATAAAACTATGCCATGCACATCCACTAACCTTATGAATGGTATAATTACCATTTAATTCCATTTACTTCAATTTCCATAGTCATTTAGCCCTTTTAACTAATAAAATTCAACTTTTTCACTTTTTACGATTCAGTCTTTTTCAGTTAATTAACTATGTAAACATTAAAATTTCTTAACGAAATTTTAATACGACCTTACTATACTTCCATAGAAATTATAATAATAATAATAAAATAATTTTATCATCAAATTTGTGGTCCCAAAACCACTGTTCTGATTTCACTGAAAACAAGTTGTTACAGCTCTCCCCCTAAAAGAATTTTCGTCCTCGAAAATCTTACCAGAAAATAGGTTCGGGTATTGCATTCTCATAGCTTCTTCTGGTTCCTAAGTAGCCTTTTTGATTATGTGTCATTGCCAGAGAACTTTACTAAAGCTATACTTTTATTTCTTAGTTCTTTAATTTCCCGAGCTAAAATTTGGATCGGTTCTTCATTATACATCAAATCTGGCTAAATCTCAACATCTACAAGTGAAATCACATGTGACGGATCTGATCGATACCGTCGTAACATCGATACTTGGAATATGTTATGAATCTTTTCTAATTGTGACTGTAAAGCTATTCGGTAAGCCATTGGTCTAACTCTATCAATGATCTCATACGGTCCGATGAATCGTAGACTAAGTTTCCTTTTTCGGCTGAAACGGATAACTTTTCTCCAGGGTGACACTTTTAGAAATAGTTTGTTGCCAACCTAAAATTCATATATTTTATTTTCAAATCTGTGTAGGATTTTTAAGGATTAGAAGTAGCTCGATTTCTCGAATCAAATCAACACCGAATAACTTTTTCTTGCTCAGCTTAGTCCAGTATAATGGCGTTCAAAATTTTTAACCATACAAGGTTTCGTACGGTGCCATTTTAATGCTCACCTGATAACTGTTACTGTATGCAAATTCAACCAATAGAAGAAATTTATCCCGATTACTTTCAAACTCTAAAACACAACATCATAGCATATGTTCAAGTATCTGAATAACTCGCTCAGTCTGACCATCGGTTTGTGCCTGAAACACTGTACTAAAATGCAGTCGAGTACCCAAGCTTCATGTAATTTACTCCTGAATAGTGAAGTAAACTGTGGATCCCTATGATAGATAATAGATACTAGCATTCCGTGCAATCTAACTATCTTTAAAACATACAATTCAGCTAACTTTTCAAGTGAATAATCCATACGTACCAAAGTAAAATGCATAGATTTTTTTCAAACGATCTACAATAACCCATACGACATCTTTCTTTCTCGGAGATAGAGGCAATCCCGATACAAAATCCATTATAACTCATTCCCATTTCCATTTTAGAATCATCATAGGCTACAATAAACCAGAAGGTACCTGATGCTCAGCTTTAACCTATTGATAGATTAGACAGTTTGATACGAATTTTGAAATCTCTCGTTTCATACTTAGCCACCAGTACATCTATTTCAAATCACTATACATTTTATTGCTACCAGAATGTATCGATAAGCTACTACTATAAGCTTCTTGTAAAACCTTCTAAATGAGATCAGAATTCTTCGGAACACATATCCTATTTCTAAAGTACAAGTTATAGTCAGAACCAACATGAAAATCTGAATCAAGTGTCGACTCAATCTGTTTCCATTTAGAGATCAAATTAGCATCACATTTTTAAGCGTCACAAATTTGTTACAAAAACATCTGTCTTGCTTTCAATTCAGCTAAAATTAAACCATCATCAATCAACGTTAACCATGTGTTCAAAGCTCGCAAAGAAAAAAAAAATATTTTCTACTTAAAGCATTAACAACAACATTAGCCTTTCCCGGGTGATAGTCAATGATCAAGTCCTAATCCTTTAACAATTCAAGCCATTTACATTGTCTCAAGTTCAAATCTTTTTGTGACATCAAATACTTCAGGCTTTTGTGATCCATGAATATATGAAATTTTTCTCCATACAAATGGTGTTGCTAAATCTTTAAAGAAAATATAATAGCTACAAGCTCTAAATCATGAGTCGGATAATTCTTTTCGTGTGGTTTCAACTGTCAAGAAGCATATCTTACCACTTTGCCTTCATGCATTAAAACAAAGCTTCAACCATTCAATGAAACATCACTATAAATCAAAAATTCCTTGCCGGGCTATGGCTGAACCAACTCAAGTGCCTCAGTTAATAATACTTTTAACTTTCGAAACTTTGCTGACACCTTTCACACCATTCGAACTTGACATCTTTCTGAAGTAGTTTCATCGACGGTATTGCAATCAGTAAAAATCCTTTGACCAATCTCTGATAATATCCAACTAGACCCAAAAAACTTCTGACTTTTAAAACATTTCTCGGAGGCTTCTAGTCCACTATAGCTGATATTTTATTCAGATCGACCCTAATACTGTCTGCCGATCCCACATGTCCCAAAAATCCAACTTCGTGGAGCCATAACTCACATTTGCTAAACTTAGCAAACAACTGTTTTTCACGTAAAGTTTGCAAAATGATTCTCAAATGTTGGGCATACTCTATCTCATCTTGGGAATAAATAAGAATATCATCAATGAATACAACAAAAAATTTGTTTAAGTACGGTCTGAATATTCTGTTCATCAAGTCCATAAACACAACAGGTGCATTGGTCAAATAAAATGGCATAACAAAAAATTCATAATGTTCGTACCTAATTCTGAAAGTAGTTTTCGACACATCTGAGTCTTTAACCCATAATTGATAATATCCAGAATAGAATCGATCTTTAAAAATAAGGTCGCACCTTTCAACTGATCAAACAAATCATCAATGCGTGGTAAAGGATATTTGTTTTTGACCATAGCTTTATGGAGCTATCGATAGTCGATACATAAACGCATTGACCCGTCCTTTTTCTTAACAAACAAAATAGAAGCACCCCAAGGAGAAAACTTGGGCAAAACAAAACCCCTATCTATCAATTCTTTCAACTGTGCTTTCAACTCTTTTAATTCTGTAGGTGTCATTCTATACTGAGCTATCGATATCGAAAAAGTTCCCAACACTAATTCATTGGCAAACTTAATCTTTCTGATTAGCGATGACCCTGGTAATTCTTCTGGGAACACATCTATAAACTCACATAAAGTTGGAATCAATTCTAACTTCAATTCTGAAACCCTAGAATCAAATATGTAAGTGAGATTTCAACATAATATACTTTCGTCTACAGTTCACAATAGCATCATGCAGAGTTAACCAATTCACACCCAGGATCACATCAAACTAATCAAATGGTAGCAACATTAAATCAGTTGGAAAGTTGTAACCCCGAATCAATAAAGGACAACATTTACAGACTTTATTGACTAACACATACTAACCTAAAGGGTTCGTTACTTTAATCACAATTTCAGTAGACTCAAAAGGTATTTTCTTATCCAACACTAAAGTTGTGTATACATATGAGTGCGTTGACCCTGGGTCAATCAAAGCATTAACATTAGTATCAAAGATAGAAAAGGTACCAGTGATCACATCAGGTGTTGAAGCTTCCTCTCGAGCCCGAATCGCATAAGCCCAAGCTGGTGCTCGTGCCTCAGATCGAATAGCAGAATCCTTTGTTTCACTTTGACTAATACCCATATTTCCAGTGTTTTGTGGTAGTCTCCCTCTCACAGCTTTATTACTCGAACGAGTATTATGAACCTTTTCTTTATTTGACCGTTCAAGGTAGTCTCTGAGAAAATAATTATAATAATCGCACTTGAAACATGACCCATCTTTTAATTTGTATTCTCCAAAGTGTCGTCTATTGCATTGTTGACATTCGAGCTTGTTATTTCTAACACTACCCATAGTTGCTCTAGATGTAGCCTGAGGTCTTGAACTCGAATGTTGTTTTCCTTTATCTCTCCCAGAATAACCCACTAAAGTTGGTGAACGACTGTGAAATTCTTTTAATTTCTTTGATGGAGATGATAATGTCTTTCCCATAAGTTGTTTTCTTATATCACGAGCCTCTGAATTTGCTTTTCTTTTAGCTTTACTGAGTTCTTGGCTTTGTGTGCTCTATCAACCAAAACTACGAATTCTTTCAGCTCAAGAATCCCGACTAGCAACTTGGTGTCTTCGTTTAAACCATCCTCGAATCGAGTGCACATAGAAACTTCTATTGGTACACATTTTCAAGCATACTTGCTAAGTCATAAAAATTCTCTCACATACTTGGCTACCGTAATACGATCCTATTTTAATTCCAAAAAATCCTTGCGTTTCTTGTCGAGAAATCGTTGACTAACATATTTCTTCCTAAACTCTGTTTAAAAGAATTCCTAGTTTACACGATCCCTCGATACTACCACAATCAATGTATTCCAACACTGATATGCTGAGTCTTTTAGTAACGATACAACACATTTCAAACATTCAACTTGTGTACAATATAATTCATCGAAAATCCTCAATGTGTTTTTTAACCAAAATTCAGCTTTCTCTGGATTGTCTTCGGCAGTACCACAGAATTCTTCAGCCCCATATTTTCAAATTTTATCAACTGGAGGCTTGCTTGTACGTATTTGATCCAAACCACGAGGAACTACGGGAATCGATTGGGGTATGGGTGGGGTGGAGATCGTTGAGCCAACGGGTTCATTCTCACAAACTCTATGAACCACTCAGACATCATCTGGAAGAAAGCTTCTTTAGCCTCACCTCCCCGGCCTTCAAGTACGAGCCTACTACCGCTAGAAATTATTCTGTGAATGGAGGCTTGCACGTTATTTTCAGCCTCATCGGAATTGACTCGGTTGGATGACATCTTATCTATATGAAAACATAGTTCAATTTGAGTTAGGAGTTACCACACTATAACAAGTTATATAATGCCATGTATTTCTAGACTCCATACATGCTACGTTCAATCTGAAAACTGACAAAAACGTAGCTCTGATACCACTAAATGTAACGCCCTTAACATGTATCCGTCTCCAGATTAGGGTTACGAAGTATTACCGATTAACCAAAAACCATACAACATAATATTGATCAACAACTTAAATATATCATAAACCATCCATATACAATAATATTGTCCCTAAATCGAGCACTCGAGGCTCTAAAAATATCTTAAAAGTAAATCGGGACCAAATTGAAAAATTTTGGAAAGCTTAGGAAAAATATGCCATATTTACACTTCTAATATATTTTTAGAGCTCTATGGACCTAAATCTACTTAAAATCAAGCCATATTTACACTTCTAAGAAGTAAATCGTCTTCATTGATCTATAACAACACATTTGATTTATTTATTTATCCTGCTACTTAAATTAGCCTAAATTCATATTTTGGCAAAATTTCTATTTTTGCCCCTAAATTGTCATATTTACACTTATGCCCTAAGCTCGTAAAATGATTTTTATTCAATTTCCTTGTATTTTAAGCCTAGTCGAACCATTTTCATAACTACAACAGCCCACAATTTCCACTAATTCACACTTTTATGATAAATTTCATAACTTTTACAAATTAGTCCTTTTAGGCATTTTTACCGAAAATCACTTAGTAAAAGTTGTTTCTCTAACCATAAACATATATTTTCTACCATTAAACAAAAAAATACACACATATTCATCATGGGTCAAAACCCTAGACTTTAACCATGTCTCAAATTAGTGGTAGAAATAGATAGATCTTGTTACGAGGATTTTAAAAACGTAAAAATCATTAAAAACGAGGCAAGAACAGACTTATAATCGAGCTTGAAAGCTTGAAAAACCCTAGCCATGGTTTCCCCTTATGAAATTCGACCATGGGATTGAAGATGGAAAAAAAATTGG
This sequence comes from Gossypium bickii, assembly GCA_025503065.1. Lineage (NCBI taxonomy): Eukaryota > Viridiplantae > Streptophyta > Magnoliopsida > Malvales > Malvaceae > Gossypium > Gossypium bickii. Next base: position 49,311,511 of record CP106718.1, on the reverse strand, counting down.
CTTTTAATTTTGTTTTTAATTCATTTTAATTACTAAATGACCAAAATGCCCCTAACTTAATAATATTCTATTTCACCTATTTCATGTCCATTTTTGTCCAAAAAATTAACCAATGGTCTAATTACCATTTAAGACCTCCAATTTAAAATTTCATAGTAATTTAACACCTCTAACTTCTAGAACTCAAGTTTTGTAATTTTTACAATTTAGTCCTTTTGACTAAATTGAAAACCCAAACGTAGAAATTTTCGAACGAAATTTTCACGAAATCGTTTTGTGGAATTGTAGACCATAAAAATATAATAAAATTAAATTTTATTGCGTCAAATTTGTGGTCTCAAAACCACTGTTCTGATTAGGCCCAAAATCGGACTGTTACAACTCTCCCCCCTTTAGGGATTTCCGTCCCTGAAAATCTTACCAGAAGAAGTTGCTTTCAACTTTTTATCATAATCATAATTTAATTTAGTTTGGTGCTCAGAGTTTCCTGTAGCTTTTTCCATAATTGGGATATAACCCTCGGATCTCAATCCAAAATAATGGAGACTGATTCTTCGCATAATCGAATAATCCCATAAACATCTTACCCGACTGATTTGTTAAACAAGAAATCTGTACACGAAAGATCAATCACAATCCGATAACATCTTCCTTTTTGGAGATCAAGATAATTCAGATACGAAATCTATAGTGTTTCCATCTCATTTTCTTTCTAGAATCATCACTGACTGTAATAGTCCTGAATACTCTTGAAATTCGGCTTTTACTTGTTGACAAATCGACATTTGAACACAAGCTAAAAAATAACATGTAACATATGCAATTACCAGAACATCAACTTCATATGACTACACATTTTATTACTCTCTAGATGAACAGACAAGCCATTATTGTGAACTTCGTATAAAATTTTTTGCATAAGCCTCGGATTCTTCGGTACATAAATTCCATTTCAGAATAATAAAATGAATCAGGTCCAACCTGAAGTTCAGAATCAAAAGTCGATCCTCACTATACTCATTTAGCTTATCACTCACTAACACATTTCTGAGTTTCTCAAATTTGCAAAGAAAACATCACTTTAGCCTTTTATTTAGCTAAAATCAGACCATCATCAATAAAGATCAATCGAGTAACCAACTCGCACAAAATAAATGAGGATTTTCCATACAAGCATCTGTAACTACACTTGCCTTGTAACACCCCTTACCCTAGACCGTTGCCGGAGTTGAGTATGAGGCATTACTAGACTCGACTACTAATTCAAGGCATAAAAAAATTAAAACTGTCCAACTGCATCATGCTAACTAAATTGACCATAACTCGACTTACAAAACTCGAAATTTAGATCCGTAAATTTTCCTTGAAACTAGACTCATATATCTTCTTGTCATAATTTTTCTAGAATTTTTCATAAATCCAATTAGTACAGTTTATTCATCAAAATTTTCCCTATTTCACTGTTGGATGGTTCTGACCAATCTTTACAAAAACTTAGTCATCTCATTGTACAGCACTTCAATAATGTTCTTGTTTATTCCAATAACAAATAGGCTCATTAAGGATTCTAAGCATATAAACTATGCTCCATGATTATTTTTGTACAATTTTTAACAATTTTTCCAAGATAGAACAGGGAATCACGAAGTCATTCAGAACAAGTCTCACTAAAATTTAAATATCTCATAATATAAAATTCATTTGCCTACTCTGTTTCTTTCATATCAACATAGACACAATAAGCTTTAATTCTACATCTTATTCACTCTCTAACTCCATTTATCCTATTTTTAGTGATTTTTCAAAATCACATTACTGCTGTTAACCAAAAACTGTTTCATTGCAAAATATGATTAACTAGTTTATAACCTCCTTACTCCATTTCATTTAAACTCTATACACTAACCATACACATATATATATATACTAAAACCAATTCAACCAAAAACACAACTAAACATAATCATCAAGCCAAAATATAAATTTCCAAAATTTACAAGATGGACAAGCCATTTTCGCATGGCTTATATACATCAACTAAATATCATTCAAACCTTAAGTTAGCCTATACATGCCTTAAGTTCAAACTAGGTTTATAAGTACCAAAAGAGTTGAAAGTGTGGTTGACTTCTCCGAAGATCCTCTGACCCCGTAGCTATAACAAAATCTATAAAACAAACAAGGGATACACACAAAGTAAGCTTACTAGCTTCGTAAGTCTTAATCAACTTTAATGTAACATTCAAGTATATAAGTTTTTAAATAAACATTCCTTAATATCAAATGTTCATGACTAAATATTTAATCTACCAAAACCGAATATCCCATTCCATTATATATAACTACATCGACTTTTACTTCCTTCATGATTTTCAATAACTAATTCACTCATAGTATACATATAACCGAATTCCATCTATCATTTGTACATCAATTCCTTTCATCGTTACATTTATTTATTATCATAGTTTATAATCATGACATTAAAGTATACATAATACATACCTTATAGACGAACTTACCAATTCACTTTCATAAACTTAAGCTTCCATGATTTGTTTTATAACTTTACCATTTCGTAACTAAATTCAGAAATAGATAACTTACCAGCATATAACAAGCTACACACTAAATCAAATCACATACACCGTTACCCTGCCTGCTAGACTCGAAGTTCGAGATTTAAAACACTGGCATTTAGCCTGCTAGGCATTAAGCCTGAATTAATTCACCGGCACAAGGCCTGCTAGGCATTAAGCCCGAATTAGATCACCGGCACAAGGCCTGCTAGGCTCAAACCCCGAAATTTCGACATTTTCAACATTCCAACACACATTACTTGATGCTAATAATCACAATTATCTCATTTGTAACATATTACTTTCACATATTAAATCAAACCTAATTATTCACAGTATATTTAACAAATAAATTTACTACAAATTCATACCCCTATATTCGGCCAACATATATTTTCATACCTCAATTTTCCAAATTTATTTTATTCTAAGTTCATGAATAATTCTTTGACATAAATTTGATTAAGGACTTACCTTAGAAGTCGATAGATTCGAAATTTCCGGCTATTCGTTTAGTTTAGCTTTTCCTCGCTCCAAATTCTTTTCCTTTTGTTCTGGATCTAATTTGGTTCAAATTAAACTTATTTAGATACATTTCAATTCAATTTAATTCACAAATATTTGTTAATGCAAAATTTCTATTTTTACCCTCAACATTTACAAAGTTACATTTTAGTCCAATTCTTACAAAATACAAAATATAGGAAATTTAAATTAACCCCCTTAAGGCCGAATACTCTCCATCCCCATACACATCACTATTAATCATTTACAATATACAATAACATAATTAATCTCATATTGGTGACTATACAAAAATTCATTACCTTATTACCTATGGTCAGTACATTAACTATATATATATACAATATATAACCAAATATAATAGCTCAACAAATATCCTGCTTGTTTTTAAACCTATACTAACCCTTTTCCCATCCAAAGACAACCAACAAAAATATACCCATCTATGGCCGAATTTAAACATGCTCAATACTCAAAATTTTAATATGGTTTTGATAGTACTCAAAGTAATCAACTCCAATATGTAAAAAAAATTACTAAAACAAAGCTCAAATACCTACCCTGGCATTACATGCAATGACCGAATATGGGGGTTCTCGTTTTCTTCTTTTCTTTGAAATAAAATCGGTGAAGAAGATGGGGGAAAAAGGAGAGAGAATAGAATTAAAGCATGCTTCTTTTGTTTAATAAAATAACACATATTATAGCATGCTTATAATATAATAATACTTTAGTATAATATACTAAGAAAATATAATATTCATAGCATGCTTACCGTCCACTATATTAAAATATGGGGAATTTGACATGCAAGTCCTCACATGCAAGAAAACAATTCAATTAACCCCTCTAACTTAATAAAGGCTACTTTTACTACTTTAACAGTTTGATCTTTCCTCTTAATTTGAGCACACCAAAGCAACTAATTTAACAATTTTCAACACATACCCATTCATAATTATTTCACACAAAAATAAAATATTATTAGGAAATTTTTCGGCTCGGATTCGTGGTCCCGAAACCACCGTTTCGATTAAGGTCAAATTCGGACTGTTACATGCCTCCCCACAGGTCAATCAATAATTACTCACAATCTTTCAATAGCTCAAGGCATCAACACTGTCTTAAACTCAGATCTTTCTGTGCCATTAGATACATTAAACTCTTGAGATCATGCAACATATGGCAATCTTCGTCAAACAAACAATGTCATCAAATTCTCATTACAGACATAATAATGACCGTATCTAAATCATTAGTCGAACAGTTCTTTTTAATGTGACATTAACCGTTTGAAAACATGAACCATCACTTTATATTTTAGCAATAAAACTCATTCTAATCCGTTCACTAGTGCATCACTAAAAAATCATAAATTCATTACTCAATTCCAACTGAACTCAAAACCAGAGCTTTGGTTAATAATACCTTCAATTGATTTAACTTTGCTAGCATGCCCAAACCATTCAAACTTTCAAAATTGGGATAACTTTATTAACAGAACAGCTTTAATTCAGAATAACATCACCCATTTAAAACAAATCTAATAGGTATTTTTCTATATCATGCTTTCAAGAATATCAATTCTTCATTTAGATTGCCCGTCTATATACTCGTGAATGCACAAAATTCATTCTCTTAGCTGAGGACAAACTTAAATACATATAACTCAAATCACATCTTAACAAATCAGCTCATTCTAATAAAAACGGCTGAGTCAATCTCAACTATAGAATAACACATCTCAAAATACTTCTTTCTTCGTGCTATTAAAACATCTCAAGCACACAATCTTTCAAAATTCTCTTATCATGCTAATCAAAGGCCTTTACAATCACATTAGCTCAAAGAAACAAAGACATCTCGATTGAATGCATTGACTTTAATCAACTTACCTGAAAAAGAAATCCATGATACGATTTGAGTTTGTGCTTCCATCATTTATACCATTGCCAAAGTCAATTCCTTACACGAAAATTAGAGAAATCCAGATGCCTAGGTCACCATGTTCATATGATCAAACCAGAAATACAACCATAATAGGCATAGTTATCACAAGTCGAAGAATACTATTTCAAGATGAGCTATGGTCGATAATTCACGAAATAAGAATGATAGGAAAATCGAGATAAAGAAATCCAAGATACGATACCATACCGGAAGTTCGAGAACATAACTCATAAGAAAATAATAGAGATCTTGATGATTCCTCAGAGAAACCCAGCAGAAAAACAATGCTTACCGGCTCTGGACTTCCATCATAACAGAGATAATATATTTTTCGTATATATAAAACAAAACCATAATTAGTAGAAACATAAGAATAGTCTCACACAATTTTTTACCATCGACTTCTTTCCAATATATTTGAATAGAATTCCGAAGAGATAAAGAAATACCGATCATAAATCGACTAGACCAACAGGCTTTTGTCTAGCATCATAGTTAGCTTCTCACAACATAAGAACTCTATCAGAAACTGAACAATCACACACATATCTCTGAGGATAAAAGAATATATAGAATACCTAGAAAAGATCATCATATTCATTTCAACTGTAACTGTCACACGACATCTTTACTACTCAAATATCATTTCTTTGACTAATTCTATCATCATGAACCCCGTATTATTCCACTCACTAACAAAAATCAATTCGGGAAAAATATCAGCAAACACATACTTTAGACATCATATCTGAATAAGTCGATTAGTCGAGACTAACTTCTCCTTTATCCGTGACATTGCATAATATGTATAATCTTTAAAACATTCTGATATCCTTCTAAAATTGTTTCCACTTTCCAAACTATTCTTATCTCTGTATGCATTACTAATTATTTCACCACTAAACTCATTAGTTTCACATTTATGGACTTATTCTTTATAAAGCAACACCGGTAAGGGGGTGAGGTCATAAAGCCTCTAATTTGACTCTCATAAGTACACACATATGACTTAGCATTCATCACCAACATCATATCATCACAATTACATAATTTACTTCAAGCTAATTAACAAACACAGTCATGTTACATGAACTTTTTTGATTATCTTATCCAAACAAGTGTACATAAACACACATTTCTTCAATTTGAGTAAATTTACTTATCGTATTCACTTAATCAAATATGTTGGCACATAACATCATATGCATACCAAACAAACATGGATGGGCTTATCACCATATAAACTTTCATTTCATTCCACTTTTCACATTTCTCAACTTGTATTTATCTCATTTCGTACATTAACACATACATATCGTGAACTTCTATTCATACCTTTCCAAATTTTGACACATCATAAGCACATTTCAATCATTTCAATATCATTATCAACATTATCGAAAAATAGCTCGATTGGAAGTCATCTCTGTCTTAACAAAACAATTTTATCAGAGTCGGGAGATATCACACTATCACGAGTAGTAATATGGCATGTATAGCTAAACCCACATATGCTATGTTAGTCCGAAAATTGACTAACCATAGCTCTGATACCACTAAATGTAACACCACTTACTTGTATCCTTCGTCGGAATAGGGTACGAGGCATTATCGGACTTAATCACATATAATCGATCATTTCCGAGTCAAAATTTCCATTCAAATTTAAAACTTTTCATTCATAATCATATTGTCCCTTATACGGGCCTACGAGACCCAAAACATATATTGGGAGTGGTTCGGAACTAAACCGAGAACTTTGAAAGACTTAAAAAATTTTACCATAAAATAGGGCCACACACCCATGTCCTCGACCCGTGTAGCTCTCTATTTATGATCACATTAACCATTTAAGGTCATACGGCCAAGTCACACGCCCGTGTGCTAGGCCGTGTGGCCATCCGTGTGGATGAAAGTTAGGTTATTTACCAAGTCTTTTTCCATCCAAAAACTCTTGCACACTTATACCAAGTTTATCAACACACACATGGCATTTTTTTTAGGCATCCCAATAACCACATCATGGCATTCGCACACCATTTAAAAATCACATTCATCATGCACAACCACACACACACTTAACTAATCATAGCATATAACTTACTCAACCATTCACATTTAGAATTTGCCACACATAATTATCACACATTCACTCATCCAACCCAAACAAGCATGCACATCTATGTAATGCTTCATCATAGACTCAATAAGCTTTAATTTCATATCTTATTCAACTTCTAATTCAATTTCCACCATTTTTGGTGATTTTTCAAAAACACATAATTGCTGCTGTCCCAAAACTGTTTTATTGCAAATTTTACTCTTTCATAATTTCTTTGTATTAACTTTCATAGTAACACTTACCCCATATCAAACTTACCAAAGTTCGATCACCTATCGAGCACATTGCTCATAAATTTACACACACATATCTGCACTTATTCATTGCTTAGTCATATTCATTTATACTTAGTCATTTCCTGTTGAACGCATCAGAATAATAACGGATACACAGAAATTTGCACATAAGTGCCACACTTGTAGCTAAAGATACTTCATATCACACTTTTCACATAGGCTCGTTCTCGAGCTAATCACATTCACTGGTCTGCTCACACAATCGCATCATTCATACGAAACTACTCGGTCTTCGCTCACAAAAGCTATCGTGCATCGCAACACATGCCCGAATTACCCGACCATCGGTAGAACTTATAAGACCAAAGACCGCTTTCACATAGTTACAATCTCGGGTCTGCTCAAACAAGCTGTCGGTCATGACGAAACTACACGGTGCTACTTATACAAGCTGTTGAGTATCCGTAACACATGCTGGATATCTTAGCCACCGGTAGAACGTACGGACTAGCATCCGGATCACTTGTTTCACTTAGATTTCACATAGGTTTTTAGTGAACATTCACTCATATCCATTTTTATTCCTAAGGTTCAACCGAGAAATTTCTCACTTGTCGATATTTTGTCAATTACATCAAATATTCAGCCACAATTCATACCATTTATCAAAATATGAAAACATAAGTAAAAATGATGCATTATTTACATACAAACTTACCTCGGTAGCACAATCGGTGAAAATGACTTATTCGTCATACTCTTTGTTTTCCCCCCGTTCTAAGTCCGAATCTCGTCTTCCTTGATCTATAACAACACATTTAATTTATTTATTCATCTTGCTACTCAAATTAGCCTAAATTCAAATTTTGGCAAAATTTACTTTTTTCCCTCTAAATTGTCATATTTACACTTTTACCCCTAGGCTCGTAAAATGATTTTTATTCAATTTCCTTGTATTTTAAGCCTAGCCGAACCATTTTCATAACTATAACAGCCCAAAATTTCCACTAATTCACACTTTTATGACAGATTTCATAACTTTTACAAATTAGTCCTTTTAGGCATTTTTACTGAAAATCACTTAGTAAAAGTCATTTCTCTAACCATAAACATGCATTTTCTACCATTAAACACAAAAATACACATATATTCATCATGGTTCAAAACCCTATACTTTAACCATGTCTCAAATTAGTGGTAGAAATAGATAGATCTTGTTACGAGGATTTCAAAAACATAAAAATCATTAAAAACGGGGCAAGAACGGACTTACAATCGAGCTTGAAAGCTTGCAAAACCCTAGCCATGGTTTCTCCTTGTGAAATTCGTCCATGGGGTTGAAGATGGAAAAAAATTGGCCTTTAATTTTGTTTTTAATTCATTTTAATTACTAAATAACCAAAATGCCCCTAACTTAATAATATTCTATTTCACCTATTTCATGTCCATTTTTGTCCAAAAAATTAACCAATGGTATAATTACCATTTAAGGACCTCCAATTTAAAATTTCATAGCAATTTGACACCTCTAGCTTCTAGAACTCAAGTTTTGCACTTTTTACAATTTAGTCCTTTGACTAAATTGAGTGCCCAAACGTCGAAATTTTTGAACGAAATTTCCACGAAATCGTTCCGTGAAATTGTAGACCATAAAAATATAATAAAATTAAATTTTCTTTCGTCGAATTTATGGTCTCGAAACCACTATTCTGACTAGGCCCAAAATCGGGCTATTAAAATACATGCCATTATAAACCTTGGCCGAAATGAACAAAAACTACCGAATAGACTTCTAGATAGTTTGATACATCTCCGACGAGTTTCCAACCAAATCGAGCTTTTGAAAATCTATAAAACATAAGAGTGAAACTACGTAAGCAATGAATGCTTAGTAAGCTCGTATAAACCAAACTTAACTTACCATATTAATTGCATAATATAAGCATAAGCATAAAATCAAACATAACCCTAAGCTTGACATAAGCCTAACAACAACATCAAGTTCACAAGTTAGTACCCTTGTTTATATATATATGAAATCATCCATATAATATGTTGTAGACACCCATTTTGTCTGAGCCCAATTGGAGGCCCATTTAACTTTTTTCTCTCTTGGGTCGTTTGAAGCCCGCTTGGTTTTGATCTATTTGAGACCTTTATTTTTTTTTCCTTTTTTCTTCTTTCCTTGTTGGGTATGTCAAAGGTCCAAATTATTATTATTGTCATCATTAATACTATTATTATTAAATATACTACTATTATTAAATATACTATTATTATCAGTTTTTACAAATAAATAAGATTAAAAAAACAATATATATGCATGAAATGAAATGAAAGAAAAGAAAAAAGAGGCTTTTCATATTTTTGTTCTTAAAAGAAAAGGTAAAAAAAAACCAACTACAAGCATTCTATTTCTTTTTCTTTTCTTTTCTTCTACCTTTCTTTTTTTGGCCATAGACATGTCACGAGGGACTGGGTTTTGGGCTCCGATGAAGGGAATGTCATCGGACCGTCGGTCCTCCACCCCTAGGAACCCCTAAAAATCCTTTTTTTTCCCTCCCCTTTCTAAAATAAATGTTTCTTTAAAAAAAAGACTTGATTTTGGGAAAAGTTTAATTTTTTTTAAAAAAAAGAGAAAGTTTAGATTTTAAAAAATAAAAAATCTGTTTTTTTAGTCATTTTAAGGGAAATTTTAAAATTTTAAAACAAAGTTTTAATATTTTCTAACTACTTCAAAGTAAAAGCTTTAATCTTTAAGAAAAATAGTGTTTTTTTAAAAAATGGTGAAAGTTTAGATTTTGAAAAATAAAAATATATTTTTTAAGTCATTTTAAAGGAAAGTTTAAATTTTTAAAACAAAGTTTTGATTTTTTTTTCAACTATTTCGAAATAAAGATTTGATTTTTAAGAGAAGTTTTGATTTTTTTAAACAAAACTTTGATTTTGCAAAAAAAAAAAAAAAAACAATTCCGACCACCGTACGTAGCGGCTCCACCATCGGAGGCTGGAGAGCCTAACGGCTCTCTGGTGGTGGAGCCATGGCCAACATAGAAGGAGGAAGAGAAAGAGAAGGAGGTTTTTTTTTTTTAAAAAAAAAAAAGAGGTTAAAATGAAAGAATGAATAGCTTTTTCTCCCTTTATAGTTGCCAAAAGTGCGTAATTTATTTCCACCCCCTTACTTTTTAAAATTATAAAAAAATACTCCTTTTTTGCAATACTGCCCTCACTCTCTGGCCTATTTACACCCATGACTCTTTTGCTTATTCAAACATTCGATTTAATCTGAAATTTCAAAATAAAGTGCAAAATAATTGCTACATCAGTTTTCTATCTTCCACTTTTTTTTACCTTTTAGTCCCAAAATCAAGCTATGTCATTTTGTTTCCATCTTTAATAAATTATTTACACTTATATCTTCCCTTTCATTTGCATTTATATCTTGTATATTTAATGTCAATTATGCACTTTATTTTAATGTTTTATATTTATTCACACGTGTATAATTTTTTTATTTATTCTTATTTTGTCTTTATTCATTTTTATGTCTATTTATATTTATGTTTTTTTACACATTTCCCTTACATACATTTTAATATTGGTTATTTATGTTATTTTGATTCTTTTATTGTATTATGAATAAGGTGTATTATTGTTATTATTATCATCATCATGTCAATGTCTTATTTAGTTCATTTATTTAAATTTTCTTTTTTATTATTTCCATTTCTGAAAGAGTTTTAACTTTTCATTAACTTTAGCCAATTTAATTAATTTTCCTATTTTATTACAATTCATTTTAAAAGAGGGAACTTTAGGTCATTTTTCCATCCTATAATTGTTGACATGAAGTTAATTAAGTAGGTGTTACATTTTAATGAAACCATAAGGTTTTTACATTCGAATTTAGGTTAGTCTTTAAGATCTTATCTACCAATTACCCTAGAAAAATTAGAAATAATATGGAAGATATTTTTTAAGGTTTTAAACCAACTTTAAATATCGTATAGGATTAGAATCTTAAATAAATATGTAAATATTCTTTAAGACTTTATTCAAGATTAAAATTAAAGATTTTTGTAGGTGAATTGTAAATCATCAGTAGGTCTTTCTAAGTATTTTATTTTAGAAATTTTTTTAAGAAAGCTAATAAATGTTATTTAAAATATATTATTTTAGAATTTTGACGAATTTAAACCTTAGATCAAGAATTTTAAAGTAAGATAAATCACAAACTCGACATAGGATACTTTCATAAGATCTTGATACGTTCAACGTTATTAATTAAATCTTTAAAAAATAATAATAAAATAACAAATAAGTTGTAGATGGATTTTAATATTTCTCTTAATTTATTGGAAATTTCTAGGTTTTTTTTTAATTCTAAGATAGAATTAATTTTAGGAATTGAAGATATTTTATTAGAATTATTTAGGTATCTTTTAGGGTTCCCGTTAAAAGTGAAAATCTCTAATTTAAGTTTCAAATTAGGTAAATTTGGTGAACACATCTTAATCGAGTTACAAGAAAACTGAAGACATTTTCTTTAGAGTTTTTATTTATGATTTTCATAAGATTTTATCCTAGATTAAGACATTAATATGCTTAAATAAAAAAAAAAACCTAGCTTCTAAGACCCCGTAGGACTATTCCCGGATAGGCGTTGTGGGGGTGCCAAAACCTTCCCCACACGTAACCGTACTCTTGAACCCGAAATTTGGTGATGAGATCGAGTCTAGACTTTTAAGATTTTTCATAGTATTAATTCTAGACTTTTAGACTATAAGTGGCTAACCAACCTAGCCCTAATTGGTTAGTGGCGACTCTACGTTAATTTAGGCCATTCGTATCTAGATTTGCGTAATAGGCCCCTGTACCTTTATGTAGGCAAAGTTATGACAGCTTGGCGACTCCACTGGGGATTTTAGTGAGTCGACTTACTTAGGTTTGAGAGTTGAGTTTTTTAGTATTTGTGCATATTAGATTTATTTATTCGTGCATTAATTAATTTAATTATCTAATGTCGTTTTAAATTGTTGAATATGTGTTAAATATTGATTTATTTGTTCATTTCATTTGCTCATCTTATTTTGATATGTATGCCAAGGTGTTTGTTTATTCTTTTATCTATGAAATTGATTAATGCATATGTCGACTCTACCGTCGTGGGGCGGCTATAATTGTCATTCATGTTGCATCTTGCTTTTGGTCTTACGCCCGAGCCCATCATGTTTAGGAGGAGTAGCCTTAGGCTTTCGTGTGACAATATGTCATCGCATAAGTTTAAGGACTACTCTATGGTTAAGATGGACATAGATGTTCATATAGCAAATGCTACCGTGTACACTATAGAAGCCTTACCACCCAAGGGTCAACCCTTTTTGAAGGGGAATGCATCCCTATGGATGTCGTATTTAAGCCTTGGGTTCCCCGTGCATTAGAGTTAGTTGTAAGCCAACATGTAATGACCATTTTAAATGTAAAGCCTAGACATAAGAGTCGTACCTTACCCCTCGTAATAATACCCTATAGGACCTCATGAGCATTTATTCGTATGTTTTGTGTTTGATTTTATTTTTCGCAATGCTTTTTTATTTAATTTTGCATTTTTTTCATTTGACTTTATTGTTATTTTTTACTGACCTTGTCTTTCCATGGCATAAGTCATGCATCATTTAAATACTTGGGCACAGTGTTGCATTTATATTCGACATGAACACACTTCGAGAAGATTCAGTTGTTAGGCATTGGGTAGAAAATATAGCGATAATAGCGAGAATGTTAGAGGATATTCAGAGTAGAGAAGGTGATTGTCAGATAGCTAATTTTGACTCGAGCCTACCTCACATATTCCACATGGACTGTAGGAGGAATCGCGAAGATGAGTTAAAGGGAATATGGCAATCATGGGACGAGGATAAGAAAATGCACTTCCGGGAAAAGTACGGCGGTGTAATATAGCTTCTATTCGTTAAACCGAATGATGCCTTGTTGAAGGCTATGGTACATTTTTGGGATCCCACTTATAGGTGTTTTACGTTTAATGAAGTGGATATGGTATCGATTATCGAGGAATATTCTACCCTTCTCCATTATGACCTTAGAGATTCGCTCAAGATATATTGGAAGCAGAACGTCAATTTCTGGAAACACTTAGCCAATCTGATGGGATTACCTATAAATATGGTGAAAGCAAGATTAAAAGATAAAAATGGTCCCTGCATTTCCTGGTCTGACATTAGGGATACTATAGGAAAGGCCATCGATGATAGACATTTGTCACTATTAGCGTTTACCGTGTATGGGTTGATTGTGTTCCCAAAAGTTCTGGGATATGTGAGTGTGGAGCTAGTTGATTTTCTATTTTAGATTGAAAAAGGGGTGAATCCTGCTCCAGCATTCTTAGCTGAAACCATCATTTCACTCAATTTCATTAGACGGAAAGGAGATAAGTGTTTCTTAGAATGCACACTGTTGTTGTTCGTATCGATGAAAAGCCATTTTAGGTGCCACTGTAAGCGCTTTCGTCAGGTGTTTGTTCCTTCAACCAGGCCTATAGAGGAATTTCTAGCAGGTGAGTGGCCTCCAAATCATTCGATTAAGGAGTGGGTTCAAAACCTTAGTGCATTGACATACTAAGAAATAGAATAGAGGGCTCCATGGATGATTCCAAGCACGGTACTCATCTGCTACGATGGTCATTTGTGGATTCCCTTAATTGGCATATGGGGAGCCATCAGTTATTCCTCGTTGATGGTTCTGAGCAAATACGGGTATGATCAATGTTTACTTGCTAAAGCTGGTTTAAAGTTTCGATTCAAGACCTAGGATTTTGGAAGAAATTGAAAGAGCTACAAATTAAGTAGGATCAAACCTTGAGCTTGCAATCAGGAACCTTTTTCAACCATTCCCCCTCGAAAACGTATATCTAGTGGCCCCTAAAAAGAAGCAAAATCTCTATGTCAGTGCAATTCAAGGGAAAGAGGAAAGTCCTAGATGATGTAGTCGAGCTAACAGAAAAGATACGTGATTTAGAGATGCGCCTGAGAGGAAAAGATGAAGAGGTCAAACGACAACGAGAGCAGCATCAGGCATATGTAAAGGAAAAGGAGGAAAAAATCATGAGACAATGGCAACAACACCGGTTAGACATGAAGAGAAGAGAGGACGAACTAAGAATACAGTTAGAACGACGTCAACGAGAAAGATTTGACTTGTTCGCTGAGATTTAGAGGTTGGAGGCGGATCCGAGTATGCAGTCTAATGAACTCCAAAAAGCACGAGAACAAGAGCAAACTTGGAGGAGGGTGTCTAATGAGAAAACTGCTAAAATAGAGGTGCTGAAGAAGGGAATTTGTCGTCTGACTAAAGAATTAAAGACAAAAGAAGAGCAAAACAAAGAGGTGAAGAAAGAATTTATGGAGCTGGCGGAGCGTTTTACCATGGTGGAATAAATGGCAATAAGCTGACAAGAGGTGTTTACAGCAATGCACAGGGAAGGTCAGGTTTTTTCTCAGCAAGCCGAAGACATATGTGAACAGATTGAAGAACTCAAAAAATAATCTACCCTTTTTGCGACTAGGAAAAAGCATACAATGAAACTTCTAGAGGTGGCTCAGGCACATTACCAAAAGTTCATCAAGCTCATGAGGAGGAGGAAGAAGAACGGCGAGTAGAGATTTGCCCTATGGCAATAGGATCGATTAGGATTTTCTTCAAGTATGAATGAAAAATGAAAAAAAACTTTGTAAGCCGAACAAGTTTTCGAACCTTTTATGAAAGAAAATGTTTATATTCAAGTATATTTACGACAATGTGCCCTAATTTCAATCATTCATTCATTCATCCATTCGTTCACTCATTCACTCATTTGTTTATTAAGAAAAATTATTTTAAAAGAAATAACATTTTTATGAAAAATCCAAATAATTTTATAACTTTGGAAATAAATGTCATTTGAAAAAGGACCAAAGATAGCTCACCGGTATAACACCCGCTCAAAACCCAAGGAGATGAGGGAAGAAGAAATAGCATGCATAGCCAAACTGGAGGAACAGATGAAAAGGATGATAGAAATGATGACTACAATGGTCAAAGGTAAGGCCAAGGTAGTAGAAGAAAGCGACACTTTGAACAATCCAATCCATTTTTATGGTGATATAGGGGTATATCATGAAGATTTACTGCTTCAAGCGGCAGGTGTGACCATTCAAATCCCAAGAGTAAATGAGTTTCCTGCAAGTGAGGAGCCGAGAGAAGTGGATAAGGGAAAGTCAATTATGGATGAAGAAGCTCATAAATTTAGTATAATTGAGGAACATTTGAAAGCCATTGAAGGATTAGACACTTTCGGATCGGTAGAAGTAAAAGGCCTGTGTCTGGTACCTGATGTGGTCGTCTCACCAAAATTTAAAGTTTTGACTTTGAAATATACAACAATAGTAGTTGCCCCATTACTTACATCGCCATGTACTGTAGGAAAATGGCTGCTTACTCTAAAGATGAGAAACTGCTAATGCACATATTTCAAGAGAGTCTGACAGGATCTGTGGCTCGCTGGTATGTAAAATTAGACAGGAGTTGAATTTGAACTTGGGGAAAGCTTGTACGGGAATTTATTGCTTAATAAACATATTGTAGACATGGCCCCAGACCACCTAACTCTGCAGAAGATGGAAAAGAAGTAAAATGATAGCTTTAAGGAATACGCACAACGATGGAGGGACCTAGCATCGCAAGTACAACCCCCGCTCATTGAAAAGGAGACCATTATTCTGTTCGATTGTAAATGCTACTAATACTTCACCGTTTATGTATCATCCATTGGTACCCGTTACAAATCCCCCCATGTTAACTATGCCAACCCGGTCCCTACAGACCCAAGCTCCAGTAAGGTTGCCACAGGAGAGGCATGTGTTTGGTCCAATTCCCATCTCCTACGCGAAGCTTTTTCTGATTCTAGTAGAGAGGCACCTCCTTGTACCTACACACAAGGAACCAATGCAACTGCCATTTCCAAAGTGGTATGATACCAACGCTCAATGTGAGCATCACTCTGGCAATCCAGGTCATACCATCGAGAATTGCTTAGCATTAAAATATAAGGTGCAAGATCTTATAATGGCAAGAAAGATAAATTTCTAGAGAGAATACACTAGATGTTAACACAAATCCATTACCAAACCACAATCGAATAGTTAATGTTATAACTAAAGAAAAGAGCCTTCAAAGTAGAAAAGTGGAAGAAATCACAACCCCACTTGAACGACTCTTTGACATATTGAGAAAGTCAAATCTAATTCACGCCGTGCCACCCAAGTCTGTAATGGGAATTGATATGGATCAAACCTAAAAATTCCACCGAGAAGCTCGAGGACACTCTATCCAACTTTGCCCAACGTTTAGGGAACATATATCTTGGACTCTTTCTAGCTAGAGATACAAGAGGGTGTTAAGACCAATGAGATAAATACGTTAGTTACGAAACTTGCCACTATCATATATGGAAGGAAATCTCCTATTGAAAAAGAGTCTACCTCAAAGGCCGTACAGTAACACCCCTAACCCGTATCAATCGCCGGAATAGGGTTAAAGACGTTATCGGACAGATCGAAAACTTTTACAGATATTTCATACAATCATTCATTAATCACAATCAAAGTGTCCCTTTTATAGGTCAACAAGACCTTAATCCTGCTTTATAATAAGGTCGGGACTAAACCGAACACATATGAAAGTTCTCGAAAATTTAAAACTTTTCTATATTACAGAGGTCACACGCCCGCGTGGGCAGGCCGTGTGTCTCCCACGGCTACTAGACACACCCATGTGTCCTGGCCGTGCCAAATCAGAGCATGCATACTGATTATCCACATGACCACTAGACACGCCCGTGTGCCATGGCTGTGTAACATTAGGCTAGCTACTGACTTAACCACACGGCTATCAGGCACGCCCATGTACCATGGCCATGTAAAGTTAGGCTAGCTACTGACTTAACCATACAGCTACCAGGCATGCCCGTGTGCCATAGCCGTGTAGGCAAAATAGGCCATTTGCAAGGCCATAGTGCCACCTACATTAAGGTTATACCTATAAACAATATACCAATTCTTATCATACACAATTGACAATTAAAGACATACCAAATAATCAACAAGTCTCCACATTCCATTTCATTTCCATTCATGCCAATTTACACAACTAAAACACATGCATATATTCAAGCATGATTCATCCACATTTACCTTTCTTTTAACCATTTCTTTGATCACTCAAACATATTCATAATGCATTCATATGCTTACCACAGCCTTGACCATTTCATTTGCTATCAAACCATACCAAATCAAGCATCATATATCATAATCACTCATGCATATCATCAACATTTATCTAGCCACATCTCATGGCTATTTATACACATTTCAAACATAATCCAAAATGACTAGCCTATACATGCGATATTTAGCTATATACATATTTCAAAGGTACCAAAACAAGTTTGAGTACTGTGATGATGATACTCGACAATCCCCGAGCCTTCAGTAGCTTTGACGATCTATAAAATAGAGCAAACACACACAGAGTAAGCTTTCAAAAGCTTAGTAAGCCATATACAAATAAACTTAGCATAAAATGCACATAACTATATTGATACAATGACAATAATGGTTCTCATAGCATATACATCTCATATAAAGTTTGGCTTATTTGCTTAGCCATATCTTACCACATTTTTCAACTCAAATATCACTTATACACATATCTCATTAATCATATCTTCACATATCATTCCACCATTTCATTGCACATATTTATCTTAGTAAGAACATATAAGCACTTACCTTTTATACACACTTAGTGTACATAACCAGCGTACCTGAAACAGAAATACAAATCACATAATCGCTCGTATCTCGGACTTTGCCCATTGAACCGTTCGAAACTAAATAGGATATTCAGATTGCTCGGAATAATCGTACAATGCCAACGTCCCAGACGTGGTCTTACATTTAGTCAGATATTGATGCCACTGTCCCAGATAGGGTCTTACACGAATCATTACGATGCCAATGTCCCGGACATGGTCTTACACATAAGTCTCATATCGATGCCATCGTCCCAGACGTGGTCTTACACGAAATCTCAAATCAACGCCAACGTCCTAGACGTAGTCTTACATGATATCACACAACAGACACCTATGTCATGACAAAGACTACCCTATCTATTCCTAGGTTCAAACGGGACTTCTCAGACGTTGACACTATGTCAATTCTATCTCGGAATTCATGTATACATCATCTCATAAGCATTCATTCTTATCAATAGTCATATAAACATATATAATTCAATACAAATACATTTATTTGTGTATCGACTTACCTTGGATTCGGATATTCGTTCGGACTCAATTATTCAACTACTTTCGCTTTTCCGCGATCTAAGTCTGCTTTCTTCGGTTCTTGATCCATACATAATCAAATTCAACCTTTTATTTACCAACACATTCAATTCAATCCAAAATCACAATTTAGGGAAATTTGCAAATTAGCCCTTATATTTTCACATTTGAACAATTTAGTCCCTAATTCACAAAATCACAAAATACACCAAATTTGCTTTTACCCATGTTTAACTGAATACACACTATGCTCATATCAATCCATACATTTCATTTATTTTACAATTTTGTCCCTCAAAATGCTATTTTCACAATTTAGCCCTAATTAGCTAAATTCATCAAAAATTCAAAAAAAAAAAAAACATGTTCATTAAACACATATCTTTCATTTAACACCGAAACTCATCACAAAGCTCACCATTTCATCAATGGCACATCTCACAAACATCATCAATTCTTCAAATTAAGACATGGGTTTTAAAGCTTACAAAGCAACTATTTCAAAAACGTAGAAATTATCAAAAATCGAAGTCAAAACTTACCTCAAATTTGCTTGCACATAGTCGAAACCTAGCTTAGATATTTCTTCTTCTTCTTTGCTAATTTCGGCACAAAAGATGATAACTATCATCTTTCTTATGTTTGTTTTATTTAATATTCATACTAATGCCAGTTTACCATATTAACCTTGATATAAAACATACATAACTCATAAAATAAATGGCATAACCGTCCAAAGTCTTCCACTATCCTTATTAATGGCATAATTGCCTCATAAGGCCTCTACACTTAAAAGCCACATCAAATAGGCACTTAATCAATTAGAAGGCCACTTTTACATTTTATGCAATTTAGTCCTTTTTTCAAATTAAGCATACAAACAGACAAATTTTCATACGAAACTTTCACACATACTAATTCACATATCATAACAAAAAATAATATTAAAATATTATTCAAACTCGGATTTGTGGCCCAAAACCACTGTTCCGACTAGGGTCTAAACCGGACTGTTACACGTACAGGATGATGTGTTGGTCATCAGGGTTCTCGGCCCTTTTAAGTATGGAGGTAACCAACGAGTTCCTTAGAGATATGATTACGAGGTGGTTGGATCTGATGCCTCGAACATCTCAAGACTCGGTGGCATAACTCGAAAAGGGTGTTGTTACAAGCCAAACATAGAGGGGAAAGAACTTTGTGGTAAAGAAGTGATTTTAGAAAATCAACCAGAAATTGGCGATGAAGAAGCTGATAAGGAAACAAGAGAGGACCAAAAGGGAGAAGTCGAGAATGATGAAGTTAACGAATTTTTGTGTCTGATAAAGTATAGTGAGTATAGCGTGGTTGAGTAGTTGAACAAAACACCAGCAAGAATTCTCTACTGTCACTCCTTTTGAACTTGGAGCCACATAGGGAGGCTCTTGTACAAGTTCTAAAACAAACTTATGTTGCTCACAACGTGTCAGTGGATAATGTCAGTCACTTAGCATGGAGCATTTTGACCCCAAATTACATATCTTTCAATGATGATGAAATACGCCCAGATGGAAGAAGAAGCACCAAGGGACTACACATATTAGTAAAGTTAAAGCCTATTCCGTGGCTAAGGTCCAGATCAAAAATGGGTCATCGATCAATGTCCTGCCTTTGTCAACATTGTCCAAGCAGCCCGTGGACACCTTATACATGTTATCGAGCCCTTAAGTGGTGCGAGATTTTTATGGCACCAAAAGAAGCGTGATTGGCGAAATAAAGATTCCCTTATTGGTAAAAGTTGTTAATTTCCTTATTCACTTTCATGTGATGGATAAAACGCCTTCTTACAGTATGTTGTTGGCACCCCTTGGATTCATTTGGCTAGGGTGGTACCATGTCCTTGCACCAATGATTGAAATTTGTAGTCGATCAGAATTTTTGCATCGTGTATGGTGAAGAGGAGCTGTTGGTAGCTAGCTTTCCAAATTCTCCTTTCATAGAAGAGGATGATGATGCAATAGAGAGTTCTTTCCAGACCTTTGAGGTGGATACTACATCTTATGTGGCAGAGGGAATGTGAACCCCTAAGCCTCATGTGCCAGAAACAACGAACATGTTGTTTGCCCAAACAGTAGGGAAGGGTTAACAAATCCACTTAGGTTTTGGAAAATACCTACAAGGTATCTTAGAACCTATTTTTGTTCCCACTCAGAAGGATATAAGAGGGTTAGGATATAAGCCTATGAGGGAGGATGTCGAGAGGCTGTGTAAAGAGCGGAGAGCAAAGCGGTTGGCCCGCATGGCTGGAAAGTAGGTAGTGGAACCTCCTTTTATTTGTCTTCCACTATCTGAAACCTTTTACTCAATGGGATTCGAGCACCAAGAAAGGCCCCCAGTCAACTTAATGATTAATAGAGATATAGTGGATCTAAACATGATTGGTGATAGTGTGCCGATGTTAAGAGACTCGGTTCTCTACGACCCTTCCACCTTAGACAGTTGGCAGCTCATATCATTACCTGTTATCCTTGAGTCATCTGAGATGTAATTGTTTTTAAAAGTTTTTATATCAAAGTTTAATATCGTTCAGTTAATTTAATTTCCTTCAAAAATCCATGTAAAACAGTTTTCTCTTTCATGAAATCAGATTTGGATCATGTCCCTAATCACTTTTATTCATTCAGTCGTTTTCATTCATATACTAATATACATACTCATTATTATTTCAGGGATATACCTCATGAATTGATAAATGATCCAAATGACATCTTTGAATCAAATTCTCATAATTATGTTCGCTATAATAATTATGGAATGGAAGAGGAAGAAGTTATACTAGATGAGTTTTTGAGTCTAGTTGAACAAGAAAAGAAGCTTATAGAACCCTACTTGGATGGAACAAATTTAATCAATCTGGGTGATGATGAGGCAAGAAAGGAAATTAGGATTGGAACCACTCTCATGCCAGAGTAAAGTCAATTGTGAAGGATCTACTTATTGAGTTCTTAGATGTGTTTGCATGGTCATACCAAGATATATCAGGTTTGGACACCAATATCGTGGAACACAGGCTACCTTTGTCACACATGGCTGAGTTACACGCCTATGTCTCAGGCCGTATGGACATGAAATTGGCCAAAATCAACCCATTTCCAACCTCAAATTATGCAACCACCTAAAAGCATTTTGTGCACCTAATCAAGGCATCAAAACAGGATCAAAACCTACATGAATGGACCAATTCAATAGCCTAAAATCATTCAACCAATATGCCATACAAGGCACCTCAAATGCAAAATATTCAAACTTACCTAAACACGAATACTTTACCATATTTCAAACATACAAAACTAGTTCAAAAACACCTCAAAGCATACCATATCTTTGCCATATTGAAACCAATTCATCACATACAATTTTGGCCATTCAAACATGCATCACAAGTACCCAAAATGACATAGTTGGCAAACATTAAAAGGTACCAAATCCAAACAACTTATACATGCCATAATCGTCAACTAACATTCAACTAAATATCAACACAAGTCCACCTATACATGCCATTATAACCTTGGCCAAAGCATCAAAAACTACCAATATATTTGCTGGATAGTGTAATAGATCTCCGATGAGCTTCCAAACCAATCGAGCTTCTGGTTATCTATAAAACATAGGAAAGAAAATTACGTAAGCACACAATGCTTAGTAAGTTCCTAAAATATGAACATAACTTACCATTTCAATACATAACATTAAGATTAAGCATAATATAATCCAACCACAAGCATGGCATAAGCCTAAGCACCATCAACAACACATGTTAGTGCATTCAAACATAATTTACTTGAATTTACATAAGGTAAGCCATTATACATGAACATGCTTCATTTGAATTCTTCATTTTCATTAACATAAGCATACTTCCATTGAAGCTTACCATTTCAATCCTTTTCAGATTTACATGATATAGTCCATTTGAACACTTACCGATACTTTCCTTTTCATGCTCGTTGAACCAATTAGAATATCATTGGATACTAGGGAAAGCTCACACAAAGTGTGCTAAACATATAACTGTAACCTTTCCTTTTACATCATTGCTCACACGAGCTGTGAAATGGACTTGCTCACACGAGCTGTGGGTCGGAATGTAAGCTACACGATACTGCTCATATGAGCTGTGGAGTATCCACAACAAATGCAGGACCTCGGTCATCGGTAAGACATTCAAGACTAGCACTCGAAACATGAAAACCCTAATGACATGTCATTTGTATCCTACGAATTCCTAAGGTTCAAACGGGGCTCGATAACCGTCATGGCATTGTTGGATATTCATTGTTCAATTATGTGACAATTAACATAATAACATATAATGGAAAATAGCATTAGAAACAATGCTTATTCATACGAACTTACCTCGACGATTAAAGCGTAAAAACGAAGTCAATTAATCTGAGGCTTTAGCTTTTCCCCGATCTAAATCCGTACGAGGTCTATCTTGATCTAAATAGATAAATTCAATCCATTTAATACTTCTATTATTCAATTCAGTCCATATTTCATATTTTTACAAAATTACTCTTTTACCCTAACATTTTAACTTTTTACAATTTAATCCTTAAGCTCATAAATTGAAATTTAAACATTTTCATCATTTTCTCATGCTAGACAAATTCTCTAAGGACCTAAATCAATCCATACAAACCATCATTTCATAAATTTACGATGAAATTTTACCTTTTTTACTAATAAGTCCCTAAATGTTATTTTCATCAAAAATCACTTTACAAAACTTGTTTATTTATTAACAAGAACTCATAATCTACCATCAAACATCAAGAATCATGCAACAAAATTCATGGAAAAACCTTAAACCTTTAACAGTTTTACAAATTGACCCCAGGCTAGCTAGATTAAGCTACAACGATCCCGAAAACATAAAAATCATTAAAAACAAGCTCAAAAATCACTTACATGCTAAGGAAAAGATTGACCGAATGAAGAACCCTAAAATGACTTCTTTCTCTTCAATATTTCGGAGGAGAAGATTAACTAAAAAGATGATACAACTATTTTCTTTAATTTTGTTTTATGATAATTTTTCTAATTACCATATTAACCTTGGGTTTTAACATTAAAATTACTTAATCTTATGTCCATCTTTTTCCATAACATTATAAATGGCCTAATTACCATCAAGTCCTCCCACTTTTAAGTTTCATATCTGTTTAACCCTTTTAACAAATGGAACTCCATTTTTGCACCTTTTACAATTTAGTCCTTTTTACGTAATTAAACATGCAAACGTCAAAATTTCTTAACGAATTTTTTTTACTACCTTACTAACATTCCATAGACATTAAAATAATAAAATAATAATTTACTCGTCGAATTTGTGGTCCCAAAACCACTATTTCGATTTCACTGAAAGCAGGTTGTTACAATCCCAACCTAAATCTAGAGATTCAATTCGATCTTCTACCTACGCATTTAAAACACATGTTAAGCTTGTGAAAGCTTAGTAAGTACCTCAGGAATCCAAATCTCATTTTTACCTTGATTTCTATATATTAAAAACATTATTACTATTACAATTCCTAAATATATCATAATAATCAACAGTGCATTTTATCAAATAACAGATCATTCTGTATTTATAAGATTCATTATTACCATAATTCACTACTTTTATCTTTTTTCATGGATTGACAGGAACAGAAATTTTACCAATCTAATTCACTACATGATCACTTCACGATTTAACAGAAATTGTTATTAGAACCCTTTACTTGTCATCTTATTGTGTAACAATAATTTTTCATCAGAACTTGCTTACCATAGCTTTGAATTTTATCATTATCTTTTATTATTCAACAGAGGCCCAACATAGACTTATCAGAATGCATAGAATATATGAGAATAGTATAGTATGCACCAAAGTGCAAATATAGAATAGTAAAGCATCGAAGTGCGTATTTAGAACAGAGAGCATGCTAAATTTTTCTTAATGGCATGCCATCTATATCCTATTAGTTCTCGTCTCATCTACTCGGGCAATTATATCATAATCAATTTCATTTCCTTATTTCAGAACAGAATTTAAATACTTTGGACTTATTTCAATTTAGTCCACATTGTAACAATTCAAAAAGAGAATTTCCAACTTTCTTTAACACATTTAAAATATCTCACTACTTAATAAAAATTTCATAATTCACTATTAAATGTTACCATATTTCTCATATGTCACTATTGCTTATTTTGCAATTTATTCATTTTTTTTTCTTTTTCATAATTATTTCATTTCACTAAAATAATTCAAATAATAAATATAATTTAATAACTATTATAATTCAAATAATAAATATAATTTAATAACTATTTCTATCATTCACTATTTTTTGTAATTCAATCTCACTCTCAATTTTCATACATATATTATTTCATCACACTTTCTTACACATTCTATTTATCCATATTGTATTTCACAATTTAACTACAATTTTACACTTTTTTTCAATTTAATCTTTATCTCTCCACAACTTAAAGAACAGTTGTAATTTGAATTAAAATAATCATGAAAATTTTGCATAATTTGAATTACAATAATCATGAAAATTTTGCATTCTCTACTACCTTCTTCACTTATCAAATATTTTATTGTAAACTTTCATAACTTTTCATTTTAGTCCCTTTTTGTCATAAAAGTTCAATAGTCACTAATTAATCATATCAAATCAATTTTATTTCTAGTTACACTTTAATCACATAATTTATCTCAATATCTTGTTTCATATGTCAATTTTTTTTATATATTTTACTTCTATTATTTCATCCACATATTTTCTCAACTTTGGCAATTTAGTCCTTATCATCATTAAAATTCCATATTTTTTCACAATTTCACTTTTACAATACTTTATGCAGATTTCATCATCTCATAACACATTCATTAAAATTTTATCATATTTTCCTTATTTACATATTAAATTGATTTACAGTTTATTTTACTAATTTACCACAAAACTTCGCTAAGTTTACATTTTTAATCCTTAAATAACAAGAGAATTCATGGGTTCTTACCTTTTTCCAACTTCAAATCACTTGCTCTTCCTTTTTCCTCATCACTTGATTCATTTTCTCAATATATTTCTTCATCAACATGGCAAAAACATAAAACTTTCTATAAGTAAACTTTACTTTAACATCATTTCCATACTTTTCTAACAATATGAAACTTGAAAATAATATAAAACCTTAATATTCATACCTTGTTCTCTTGGAATCAAGTTTTAGCTTGATTTTCTCTCTCTCCAACTTCTATTTTCTTGAATCTAAATTGATATTCTTACTCTCCATAGTCTCCTTATCATTTTTCTCTCTTCGTGATTATGAAAATTCCTTTGATTTCTAGGTAAAAACAATAGATTTTTGTATAAAATGACCAAATTGTAAAGAAAGCAAAACTTTCTTTCTTCTCTTTTTCATGGACATTGGAAGCCTTGGTGAAAGATGGAAAACTTTCTTCATCTTTCTTTCTTTTTATACCAATTTTAATTAAATAAAATATTAATAAATATCTTATAATAAAATAATAAAATACTCAACCAATCATGTTTCAACACTTTTCTTCCTTAATTATTACATCATATAATTATTTAATTTGGGTAATTATCATTTTACCCTTCATGTTTCTTCAAAGTTCCATCCTTGAATCATTACTCACTTTTGGTAAAATTGTGATTTAGTCCCTTGTATTTCTCCACTTATTCAATTTGGTCTCTACACACCAATTTCATGTCATAAGAAATTGGGTTATTTTCACTTTTTGGTCCTTAAATTTTCTCATATTTATGCTTCAACCCCTTAAATTTTGAATTATTTTACTTGAACCTCAAAACTTTTTACATATTTATGCCTTAGTCCTTACTTTAATTTAGTATACCAGAACATACTTCTCAATTCAACTTTCTTTGATACTCCTCAACTTTTTTTGATACTTTAGGTGAAAGGGTCACAAAGAAAAGCAAAGGTGCAAAATCACCAAATTACGCAATGTGTAAAACATTGAGGTTTATTTTTTAGAAGCATGACTAAATTAATGCAAAATATAAATGGTGAGGGTTAAAGTTGTTATAATGCCAATTTTAAAAGCTATCATATAATCTTTCCATTGGCCATTTAATAAGCGGTGAGCAAAAAATAAGTAAATAGTCAAAAGAAACTTACTAATAGTTGGGCAACTACTAGTGTAGTTTACCTATGAATATTTTATATTTTTTGAATTTTCAATAAATTTTACAATTTAAAAAGAAAAAAAAATCACTTAATCAATTACACTTAAACAAGTTGAAAAATAAGAATATTTGTCTAGTCCAATAATTTGTACTCAATTGTAATTCTAAAATGCATTTAAATTAGTTATAAAATATATAAAAATTTTATATATTTTTATATTCGATGAATTCTTAACCTAAACTGAGTCAAAATTTATTATTTAATTTTCAAGGTAAAGTATAAAAATGATCATTAAACTATTGCTCGCGTTTTATTTTGGTCACTGAATTTTTAATATTTTTTATTTAGTCACTAAATTATTCGAAATCAAAAATTTTTGGTCACAAAAACGTTAACAGTCGCTTGAAATTTGATGAAAGTGCTGACGTGGGCTTTTTTATTGGTCTAGTAACAAATAAAGCCTTCTAATGTTTACACATTTTATCAATTTGATCCTAAATATAACAAATTTAACAAATTTAACCTTCAATATTTACAAAGTTTTTGAATTTAGCCTTAAATTATATATATTTCAAAATTTGAGTAAACTAATGTCGAACATATACCCGTATCCAACCCTCACCTCAAGCCGAAGTAGCCTAAGCTAGGGGTGAGCAAAACTCGATTCGACTCGAAAAAATCGAAAAAAAATTCGAATTTCGAGTTAAACGAATCGAGTTATTCGAGTCAACTCGATTTTTTTTCAAATTTCGAGTTCGAATCGAGTTCAGTTTTCGGATTCGAATAACTCGAATAATTCGAATATCAAACTATAATATTTTACATTTTTACCCCAAACTCCCAAACCTTTTTACTTTTCCCTCAAAACTTTTACTCCTTCCCACTTTCCCCCCAAAACTTTTACTCCCCTCCCATCCCAACCTTCCAATCTACCCAAAATACATTTCCTACCAAAATTTTACTCTCTCATTTACTTTTTCTCAAAATTTTACTCCCAAAAACCCTCAAAACTTTTTATTTTCCCCCAAAATTTTTACTCCCTCCCACTTTTCCCCTAAAACTTTTACTCCCTTCCTATCTCACCTCCCATCTACCCCAAACCCATCCCCCCTCCAATTTTTTTTAATATTTTCCCTTCAAAATTTTACTCCCCCTATTTATTTTCCCTCAAACTTTTATTCTCCAAAACTTTTTATTTCCCCCCTAAACTTTTACTTCTCACCCTTTACTCTCAAATAAAAAATCAAAATTATCCAAAAAAAAATCACTAAACATAAATAGTAATAATTTTATTTATATCTACTATTTATATTATTAAATTAAATTTTACATTTTATATTATTTATATTATTGAATTGTTTAGTCATATTGAATATTTATATTAAAATTGAATTATTAATTATACCATAAAATATTCGTGTTAAAATTTTATATTGGTATCAATTTCACATTTTATCTTTAAAATAATTTTATTAAAAAATCACAATTTTACATTTAATATATTTTTTAATTCCAAAATACATAGTGACAAGAATCTGAAGATAATTGAAAGAACTAAACAAACAAAGAAGCTAACCCGTATGTAAAAGATTAATAAATAAATTATTTGGTGTGAAAGTTAATAAAAAAATTTGGTTAAGGTGGACAAATTTTATTAC
Source organism: Gossypium bickii (assembly GCA_025503065.1). Lineage (NCBI taxonomy): Eukaryota > Viridiplantae > Streptophyta > Magnoliopsida > Malvales > Malvaceae > Gossypium > Gossypium bickii. Next base: position 49,282,814 of record CP106718.1, on the reverse strand, counting down.
GATAGGTGACAATGATTACAAGGACCCAAAATTATTTTTTAAAATTTAACTCGAACAAATATATTCGATTCGATTCGATTCGATTCGAATTCCATCTCACTCGACTCGATTCGAGAAAATTTCAAATAAAATTAGGATGATAAAATATGATTCGTCAACTCGATTAACTCAAAATTTTTTCATTCAATTCGATTCGATTCGATCGAACGCTCACCCCTAGCCTAAGCTAAACAATGGAAGGAAAAAAATGTGAAATATACAGTGAAACAAACCAAGGAAAAATAAGAGGAATGAGATTTAGTACCTTGCTAAAGAGCAACATTTTTGCATAATTGGTCCATCTAAAAGTTCTAAAATCGAAAGACTATCCGCACACTTTGGACCCAAATAAGAGAAACTTCCAGGGAAACAAATAATTTTTTCCCTCGCTAAAAGTGCTTCAAAATTAAATAAACCCCCAAATATTATTTTTATATATACATGAATACCTATATTAAATTACATTTTTGCTTTTTTAAGGAGGATATAAACTATAAATTATAATGCAATTATCAAAAATTAAATTGATATTTTTGATAAAAATGAGAAAATTAATACTAAAAAATGCACAAATAATTAAATCAAATTCAATTGTGAATGTTGAAAGTTCTTTGTAGGGTTGACCAATGAAGCAAATCATAAAATTTCATTAAAAATTCAAATTAAATTATACTAAAAAAACCCAAAAATATTTTATATATATATATATACCTATGTTAATTTACATTTTTGCTTCTTTAAAGTTGAATATAAACTATAAAGTATAATGTAATTATCAAAAACTAAAATGATATTTTTGATAAAAATAAGTATATTAATAACGCTTTTCTAATTTCAATTAAATTCATTTTTTTTAAAATACGCAAATAACTAAGGGTGGGTTTAGATGGGTGACTGAGTGCAATGCGGTGCATTTAGTTTACTTTTTGTCTCACGCTACAATACCGCTACAGTATCTAATCTCACCGCCACCGCTGTTTTTACATTAACCGCAGGTAAACGTACCGCCCATCCAAACCCACCCTAAATCAAAATTAAATCGTGGTTGTTGAAAGTTCTTTTTAATTTATTGAATTCGATTTTATTTTAATTTTGGATTGAGCAATGAAGGAAATCCTACAATAATTACAAATTTCATTAAAAAATTAAATTATACTAAAAAGGAAGGTATTGTATTTTACTTTGACGAGGCGAGAACAAGTGGAGAAATTGAAGGCGAGATCATTGATGGAGGTCATTTGGGCTGTGGTGATTTGGACTGAGTTGGATGCTACCATGGCTGACTCGGCGCTTAACTGTACCATTGAAGGGTTACATGACTTGATCTGATTGGACAAAAAGGGAATAAATTATAGAATTCTTAAAAATAAAAAAGGAATAAATCATTTTAGAGGACTCAAAAGAAAGTTTTGTAAATACTGATTGCTAAATTTATTGGAATTTTAGAATTTGAACTAAGGGTCTGTTTGATAGGGGGAAAATGTTTTCCGGAAAACATTTTCCCCATTTTCCAGTGTTTGTTTGAATGGAAAATGAATTCCCAAGGAAAATATTTTCCAAAACACGGGTAAAATCCTTTCTTATTTTTGGAAAACGTCTTACCTATTTCTTTTCCGTAAGACATTTTCCTGATCTTTCCCTTCATCCAGGTAAGTCTTTCTCCCTTCTTCCCTTCTCCTTCTTTCTTTCTCATCCAACAAATCTAATTTCGGTTTTTTTCCTCCTTCCTTCATTCTTTTTCCTTCCTTCCATCGCAGTTCAAGATGTTGGGAGGATGTTAACCCACTTGCACTTGAACTTGCACTTGCACTTGCACGGACCCTTCTTTTAAAGTCTCCCACGTCAAGAATCAACCAAGCCAAGCAAAGCACAACGCAACCCACTTAGCTACTACAACGCTTACCCAAACTTACCAAACCTCAAATAAACAGTTTACAGGTAATTTTTCTTTCTTCAGATCTCATCTTCTATTTTTTTCATTCTTTTTTTTTGTGTCACTTTTTCTTTCAATTCTTGTCTTTACTATTTTTATTTTGCTTTTGTTCCTTTTCGTTATTTTTTTTGGGTCGTTAGGTTTCAGTTTCCATGTGCGTTTTATGGAATATGGTTTTTAATTGATGGGAACTCCAAATTGGGAGTGTTTTAAGATGGGTTTCTACTATTGTCTCTTTTTGTAACATCCTTAATTAGGGGTCTTTTCCAATTTTATTATTTTCATGTGTTTGCCTGGTAAAATGCTTAGGTATTGGTTGTTTGACATATTCTTGGGTCTGGTCGTAAACCTGGGCTAAGACTGAATTAGGGCTGAAATTTTCTTTTGATGCCTAAGAGGAAAAGGCTTAGTAAGGAAGCTTTAAATAAAATTTCGGTACGAAACATGCCACAAGGAAGCACCTGGTAGAGTGGCTTGAGGCGCTAGGGTGCAAAGGGGTTCAGGAGGTAAGGGGTTCGAGTCTGGGTTATAGCATGGGAGTGTTTTAATTTTTGCGTTAAGAAGGGGTTCGGGCTAGGAAGGTTTAAAGAATAATTTTGTCAGAATTATGACATGAAATTAGGCCTGGCAAAGTGGCTTGGGAGCGCCACTAGGGGGCCTTAGTGCAAGGACGCGGGTTCGAGTCACGTTGGGAGCAAAGGAGGTTTATTTTGTTTTTGGCGTTGAAACGAGGAAGTGCCTAAAAGGATTTTGTGGCGGGTTTATGTCACAAATGGATGCCTTGGCCGAGTGGCTAGAGGCACTAAAGGAGGGCTGCAGCGCGAGGTCTCACGTTCGAGACCTGATGGAGGCGCATGGCGTTTTTATTTTTGTTTTAGCATTGAGACAATGGAGCGAGCGAAGGAGTGCTTAAAGGAAATTGCGATGCATTTATGGCACGAAAGGAGTAGTGGCCGAGTGGCTGGAGGCGTGGGGAGCCTCCAGCAGGTCTGGGGTTCTATACCCAGGAGCAGCAGCATGGGCAATTTAAGTTTTTTTAATTCTGGCGTAGAGGAAGGAAGCCAGTGGCCTGCGCATGGGGTTCCAAAATAGATGAAGTCAAGTATGGGTTAATTTCCTTTATTTTAATTGTTGGAAGATGAGTTTTAAAGGATGGCCAAATTGCTAAATATTGTCTTTATGGGAACATTATTAAATAATGTTGAATTTTTTTTAATTATTTTATGCAATAGTGATTGGTTTTATTGCATGGGAAAAGGAATAAACAAAGTTTTATTTTTTTAATTATGTTTGATATTATCAAAAAAAAAAAAGTGGAGCATGGCCGGCCTTGTATAGCAAAGAGAGCATGGCCAAAATTTTTTTTTTTTTATTTTGCCTTTTTTTCCTTTCCATTGTTCTTGGCTGAATGTGGAGCTCCTTAGGGGCTTGCTTGAACGGTTTTGAGGGCTGTTGGAGGTGCCAAAATTCATGCTTTGTTTTGCTTTTCTTTCCCAGCTTGTCCTAGCCGAATTCTCTCTAGATACATTGCTCAAAATTCTTCAAAATTTTCCTTTAATCTTTTGTGTTACTTGGCCGAACCTTTGGTGTTCATTTAGGTGAAGCAATCGTCGAGGTAAGGGGACGACCAACTCTTGTGGTCTTGAGTTGTAGGCTTTGACCGAATAACAAGCAAGGGCATATCTACTTCTTGGTTTTCTCCAATCGATTTTAAGAGAAAGTAGGTGTCATGGCCGAACGACTTTTGTTTAGTTTTTGGGATTTATGGTTATGGCCGAATGGACTATGACTCATAGTAATGTGCTTAAAGCCGATTGTAGGAAGGAGGGTGGCCTAACGCTGTGGATATTCGGGAGTTGGTGATCGATCTAGGTAAGGTCTCAATATTTGAATCTGTTACTAATTAGTTTAGAAGCTGAAGGCTAACTATGTATGTGATTTCAAGGTGTAGCCGATTACCATTGGAGTGTGTGGGTTCGGGATTTTGATTGGAGACCAAATCTATTAAGGTGAATACTTTTAGTAAGCGACGAATCCTTCGGGATTAATATTGGTAAAACCGAATATGGCCTATGACTAACTTGGATGGTGGCCGAATTTAGGGCAAAGAAATCAAGAGCAGTAGATCGATTCTTCGGGTTTTTCGTTGTTGGGTAGTTCGGGATTCGCTTAGACTTACGTTTAATAGATGTGTAAACTCTTACACACTTTGTTAGTATAGACTGTTATTACGATGATATATTTATATCCTCTCATGTAGTAACTTTGCCTTGTGGGCATAAGCTTGGATTTTGGGTAAGTCCCCTATTACTTGATCTATGATATATGTTGTGTATGCCATCATATGCTGTTAATTGCTATGCTATATACAAATGCATGATATATGGGATCATGATACTTGTTATGTGAGCATAATGATGGTGGGATTGATGAGAGGAGGGAGATGATCTCTATGGACTGTCACCAGTGGTTTGGTACCACACGATGGGTTGGCCCCATCATTTGATATTCGTGACTTCGGTCACCAATGGTTTGGCACCACCAGTGGCTTTGACCACACCGTTGATATAAATTGTGACTAAGTCCCAGTGGTTTGGCACCACCAGTGGTTTGGCACCACATATTGATATTTGTGACTTTGGTCACCAGTGGTTTGGCACCACCAGTGGTTTGGTACCACATGTTAATATTGTGACCTATGGTCATTGTCGTAACCATTTTTTTGAAAAACGGAAAATCGACTTTGGGTTTGAAAATAAGAAATAGGAGTCGCCACCGATCTTTTATTAGGTGTGATCGGATCACCTTTGTTTTGATAAAACATTTTGATTTACTAAAACAAAGCTTTTGGTCTATTAAAAAAAATGGGTTCGGGAGTTGGTTACGTGCGAGGAAGGGTTAGCACCCTCGTCACGCCCAAAATTGGTACCAAATTGATTAACTAATGTCCCAATGTCGAAAGTTTAAAAATTTTGAAAGAATTTAAAAATTTAGATTTCTTTTGGAAATGTTTGTGTTTTCTTAAATTAAATCGAGATTTTCTCGTTTCGAAGAAATAAAGTGTCACATCCAATACTTTAGGACACGATAATTTAAATCCTCGATCCTAAGATCATCCCATAGTTTTCCGGAATTGCAAATCAGGACTTTCTCGTTTCCAAGGGATTAAAATATCACATCCAATACTTTAGGACACGATAATTTAAATCTTCGGATCAGAGATCATCCCGTAGTTTTTTAAAATCAAGATTTTCTCGTTCCAAAAGACTAAAATATCACATCCAATACTTTAGGACACGATAGTTTAAATCTTTGAATCCAAGATTATCCCATAGTTTTCTCAAACTAAAAATCAAGATCTTCTTGCTCCAAAAGAATAAAGTATCACATCCAATACTTTAGGACACGATATTTTAAATCCTTGAATCCAAGATCATCTCGAAGCTATCAATTTACATAAATGACTCGAACGAAAATAATCGTGAAAAATGTCGAAACAAAACAAAGAAATAAAAATAAAATATTAAAAATAAAACAAGAGGAAAAAAAAGGCAAACGATGTCAAAATGATAGGATTAGTAACAATGAGGATAATAAATATCATAATATGAGCACTATTAATAATGATAATGCTAATAATAATAATAATAATAATAATAACAGTAATAGTGATTAGTATACTAATGATAGCAAAATAATGATAATACAAAGTGTGTACAATATAATAATAATAGTAATAATAGTAGTAATAGTAATAATAATATACAGATATGCAATATACTAATATAAATATAGTAACAATAATAATAATAAAGTTAATATATACAAGTAATAATACGACAATAAAAATAATAAAATATAATAGTAATAGCGAATATAATGATAGTAATAATAATAATAGGAAATATATATGCAATATAATAATAATAAAATAATAACATAATAATAATATAATTTACAAAATGACTAAAAGGGATTAAATTGTATTTAGAACGAAAGTTTGGGGTCAGTTCGTAATAACATAAAAGGGAAAGGGGGGTCAGATCGAGATGCACGAAGGGAGAGGGGGACTAAAATGGCTAATAACCTGTTTTATTACGCGTACCATTCAAATGAGGACTAAATTTAAAACAGCGCGAAAGTTCAGGGTTAAAATTGAATTAACGGAAAACCTAATTTTGAAAGCTGAAAATGCGAAAGGACCGAAAGGGGAATTGTCCCATTCAACGAAAACACGCGGACCCTCCAGTTTGCGGGTCGGGTCGCGGGTCGGTGGCTTGAAACGACGTCGTTTTCGAGCCATTGGCCTAGGCCCTAAACGACGCCGTTCGGACCACCCTATAAATGCAAAATTTCCTCCTATTTTTTTCATTTTTTGCTGCGTTTAAAAAAAAAACAAAGGGGGAATTCCCCCTTTTGCTCTGCTAGGGTTCCAGCCTCTAGCCTACGCTGTCCCTCCAAATGCCTCCGGCCGTTGTAAATGTCCACCACGCGTCTGATGGCGAAAACTCGCAAAATAGGTAAGTTTCCTCCCTTTTTTTATTTATTCTTTTATATGTTGTATATACGTATTTTCTTAAAAAAATAAAGTGGATGGGTGTAGATGTTTTCGAAAATAGAAAAATGAAATAGAAAATAAACCTTCGGATCTTGTTTCGTGCTCTCTTCGATTTCCTGTTATGGACTGATGCTGATTTCTGCTACTCGACGTTTGCTTATTTTTTGAAGTATTCTGTGCGTATTGATTAAAATAAAAAAAAACAACCTCTATTACATTGATTTCTCTAGGCTTTATAGCCGATAAAGAAAAGAATACACTCTTCTTTAGTATCTTATTGTTTTGCTCCATATATCTCTGTTTTTGTTGTTTCTCTGTCTGTTGTGCTCTTTTGGCAGGTGATGGGCGAGGAGTGAGACGTGCGAAGTGGAAGACAATGGCGTACGGGCTGTTCGACCGAGGCTCGAGTCTTTCAAGAGTCGGCGAGATTAGAGGCGTCGCGGCGGGGACGATCGCTGGGAGTTGGAGCGGCGCGCGTGTGGTCGAGAAGGTCGCGCGTGGGATGCACGCGGTAACTGGAGGGTCACGCGCGGGGCGTGGCTGAAGAGTGTGGGGGCGGCTAGTGGGGAAGGAACCCTAGGGTTCCTGATTGTTAAAATTTTGGGCCATTGTAATCGGGCTGCTCGTTTGGGTTTGGTCAATTTGTAAAAAGGGGTAATGGATTTTTCTTGCAAATGGACATTTTAAGGATCATTTTTACGGACTTTTTAATTTACTTTTTATTTCATTTGGGCACTGGTTTTTAGTTTGGCTTTACTTGGGCCCGGTAGAAATTGGGAATTACAGCTGCCCCTCTTTGTTCACTGTCGTGAAACGAGAATAGAGCAAAGACAATAAAAGGACCAATTTACCCGCCAAGCCTTGACTTCTTGATCCGCGTCTTCTTCAAACGACTTCAAACTTCCTGTAACTCTTTGCTCTGGTCCATTCTACTAGGTGTTTAGGGTGATAAGAATTCGAGAAAGAAGAGGTTCGCAACTTTGACCTTCTCACCAAACTTCTCGAAAATATAGTTGGTGATAGGATTCCAGAAAGAAGAGACTCGTTATTTGGATCTTCTTGCTGAAACTTCTCGAAAATATAGTCGGGTGATAGGAATCCAGAAAGAAGAGACCTGTAACTGGGATCTTCTTGCTGAAATTTCTCGAAAATATGGTTAGTGATAGGAATCCAGAAAGAAGAGACACATGAATCGGATCTTCTTGCTTGAAACTTCTCAAAATATAGTCGGGTGATAGGAATCCGAGAAAGAAGAGACACAGAATCGGGATCTTCTTGCTTTGAAATTTCTCGAAAATATGGTTAGTGATAGGAATCCGAAAGAAGAGACACATGAATCGATCTTCTTGCTGCTGAAACTTCTCGAAAATATAGTTGGTGATAGGAATCCAGAAAGAAGAGACCCATTACTTAGATCTTCTTACTGAAACTCCTCAAAAATGTGATTGATCCTCAGTACATTCAGGAAGGAGGGATTAGCAGCTTCGACCTGCTCCATTGGGACGTCAAGGAAATGAATCTGAACTTTTCAATTTGCTTCCTCACTATGTTCAGCCTGCTCTATGGGAGCAGTGTCTGACCTTCAATGCTGCTATGCTATTCTCCGAGGAACCTGTCCTACAGAACGTGCTTACGCTCATGCAAATGATGAGGGTGGTACGATAGAGGTGATTCAAATGCTCCTAACTATATGCGCCATTTACATGAATGCTGAATGTTATGCCAATGATGATTTTTCACAGCGTAAAAATGACTAGGATGTAATGATCAATAAATCGAATGCTCCTAACTGGATGCGTATGAATGCGTGAGAAGGACCCCATTTATGGCGTGGGTTGTCGTTGCTCATAGCGGGATTTTATCACTGATGCACTACGATTATGGCAGATATAGAAAACCCACAGAAATGAGCTTGCCCCGCTGCAGTTTCATTGCCCCTTCCCTTGTACTCTCTGAGATGTAAAGTTCGTACCTCTCACTACCACCTTAGGAGAGTAACACTCCTCTTTTCCTAACCCTCTTGCTGCGACTTTGAGGTGTAGAATCAATAATGGTATTACAACTTCCTTATTTCTCGTTATTTATGAAGGGCATATCACCAACGAGGTGTCTGGTCTTCGTTCAAATAGACGATCACTCGTTATTTTTCAATATTTCTAAACCTTAGGCGGAATGAATTTTGAACAACAGTCATGTTTCAGGTCCTTGTATTACTCAGAGGCTTTCAGAATAATATGTAGGATTCCTTTTATGAAAATATTACCAGTTCCATAATCGTTATTTCAATGTATATGCCTAGGAAGGATTGTAAGGAAGAGATTGACTGGGAGTGTAGCTCGAAACGAAACAAGTTAATCCAAACTGATAAATGCGAACAAGAAAGAAATTTCATTGAATAAGGTAATCACAAATTACAAACTTAAAATGGGTAGAATAGAGATTGGGTGCCCCAGATATCGCAGCCTAAGCTTCTCTGCCTGAGCATTTGGAAGACCGTTTTGAGCTTGACATGTACTTAGGAGATCTTGAGTATTTTGTTGATGCACCAAGACGCAACGTACCCCTTCCTTGTCTATTCAAATGTAGCAGGATTCTTCTCTCCCAATTCAAGCCGCCCTTTTTAGGTTTTCGACTTAAATCCCTTTTGGTCTCAAAGCGCCCTTTGCGGGTTTTCGCCTTGGCCTCTCTCTTTTTTTTTTTTTTTAGGGACAAGTTGTCCTTGGCGGGTTTTCGTCTAAGAAAAGGATCTTTTGACTGCATCTGAATTCACGGGGTTGGGCAAGCTCTTTCCGTCCATTTCCGTTAGAATCAGTGCACCTCCGAAGAAAGCCTTCTTCACCACGTATGGTCCCTCCCAATTCGGCATCCATTTTCCTCTGAAATCCTTCTGTATGGGGAGGATCTTCTTCAATACCAGGTCTCCCTCGTGAAACTCTCTTGGGTGAACTTTTCTGTTATAGGCTCGCATCATGCGTTTTTGATACATCTGACCGTGCTGGATAGCCCTTAGCCTCTTTTCTTCGATTAGGTTCAATTGATCGTATCGAGCCTGAATCCATTCGGCTTCATGCAGCTTTACTTCAGTCAAAACCCGGAGGGAAGGTATTTCCACTTCAATGGGTAGGACTGCCTCCATCCCGTAGACCAGTGAGAAAGGTGTTGCCCCGGTGGAAGTCCTGACGGATGTTCGATAAGCATAAAGTGCAAATGGTAGTTTTTCATGCCAATCCTTGTAAGTCTCTGTCATCTTCCCCACTATTTTCTTGATGTTCTTATTTGCCGCTTCTACTGCCCTATTCATTTTTGGACGATACGGAGATGAGTTATGATGTTTAATGTTGAATTAACGACAAACATCTGCTATCGTGCTGTTGTTCAAATTCAATGCGTTGTCTGATATGATCCTTTCGGGTATCCCATATCGGCAAATAATTTTCTTCTTTAAAAACCGACTAACTGCTGATTTAGTGACGTTAGCGTATGAAGCGGCTTCTACCCATTTCGTGAAGTAATCAATTACTACGAAGATAAATCGGTGTCCGTTTGATGCTTTCGGTGAAATCGGCCCAATAACATCCATGCCCCACATAGAAAAGGGCCATGGGGAAGTCATGACATGCAGGGGGACGGAGGCACGCGAATCTTATCTCCATAGATCTGGCATTTATGACATCTCTTAGCATAGCTGATGCAATCTCCTTCCATGGTGGACCAGTAATATCCAAATCTCATTATTTGCCTGGCCATTGTGAATCCGTTGGCATGCGTTTCGCAAACGCCCTCATGAACTTCTTCTAGGATCATCTTGGCTTCTAGAGCATCGACGCATCTCAACAATACTTGATCTTTTCCCTTCTTGTACAAGATGTCCCCATCCAAAACATATTCAAGGGCCAATCTCCTAAGCGTCCTTTTCTCGTTCTCGGTTGCATGATTTGGGTATTCGCGATTTCTCGCATATCGTAATATATCTTGGTACCAGGGGTGATCGTCCTTTTCTTCTTCTTCTACATTGCAGCAATAAGCTGGGGTTTCGTAAATACTCATTTGAATGGGCTTTACATTTTCTTGCTCATTCGCCTTAATCATGGAAGCTAAAGTAGCCAGAGCATCTGCCATCTGGGTTTTTTTCTCGTGGGAGATAACTAAAGGTGATATCGTCGAACTCCTCGATTAATCCCATGACTACCCTTCGATAGTTGATCAATTTAGGGTCTCTTGTCTCCCACTCGCCCTTTAGTTGGTAGATCACTAATGCGGAATCTCCATATACTTCCAGCGTTTTAACTCTACGTTCTATAGCAGCGTGGAGTCCCATGATGCAGGCTTCGTATTCTGCCATGTTGTTTGTACAATCAAAATCCAATTTGCATGTGAAAGGGTAGTGATCTCCATTTGGGGATACCAAGACTGCCCCAATCCCGTTTCCAATAGCATTTGATACTCTATCGAAATTCAATTTCCAAAGGTCATCTTTTGCAGTATCCTCTTCCGTAGCCGCCACGTACATTAGATCCTCATTAGGAAAATCAAAGTTCAACGGCTCATAATCTTCTAGAGCTCTGCTAGCTAGGAAATCGGCTATCGCGCTCCCTTTTATAGCTTTCTGACTCACATATACAATATCAAATTCAAACAGTAGAATTTGCCATCTAGCCATCCTCCCATTCAAAGCGGTCGCCTCCATCATATACTTTAGAGGGTCCAAATTTGAGATTAGCCAGGTCGTGTGATGTAGCATGTATTGTCTCAATCTCCGAGTTGTCCAAATCAACGCACAGCACAACTTTTCAATTGGCGAATATCTCATCTCGCACTCAGTGAATTTCTTACTGAGGTAGTATATCGCCTTCTCTTTTCTTCCCGAATCATCATGCTGACCTAGCACACATCTCATAGAGTGACCCAGCACCGTCAGATATAGGATTAACGGCTTGTTGGGGCATGGAGGTGACAGTACTGGAGGGTTTGACAAGTATTGTTTAACCCGATCGAAAGCTTCTTGACATTCATCATTCCACACGCCCGGGTTGTGTTTCTTCAAAAGACGAAAGATGGGATCGCATTTCTCAGTCAGCTGCGAAATAAACCGAGTAATGTAATTTAATCTTCCTAGGAAACCTCAAACTTCCTTCTGGGTGCGTGGCGGAGGCAATTCTTGTATGGCCCGGACCTTGTCTGAGTCGATCTCTATCCCCTTCTTGCTGACTACGAAGCCCAACAGTTTGCCAGACCTGGCTCCAAAGGTACATTTATTGGGATTGAGTCTCAATTGGAACTTCCTTAGCCTCAGAAACAACTTCTGCAAGACTTGAACATGTTCTTCTTCGGTTCTAGACTTCGCTATCATGTCATCCACGTAAACCTCAATTTCCTTATGCATCATATCGTGGAACAGGGTCACCATGGCCCTTTGGTATGTAGCTCCTGCATTCTTCAACCCAAATGGCATTACTTTATAAATGAAATGTGCCCCACAATGTTATGAAGGGTAGTCTTTCTCATATCTTCTGGTGCATCTTTATCCGATTATATCCTAGAAAGCCATCCATGAAGGAAAATAGCGAAAAGCCCGCTGTGTTGTCTACTAGAGTATCAATATGAGGCAAGGGGAAGTTATCCTTTGGGCTAGCCTTATTTAGGTCTCTATAATCCACACACATTCGTACTTTCCCATCTTTTTTAGAGACAGGCACGATATTGGCTACCCATTCCGAGTATTTGATCTCCTGCAGGAATCTCACGTCGAACTGCTTTTGGACCTCCTCCTTTATTTTCAGCATAATATCTGGTCTCATCCTTCGAAGTTTCTGCTGGACCGGCTTGTACTCCCTCTTTATGGGTAAGCGGTGTACTGCTATATCGGTGCTTAAACCAGGCATATCTTCATAAGACCACACGAAGACATCCTTGAATTCATGCAACAGTTTGATAAGTTTCTGCTTTGTCTCCTTGGCTATTCCCGTTCCGATATTTACCACTTTTCCTTCTTCCAACGTCACGGTCTCTACTGCTTCCTTATGAGGCCGAATCTGTTTCTTCTCTTGCTCTACCATTTTTAACAGATCAGGGGATAGGTCCTCGTCTGTGTCATCTTCGAAATCTTGTAATCTTTCTAAGCATATGTCTTGCTCAAAAGGATATTTCGAATCTAAGGCAGCGTTGCTCAAGTCATTGATATCCAGGGACCTGTTGCAGTTTAAGAAAATACAGGTGGAATGAATGAATTGGTAGATGAACAATTGTATGTATGATAATGCTGAATGATCGAAAAACAAAGGAAGGGGATGTTTGCTTCAAACGATGATGAAAATGCATTTTATTGATATAACGATACTTGAACATGCGCCTATTTCACAAAAGAAATCTTGCTGCTCTTAGGCCTAAAGCAGCAAGTGTGTCCTGAACATTACTCTGAATGAGCCCTAAATACTACAGGGATTTCTTCCGCAGTCCAGTTGTTTAAGGTGCTTCCCGATTCATAAGGCTGAATATTTGGCGAGATTTCCTCATCAATCGCCTCCTCAGATATGGCACTGATGTAGACGTTGCCTAACATTGTTGCGATGTCTTCTCCCTTCGGTGTCTTCAGCTCAGAGTGGATTACCCCTCCTGACACAAAGGTCTTGAATATGTGCGGGATTATCAGGGGTTCCCACTCGATTTCTTTCCCACTCAAACGAGCGCGTCTTCTTTCCTGTCTCTTTTCTAGCTCCTTCCTCTTTTGTCTTGCATCTGGTTTGAATCCCAGGCCAAAGCGATCTTGTTTTTCTCTTGGCATCGGGGCCGCCAGTTTCCCTTGAAGATACTTTCCAAGCCCTCTTCCCGGTAAAGCACCTTTTCCCACGGTCATTTTCAATCCCATCCTTGTAGTCTCAGAGATTCTTGGCTTCAAGATTTTGCTTCCTTCCATAACAAAAGTTGCGTTCACGAACTCGAGAGATCGGAAAGAGCATTCGATTGCCTCGTCGTTTGTCTCTACGTAGGGCATGTCACTGGTTACGGTGGCAATAATATCCTCCTCGGCTTTTATTGTTACCAATCGGCCATCCGCTATTATCTTCACCTTCTGATGTAATGATGAAGGTACCGCTCCAGACTAATGTATCCATGGTCTCCCCAATAGGCAGTTGTAGGAAGGTTCGATGTCCATAACCAGAAAATCTATCTCGTAGGTGGTTGGGCCAATTAGTAAGGGTACCTCGATCCTCCCCATGACTCTTCTTTGGGTGCCGTCAAAGGCTTTTACCACGCTCTGGCATTCCTTCATGTGCGAACTGTCCACCGGCAGTCTGTTGAGGGTGGACAAGGGTAACACATTCAATGCGAACCCGTTGTCTATCAAGACCCCTGGCAGTATGTGCCCTTTGCATCTAGCGGTAATGTGCAAAGCCTTGGTGGATCCTCTACCGCCTGGTGGTATTTCATCATCATTAAAATGAATGAAGTTGTCCGCGCTTATATGGCCGACCAATCGATCCAACTTGTTGACTGAGATGTCGCTAGCGCGTAGGTTTCGCTTAATGCTCTCATCGCGCGTTCTGTGTACTTCCGAGCATTGGAGCAAAGCCAATACTGGATATGCGCTTGGCCGTTTGTGCAAATTGTTCCACCACAACGATATTCACTATGTTTTAGAAATTTCAGAACTCCTTAGCCTCTTCCTCGATCACAGAGCTCCTTGGTCCTTGGTTCGGCTCACCGGCTTTCCTTTCTCCCCGTTCTACTATTGGGGCTTTCCCTTTACTACGTCATAGCGTCTCCCGCTTCGGGTATGGAAGCCTTCATCTGGGTCCTCTTTCGTTACATTAGTTGAGCTCTTTGCGACCGCTATATTACACTCATAGTTCCAGGGAACTTCCTTGCTATCTTTGTAAGCGAAGGCAGTGGGCCTTCGTATTATTACTCTCGACGCCACTCGTGTTCCTGCCTCGTTGCTAGTTGAATTCTCCCTTTCGGGGACTACTATATCACACTCATGATTTCGAGGAACGTCCCCATTATTTTTAATGACAGCGGGCCTCCGTATGACCACCCTCGGCGCTACCTGCGTCCCTACTTTACCACCTTTGGGACGTGAAATAACGATCATCGAAAAGTTGACTTTCGAACTCTTCACTGCTGACTCAGACGCGCATATGTTCTTATCTTCTGTGCCTTCATCGTAAAATTTAACTTCTTTATTGTTCATTAAGTTTTGCACCAGAGCTCTAAATACTCCACAAGTTTGAATCTCGTGCCCCAACTCCTGATGGTGCTCACAATAATTCGTCAGCTCTCCTTGACTTTCTCTTACAATAATTAGTCCATGCTTGACCATCGCTTTCCAGACCCGTCTCAAGGGAGTTTTGACCTCTGCAATATTTGTTTTGATTCTTTTTTCTGAACTGTCGTCGATTGCATTGATTCCGCCTTTAGCGTGATTGGGTAAAGGATTTGCCACATTTGGCATGTCATCTAACTCTACCACACCCATGTTGACAAGTTTCTCTACTAACTTCTTGAAAGCCAGACAATTCTCTATTGAGTGCCCGTGATTCCTGCGTGGTAGTCACACTGTGCGTTCGAGTCATACCATTTGGGATACGGGGGTTGTATCGGTTTCAGGTGGTGAGGGGACACGATATGCGCATCGAACAGGGTTTGATACATCTCCTTGTACGTCATCGGAATCGGTGTGAACTGGGGCTTCTCACTATCTTGTCTTGAGGTGCTAGATTCTTTCTTGGGTAACCCCTGCTGCCCCGTGGTTGTTGCATTTGGCTGATTAATGGTGACCGTCTTAGGGTGTCCTATGCTTGCGTTATTCACCTCACCTTCTTTCTTTCTCGGGGGCATTCTTTTGGTACTTTCCCCCGTCTCGATCCCCCGCTTTTTATAAGGTTCGCGATCATTTCTCCGGTCGTTACAATGTCTGAAAAGCTCCGGGTTGCACTTCCTATCATATGCATGAGGAATGGGGCTTTCAGTGTGCGGATGAAGAGCATTATGGTTTCTTTCTCTAGAAGCGACGGCTGGACTTGGATGGCAACCTCGCTCCACCTCTGTGCATATTGCCTAAAGTTTTCATTCCCCTTCTTTTCCATGTTTTGAAGAGTGATCCTATCAGGGGTTATGTCCGTTACGTGGTTGTATTGCTCCAAGAATGCTTGAGCCAAATCATTCCATGAACAAATTTTGGCACGACTCAATTGATTGTACCATTTGGCTGCAGCTCCCACCAGGCTGTCTTGGAAACAATGGATCAGTAGTGGGTCGTTATTAGTGTAGCCCGCCATCCTTCTACAGAACATGGTAATATGGGCCTCTGGGCAGCTCGTCCCATTGTACTTTTCGAACTCAGGTGTCTTGAAGTTGTACGGGAGTACCAAGTCGGGGACCAAACTTAAGTCATTGGCTTTTATCCCCCGACGTTTACCAGCATTTTCTAGAGCTTTAAATTTCTCCACCAACCACTAATATTTATCCTCTAGCTGTTTTGGTAATTCTGACTTTTCCTTTTCGGCCATCTCATCTAAGTTGGGAACGTTGGGATTGATTGGACTTTCTCCCGGGTTGGTACCCGAATCCGTTGGGAGGTGGGTCGGTATTGCGGTATCGGCCCTATATTGCGACTTGATAGTGACAAATGCCCTTTGGGGATACGTGTCCGGTGGCGTTTGGGCGTTCGGTGGGGTGAGAGAGGGGTTATCACTGTCGTTTCCTGAGCTAGTGGCAACGCCCGTTTCTTTTTCGCGCTCCTTAGACATTAATTGCATTAGCTGGCTTATCATGTTATTCTGGGATTCCTACATCCGTTCCATCATGTCTTGCTGGTTTTTGGCCAACTGCTCTTGCAATTGCGCTTGTCCTTTCATTTGATCCTGGATTTCTTTTTGCATCTGTTCTAATCTTTCCATTCTTTGATCCATTATTCTTGTTTTGCCTCTTGTACCGTAGTGATGTTCCAGGGTAACTGCCATAATTTTAGGGTCCTTTTGTGAGATTCGATGTATATGATACAATGTAATGCAATGTAATGCAAATGCAATGCAAATGCGTGGTACGAATACAAAAAGGTGTTGATTTAATTCAATTCCATTAGATAAACTTTACTAGAAAACAGGTTTCTTTACATAAAATGGATTACATAAAAGGCCTGGCCCTACTACTTAACGCCTTGACCTCCTCAAGAAGCCAAGCTAACTCCCGACCCTTTTCTGACTCTGACTCGTACATCAAACCTAATACATCAGCTCGAGCTGCCAAAGTCTGCAAGTGGTTTGCCACTCCTCGTATCTGAGCCACGGCTTCTCCCATAACATAATCCCGCTTCGACTTGGCTCGAGAGTGATCCATTCTTTCGCTTCCATCGCCTCCTCATTAGCTTTGAAAAGTCCTTCCCAGAACTCATAGCCATGCACAGCAGATTCTAACTCTTCAATTCTTGCTTTCATTTCTTCAATTTTGCTCAGACAAGCCTTCAATTCGGCTACGGAATTACGGCTTCGATACTGATACAGCAATTTCTCCAGTTCTGACACTCGCATTTTTAATTTCTCTTTCTCATCTTGGCCTTCCATCAAATTCTGTTTTAGGGCTTCTTCTCGCTCAAGGGCATCTCGGAGTTCACTTTCCCATTGGCTCGCTCTGTTCTTCTCTTCTTTAATCTCTTGGCGCCATTGCTCTGACGTTTTTCCCAGTCCTGCCATTCTTATCGACCTTCGTAGCTTCTTGTAGTCGGTCTTCAAATCTTCCAAATCTTCTTCGGCTTTAGTCTTCCCTTTCCTCCATTTCTCGGCTTCTGATTTTTGAATATCGACGCCCAAGCCTAGCTGCATTTTCTCTTCCTCTAGTTGCTCTATCCTTTTCATTAATTCCCGGTTCCTTTCTTCGAAGCCTTGTTTGATGATTTCAAGCTCGGAAGGGACCACCTGTAACTGCTCTTCTAGTGATCGGGTGTTTTCTTGGTCAGATGTGGGGATGTTGTCGTTGATTCTTTGACCTCGCCATTGGACATATTCAGGGGTTGTCATTGGGTTGGCAGCAAACCTTTTCATTCTATGAATTCGGCTCCAAGCCTTTGATATCTCGCGAACTCTCTTTTTGTAATTTTCCCCTTTATATTCAAACTCGCACTGGGCTAACCCTTGTGTAGGCGGGGTAAACTGTCTTGACCTATACTGTCTTAACACTAGGAGAGGAGTGTAATCGGCGGCTCCCCATATCCCGAGCATGGGGACATATTCAAAGTCTCCACACTTATATAAGATTTCGTCAAGAATCATCCAAGGAGCTTTCCACTCTACATCCTCTTCTTGTAGGCTTTGCAAAATCACCATCCAACTTTCTTCCGTGATGTCGTCTCATCTAGGCGTTGCCACTATATTTTTTAGCGGAGAATAGTCTTCGGTGAAGATCAGACACGATACCTTTTCTATTTTCCAAAAATGACTGTGAAACCATGCTATTAAGAGTTGGGCGCAACCGATGAATCTCCCTTCGCCCGCTCTTCTGCACGCGCTTAGAGATCTAAAAGTTTCGGTGAGAATCGCGGGAATAGGAGTGACCCCTCTGTCTAATTTGTCGAATAGATCAGACACCGCCTCATCCACATGTCCTAAAGCTTTAGGGAAGATGACCAATCCGTAAATGCTCAAAGCCAAAACGTCAACCCTCTTCTTTTCCTCAGGATGCGCCATGATCAAGTCCCTCGGATTCTTCCATGGGATGCACTTAAAATCTCCTTTTTGTTTTGTCCGAGCCGTGACCCACTGCTCGCTCATCCCCGTTATATTCATCAACTTTTTTGTGAATGTAGGGGCATTAACGGCTCTCAGATAAGCCTTATCACTTTGAATTCTTGGGCAGCGAATCAGAGCTGTGTACTCCTCTATGGTGGGAACCAAGTCTACTTTCCCAAAAGTGAAGCACCCGTACGCAGGATTCCAAAACTGTGCCATTGCTCGGAACAAGTGCTGGTCTATCTTGACGTCAAGTAGATAAGGCAAATCACTATAATGATGGTAGAATAACTGTTTGATCTTGTCGTCCCATTGGCTCCAGCTTTCCCTCATTTCCTGAAGATTATTTTAAGTTACACTGATGCGCGTGTAATCCCACAACTCTGATGTGTATCCCTCCGTGAGGCTATCCCCCTTCTCTCGCTGTACTGCCTCGGCCCATACTCGGACGGCCGCATTGTCTTCCACTTTATCAAGAAACACCTTTTCCATGATAAGCTACCTACCCAGCAATTGAACGGGAATCAACACCCTTTTAATGTACATGCTAATGCGAAGAGATGAAGATAAAGCAAGTCATTATTTAGTACTCAATAAGCAACAAATAAAAACTTAATCGGATAACCACTAGAGCTTGGCGCGGCTCTATCTAGGGTGGTTCTTACGGTTCGCTATATGGGGTTTGGTTCTAGAGTAAAGGTACCTGAACTAGCAGATTCCTCGATCCTCACCCATTATAGGCTCATATGGACCAAGTTCAGTTCAGGGGAACACATTTCCCTATGGCTACACGGAGACGAAAGTCTCACGAAGACATAGGTACGGATGTATCCCGAAAGCGATCCATTATCTTGCACGGAGGTGAAAACCTCACGAAAGAGTAGCTTCTCACTCCCACTTAAAAGGGTGTGACCCAACGGTCATGCAATGTGATGTAAAAATATTATGCAAGACTCGACCACACAATCAAATAAGATAACGCAAGCGAATGTAATAAAAGAATCGTAATTTTTAAAATCCAATTTTCAAATTTTCGACAAAGGACATAAAAATAATCAATTTACGGCCTGACTCTCTTATTGATGTCCCCAGTGGAGTCGCCAAGCTGTCGTAACCATTTTTTTGAAAAATGGAAAATCGACTTTGGGTTTGAAAATAAGAAATAGGAGTCGCCACCGATCTTTTATTAGGTGTGATCGGATCACCTTTGTTTTGATAAAACATTTTGATTTACTAAAACAAAGCTTTTGGTCTATTAAAAAAAATGGGTTCGGGAGTCGGTTACGTGCGAGGAAGGGTTAGCACCCTCGTCACGCCCAAAATTGGTACCAAATTGATTAACTAATGTCCCAATGTCGAAAGTTTAAAAATTTTGAAAGAATTTAAAAATTTAGATTTCTTTTGGAAATGTTTGTGTTTTCTTAAATTAAATCGAGATTTTCTCGTTTCGAAGAAATAAAGTGTCACCTCCAATACTTTAGGACACGATAATTTAAATCCTCGATCCTAAGATCATCCCATAGTTTTCCAGAATTGCAAATCATGACTTTCTCATTTCCAAAGGATTAAAATATCACATCCAATACTTTAGGACACGATAATTTAAATCTTCGGATCAGAGATCATCCCGTAGTTTTTTAAAATCAAGATTTTCTCGTTCCAAAAGACTAAAATATCACATCCAATACTTTAGGACACGATAGTTTAAATCTTTGAATCCAAGATTATCCCATAGTTTTCTCGAACTAAAAATCAAAATCTTCTTGCTCCAAAAGAATAAAGTATCACATCCAATACTTTAGGACACGATATTTTAAATCCTTGAATCCGAGATCATCTCGAAGCTATCAATTTACATAAATGACTCGAACGAAAATAATCGTGAAAAATGTCGAAACAAAACAAAGAAATAAAAATAAAATATTAAAAATAAAACAAGAGGAAAAAAAAGGCAAACAATGTCAAAATGATAGGATTAGTAACAATGAGGATAATAAATATCATAATATGAGTACTATTAATAATGATAATGCTAATAATAATAATAATAATAATAACAGTAATAGTGGTTAGTATACTAATGATAGCAAAATAATGATAATACAAAGTGTGTACAATATAATAATAATAGTAATAATAGTAGTAATAGTAATAATAATATACAGATATGCAACATACTAATATAAATATAGTAACAATAATAATAATAAAGTTAATATATACAAGTAATAATACGACAATAAAAATAATAAAATATAATAGTAATAGCAAATATAATGATAGTAATAATAATAATAGGAAATATATATGCAATATAATAATAATAATATAATAACATAATAATAATATAATTTACAAAATGACTAAAAGGGATTAAATTGTATTTAGAACGAAAGTTTGGGGTCAGTTCGTAATAACATAAAAGGGAAAGGGGGATCAGATCGAGATGCACGAAGGGAGAGGGGGACTAAAATGGCTAATAACCCGTTTTATTACGCGTACCATTCAAATGAGGACTAAATTTAAAACAGCGCGAAAGTTCAGGGTTAAAATTGAATTAACGGAAAACCTAATTTTGAAAGCTGAAAATGCGAAAGGACCGAAAGGGGAATTGTCCCATTCAACGAAAACACGCGGACCCTCCGGTTTGCGGGTCGGGTCGCGGGTCGATGGCTTGAAACGACGTCGTTTTCGAGCCATTGGCCTAGGCCCTAAACGACGCCGTTCGGACCACCCTATAAATGCAAAATTTCCTCCTATTTTTTTCATTTTTTGCTGTGTTTAAAAAAAAAACAAAGGGGGAATTCCCCCTTTTACTCTGCTAGGGTGTAGATGTTTTCGAAAATAGAAAAATGAAATAGAAAATAAACCTTCGGATCTTGTTCCGTGCTCTCTTTGATTGCCTGTTATGGACTGATGCTGATTTCTGCTACTCGACGTTTGCTTATTTTTTGAAGTATTCTGTGCGTATTGATTAAAATAAAAAAAAAAGCAACCTCTATTACATTGATTTCTCTAGGCTTTATAGCCGAGAAAGAAAAGAATACACTCTTCTTTAGTATCTTATTGTTTTGCTCCATATATCTCTGTTTTTGTTGTTTCTCTGTCTGTTGTGCTCTTCTGGCAGGTGATGGGCGAGGAGCGAGACATGCGAAGTGGAAGACAATGGCGTACGGGCTGTTCGACCGAGGCTCGGGGTGCTGAAGAGTCAGCGAGGTCAGAGGCGTGCAAAGCGGGGAATGATGCACCTGGGAGTTAGAGCGACGCGCGTGTGGGTCGAGAAGGTCGCGCGTGGGATGCACGCGGTAACTGGAGGGTCACGCGCGGGGCGTGGCTGAGGAATGTGGGGGCGGCTAGTGGGGAAGGAACCCTAGGGTTCCTGATTGTTAAAATTTTGGGCCATTGTAATCGGGCCTGGGGTTTGGGTTTGGTCAATTTGTAAAAAAGGGGTAATGGATTTTTCTTGCAAATGGACATTTTAAGGACTGTTTTCTGGACTTTTTAATTTACTTTTTTATTTCATTTGGGCCTAGGTTTTTAGTTTGGCTTTACTTGGGCCCGGGCAGAAATTGGGAATTACAGTCATCAGTGGTTTGGTACCACAAGATGGGTTGGCCCCGTCATTTGATATTCGTGACTTCGGTCACCAGTGGTTTGGCACCACTAGTGGTTTGGCACCACCAGTGGTTTGGCACCACCAGTGGTTTGGTACCACACGGGGTAGAAAAAGGAGTACGGATGGCTAGCTTGGGTTGCATATTTGCATGTCTTACTAATATCTTGTGTATGAGTTGCATTTTCGGGATTGAGATTTATACACTGAGTCTTGGTGACTCACCCCTTTCCCTATCACCTTGCAGGTGAGTAGATCGCGGAGATGGAGCCGGAGAAGACTCGAGGCGGCCATGCTTGTTCCTCGATTTTGAAATTTTATTTCGCATCGTTAAAGTTTACTATTTACTAAATTTTAATTTGGTTTGTAATATGGCCACTAATTACTATTTTGGATGTTTGAGTAGTTGCTTTACTTTACCGCTATTATATTACTAATGAACCTATAAACCGTTGGATCAATCGGTTATAAGTAACGCTTTTCAAAATTTTACTCAGACGCTGCTTTTCAAGGATGTTACCATCGGGTAACAAAACTTACCAAGTTAATTATAACTCTGATGTTCCTCAAAATTAGATGATCAAATGTCTTCGAAGTTTTCAACTCAACCATGTTTATAAAATCGATCCCACCTGAGTTTTAATAAACACCATTTTAAAATCTCAGCAAATCCCCTGATTTCTACCGCCAATTCAAATCTTTCAAAATGTTTTACTCCGTGGCATGCCAAATCCGGTCAAGACTCGTGGGCTGGGTTTGGGGTGTTACAAATTGGTATCAGAGCCCGGTTCAAAACTCGACTGTGGGGGCCCAAGGCCAAAAATATTTTTCTTGATGGGCTTTTGTAAAATACTAGGAAAATGGTTTGTTTTGAACATCATGGCATCGAGTCTCCGGCACCAATCCGCTCGGGTAAGTATTTCTAACCTCTGTGTGAATGATTATCTCAGTAAGGGGTAGAAATGGGACGTAGATAGCATGAAAGGTATGTGAACCCTAGGACTAGTTTACCCCAACAATCGCATAAGATTTTAATTGCCTAATTAAACAAACCTATGACTAAGTCACCGAGTTAGGGTGTGGTAACCCTTGTGCGCATGTCTAGGATTGGATCCGGAAGAGCTTGGTATTTAAGCGGTCCTAGCGACTCACCTCCTCTTCGCGGGAATCCTACCTGGTGCGTAGCTTCGGTTCACCCTAACCGTGAGGACTTGTTCATGGGCTAAACCCAATTGCTAAAACCCGAAAGGGAACTAGCCGTAATTTTTTATAAAAACTCTAATTTTAAAAACTTTTAAAAATTTCCCTTAAACTTGTGAGCATTATTTTACAAAATTTTTCGAAAAATTTTCGATTTATAAAAGTTTCAAAAAAACCCCTAGTGGTAAAATTACAAAAATGCCCCTAGTTTCTAAATTACTAAGCTACGCCCAAATTCCACAAAATTCCTTTTATTTTACAAACATACCCAAAAACCTTAATTTGCAAATATAAAAAATGCCATGATTTTGAAAAATTACGAAGTTGCCCCTAATTTGCAAAAATTACCAAAATGACCCTGATTTTCAAAATTTTTGCAACCCTGCCAAATTGGAAATCAAATTCTCAAAAAAAAAAAAGAACCCCCAAGATTTACAAATTTACCCTGGTTTATTACCAAAATACCCCTGTAGGGCAAATGACAAAAATACCCCGGGATAGGAATTGGACAAAAAGGTGATGGAATAAGTGAATGTGTATCTTTGAATTAGGATAGAAGACTTGAAACTTGTTTGATCGAAAGAACAACTTTTAAACTCCGTTCATAAAATTTCTTCGCTAATAATCAGTGGAACAATAGCTAACTCATAAAACTTTTTAATCAGATCGTGTGATAAGAGATGAGTTCTAGAGGTCGCGGCTGTCGGGGACGCGGTAGAGGTCGGATGTCTGTGTCAGAACCCGTTAGGCGGGCCAGGGATCTGATAATGAAATACCACCTCCCCCACCACCCTCAACTTTTGGTGTTGGACGACAGGATCAGACGGGGGGCGAGTCAGTATCGCAGGCTATGCTAGAGATGATGGCTGAGGCAGGTAGAGGTACAGGAGCCCGGAAATCTGTTCCTGAGCGACTCTGAGCGAATGGAGCGGAGATATTCCGAGGTGTATCAGGTGTAGCCCCCAGTACGGCGGAGTATTGGCTGGAATCCACTGAGAGGATCATGGATGACTTAGATTTTTCAGCTGAGGAAAAACTGAAGGGTACAATCTCTCTGCTTCGGGATGAGGCATACCAGTGGTGGCTCACCGTAAGGGATGGAGCGATGGCGGAGGACCTCACATGGGAATTCTTTAGGGCAGCCTACCAAAGGAAATATATAGGAGCTAGCTACGTGGATGCGCAACGGAAGGCTTTCTTGAACCTGGTTCAGGGTAATAAGACGGTGGTAGAGTATGAGGCAAAATTTCTCCGATTGAGTAGGTATGCTCGGGGTATCGTGAGTACCGAGTATGAAAGCTGTGTCAGATTCAAGGATGGGCTGCGGGATGAGCTGAGGATGATGATAGCTCCGCAACAAGAACGGGAGTTCGCGGTTTTGGTAGAGAAGGCAAAAGTTGCTGAAGGGGTAAGACAGTCTTTTAGACGGAATCAAGATAGGAGCTGGAACAAGAGGAACTCCGGATCTTCGAGGTTTTCTGGGAGTCAGCAGAAGAGGACAAGGTATAGTGGGTCAGATCAAGCTCCTAGGCCTGCTGCTACTACTACCAATACTCAATGGCCGCCACAGTATGCTCGGTGTGGAAAGTCTCATGCGAGGGAGTGTTGGAAAGGTAATCGGGGATGTTTCGAATGTGGATCTGTGACACATCGAGTTAGGGACTGTCCGAAAAAGGCAGCTAGGCGAAGGTTTGAGGGTCAGGAACGTCCACTGAATAGGAGGGATAATCAGCAGCCGCCGAGAAGTCGTGGCGTAGGAAGGGGAGGAAATAGTGCTGGCAGAGGTCGTGGGACATCGAGTGGAGGTACCGTGTAACACCCCTTACCCGTGTTCGACGCCAGAACAGAGTATGAGGCATTACCGAAGAGTACGAAATATTTACAGATTATTTAAACCATTTATTGCTCAAATATTAATATTTATTGTAAAAGTTTCCTTTATCAGACCCTTAAGGTTCAAATCATGCATTGGGATTGGGTCAGGACTAAATCAAAATCGTATAGAATTTTTCGCAAAATCCTTAAGTTTATCTCATTTACAAGGTTCCCACGCCCGTGTGGCTCACATGGCCGAGCCTCTAGGGCGTATAACTCTCTGACTTGCTTCTGTGGAGAAACTTGGGTCACACGGCCTTAGTACACGCCCGTGTTGCTTGGCCGTGTGGTAAAGTTAATTTTTCACAAATTATGCTATTTTTCAAGCCATATTTCTCACTCATTTGATCCTTATTCTTCACCACATTTAATACATATAAAAACTAATTTAAGATATTCAACTGAGCCTTATACTTAATACGATTTGTTAGTCGTACACTTCATATAAATAACAAGAAACGTATATGGGCTCAATTCTCATTAAATTTCTCTTGTACTTGTACTTTTTCATCCTATGTATTCATATAGCTTATAACAATCGCACCTCTGTTTTTCATATACATTTTTATAACAATTTGTCTTGGTTTCAAACTACTTCATATTTGAGTTTTACTTATCAAATCATTTGAAACATCATCTTTATATATATAGTGCACTTGAGATGCAAAAATTCTATAATTATGAATGAACACATTTATCAAACACATTCCATAATTTTATATATTATAGTCTCATATTTCCATGTATCATTTACCATCATTTCCTCGTATTTTTGACAAATACATATAACAACTCATAATCATGCAATTCACTAACTCTTCCTGCCAATTACAATTTAAATTGGCAACTCACTTATTGAGCCCAATTTCAATGTTCTCTAAAATCCATTAGGATGCATGTATCCATAAATAAATTCCATGTACAGATATCATCACCTCATATTTTCACATACATTTACTTTCCATATTATGAACTCAAATAACACACACAAGACATACCAATACATTCCAAGTACATTTTCATAATATTTCATTTCAAATTTAGATTATGTCATTTTAGAACTCTTCTCATTAACTCATTCGGAATACCATTTCATACAGATAATACACTCAAGGGTGTACAAATATATAATCACAAATGAACTCATTCATCAACCAAGTTCTATGTTCATGTATCATCAACTCATATTTCCTTATATCACATAATTCTATATAACACTTACCAACTTCGTCAAATTAGTGAACGTCTTACGAAATTGTTCTGTACCGGTATGCCTTTAATTTCACTGATAATCACTGATGCCATATCCCAGATATGGTCTTACACGGAAATCACTTGTCACTTGTAGCCGAAGCTACACTATTCACTGATCAGGTAGCCGAGGCTACCACTTTTCACTGATCAGGTAGCCGAAACTACCACTTTTCACTGATCAGGTAGCTAGAGCTACCACTTTTCACTGATCAGGTAGCCGGAGCTACCACTTTTCACTGATCAGGTAGCGGGAGCTACCACTTTTCACTTGATCAGGTAGCCGGAGCTACCACTTTTCACTGATCAGGTAGCGGGAGCTACCACTTTTCACTTGATCAGGTAGCCGAAACTACCACTTTTCACTGATCAGGTAGCCGGAGCTACCACTTTTCACCGATCGGTGGCCAAAACTACCACTTTTCACTAATCGTGTGCGAGAGCTACCACTTTTCATCGATCGGTGCGGAGCTACCACTTTTCACTTGATCGGTGGCGCCGAGCTACCACTTTTCACTTTCACTTGTCTTTGATCGATAAGTGTAGCCGGCTATCACTTATCACTTGTTGCCATGGTTCAACCATTATATTTTCCGTCAATTCATGTTGTCACCGAATCGAAATGCTCAATTTGATCATCAATACATATGAAATATCACATAATGAAATTCATAAAATTAACAAATGATCACTAAAATTTAGCCATATAAACTCACAACTTCAATTTTTTGTATTATAACGATAATCATAATTTCACAATAAATATTCCAAATAAAACATTATATCAATTATAATTGAGCATGTAATCAATTTATACACAAGTCATTCATATATTATTTTCCTTCCTCCTCCTCTCCATCCACATCCTTAGTATAAACAACACACTTGTAAGTAACATTTTCTATAATTTTCACTATTTACTCATGTGAATATTCAAGCTGTCCATTCGTGTCATAGTCACTTAATTATTTTTATTTTGAGCTACAGAAATCCAAATTAAGATCCGTTAATTTTATTTGAAACTAGACTCACATATCTTCTTACCATAATATTTCAAGAATTTTTGGTGTGGCCAATTAGTACATTTTATTCATCAAAGTCACCCCTATTCTGCTGTCTGGCAGTTCTAACCCTTCTTCACTAAAAATTAATTATCTCTTTATACAAGATTCAGATGATGTTCACATTTATTTCTATTGAAAATATACTCATTCAGAATTCTAAACATATAAATTATAACTCATAATTCTTTTTTTACAATTTTTAGTGAATTTTGAAAGTAAGAACAGGGGATCACGAAGTTATTCTAAACCAGTCTTGCAAAACTTTAAATATCTCAAAATGTAGACTTCTGTTGCTTGCTATGCTTCTTTTATATGGAAATAGACTCAACAAGCTTTAATTCCATATCTATCTCAACTTCTAATTCAATTTATACAATTTTTGGTGATTTTTCAAAGTTAGACAACTGCTGCTGTCCAAAACTGCTTTAGTGTAACATGTTGATTTCTATTTTGTCCCTAATTCCACAATTCATACAATTCAGTCCTTGCTGAATTAACCCCTCAATTGAGTTAATTTTCTCATTTAATACTTTTCTCTATCATTTTAAACTACTTCATAACCTTTGAAATCAGAATTTTAACACTAGGCCATAATTTCAGCTATTTCACAATTAGGTCCTAAAACCCATTTCCATCAATTTCACTTGATAATATCATCATATAACAAAATTAAAGCTCCAAATCAATATTTATTCATCATATTCTTCCAGTAATAATTCACATCAACTTTAAAAATTAGCTATAGAATCAAAAACTAATGACATAGTAAGTTGGATCCAATTGTAAAAGTCCAAAAACATAGAAATTTCAAGGAGAAAGCAAGAATTAAACTTACATGAAGCTTGAGTATGAAAACCAGCTTGAAGCTCTCTCCCATGGCTGTTTTTCAGCTGAAGAAAATGAAGAGAAATCAAGAGAAATCTAGATAATTCCACTTTAGTCCTAGCTTTATTAAGTAAATTTTGCAATATTCCAAATTTACCCTTATTTCTCCTTATTTTCTCTGGTTTCATGCCCTTGTTGTCCAGCCCAAATAGACCTTGGGTCTATTTGCCTTTAAGCCCTCTTTCTTTTATCATTTAAAACTATTTAATCATTTCTCATAACTTTGCATTTATTACAACTTAGTCCTTTTGTTCAATTAACTATCTAACTTTAAAATTTCTTGACTGAAACTTTAATACTAACTTATTAACACTCCATAAATATTTATAAAACATTTATGGCTAGATTAAAAATCTCCGAGGTCTCGATACCTCGTTTTCGATTCTAATTATTTAATTTTTTTTTCTAACTTCACATTTAACTTATACTCACTAAATTAATAATATTTTCTACTCACTTGTTGGATTTAGTGACCTCGAATCACTATTTTGACACCATTGAAAATTTAGGCTATTACATACCGGTGGTACTGAGGCTAGGCAACCTGGTTTGGTCTATGCCGCGAGGCGTCAAGAGGAGGGCGACGCACCGAACGTCATAACCGGTATGTTTTTGACCTTTGGGGTACCCTATAGCACCTTGATTGATGTTGGCTCGACTCACTCATACATTGCTAGTAGCGTAGTGAAGACTCTGAACTTAGACTTTGAGCTTACTTCTAAGAAGATGATTGTATTAAGCCCTCTGGGTCACTCTGTAGAAGTAAATAAACTCTATAGGGACGTACCCCTAGAACTTCAAGGGGTCGTGTTCTTGGCTGACTTGATGGAACTACCGTTTAGGGAGTTCGATCTGACTCTCGGGATGGATTGGCTAGTGAAGTATCAAGCTAGCCTGGATTGCGCAGCTAAGCGCGTGGTGTTAAAGACCGTGAATGGAGATGAGGTGGTGATGATAGTAAGAGGAGAAATTACCTATCTAATCTGGTTTCTGCTTTGAAGGCGGAAAAGATGGTTAGGAAAGGTTGTGAAGCTTATGTAGTGCATGTTTGTGCTTTGGAAGCTAAGGATACAGCTATTGGGGATGTGCGGATCGTAAGGGAGTATGTTGATGTGTTTCCGTAAGAACTCCCTGCCCACCTCCGATCGTGAGGTTGATTTTGGTATAGATTTGTTGCCCGGAACCGCGCCAGTATCTATAGCTCCGTATCGGATGGCACCAAAGGAATTAGTGGAGTTGAAGGCTCAGATCTAGGAGTTGCTGGATAGAGGATTCATCCGACCAAGTGTATCGCCTTGGGGAGCTCTAGTGCTTTTTGTCAAAAAGAAGGATGGAACCATGAGGATGTGCATAGACTATCGACAGTTGAACAAGCTGACAATAAAGAACCGGTATCCCTTGCCCAGGATTGATGATTTGTTTGATCAACTCAAGGGTGCATCGGTTTTCTCTAAGATCGACCTTAGGTCGGGGTATCATCAGCTTAAGGTGGAGGAAGCTGATATCCATAAGACGGCATTCCGTACTCGGTATGGGCACTACGAGTTTTTGGTAATGCCTTTTGGTTTGACGAATGCACCAGCCGCGTTTATGGACTTGATGAACCGGGTTTTCCAACCCTATCTAGATCGGTTCGTCGTAGTATTTATAGATGACATTTTGGTGTACTCGAAGTCTGAAGAGGAGCATGACGCACACCTTCATGTGGTTCTGCAAGTGCTAAGGGAAAACAGCTTGTACGCCAAATTCAAAGAAGTGCGAGTTTTGGCTTAAGGAGGTAACTTTCTTAGGGCATGTGGTTTCAACCGGGGATCAGGGTGGATCCTAGTAAGATTGAGGCAGTATTGGAGTGGAAACCACCAAAGTTGGTTAAGAAAATCTGAAGTTTTCTGGGATTGGCAGGATATTATAGAAGATTTGTGGAAAATTTCTCCTTAATCGCAGCACCGTTGACCAAGTTGTTGAGAAAAGGAGTTCCGCTTTGTGTGGTCCGAGAAGCGTGAGAGAGCTTCGACAAACTCAAGAAGTTTTTGATGTGCGCCGATCTTGATTCAAATTTGAGTCGAAAGGAATTCATCAGTATTGTGATGCATCGATAATCGGTTTAGGGTGTGTGTTGATGCAAGAAGGAAAAGTGGTTGCTTATGCGTCACGACAATTGAGGCCTCACGAAGGTAACTATCCGACACACGATTTGGAATTAGCTGCTGTGGTTTTTACCTTAAAGATTTGGAGGCACTATTTGTATGGGGAGAAGTCAGTGGTGTACTCGGATCACAAGAGCCTGAAGCACCTCTTGACTCAAAAGGAATTAAATCTAAGGCAGCGGAGGTGGATTGAGTTGCTGAAGGACTACGATTGCTCTACTGAATACCATCTGGGCAAAGCTAATGTAGTCGCTGATGCTTTGAGTCGTAAAGTGGTGACAGATTTGCGAGCAATGTTTACTCACGTAAGTCTCTATGAGGATGGTAGTCTTCTGGCAGAATTGCGGGTAAAACCATCTTGGATCGATGAGGTTAAGGAGAGGCAGTTGACCGACGAAGTTTCGAGTACTCGGAGGTTGTAAGTACAGAGTGGTGATGCCGAAGGTTTCAGCTCAGGTAGTGATGAAGTGTTGTATTTTTAGGGGAGAGTATGTATGCCTAAGGACGATGATTTGAGGCAGCAGATCCTTAAGGAAGCACATAGCAGCCCGTACGCTATGCATCTTGGAGGCAGTAAGATGTACCAGGATTTAAGGGAGTAGTTTTGGTGGCCGGGTCTTAAGCGGGAAGTAACCGAGTTAGTGGGCAAGTGTCTGACATGCCAGCAAGTTAAGGCTGAGCATCAGTTGCCATCGTGGTCATTATGACCAAGAAGATCCCACAGTGGAAGTGGGAGGGGATTACGATGGATTTCGTAAATGGGCTTCCCCTTACGCCCAGTAAGAAAGATGCAATATGGGTGATTGTTGATCGGGTAACTAAATCGGCCCATTTTATACCGGTAAGGGCTGACTACTCGCTCGAAAGGTTAGCCAAGCTGTATATAGCTGAAATAGTGCGGTTGCATGGTGTGCCTGTGTCCATTATCTCAGATAGAGATCCCCGGTTCACGTCGAGGTTCTGGAAGGCCTTACATCAGGCATTGGGTACGAAGTTGAATTTCAGTACGGCCTTCCATCTGCAGTCTGATGGACAATCCGAGAGAGTAATCCAGGTGTTGGAAGATATGTTAAGAGGCTATGTTTTGGACTTCCGTGGTAGTTGAGAGGAGTACCTACCTTTGGCTGAATTCGCTTATAACAACAGTTATCAAGTGAGTATTCAGATGGCACCATATGAGGCGCTTTATGGTCGAAAATGCCGTACTCCTACCTGTTGGACAGAACTGGGTGAGCGTCAGATGTTGGGTCCAGAGTTGGTGGCAGAGACGGAAGATAAGGTTAAGATAATTCGGGCTCGTCTGAAGGAGGCATCGGATAGGCAGAAATCATACGCTGATCTTAAGCGCCGAGATGTGGAGTATGCTGTGGGTGATAAGGTCTTCTTGAAGGTATCACCTTGGAAGAAGGTACTGAGGTTTGGTCGGAAGGGCAAGCTAAGCCCTAGGTTCATCGGGCCTTACACAGTGTTGAGACGCAGGGACCGTGAGCTTACCACCGAGTTGCCGGCAGAATTAAGTCAGATTCATGACGTATTCTATGTGTCAATGCTTAGGCGCTATCGATCAGATCCATCACACATTGTACCAATTGCGGATATCGAGGTGAACACGGACTTGTCTTTTGAGGAGGAGCCAGTACAGATTTTGGATCGAGATGTCAAAGTCCTGAGGAGGAAGTCGGTACCTTTGGTAAAGGTGTTATGGCGAAACCATAGTACGGAAGAGGCCACGTGGGAACCTGAGGACGGATGCGGCAAAGAATACCCCAACTTTTCTGATCCAGGTAATTTCGAGGACGAAATTATTTTTTAAGGGGGTAGAACCAGAACATCCTTAATTAGGGTCTTTTCCAATTTTATTATTTTCATGTGTTTGCTCGGTAAAATGCTTAGCTATTGGTTGTTTGACATATTCTTGGGTCTGGTCGTAAACCCGAGCTAAGACTGAATTAGGGCTGAAATTTTCTTTTGATGCCTAAGAGGAAAAAGCTTAGTAAGGAAGCTTTAAATAAAATTTCGGTGCGAAACATGCCACAAGGAAGCACCTGGTAGAGTGGCTTGAGGCGTTAAGGTGCAAAGGGGTTCAGGAGGTAAGGGGTTCGAGTCTGGGTGATAGCAAGGGAGTGTTTTAATTTTTGCGTTAAGAAGGGGTTCGGGCTAGGAAGGTTTAAAGAATAATTTTGGCGAAATTATGACATGAAATTCGGCCTGGCAAAGTGGCTTGGGAGCGCCACTAGGGGGCCTTAGTGCAAGGAAGTGGGTTCGAGTCACGTTGGGAGCAAAGGAGGTTTATTTTGTTTTTGGCGTTGAAACGAGGAAGTGCCTAAAAGGATTTTGTGGCGGGTTTATGTCACAAATGGACGCCTTGGCCGAGTGGCTAGAGGCACTAAAGGAGGGCTGCAGCGCGAGGTCTCGCGTTCGAGACCTGATGGAGGCGCATGGCATTTTTATTTTTGTTTTAGCATTGAGACAATGGAGCGAGCGAAGGAGTGCTTAAAGGAAATTGCGATGCGATTATGGCACGAAAGGAGTAGTGGCCGAGTGGCTGGAGGCGTGGGGAGCCTCCAGCAGGTCTGGGGTTCTATACCCGGAGCAAAGAAGATGGGCGCTTTAAAATTTTTTAATTCAAGTGGAGGAAGGAAGCTAGTGGCCTGCGCATGGGGCTCCAAAATAGATGAAGTCAAGTATGGGTTAATTTCCTTTATTTTAATTGTTGGAAGATGAGTTTTAAAGGATGGCCAAATTGCTAAATATTGTCTTTATGGGAACATTATTAAATAATGTTGAATTTTTTTTAATTATTTTATGCAATGGTGATGGGTTTTATTGTATGGGAAAAGGAATAAACAAAGTTTTATTTTTTTTAATTATGTTTGATATTATCAAAAAAAAAAAGAAAGTGGAGCATGGCCGGCCTTGTATAGCAAAGAGAGCATGGCCAAATTTATTTATTTTTTTTTTTTGCCTTTCTTTTCTTGCCATTGTTCTTGGCCGAATGTGGAGCTCCTTAGGGGCTTGCTTGGACGGTTTTGAGGGCTGTTGGAGGTGCCAAAATTCATGCTTTGTTTTGCTTTTCTTTCCCAGCTTGTCCTAGCCGAATTCTCTCTAGATACATTGCTCAAAATTCTTCAAAATTTTCCTTTAATCTTTTGTGTTACTTGGCCGAACCTTTGGTGTTCATTTAGGTGAAGCAATCGTCGAGGTAAGGGGACGACCAACTCTTGTGGTCTTGAGTTGTAGGCTTTGACCGAATAACAAGCAAGGGCATATCTACTTCTTGGTTTTCTCCAATCGGTTTTAAGAGAAGGTAGGTGTCATGGCCGAACGACTTTTGTTTAGTTTTTGGAATTTATGGTTATGGTCGAATGGACTATGACTCATAGTAATGTGCTTAAAGCCGATTGTAGGAAAGAGGGTGGCCTAACGCTGTGGATATTCGGGAGTTGGTGATCGATCTAAGTAAGGTCTCAATATTTGAATCTGTTACTAATTAGTTTAGAAGCTGAAGGCTACCTATGTATGTGATTTCAAGGTGTAGCCGATTACCATTGGAGTGTGTGGGTTCGGGATTTTGATTGGAGACCAAATCTATTAAGGTGAGTACTTTTAGTAAGCGACGGATCCTTCGGGATTAATATTGGTAAAACCGAATATGGCCTATGACTAACTTGGATGGTGGCCGAATTTAGGGCAAAGAAATCAAGAGCAGTAGATCGATTCTTCGGGTTTTTCGTTGTTGGGTAGTTCGGGATTCGCTTAGACTTACGTTAATAGGTGTGTAAACTCTTACACACTTTGTTAGTATAGACTATTATTACGATGATATATATATATCCTCTCATGTAGTAACTTTGCCTTGTGGGCATAAGCTTGGATTTTGGGTAAGTCCCCTATTACTTGATCTATGATATATGTTGTGTATGCCATCATATGCTGTTAATTGCTATGCTATATACAAATGCATGATATATGGGATCATAATACTTGTTATGTAAGCATAATGATGGTGGGATTGATGAGAGGAGGGAGATGATCTTTATGGACCGTCACCAGTGGTTTGGTACCACACGATGGGTTGGCCCCATCATTTGATATTCGTGACTTCGGTCACCAGTGGTTTGGCACCACCAGTGGCTTTGACCACACCGTTGATATAAATTGTGACTAAGTCCAGTGGTTTGGCACCACCAGTGGTTTGGCACCACATATTGATATTTGTGACTTCGGTCACCAGTGGTTTGGCACCACCAGTGGTTTGGTACCACATGTTAATATTGTCACCTATGGTTATCAGTGGTTTGGTACCACACGATGGGTTGGCCCCATCATTTGATATTCGTGACTTCGGTCACCAGTGGTTTGGCACCACCAGTGGTTTGGTACCACACGGGGTAGAAAAAGGAGTACGGATGGCTAGCTTGGGTTGCATATTTGCATGTCTTATTAATATCTTGTGTATGAGTTGCATTTTCGGGATTGGGATTTATACACTGAGTCTTGGTGACTCACCCCTTTCCCTATCACCTTGCAGGTGAGTAGATCGCGGAGATGGAGCCGGAGAGAACTCGAGGCGGCCATGCTTGTTCCTCGATTTTGAAATTTTATTTCGCATCGTTAAAGTTTACTATTTACTAAATTTTAGTTTGGTTTGTAATATGGCCGCTAATTACTATTTTGGATGTTTGAGTAGTTGCTTTACTTTACCGCTACTATATTACTAATGAACCTATAAACTGTTGGATCAATCGGTTATAAGTAACGTTTTCAAAATTTTACTCGTATGCGTTTTCAAGGATGTTACCATCGGGTAACAAAACTTACCAAGTTAATTATAACTCTGATGTTCCTCAAAATTAGATGATCAAATGTCTTCGAAGTTTTCAACTCAACCATGTTTATAAAATCGATCCCACCTGAGTTTTAATAAACACCGTTTTAAAATCTCAGCAAATCCCCTGATTTCTACCACCAATTCAAATCTTTCAAAATGTTTTACTCCGTGGCATGCCAAATCCGGTCAAGACTCGTGGGCCGGGTTTGGGGTGTTACACTTTTCCTAACTCTAAAAATGGAACAAGGGAGGGAATAATTGAATTGTTTCAATGTCTTGTTATTATTTTAAGTGTTTTGGGTCGTTTATGGAAATGTTAGATATATGTGATTTGCATGTTTAGCAATGAACAAAGGTTTTTTTTTAGCTTCCCAAGAAATGAATTGGTCCTGTCTTGGATCGTGAGGTAAATTAAGCACAGTTTGATTGTCAATTGGTTGTTAATGGAAACAACGGTTCTTGGTTTTATCTTTTATTTATTTGTCTGCTTGTTTTCGCTTTGGCAAAGATGTATGTCATACACAAATTGCAGCTGTGTGTTTTGCATATAAGTTTCGCTTGAGATTCAATTACCATAAACTTTTCAAAAAGGGAAGAAGAAAATAGGGCATATTTTACAAGGGATGTTGTGTTGAACTATTTGGGGTTGGAAAATCAAAGTGCACAAATCTCCATTCATGCATTCAGTATGCTTGTGATTCTAGCATCATCAGTCATTTCTATTTCTTTTCTGAATCTGTTGAAAAGGTCTTCTTACAATTAGTATAATTTATAACAAGCGTGTTCAGGTGTTTTAGTTCTTTTGTGTGTCCTCTATTTTAGTTCTTTTGTGTGTCCTCTGCTACAGTGTACATAATTTTCAAGTGCTAATAGTGTGCATTTTGTTCTGAATGCAGGATGCAAAACAATTCTCTGAGGGGCTTGAAGCTCAAGATAAATCTTTTGAGGTAAAGTTGAATTCTGTATATTCTGTGTCACTTTGTGCTGCTGCATATGCATGCTTTATTTTGATTTCTCTTGTCTTGTGTCGATAATGGTCATGTTTGGTAGTCTAGATAATAAGGTCCATGCTTTTAGGTTAGTTATTTGTATTCGCTTGCTCAATTGATGGCCAGGGTAAGAGAGTCAGCTTTTATTCCTTTACAAAAAAAAGTTATTCTAATATTTGAGAGTTAAATACATAAGCTACTAGTTTATCTTATTGAGCTTGTGTGTCTAAATCTGTGGTTCTGTGGTCTATAAGGGCACAAGTTTTCTCAAGTTTGGTACCTCATCAATCAAAATTCTGATAAAAATTCTGCTTACCTTTAATTATTGCATAAGTCCCTTTTTAATAGAGATTACAATAATTAAATAGGTATATGAACTAAATAAGGTTTTACCAAACACAACTGCTATTCTAAGAGTCCTAAAGCAGTTCTTTTATCATGAGAGTCCTACCTAACTTCTCCTAAAAATAATAAAAAAACTTTTATATACTTACTGGTATCTTCATACCAGCTTTACAAAAAGCTTAAACATAATTTAAACATACTATGTTTATCATTATTATTATTATAGGTAATGGAGTGGTAATGGAGTGGGGCGGATTGCTTAAACATAGTTTCGATATATATTACTTTTATTATTATTATTATTATAGGTATGATATAAATATACATATGATTAGCAAATCTATGACTTGAGTGCATATATATATTATTGAAAAAATTAACAAAGATATATAGATATATTAATCAGGTAATGGAAGGCTTTTCTTAGGCGGTGGGGGGCTTTGTTGTTTTTGGTGCTTGCTCAAGAAGAAAGGAATTTGGAGGTTGGTATTTTCCATCAAAGAGGATTGATGATAGTAGTAAAACAAAATAGATGTCAAAAGGTGTTTTAGAGAGAGGATTATAAAATCTCAAAAAAAATTAAAAAAAATCACAAACGATTCATGTATTTATATTGTATCAATATTTAATATATTTGTATTTAATATTTTTCATAATTACATTTAAAATTAATGGTTATTAAATTAAATTATTGAACCTAATTAATAATTTTAAAGCTTATATTTACATATAAATATATTTATATAGATGTAATTGACATGAATTTGCATGTATATATAATTAGCTTGATATGTATGTATGCACTTTAGTCATGGTAACTTTTCATATATGTGATCTTATGAAAATGTTGCATCTTTTTTGTATTAAAATTGATTTTTTTTTTTTTGTGGCATATTTGTGTAGATGGATCGTAATCAAGATCAAAATGCAATTTTCGGAGTCGTAGCTTCAGTTTTAGCTTTTGGGGCTCTTTGGATTAAAAAATAAAAAAGTAGGAAAGAAATTGCTTCTCATCCTCGTGTGAATCGAGATTATGAAAGAGAAAATTATATTAATAGTATTTTATATAGTGGTGACCAACATTGTATTGATATGATAAGGATGAGACCGATCACTTTTTTTAATTTGTGTGATATTCTTAGTAGGAATAATTTGTTAGAATCATCTAGGTCTGTCAATATTAGGGAGCAAGTAGTTATATTTTTACATATAATTTGTCATAATGTAAGGTTTCGAGTGGTTGGATCTAGATATTATAGATCAACTGAGACAGTTCACCGTTACTTTAGGGTTGTATTGGGAGCTATTTTGAAATTGTATAAACTAGTTATTAGATTACCTGATGAGTCAACTCCTAGTGAAATCAGAAACAATCCAAGATTTTATCCTTATTTTAAAGATTGTATTGGAGCATAGATGGAACTCATATTCGTGCATCTGTTCCACTTAGTATTCAAGGAAGATTTCGTAGCTGTAACACCCCTTACCCGAGACCTTTACCGAAGTCGAGTATGTGGCATTACTAAACTTGACTACTAGTTCGGGGCATAAGGATTTAAAGCTGTCCAACTGTGTCATGCTGACTCAATTGATCATAACTCAAGTTACGAAACTCGAAATTTAGATCCGTAAATTTTCCTTGAAACTAGACTCATATAAATATATACCATAATTTTTCCAGAATTTTTCATGTGGCCAATTAGTACAGTTTATTCATCAAAATTTCCCCTATTTCACTGTTGATGATTCTGACCTATCGTTACAAAAACTCAGTTATCTCATTGAAAAAATTT
The DNA here is from genome assembly GCA_025503065.1 of Gossypium bickii. Taxonomy (NCBI): domain Eukaryota; kingdom Viridiplantae; phylum Streptophyta; class Magnoliopsida; order Malvales; family Malvaceae; genus Gossypium; species Gossypium bickii. The sequence goes on along the minus strand of CP106718.1, from coordinate 49,244,568 downwards.
TCAATAATGTTCTTGTTGATTCCAATCAAAAATAGACTCATTAAGGATTCTAAGCATATAAATTATGTCCCTTAATTATTTTTGTACAATTTTTGACAACTTTCCCAAGACAGAACATGGACTCACGAATTCATTCAAAACAAGTCTCACTAAAATTTAAATATCTCATAACATAAAACTCCTTTGCCTATCTGTTTCTTTCATATCAAAATACACACAATAAGCTTTGATTCTATACCTCATTCACCTTCTAATTCAATTTATCCTATTTTTGGTGATTTTTCAAAATCACATCACTGCTGCTAACTAAAAACTGTTTCATTACAAAATATGATTAACTAGTTTATAACCGAATATACCCACATACAACTCGTACTATCCATGCATTTTAATCATTTACGCAATTTAACTTGTACCTAAAACATTCACGTAATATCATAACATCATCGATTTATTAACAAAACAAGACTATGGTTCCATATAACCGAGTAAACTTCGATTAAGAGTGCACAAACATTTCCAACATAAACCGACATTTGTATGAAAAGTCCATAAAGCATACTTAACTAAAAATTTAGCCATATTCGCATGGCTATTATATACATGAACCAAAAGTTTTCACCAAAACAAAGACAAAGCCTTTCCTATACATGCCTTCATTCGAAAACTAAAATGAAAGAGTACCAAAACGGTTTGGTAGTGTGGACGACTTTCTGAACGATCCCGACGAGCTTGTAGCTTGCACCTAATCTATAAAACAGAGGAAACATTTCGCACACATAAGCTTACTTGCTTAGTAAGTCCTAAGTTCATGATAATATAACATTTAAAATATTCAACTTATGACATTGCACATATACATTAAAAAGAAATATGTAAATTTTCACAAGGCCGATTACTATTAGTTCATCAACCAAATAATTGCACTTCATTTCATAGACTCAGACATTTCAAATCACGATTAAAATATATTCCAAGAATCACATACTCCAAATCATGTAATTATAGCATTCATATCCATCATACTACCGTATTAAAAATTTCTTTTGTTCTTAGCATTTATACATGAAAACCGAATCTCTATAATAGTACATTAACCTCAATTTCGACCATATGATACTCATACACATCCATCTTAAACTCAATATACATAACATAGTTCTCATAGTATTAACTTGACTCAAGTAATATTACGCATAACATACCTTACATGCTTACCGAGCCGTTAGCTAAGTACCATAATTAAGGTTTGCCTTGAAGAATATTCGATTCTTTTTTTGTAAAACACATCACCAGGATCAAGCTCGCTAGGCGGTAAAGCCCGATAAGTAACCCCCAAGACGAGGCCTGCTGGGCTCAAAGCCCAAAATAATCACCGGCACTAGGCTCCGCTAGGCTTAAAGCCTGAAATAAATCACCGAAGACTAGGCCTCGCTAGGCTTAAAGCCCAAAACACATTAATACGATCAATCATTGCTAACACTTTTCATAACTATATCACATATTGAATTTACTTTGGCTTATTTACATCAAACAATCAAAACCATTATAATAGGCTTATATACATTCGGCTATAACATGAATACGTACTAAAATTTATCAAATATTATCATACAATAGATTCATAAATAATTCTTCAATATATCATAGCTTAAGGACTTATCTCGGTTGTCGATAGACCGTGTAAATCGGCTATTCGAGAACCTTTGTCTTTCCCCGATCTATCTCCTTTTCTTTTTGATCCCTGGTCCTAAGAAAATATCAAGTAACCTTTATTCAATACATTTTTCAATTAATTCTACTCAATTCAATTCAACCTCAAAATTTATACAATCATTTAAATTTTACCCTTACAAGTTCACACCCTATTCGATTAAGTCCCAAATCTATCATTCACAAATCAATTATATAAATATGGTCATAATTCGATTTTCCCCAAGACCGAATGCCCATTATTATTATAACCATTCTTACAATTCAATTTTAGACATAATTTCATCTCTCATAGCTACGATTAGAACATTCCCATTCATTAATAACAAATTTGTTTAATAGCAATTTACTCCTCCCTAATTCGGTTTCCTTGCAAATTTAGTCCCTAAACAAATTCATTAAATATTCATAAAACTTGGAATAATTCCTCTTAAATGACGAACCTTATACCTCCCTTCCTAGGTACACAAAGCCATTTATTCAAGCAATTTAGCTTCCAACCGATTGTTAATAGGCCAACCATAACCAACATTTCTTCATCGAACATGATTAAGTCATAGAACTAGATCATGGCCGAATCTAGGGGGAGCTTTAAGCTCAAATTTTGCACATGAATTTGATAGTATATAAGATTACCAACACAACCATGCAAAATCATCAAAAAATGGAGCTTGATACCTCACCTTAGAGACACATGCAAGGTCCGGCCATGAAGGTTTAAAAATGGCTTCTTGTTCTCTTCTTGTTTCGTGAGAGAAAGATGAAGATGATGGAGGAGAAAATGAATTAAAAATGTATTTTCCCTTTTTTCTTTATTCACATAAAATATTTAATCTATATTCCACTATCATAATTTTTATTATATTTAATATTATTCATCAACATTACCGTCCACTACTATAATTTTTTTTTTGGACAAATTGACATGTAAATCCCCTTGTTCTATGTCACATTTAAATTTTGTCCCTCTCAATCTATTAAAAGTCACTCTTAAATTTTTATCAATTCGGTCCTTTCTCTAAATTCAAACATATCAACCATATATTCCATACAATTTGACACACACATAGCACAATAATTATGTATATATATTTTACGAGATTTTCTAAGTCGCATTCGTGGTCCCGAAACCACTGTTTCGACTAAGGTCAATATTGATCTGTTACAACTCCCCCCTTAAGAATTTTCGTCCTCGAAAATTTTACCGTTAAACAATTTCGGGTATTGCTGCCTCATTGAATCTTCAGGCTCCCACGTAGCCTCTTCAGCTCCGTGTCTATTCCATAATATTTTTACTAGCGGAATCTTCTTGTTTCTCAACTATTTCACTTCCCGAGCTAAGATACGGATTGGTTCTTCATCATATGTCAGATCGGATCGAATTTCAATTTCTGATGGCGGGATCACATGAGATGGATCTCGATCCAGATTTGCGAAGCATCAAACGTGAAATACATTGTGTATCTTTTCTAACTGAAGGGGCAATTTCAGTCTATAAGCAACAGGCCCAATACGTTCGACAATTTCATACGGTCCGATAAATTTCAGACTCAACTTGCCTTTCCGACCAAATCGGAGTACTTTTTTCCATGGAGAAACTTTCAAGAATACACGATCTCCGACCTGAAATTCAATGTCCTTACGTTTCAAATCAACATAGGACTTTTGACGATCTGAAGCAGCTTTCAAATTATCTCTAATAATAGCTACTGCTCTCTGCTTTTTAATCAAATCAACCCCGTGTATCTTATTTTCACTGAGCTCAGTACAATATAACGGTGTACGACATTTTCGCCCGTATAAGGCTTCATAAGGTGCCATTTTTATACTCGATTGAAAGCTATTATTGTAAGCAAATTCAACCAAAGGCAGGTATCATTCCCACGTATTTTCAAACTCGAGAACGCAACATCTCAACATGTCCTCAAGTATCAGAATAATTCGCTCAGACTGACCGTCTATCTGAGGATGAAAGGCTGTACTGAAATGAAGTTTAGTACCTAAAGCATATTGCAATTTCTTCCAAAACCGTGATGTAAATCTCAGGTCTCTATCTGAAACAATGGAACTCGGTACACCATGCAACCTTACAATCTAAGACACATACAATTCTGCAAGTTTATCAAGTGAATAGTCGGTACGTACCGGTACAAAATGAGCTGATTTAGTCAGCCTATCAACGATAACCCATACGGCATCGTTCTTACTTGGTGTCATAGGAAGACCGGATACAAAATCCATTGTAATTCTATCCCATTTCCATTCGTATCATGATTGGTTGAAGTAGCCTAGATGGTACCGATGCTCACTTTCACTTGTCGATGATTAAGCACTTGAAACAAATTCGATATATCCCGCTTTCATGACAAAGCCACCAATAGAATCAAGCTTTCAAATCGTTATACATTTTCGTGCTACCCGTGTATCGACATTCGACCAAGATGGGCCTCTCACTCGAATCATCTCAGATCAAATCCGAGTTCTTCTGAACACACATTCGCTTTTATAATTCAAACAATCATTCGCATCCATCCAAAAATCGATTCTCGCACCTTTTCACACCGAATTCGACTAGCAATCAAATCTTTATCGACTTTCTCAGCGCATCACAAATTTGTTGAATAAACATCGGTCTTGCTTGTAACTCTGGCTATGATCGAACCGTCACTGACATGGTTATCTCGCGCGCTTCATTACACGAAGAGCAAATAATGATTTTCGACTTAACGTGTCCGCAAACAACGTTAGCTTTTCCCGGTGGTAGTCAATTACCGCTTCATAATCTTTCAACAATTCCAACCATCTGCGTTGTCTCAGATTTAGATCTTTCTGAGTCATCAAATATTTTAGACTTTTATGATCTGAATAAATGTGACATTTCTCGCCGAATAAATAGTGACGCCAAATTTTTAATGCAAAAACAATGGCTGCTAATTCCAGATCGTGAGTCGGATAATTTCTCTCATGCTGCTTCAATTGTCTTGAAGCGTATGCTATAACCTTGCCTTCCTCCATTAAAACGCAACCCAACCCATTTAAGGAAGCATCACTAAAAACAATAAATTCTTTACCCGATTCAGGCTGAGCTAACACTGGAGCTTCGGTCAAAAGAACTTTCAACTGCTCGAAACTTTTCTGACACTTTTCTGACCATTCAAACTTGACATCTTTCTGTAGTAGCTTCGTCAAAGGTGTAGCTATTACAGAAAAACCCTTTACAAATCGTCTGTAATATCCCGCTAAGCCTAGGAAACTTCGGACCTCGGAAATATTCTTTGGTGGTTTCCAATCTAGTATAGCTGCTATTTTGTTTGGATCCACCCGAATACCTGATTCTGAAACAACATGACCCAAGAAACTGACTTCATTCATCCAGAACTCACACTTACTAAACTTTGCATACAGTTGTTGATCTCTCAAAGTTTGTAGCACTAATCTCAAATCCTCAGCATGTTCGGTTTCATCCTTGGAATAGATCAGTATATCGTCAATAAACACTACTATAAACTGATCCAAAAACTGCCGGAAAACTCGATTCATTAGATCCATAAAAGCAGCAGGTGCATTAGTGAGTCCAAAAGGCATAACCAAAAACTCAAAATGTCCGTACCTCGTTTGGAATGCAGTCTTTGGCACATCTGTATCTCTGACTCGCAGCTGATAATAGCCCGATCTCAAATCTATCTTCGAAAATACTGAGGCCCCCTTTAACTGATCAAACAAGTCATCAATCCGAGGTAACGGGTATTTATTCTTTATAGTTACCTTATTTAGTTGCCGATAATCGATACACATTCGCATAGTCCCATCTTTCTTTTTCACAAATAAAACTGGTGCATCCCAAGGAGAGAAGCTCGGTCGTGCAAAGCCCCTATCTGTCAATTCTTGCAACTGTGCTTTCAGCTCTTTTAACTCAGTAGGTGCCATCCGATACGGAGCTATCAAAATCGGATTCATCCCCGGTACTAATTCAATGCCGAACTCAATCTCTCTTACTGGTGGTAAACCCGGTAGTTCTTCAGGAAACACATCTGGGTATTCACATACAACCAATACAGATTCAATTTGTTTCTCAGACAATTTATTATCCAGTACATAAGCCAAATAAGCTTCGCATCCTTTTCTTACATACTTCCGGGCTAACATCGAAGATATTACTGTAGGAAGCCCATTTACATCATAGGATTTAATTCTGATGGTCTCACCGTTTCGACTTCTCAAATCAATACACTTTCTTTTACAATCCACTACTGCCTCATGTATCAAATTCGTCAAAGGGCAACAACATTAAATCAGCTGGGAAATAGAAATCCCGAATCATCAATGGGCAACCCCTACACACTTTATTTACAAGCACACATCTACCCAAAGTGTTGGACACACGTATCACAAACTCTGTAGACTCAACTAGCAGAGTCTTTCCGAATTCTAAAGTTTCACACACATATGAGTGAGTCGAACCAGGATCAATTAATACAATTACAGTAGTGTCATAAAGGGTGAAAGTACCGTAATGACATCGGGGAGGAAGCATCCTCTCTCGCTCGTGCAAAGATAAGCTCTAGCCGGAGCTCTAGCCTCGGTCGAATCGCAGTTGTTCTTCGTTCCTTTCTGACTACCACCTACATTGCCGGAATGTCTGGGTGGTCTGCCCCGCACTGACGTGTTGCTCGGCTTAATATTCTGAACTATATTCTGTTCAGTCAACATCGGACATTCTCTAATAAAATGATCTGATGATCCACATTTAAAGCAGGACCGATCATGAAATCTACAACTCCCAGAATGCCATTTCCCACAGTGCTTGCATTCAACTCGATTCTGTGGAATGTTACCAACACTGGCCATCCAGGTAGCTCGGGAGTCCACGAGAGGTCGATCACGTCTAGGTAATCCTGAAGTAGCTTTATGTCGACTGTGGTCATCTCTAAATTTCTTAGATGTGGAATTTAAGACCTTACCCGAAGATCATTTACGAATGTCTCTAGCTTCTGTCTCAGCCTTTCTTTTCTCTTTTCCAAGCTCTTCAGCTTTGCAAGCTCGATCTACTAGTGTCACAAATTCTTGAATTTCAAGAATACCAACAAACATCTTTATATCTTCATTCAGGCCATCTTCGAATCTTTTGCACATAATAGCTTCTGTAGAAACACACTCTCTAGCATATCTGCTGAGCCTGACAAATTTCCTTTCATATTTCGTCACGGTCATTCGTCCTTGTGTCAGGTCAAGGAATTCTTTTCGTTTTTGATCAACGAATCTTTGGTCGATATATTTCTTGCGAATTCATTCTAGAAGAAATCCCATGTCACTTTTTCTTTCTAACTCATCGATACTAGTGTATTCCACCAAAGGATATGCAAGTGTTCTCAAGTAAAGAAAGATAAAGCACATTTCGTGCATTCATCAGAGTACAAGATAGCTCATCAAGTACCCGAATAGTGTTATCAAGCCACATTTCGCTCGCTCTCGCATCATCGTCATCATTGGCTTTGAATTCTTCTACCCCAAATTTTCGGATTTTATCAATCAGGGGCCTATTAGATCTCAACGGATCCGTCATCGGGGTGCTAAAGGAATCAAAGTTGGATTATTCGGGGTGGGGTTGATATACAAATGTTTAGTCTAGATAAACTGGTAAAACCACTCGCTCATCATCCGATAGAAGGCTTGTTTAGTTTCTCCTTCATGACTACCCAAAATGCAGTCGAGAGTCTACCGCACTACTAATCCGTGTGCACGATCAGGTGCTACACTCTCCACATCATCCGCTACGCTCTTTCAGATCGGTGTCCATTTGTCATATAAAATACGATTCGGTCGCCGAAGTCACCACACTATCAATATATGATAAAGGCATGTATAGCTAGACTCACACGCGCTACGGTAGTCCTTGAATCGACTAAACTGTAAGCTCTGATACCAATCAAATGTAACACCCCTTACCCGAGACCTTTACCGGAGTCGAGTATGTGGCATTACTAAACTTAACTACTAGTTCGGGGCATAAGGATTTAAAGCTGTCCAACTGCGTCATGCTGACTCAATTGATCATAACTCGAGTTACGAAACTCGAAATTTAGATCCGTAAATTTTCCTTGAAACTAGACTCATATAAATATATACCATAATTTTTCCAGAATTTTTCATGTGGCCAATTAGTACAGTTTATTCATCAAAATTTCCCCTATTTCACTGTTGACGATTCTGACCAATCGTTACAAAAACTCAGTTATCTCATTGCACAAATTTTCAATAATGTTCTTGTTGAATTCTAAGCATATAAACTATGTCCCTTAATTATTTTTGTACAACTTTTGACAACTTTCCCAAGACAGAACATGGACTCACGAATTCATTCAAAACAAGTCTCACTAAAATTTAAATATCTCATAACATAAAACTCCTTTGCCTACTATGTTTCTTTCATATCAAAATAGACACAATAAGCTTTGATTTTATACCTCATTCACCTTCTAATTCAATTTATCCTATTTTTGGTGATTTTTCAAAATCACATCATCACTAACTAACTAAAAACTGTTTCATTACAAAATATGATTAACTAGTTTATAACCGAATATACCCACATACAACTCGTACTATCCATGCATTTTAATCATTTACGCAATTTAACTTGTACCTAAAACATTCACGTAATATCATTACATCATCGATTTATTAACAAAACACGACTATGGTTCCATATAACCGAGTAAACTTCGATTAAGAGTGCACAAACATTTCCGACATAAACCGACATTTGTATCAAAAGTCCATAAAGCATACTTAACTAAAAATTTAGCCATATTCGCATGGCTATTATATACATGAACCAAAAGTTTTCACCAAAACAAAGACAAAGCCTTTTCTATACATGCCTTCATTCGAAAACTAAAATGAAAGAGTACCAAAACGGTTTGACAGTGTGGACGACTTTCTGAACGATCCCGACGAGATTGTAGCTTGCACCTAATCTATAAAACAGAGGAAACATTTCGCACACATAAGCTTACTTGCTTAGTAAGTCCTAAGTTCATGATAATATAACATTTAAAATATTCAACTTATGACATTGCACATATACATTAAAAAGAAATATGTAAATTTTCACAAGGCCGATTACTATTAGTTCATCAACCAAATAATTGCACTTCATTTCATAGACTGTAGACATTTGAAATCACGATTAAAATATATTCCAAGAATCACATACTCCAAATCATGTAATTATAGCATTCATATCCATCATACTACCGAATTAAAAATTTCTTTTGTTCTTAGCATTTATACATGAAAACCGAATCTCCATAATAGTACATTAACCTCAATTTCGACCATATGATACTCATACACATCCATCTTAAACTCAATATACATAACATAGTTCTCATAGTATTAACTTGACTCAAGTAATATTACGCATAACATACCTTACATGCTTACCTGAGCCGTTAGCTAAGTACCATAATTAAGGTTTGCCTTGAAGAATATTCGATTCTTTTTTTTGTAAAACACATCACCGCATCAAGCTCGCTAAGCGGTAAAGCCCGATAAGTAACACCGCAAGACGAGGCCTGCTTTGCTCAAAGCCCAAAATAATCACCGCACTAGGCCTCACGCTAGGCTTAAAGCCCAAATAAATCACCGTACTAGGCTCATAGGCTTAAAGCCCAAATACATTAATACGATCAATCATTGCTAACGCTTTTCATAACTATATCACATATTGAATTTACTTTGGCTTATTTACATCAAACAATCAAAACCATTATAATAGGCTTATATACATTCGGCTATGACATGAATATGTACTAAAATTTATCAAATATTATCATACAATAGATTCATAAATAATTCTTCAATATATCATAGCTTAAGGACTTACCTCGGTTGTCGATGTAGACCGTAAAATCGGCTTATTCGAGAACCTTTGTCTTTCCCCGATCTATCTCCTTTTCTTTTTGATCCCGGTCTAAGAAAATATCAAGTAACCTTTATTCAATACATTTTTCAATTAATTCTACTCAATTCAATTCTACCTCAAAATTTATACAATCATTTAAATTTTACCCTTACAAGTTCACACCCTATTCGATTAAGTCCCAAATCTATCATTCACAAATCAATTATATAAATATGGTCATAATTCGATTTTCCCCAAGACCGAATGCCCATTATTATTATAACCATTCTTACAATTCAATTTTAGACATAATTTCATCTTTCATAGCTACGATTAGAACATTCCCATTCATTAATAACAAATTTGTTTAATAGTAATTTACTCCTCCCTAATTCGATTTCCTTGCAAATTTAGTCCCTAAACAAATTCACTAAATATTCATAAAACTTGGAATAATTCCTCTTAAATGACGAACCTTATACCTCCCTTCCTAGGTACACAAAGCCATTCATTCAAGCAATTTAGCTTCCAACCGATTGTTTCCCAAAATATTCAAGCCATAATACATACCCATTTTCTTATTTAACATGCTAATAGGCCAACCATAACCGACATTTCTTCATCGAACATGAATAAGTCATAGAACTAGATCATGGCCGAATCTAGGGGGAGCTTTAAGCTCAAATTTTGCACATGAATTTGATAGTATATAAGATTACTAACACAACCATGCAAAATCATCAAAAAATGGAGCTTGATACCTCACCTTAGAGACACATGCAAGGTCCGGCCATGAAGGTTTAAAAATGGCTTCTTGTTCTCTTCTTGTTTCGTGAGAGAAAGATGAAGATGATGGAGGAGAAAATGAATTAAAAATGTATTTTCCCTTTTTTCTTTATTCACATAAAATATTTAATCTATATTCCACTATCATAATTTTTATTATATTTAATATTATTCATCAACATTACCATTCACTACTACTATAATTTTTTTTTTTGACAAATTGACATGCAAATCCCTTGTTCTATGTCACATTTAAATTTTGTCCCTCTCAATCTATTAAAAGTCACTCTTAAATTTTTATCTATTCGGTCCTTTCTCTAAATTCAAACATATCAACCATATATTCCATACAATTTGACACACACATAGCACAATAATTATGTATATATATTTTACGAGATTTTCTAAGTCGAATTCGTGGTCCCAAAACCACCGTTTCGACTAGGGTCAATATTGGTCTGTTACAGTAGCCGTAAAGGGGGGACGACACAAAATGTTTTGGCTGCCATTACATTTGATTTGAAATTTTCTTATGTTCTAGCTGGTTGGGAAGGTAGTGCACATGATTCTCGTATTTTAAGTGATGCACTTTCACGCCCAGGAGGATTAAGAATTCCGGAAGGTAATAATTATCATTAAATACCAAATAGTTCTAGTAAGCTCATAATTTATTAGTATTAATTGTGTTCTGTAAAATTGTAGGTAAATATTATATTGCTGATGCTGGATATGGCATTCGAAATGCATATATTACTCCATATCGTGGTGTCCAATATCATTTAAAAGAGTTTAGTGCTCAAGGGCCTGAAAATGCAAAGGAACTTTTTAATCTTCGTCATTCATCATTACGAATCACTGTTGAATGTGTTTTTGGGATTTTAAAGAAACGGTTTCGTGTATTAGATGCTGAGCCATTTTGGAATTTTCAAGCTCAAGTAGATATAGTTTTGGCTTGTTGTATCATTCATAATCATATAATGGGAGTTGATCCTAGTGATTTACTTAATCAAGGATTATACGAGGAGTCTGAGTCTGATTTGATAATACCAACTTTTACGGAGCGAGAAGAAAGAGAAGAAGCAAGAGAATGGTCTGCTAAGAGAGACGAAATTGCACAAACTATGTGGACTGATTATATGGCTAGAAATATTAGGTAGGTTTAGGGCTTAAGGTTATTGTTTCTATGTTATGTATGTTTTAGTAAATTTTTTTTTTTTTTGTTAATGTTGGTTGGATAATGATATTAAAATTTTAGTTTGTTGGATTTTGAAATTATTATGTCTTGAATTTGTTAGATATTGATTATGTTTTAAGCTTATTAGATATTGAATTTATTATGTTTTAAGCTTGTTAGATATTGAATTTATTATGTTTTGAGGTTGTTGGATATTGAAATGATTGACAATGACAATTATTAATGTAGAATGGGTAAGGGCAACAAAGAAGGGACCTCCAAGCAATTCAGGTGGACAAAACCGATGGAACATGTTTTTCTTGAAATTCTAGCAGAGGAGGCCCAGAAAGGAAATAAGCCTTCTAATGCTTTCAAAGTAGTTTCTATTAATCGAGTTGTCGGGCTATTTCTCGAAAGATTTCAAGTCCAATGCAATGCGAAACATGTGGAAAATCATTTGAGGATCAGAAAAATCGCAAGCGATTATATGCAAAATTCGAGGTGAAAGTGGTTTCGGATGGGATGATAACATGAAAATGATCACATGTGATAGAGCAACATATGATGCAGCAGTGATGGTAATATATGTATATATATGTTAAGCTTATTTCAAATGTTTTTTACTTGTTATTCTAATTGTGTATAATATCCAACAGGCACACAAGAAGTATGAACCATTTTTGAATAAAAGCATTGATCATTATGATGAAATGGCTTTGGTTGTTGGCAAAGATATGGCAACAGGGAGTTTTGCCAGAACATTTGCTGACATAGATTTGGATGATGGTAATCAAGATTCAAAGCACAGTGAGACTACGACAATGAGGAGGTCAAGGGGGTAAGAACAAATGTATCTTCATCTGGCACATCCAAACGTAAAAGAAAAAATGTTCAAGAAAGTGTCATCGATGAACAAATTAAATTTGTGGGTGAACAACTTGGCAAAATTGCTAATGCTTTGGAATAATTTACTGCGGATAAGACACCACAGCTTTACGAACAGGTGATGTCGATGGAGGACGAAGGATTTGATGATGACTTCCTGTGTTCTGTGTTTGATTATTTAGTGAGTCATGAATCCGAAGCCAAAGCTTTTCTAGTTAAAAGTAAGAAGCATAAAAAAATTTGGCTTCAAAAATTTGCTCAAGGTTGAAGATATTGACACTTTTATATAGTGTAATATTTAGTTATGCACTTGGACAGTGTGACAATGTTGTTATTATGTGGTGTGCTACTAATTATGCATTTGGATGATATTTCTAGTTTAATTGTGATTTGGAAACTAATTTATAATTATTCAATCCTTTTTTTTATTTTTTTAACACAATTACAAATAATTTATTTGACTTTGGTTGTTTTCAATATGACGGTTAATAATGTAACTTAATAATTTAGTATTATTATATATTTAATCTAATTTATTTATAGTAAATAAATCATTACAATATATGTAAAAATAATTTAAAATATAAAAAATTATTAATATGTAAATAAATTTATTAATATATATATGTAAAATCAACTTTTCCAGAAAACATTTTCAGAAATCACAAACAACGTAAAAATATTTTACACAGATTCATCCAAACACCAGAAAATATTTTCTGGTAAATCATTTTCCAGAAAAGTAAATCATTTTCCAGAAATCATTTTCCAGAAAACATTTTACTGCCAAACAAACAGACCCTAAAATGTCAAATTTTATAAACTTTAAGGGCTAAATTTGTCAAAAATTTTACATTTAGGATAAAGTTGATAGAATGTGTAGACATTAGATGTATAAATTTGTTATTAGACCAATTAAAAATCCCATGTCAACACTTTTGTCAAATTTCAAACGAATGTTAACTCTCGATGAAAAAAATTTTGATTTTGAATAATTTAGTGATTAAATTGAAAATTTTAAAAGTGAAATAACCAAAATAAAATGGGGTAATAGTTTAGTGACATACTTTACCCTAATTTTTAAATTGGAAAGGAATCAAGGTTTAGAGGGGATTTCGTCATAATATAAAATATCGTGGTATTATTGTAAATATCTGTGTGTAATTTAGGACTTTGGTCAATGTCTTTGTCAATACGTTAGCTAAGCGCTCCGCAAATTGTTGGGCAGGCGGCCTTAGATAGAGTGGCTCATAGTTTGGGCATCTAGAAAGCAATCAAAAGGTGAGCACTTTTGAACATTTCAATTCCGAAAATGCCGTGAGAAGCAATGTTAAAATAATCCAATAAAAGGATTCAATTCCGATTTTCGATTTAATAAATTGAATGGATTTTATATATTTTCAACATAAAACAATAAAATGGTTTAGGATTCAATTAAAGGTTTAGGATTTAAATATTATTAATTAAAACGTTTAGGATTTAAATATTATTAATTAAAACTAAATTATTTTATCCATTCAGTCCGATTCTTAATAATTTTTTTTATCAGTTTAACAGATTCTTTACTAAATTCAAATTCCTCCCGTTGATACATCATTCCAAAAACCATTCCATCCATTCATTGAGAATTAAACTTATTCAAATATCGAGGTAATTTGCCTAAAATCAAAGGGGTTGTTTGAAATTTGGAGACTTTGGACTATTAAATCTGAAAAATATATTTGGAAAAAAAATAACTTTGTTAAAAATATGTGTTGGATTTGGGCTCCAAGCTTAGCTCAAATAATTTTTTAATTTAGTAATATTTATATTATATTATATTTAAATATTATGTAATTTATAACACTTAAGACATTAAAAAATTGATAAGTTGTTTATATATAAAATTTTAATAAATGAAATTATTAAATTAAAATAATAGAATTTTTTTTAAAATACGAACGGACTTAAAATAAGCTTAAAATAACTATTTACAAATATGAATGAGCTTGAATAAAGTTTTAAAACCATATTTCGGGTCAAGATGAATTTTGATAAGTATAAAATGTGTTAATATAAAACTTATATCTAGCCCACGTAGACCTTTATTGTCAATAAGATAACTATATAGAATAAAGTCAAAACCTTTGGTAAAAAAGGGAAAGGATAATAACGTGACACTGTCATTAGGAAATATATATTTGTTTACACCTAAATCATTGTTTAAGAATTTTCTTGCACTAAATAATATTTTTTGAAATAAAATACACTTGCAAAAAATAAATTTCCTTTTGACGATAAATTTGAAGAACAAAAACTTAACTTTGTAATAAGGAATCAATTAAAAAAAAGAATATTTTTATGGTCAATGATTAAACTTTTTTTCCTGAATGTGAAATTGCCCATCACTTATGCAAACGATTCCAAAGCACTTGTCTCTGAAGATTTCAATGACACCTCAGAAAAGGCCATGAACTTATGAAATTTTACTCAACTATTTACTATACAATAATTGAATCTGAAGCTTTAGAGTAGAAAATGTCAATAGAACAATAGGCTTAGAAAATTGGAACAACGAAGAAATAAATCTTAAGAATCTTGAAATGTTTAAATAAAATCTCTCATCTTTTCTAATCATTTCTTTTTTATCATTACAATATTAGGAGAGAAGGAGGAGGATAATATAGTTTGAACTTGTTTCATTTAGGTGTTAGATGTAAGCTTTAACTACGGCTCCAAGCAAATCTTGATCATCCTTTCTAATCACTTATTTATAGGATTTAAGGGCTCTGAACATTAAAACTATATACATAATATTCATAATACATGAATGCACCTAATTCAGGAATACTCATTGTAATAGCTCGATTTTCAGTAATATAAAAAAAAACGATTTTAGAACCTCATTTCTGTAAATCAGATCTATAAATATTAAATATGAATATTTACGGAGTTGGTATAAAAATATATATTAGAGTTTAGACTCGTATTTTTTTAATTAATAGTTAATTTAGGTGTAGGGACTAAATTGTAAAAGTTCAATCGCTATAGATTTTTAATTGGCTAAAGACTTAGGGACTTAAATTACAATTAGAAAAATGATTTATTGGATTTATTGGATGATGACACATCCCATTAGGCTTAATTAAGCTTAAAATTTTGGTTTAATTAATTAAGCAAATAAGGTTAGTTAAGTTAATTAAAGCTTAATACATGTATAAATATGAAACTTTTGTGGCAGATTGTCATATTCCATAATTTCCTACTGCCCAAACCTAAGAAAAACAAAAGGGGTTAGGGTTTCAAAGCTTTAAACTTTCACCTATCAATTTTAAGGTAAGTTCAAGTCCTTTTTTTTTTGTAATTTTTATGTTTCCGAGGTCATGGGAACTTGACTTAGCTAGCCCATGTACCAATTTCTAAAACTGTTAAAATTTTTGAAAGGTGCCATTGTTGATTTCTTGAAAATTTTGGTGTTAAATTAATAGATTTTAAGCTTAGATTATAATAAAGACTAAATTGTAATGCTTAATTGTTAGCTTTGTACATAATGACTAAAGTGAATGAAAGGTAAAATTATTGTAAAAGTCTAGTATAAATAGAAAAAGAGGGTCTCTAATGAATGTAATTAAAGTTGGTTTTTAAACCGAGGTGCAAAATTAAAAGATATGGTTATTTCGAATTCAAGGACTGAATTGAATCAAATGTAAAATTTTAGGGGTATCAAAAAATTAGATTATATAGGTTCATTCATGTCCTAGAATAATGTATAAATGTTTGGTTTTTATGGATTGAATGAAATAGTTGTGTAGATCAAGAATTGGATAAAATTGGAGGTAATCGAGGAAAAGTTAAAATTATTGAGTAGTCCCTAAAGAATCAAATTGTTTGGTGTTTTGACTAGGTAAGTTCATATGGTATTCATTTATTTAGTTTATTACAGATTTTTGTTGTATATATATAATTTATTATGAAATAATTGGTTGTGAATCGGTATAAAAGGCTAGAATTGGACTAAATTAAAAATTGACGATTATATACATAAAAGATTTTTGGGTTAACTTAGTAAGGGTTAGTATATGATTGGCATGCCAATAGGGCCTTGTATGCGCTTGTACAGGATTGATTACAGATGTTACCGATGTCCAGTATTTGTTGTGGATTCTTAAATATATGTGACACAAGTTTAGCTCGAACGAGTAACTTGATGTGGCTTTTTATAAAGGTTTAGCCTG
The DNA here is from genome assembly GCA_025503065.1 of Gossypium bickii. NCBI lineage: Eukaryota > Viridiplantae > Streptophyta > Magnoliopsida > Malvales > Malvaceae > Gossypium > Gossypium bickii. Next base: position 49,227,890 of record CP106718.1, on the reverse strand, counting down.
GATGGGTAACCTGACATGTATATATAGCTCATACGAGCAATTGGTGTGGTGTAGATACCGGTGAATCCAAGTCTGTTTACTAGGGTTCATCGATCAAATTAGTTTATATGGAAATGAGAAATTCAAAAGGGATTAATTAAACTTGATAATTCAAATGGCATGTAAATGTAAGAAACATTGATAGAGGTAATGCTTTTGATATGTATGTGTAAATGTAACATCCTTTGATTGTGTATGAATTTGAAATTGTTACCTAATGTGACATGAATTGACATGTTAAATACTTGTGATATTATATGGTTTGATTAAAAGATAATGCTCATCTTGTTAATGTTTTGATTTGCCATGTCTAGCCAAACTATGCCAAGTTATGGTAGCTTATTTTATTTAATTAAAAGATAAGGTAAGTTTTTTTAATTCATATGAACTTACTAAGCATCTTATATGCTTACCTTTTTGGTTTTCCCTTTTCCTTCTAGATCATCACCTTACGGAACTTGTCAACCCGAATCATCTCGAAGCTCACACTACACTGAATCAATATTTATCCGATTATTTTAAGTCTAAGGTTGTGGCATGTATATAAGTGATTTGGTATGTACCTTAGTATTAGAAGGTGTTTACAACTTGGAAAATTTGATTAATCATATCATATCATGTTTGATGTTTTTTATTTATATACGGTGTTGGACTTATATGTATTTTATGTATAAAGACGTGATGATCTATAAGATTTTGATGTGTTTATGTGCATAGGTTCTTATAACTAAAACGAAATGACATAATTCAATATGGTATGACATGATTAAGTTGAAGTATGCATTGAAATGGTATGTATGATGATTTTGCTTGAGTTATGCATTTGGCAGGTGATTTGTTTTGGTACTATGTGCAAAATTGGATGTAATGAAGTGAAAGACATATTTTGGTAGATTTGGCATAGATGAAGTTTACATTTGAATGTATGAAATGCCATGGTTTGGTTTTGAATAGGTTGAGATAATGATAGATATGTATTAAGTTTGAAATTTGTATAGTGACTAGTTGGCATGAATATCTATTGGTGATGATGGTATAATATGGTTTGAATCAAATAGGTTGTTGTGCATGCCTTGATTTGGGACCAAATGGTTTATTTTTGCCAAAAATAGGGGCCATGTATCGAGGACCAACCTTCTTCGCAACGTCGACTGAGGTCGTGACGTGACATGTAACACCCCAACTCCCAACTAGCAGACTGAGGTGTTACAATAGGAAACATGCTTAAACTTGATTTATTCTTTTTTATATTTTTAGCAAAACGTAGGAAAACATTTGGAAATTCACCATAATAAAATAATTGAAATTATGAACCATAATTGACAAAGTAGGGTACTTTAAACTAAACGCCAAACAAGCTTTCCAGAGTGCGCCATACAATTTGTAAAATATATTCATAATAAGAAACATATACTTCGTTTCAAAATACAAGACTAATATATCACACCACCCTAAAATAAAGATATGCTTGTTACAAAGAAAACATAGGCGATGCTCACAACAGAGGTCTCTTTATCTGGCTGAATCCCTTCCACAAGCCCTTTTACATCGAGGTACCACCTGGAAAAGGGGAAGAAATGGAGTAAGTTTGAAAGAACTTAGTAAGCTCCATCAATAAAAATGCTTAACCCTTTCCAAACAATTCCATGAGCAGGAATAATTGGACGCATATATATAAATAACAATAAGTTAACAGACTTCCCACAGAAACAATTGGGCTTGTACCCTCTTACATACGACAATGGCGAAAACCTATCACTGGCGGATAGTATCCCTTTACGAACTCTATCATCTGTCGAATATAGTATGCAACTACTTTCGTAGAGAATAGTTCTGGTAACATCAACAGGACAGATGCTTTTCAAAAGCTACCTTTACTTACTCTATCATTCCAGATATACTTTTTGACTGGCATCTATACACCTACTGAGTATGACTCTCATTTGACAGATAGAATATGCCAAGTACTACAACTAACATATATGTTTCACCTAAAACAAATTAAATAATATTTAAGACTTAATACTTATCATGCAATACATGTAACAAATCCAGATTCATATTTTCTTATCCTTTACCACACCCTTCTTTGTGCTAACTTCGGATCCCATATACACGCATCAGAACCAGTACCTCAATCCTTGTTATTTTGAACACATGTGTGTTCCCTTGCATGGTCAAGGTGTTATTCCATGGTTAACAAATAACATGCCCTACCAAAGACCCAACATATTCGCCATTCTGGTTAGTAACTCATGTAACACCCTTAACCCATATCCGTCGCTAGAATAGGGTTACAGAGTATTACCAAAAACTTTTAATGTAAAAATATTCATTCTCAAACATTTCATAAATCATATCATAATCCATGCAAACACTTGCATAACGTTCCTTTTGCAAGCCCTTGAGGCCTTAGAAACACTTTAGAAACGATTCTGGACTAAATCGAAAACATTTAGAACTTCATGGAAAAAGATAGAAAAATTCATACTACAGGGGTCACACAGTCGTGTGGCCAGGCTGTGTGACTTACACGGTTGAAACACACACCCGTGTCTCAGGTTGTGTGGGCATTCGAAGTTGGGACACACGGTCGTGTTCCAGCCCGTGTAACTCTCTGACGTGGTTTACACAGCCAAGCCACACGCTTGTGTGCCAGGCCGTGTAACTCTCGAAAAGTTGAGTTCTACTTGTTAAAGGTGTCCAATTGCTATGAGATTTTAAATTAGAGGTCCTTAGTTGGTAATTAGACCATTGGATAAGTTAGTAGACAAAAATAGACATGAATAGGTGAAATTTCAAAGTTATGCATTAAGGGTATTTTGGTCATTTGGTAAATAAATGAATAAAAAGGTAAAATAAAGCCAAAATTATAATAAAGCCAAAATTTTTCCCATCTTCTTCTCCATGTGCCAAAAATTAAAAGGTCACCATAGCTAGGGTTTGTTCAACTTCCAAGCTTGATTATAAGTACATCCTAGCCCCATTTTTAATGCTCTTTACATTTTTGAAGTCATTATCATCCGATCTATCTATTTCTACCATTAATTTGAGTTATGGTTGATGTCTAGGGTTTGACCCATGTTATATATGTATGTGTTTTGATGGCTAATGGTAGGTTATGCAAGTTTAATGTTAGATAAACAACTTTTGCTAGGTGATTTTTGATGAAAATGTCAAAATGACCTATTTGTAAAAAGATTTCAAAATGTGTGTAAAAGTGTGATTAAATGAAAAATGTGGACTGTTAGAAGCATGAAAGAGGTTATTTGAGATTAAGTGTAAGACTATATCTGGGATATGGCATCGATATGAGACTTCGTATAAGACCATAGCTGGGCTATTGGCATCGATAAGAGATCCCATGTAAGACCATATATGGGATATGACATTGGTATAGTATGGTGTGTGCGAGATTCCCGAGTATCCTTTAGTATTCCAAGTGGTTCAACGGGAAATTCAACTAGTATGTCAAAGATATGAAAGGTTATGGTTATGTTGCGCGTTGGTACAGGTACGTACGTAAAACTTATTTACTAATGAGCTCGATATGTAATGAATCCCTCGTTAAGGTTATGAATGAGTAAGTTATGATTAGAAGATCTTGATACTATTTATACCAAGTTCATCATGTTTATTTGATTGATACATATGTGATTATAATGCTTATTATTTGCATAGGAACTTATTAAGCTATATAGCTTACTCCTCTTTCTTTTCCATTGTCTTATAGTGTCACCATGCCAACTCGGGGATCGAAAACTGTCGGAGATCCATTCACACTATCAACTTAATATTTTGGGTACCATTGATTTTAATATTTTGAGTTACGACTTGTATAGGGACTTGGTCATTTTGTTATGTGTCGTAATTGATTTAGCCAAATATGTTAGCTTATGTTAGCTGATAATCCATTTTGTATATGGCTATTGAAATTGGCTAATATTGGTTTAAGTATATATATATATACATATGATGATGCTTTTCATGGATATGGGAAATTGCATAATTTGAGTTGAGATATATGTGATGTTTGTGTATGATAAATGATAGCATGTGAATGGGGTGTTGATGTCTTAGTTGTGGTTGATTTCATTGATGGTATACGCTTGGAAGGGTTCTAGGTTTGTTGTTTAGTTTTGTGCATAGAAGGGTGACAAAATGGCTTGGTAAATAGCCTTATTTTTGTCCACACGGGCATGTGTCTAGGCCGTGTGTAGACACACGGCTTGCCCCATGGGCGTGTGTCTAGGCCGTGTGTGACACACGGCTTGCCCCATGGGCGTGTGTTCCGGCCGTGTGTCCACTGCACCTTAATTGTTGCAAAACAGAATGTCTAGAATATATCATACGGACGTGTGTCTCAGCTGTGTGTGCTACACGGCCCTGGACACGGGCGTGTGTCTCGGTCGTGTGAAGTCTACACCTATTTTATGAAAAATTATGGAAATTAAGTCGACCATACGGCCTAGCACACGGGTGTGTGGCACAGCCGTGTGGCACAAGTCAGAGAGCTCCCTATTTTGAACACGGCATGTAGCACGGGCATGTCCAAGGATCACACGGGCATGTCCCTTAGACCACACGGGCGTGTGAGCCCTGTAACATGAAAAATTTTCTAAGTTTTGTAAAATTTTCTAAAGTTATCGGTTTGGTCCCGAACACTTCCAAAACATGTATTGAGCCTCGTAGGCTCGTTTTAGGGACGATATGAATGTATGTGAAAAGTTTTAAATTTGGGTGGAAATTACATCTCAGTTTTGTATGTTTGCTTGTGTTTAAGTTCGGTAATGCCTCGTACCTTGTTCCGGCGTCGAACATAGGTAAAGGGTTTTGGCGACGTCACGACGTCTACCTTGAACTTCTAAAACTTTGCAGTTTGGTCATGTTTCATGTTTAGATTGGCAAAAGAGCTTTCATAAGCTCGTACAAAATATGTGTAACATACATTTAAATTTTAGCCTCAAAGTGACACATTAACCATGTTTTGTATAACATCCCGTGAAGGTCAACTAATCAAATGGGGCTCGTTTAATCCACTTGAAATAGCCCAATTTGTGGAACATATGGAGAAGTCTATCTACTTGAAGCCTTGGTGGCCCAATGAAACACTTTAGTAAAATTAGAGTTACCAAGGTAATTAGTGTAAATCCTAAGGGATAAAGATGTGTAGAGTTTAAATCCCTTAGGACTCTTATCTTGTAGATAGACACAAACCTCAATTGTTGGATATGGGGGAGCTCAACTATAAATAGAGGTTTTTCTCCTTATTTGTAAACACTCAGTTGTAAGCCTTCAAAGTAATAAAATACTTTTGAGAGCATTTACTCAAACACTTGGTGTGCACTATTTTTCTTATGGTTTTTCTGTTCATTCGTGGCTTTTTTCTCTTTTGAGTTTGCTTATGCTTTGCTTCGGTGTCTTAGAAAATTTCTTCAATAATTCTTATTTTTTGAGTGTTAGGTTAACTTTAGGTGAATTTTAAACTAAAAAATCGCCAAAAGCCATGCGGTTTGGCAAACTAAAATTCTAGCCCTATGACAGTTGCATGAGCTTGGAGTATTTATAATAGTTGTAAATAGTCTCGAGATTATGGGGAAAAGGTTTATCCTAGACATGTATGTTGAGGTATTGATGGTTATTCTTAAATAAGGGTGGTAACGGAGTGGGACAATTTTCCCTGACTTTAACTTAATATACTCTTAGTTTATGCTGACTGGATCTAGAAAAAAATGATAATTTATTCCCTTCAAACTTGTCCTGAAAAATTAAAAACATACCTGAATCTGAATCAACCTTATATATCAAAATTTTTAATTAAAAATAAATAAAATAATAAACTTTTCATCAATGAATGAAAAGAAAAATAGTAAAATTTTACAAAAATATTTTTTTGTATAAACTACAGGTATACTCATTCGTTTTATGGTTGATTATAACCCTATTTGAGCCACAGGTGAAGCCCTCTCAATAATGTCACTTCAAGACTTTAACTTAATTCAAATATCAGAAGAAAAAGTTCACGTCCTCTTCTTATCTTCCAACTATTTGTTGATTCCATAAAAATAAATTTAGCAATATTGAAACAATGGATTTTTTTGGTTGAACCCACTAAAATCGTTCACTATAAATAGTGATTTCTTTTTATGGTCATTCAATACGGAATGAATTTAAAAGCCATGTTGTAGAGAAGTAAAATAAAGGGGCTGGGAAATGAGATGAAAGAGAAAAAAGGGGAACTTTTGGGTGGAATTAAAGTAGATAGAAGAGACGCAAGTAAGGGCTAAGGAGAGTTTTAAAAGAAAGGCTAAAAGGATAAATACGGAAAATATATTGATACCGACGTCCATTACTCTTGAATCAGTTCTAATCTAATTAATTTTAAAATTAAATTTGATCCGATTTGATATTTAGAAAAAAAATATAACCGATCAGACGACTTTGGCCATCTTTATTATTAATATATCACATACAATGAAATAAAACGCAATATGAGTCAAAGAACAAAATGTCTGACTTGAGCTTTATGATATTGAAGATTTATCCACCCGTTATGGTTAAAAAGTTGTGATTTTATTTGTATTAGTTAATATGCCAAATTTGGTGCTAATTTAAATGTTTATTATATTTAGTTGGAAATGGAAATATGTATATATAGTACTCTGCCTACCATTCTCCAACTTATGCTTTGTAGACGTGAGATTATTAATTTGTTCAAGTTCCCTTACCTACCCGCCATGCCAACCCAAACCAATGATGCATGTGAACAAATTAAGATGAACTACAAACTTGTTTGCCTCGGGTCGCCCTCTTGATTTCGCTTCTATTATTGTTTTTAATAACAATATTTTTATTAATCAGTAAGGTGAATTAAAAAGAAAAAGCTGAAAATTTGAGGTTGGGAGGAAGTCTAAATTCTTTTTGGAGACAAGAATATTTGGTGGTTGTTTACATGAGTGTGTGAACCATTTGCATGGCTCGGAGGACAAATTTAACTATGTGTCTTAAGATTGTTGACGTGAAAGTTTGGTCATGTCCATGAGACATGTTAAGGTGACTAACATTTAATTACTCTGAATTTCCACATGATCCTCATATAGCCTTAGCGTTAAAAGAGATGCATAATTTGTCAAATTGAGATTCGCTGAACTAACCATAATAGAGATGCAAAATTTCTGCAAGTATTCTTAGAATGAACTCAAATGATTTTGAGTGAATTCTATATTTAAAATTTTAATGATAAAAAATAAATAAATGAAATACTTATGTGTCACTATAAATCTACTGTGAAAATTTTCCATTGAGAGCTTACCTTTTTTAGTAAAATAGTGGGTATAGAAGAAAAACTATATGATAATTAAATGATAATGGATAGTTTTAGAAGACTAGAATAGTTTTTTCCAGAAATAAATTATCTTTTTAAAATTATTACATAAAATTTTTAAATTGATGCTATATTCTTTAAAATTTTAATCAACAAGGAATTTTAAGTTTTTTTAATAATTAAATTAGTGTTAAGAGTTTTATAAGATATTAAATTATGATATGCTTATAAGGAAAAAAAATATCATATAAAAACAAATATAACTTTAGTTGAAATGATAAAACTAAAAGTTTAAAATTCATTGTGGCCCAAGTTCAAGTCTTATTATATGATTTTGTTTTATTGACTTACAAAAATATAGAAAGACATAAACACTCTTATAATAATAAGACACGCTTTATAAAAGAAATAATTTTTTATTAATTTAACAACTGTGTTAGTGTTTGGTTGATTTATGACATCGATCTAAATAAAGTACACATATTAGTGTAACTACAGAGAAATAAAGACTTTAATATTTAATTAAATAAAAGAATACATTTCTAACTCTTAAACAATCAAGAATTTAATTTACCAATTTTTTTTTACTTTCTCCTAAATAAAATTCATGGGTTCTCTCTCTATATAGAATGAGACTTAGGAGAGGATACAATAAAATATGTAATTTGCATAAGCCATTCATATGAAAATGGACATTAAAACTAAATATATTATGTTATAGGCAAACAAAATTCAACGGAGACTTATAATATTGACTTATTTTTCATCTCTCTGTTTTTGTTTTTGTTTTTGTTTTTTTTTGGTTCTCCTTTATTCTGTATTTTCTTTTCATCATTTCTTAAGATATTATTGTATAATAAATTGAGAAGACTGATAATCAACTTATAATATGAAAATAAAATCAACGGTATTATAAAAAATTTAAACCGGCAACACAAGGTAGCATTTGGCCGCATCATCCATGGAACATCTCAATGGTTAACGCAGGACGAAATCAATTCATTTTAGAAGAAAATCGACCAAACAAATTGCAGCTTTCTTCCTTAGAAGCATACCTATATATATAAACGCACAAAAGATTGAGGTACATGCCAATTATATAATATATATTAGGTAAACTACATCCAAGATAATTAAACTATTAATAAATTTATGTTTTTGGTCACTCAACTTTAAAAAATTACAAAATAATTATTAAATTATTAAAAAAATTATTTAAATCACCAGGTTGTTAAAATCACTATTATACAACATTCTTTGTTTCCACTGCATGCATCGATTAAAAGTTTTCATTCTCTTTTTCTTCTACAGTTCAATTTTTTCATGAAATAGTTTTGTATGTCATGAATTTGCGAGACAAAATTCATATAGCTTTCTTCTCTAATCTCCAACACGGATCTGATCGACTTGAATTTAAAATATATTTTTCTACCCATCAATAGGTACTCATTATTAGCCAAATTAAAAAAAAAATCTAGTGACTTAAATAAAAAAAAAAACTTTCAAATAATTTAGTAATTATTTTTGTAACTTTTTAAAATTAAATGATTAAAATGTAAACTTACTAATAATTTACTAACCTTGGATGTAGTATAATTTTATAGGAATGATAAGAATTATTAAATTTAGATATACATATGAAACAAAATCGTTGGCAAAGAACACGTGTTTAGTTAATATCACATATACGTAAGTCACATGTAATTCAATCATTTGTGTGTCAACTAAATTTAAGGTTTAATCTAATTAATTCATGAATTTTTTTAAAGAGAGATGTTTGAAGGTGCGAAGGGAGACGGAAAAAGTAAACAAGGGCAACCATCTAGAATAATAAGATAATTGGCAAGTTGACGTCGCCCACTCGTCCGGCACATTATTTAACGACTACTCTACATTCAATACTTTTGTCTTCGGCTTGTTTTAGCAACCTAATAGTATTTAATATAGAGTTCCACTTCTAGTTTGGCCCAATTCCACCGCATAAATTACGTGAATATCAATTATTCCTATCGCTTACTATTCATTACTCATTTGATAATTAAAAAAATTTATATAAAAATATTTAATATCAAGGAGAGTTAAATCAAGTTTAAATTTTGAAATTATTATTGTCGTACATTCACTTTTGTGTTGAATATAATTAATCTCAAATCATAAAACGTTTGTAATTATATGAATCTCAATATTTATAATATTTTTCTGATCTAATTTGTAAATAATGGAAATTTTAAATTCTTCAACCAAAGAGTTAGAGTGAACACATAGAATTAATTATAAATAGGAGATTTATATGATTTTTTATTCAGTTTTGATATTTACTTATCCTGAATGACTTATCAAAAGCAAAACCAAAAAATGAATGGGTTGGGGACGGAGAAAGGTTTAAAGACAAATTGCATTATGTTTTAAACAATCAAATTCCATTGACTTCAAATATCTTTTTTGCTTTTTCAATATTTAGGATTCTGAACTCATTTACGATTCCCAAATACATTTGGTGTTTACGTAAGCATTTCTTTTAAAATAAGAAATAGAAAAAAAAAATCAATGACCCATGTTATAATAATTATTTAATTATTTAAAGTTCAACCTCAACTTATAAGAAATAAACCCTAACACTACATTTGATTAGCAGGAATGACTATTTCATTCATGCTTATTCAGCACAACAGTATTATTTCATTATTTGGTTTGACTGGATGAATGAAACGATCGGATAGTATTACGGTCTCATTTTGGCCTCTCACGGAACAGCCATCAATACTCTCCCAAACCCAAAATCTCAGTTTTGCACTAGAAAATGCAAATTAAACTTAAAACCTTGTAATGAAATTTAGAAAACAAAACAAAACAACCCAAATCAGAAGAAAAAAAGATCATGATGGACGGTGGTCGATTAACAGAGGGGAGATTTGCATGTATGCATCTATGGGTTTTGGTGGGATTTAGCAGTGTAGTGGGCCAATTTAGCCCGGGAGCTCAATTACAAAACCCAAATTAAACCAGACCTAAACTATCAGCCTAATCCCGAAGCCCAATTAACCTTAGCCCAAAATGGCCCAAAAGAACAGTAAACAGAAAAGAAAAATGAAACCCTAGCTGCTCCCTAGCGCCGCAGCCTCTTCTGACTTTCGCACCTGCCCTCTGCCACCGCCCATATCCAGCAAAGAGATGGCAAACACGCAACAAGGCAATAAACAGCGAGAAAGTAGGAAAATGAACGGCAAAAACAAATTTTGTAATATTTTTCTTGGCTATAAAAGACCAAGAACGAACCATTGTAAAAAGGGGGGGATTCGAAATTAAAAAAACAGAGATTTTGAATACAAAAAACACTTAGAAATCAGAGCAAGAAAAACTTAAAGGTGCATTTCGCTTTCATCGTTCTTGATTGTTTTATTATTGCTATTTCCATTATTTATTTATTTTTTACTCTTAAAACGAAATAAAAAAGGAAAAAGAAGGGATCTTACCGAAACCTCCATGGCCGTGGCGTCGGAGTATCCTTTCCGTCATCGGAGTTTGGACCGTGGAGGGACATCGGAGGCTTTTCCCCTTCGATTTGAGGGACGCCAAAAGTCCGGTCTTCAAAGAGGCCATCAAACGGAGGACTAAGGCTCATCCTCGCGTCTCGTCGGCCACCTGAAGCGGTGGTGGTGCGACGGAGATGGAAGAAGCCCGATCGTCGGGCGAAAAGAGGGGAGAGCGTGGGTGAGAGATGAGAGGTTTTAAAACCTTTTTCTTTTTTTCTTTAAAAAAAAGGGGGTTGCAAAATAAGAAATAAAAATGGGTTTTAAAATATTGAATGAAACAGCTGTTTGGTGGGGTATGAATCCGCGTGAACCTACCTTAAAAGGGAGATTTACGCTTCTGGTCCCTCCCTTTTGTTGTGCAATTTGATCAGGCTTTATTTCTTTTTATTTTTGATTTGGCCCTCAAATTTCGTGTGGTTTTTCAATTCGGTCCTTTGGGTTGTCATGTTCAACATGCGTAGGGAACCAAGGGAATATTTTCCCATCTAGTCCCTGCTAGTTTCAGTGCGCTTCATTCGGATCCTTGATTAACTTTCCAGTATTTATATTGTGCACCCCGAAATTTTAGCTTGTTTTCATCCATGTCAGTAATTCATTTACTTCATTTATTCGCTTATTTTTTTTTGGAAACTGTTATATTGCTTATTATTTTATCGTTTTGTATTATTTGTTTTAAGTTTTTATATTATTCAGCTCAAACCTTTTCATATATATATATTTTTAAAATTGTTTGATTATCATAAATTATTGCATGTACTGTTTATTTTAAAATTTTTCTTACATACATTATTTTTGTACATATATATATATATTTCATTCTTAAACAGTCCTTGTTATGTGTTAATACATTATTTCATTTATGATGTTCTTTAAATTTTGTGTATATATATATTACTTAGCTAAAACTTTTTATACAAGACTGTTTTAGATTCTTTATTTTAGATTTCTTTATTTTAAACTTGTTATGTTATTCACAAGTTATTATATATATTTATTCATTTTTTAAAATGTTATTTAATCTAAACTATTTCATATGTGATCCTAAAATTTATTAATTAAAAAAAATCCTTTTTATTTACATTATTTATTTGTAAAATTTTATGTATTATTTATTTTAAGCTATTCCGTATATATATTATTTATTTTGAATGGTTTAACACGTTTTATTTTGAATTTGTTCTCATGTATTATTTATTTGAAATTGTTTTATTATTTTCAATTATTTTGATATACCTTATTTTAAACTTTATTTTATTTACTTTAAAATGTTTCATTATTATTTATTAAGTTTTTTTATATTATTCATTTTTAAATTTTTTATATTATTTTATTTTGTTTTCTCCGATTATTAATTGGAACTTGAAATGATGTACATCGTGTGATTATTGTCATCATGAGTTTTATAGTTTATTTTTATATTATTACTCTCATCTTTATTCTATTATGCGCATTGACATTGAAATTTATTTTCCATTTTATTACGATCGTATCATATTTTATCTGATTTTTAAAGTAAGCAAATACTTAGTGCTCTAAGATTCGAAAGAAACCGTATCCTAATTTACTGGGTTTCGATTTTTCTCGTCAAATCTAAAGAACTGATTATTTTTAAAGCATATGTTAAATAAAAACCTATTCTCGGGAAGTCAAAATCGTTGTGTCCTAACTCACTGGATGTGACGTTTTGTTATCTCGGGATAATGATTTTTTTTTTAAAAAATAAAGGCAATATTCTGTGATTGGAAATCCGAAAAATCGTGCCCTAACATGCTGAATTTCGGTTTTTCGTTTGGCCAAATAATCGAATATCCTTTTGATATTTTTAATGTATGAGTCTCGGGAATTATGAGATGATCTTGGATTCAAGGATTTAAATTATCGTGTCCTAACGTTCTGGATGTGATATTTTGTTCATTCGGAGTGAGAGAATCTTAATATTCAATTTGAGAATTCTAATATTTTTAAAAGAGATCGAATTTTTAAATTCTTTTTAAAATTTTCAACTTTCGACATTGAGACATTGATTAATCAATTTGGTACTAATTTTGGGCGTGACGAGGGTGCTAATCCTTCATCGCACGTAACCGACTCTCGAACCCGTTTTCTCAAATTTCGTAGACTAAAAACACTGTTTTAGAAAATCCAAACGTTTTATTAAAACAAAGGTGATCCGATCACACATAATAAAGATCAGTGGTGACTCCCGTTTTATTTTCGTTTTCAAAACCAAGTCGATTCCCATTTTCAAAAAAAAATGGTTACAACAAACAGTATAGAGCAGTAGGGTAGAATCCACAAGGACTGGTTATCTAATTTTGCCTTTTTTCATGACCAGAATCGTTATCGCGGTCACAATTGTGCCCACGATTTTTGGTAGAGATGCTTAAAAAAATAAAAATGGAGGGGGTTTAATTGATTAAGATAATAAAATAAGGAAATACGAAATATAAAATAAAAATAGATTAAAAAATGCAAAAATAAATTTAAGAACATAAAATAAATAGATAAATAAAATATTTCTTTAAGCTTAGCCTTAGTCTCGGTGTACTCCAATCTTGAATCAATCATTGAAACAAAATTTCCCTTCCAAGCAATAAGCTGGTTATAGCAATCGAGGATCCCTCAAACCGCCAACTCTTCCTTTCGTAGTCAATCTCTATATCACCTACAAATCAACCCTTGTCGAATTTTCAACCACATGGCACGTACTCGTAATTTAAGAATTCGACAGTCTTGCGGTCTGAAAAGCCCAACTCAAATTAACGGCCTCAACTGTGTGGGTTGTTTATACCCAATCACTATCTCCCTTGACGGAATCCAACTAGCTTTTTTCCAATTGAACACGCCAATTTGTTCGCGGGATTTTGAATAAAGCACTGTCGACTCAACTTCCCAACTGTACGCCAAACGATTCCAACCCAACATGCGCTTTTTGAGTTGAAATTGAATCAACTTTGAAGGACGAATTGGTACTATCCCATACACCGGAGAGATAGTGAATACCGAATTGAGAGGTTTTTTTTTTTTAGCGGGTTTGTATCCCACCATTTTTTTGTTGGAGCAATTTTCGAGCTAAAGCTAAAAAGGGTTTAATTAATCATGAAAAAAATTCATGCTTTGAAAATAGATTTGTGGAATTGTGGGTGATGGATAGGGGAAGGGCCTTGGAAGGCAATTAAATCAAAAGATTGAAAGTAAAAAAAAAAAAAAAAAAAAGAAACAAAATAGCATGATGAAGATGGCGCAGGAAAAGGGAGAAAAATTTTTTTATTAAATGCCAAGGTAAAAGTGTGTTCAATTGGTTGTAGTTATTAGGTATTTATACACACTTTTAGTGCTAAAATTCAACAAGATTTCTCCTAAATATTATCACTAAATAATTTTAAATATTATCACTAAATAATTCAAAATTAAAAAAATCAAATTTAAACTAATTATAGAGTTGTAACAATATAAAAAATTCTTCAATCTTTATTCAGCTATTTTTAAAAAAAATCTTCAACCCTTTAATTTTTATCCAATCATCTTTGAACCTTCAATCTTTCAATCAAGCCTCCTCTTTGCTTTTTATTCCAATTTAGCCATTTTTTTTTGTAAGAGTTTGAATTCGGCACACCAACTTCATTCCTAATATGAAAAATCCAAATTTAATAGCATTTTATTTGATAACTAGCCAAAAATAAATATATTAAAAATATGAATTTATCTTGCTATTAAATTCCCCCTACTTAGTTGATACTTGTCCTCAAGCATGATATCTACTAAAAATAATTCATCAATCCTTTTCAAAACCAAAACCCCCTTTCCTAGTCAAGTATATTGCAAACACTTAGGTGAATAAAAAATAAACAACTACTAAATTCAATCAATAAGCATTTTATAAAATCTTGAACAATATGTCAAATTCAACTATTTCACTAAATTTAGGTTTAATCAAACATGCAAAACGATCATACCAATATATAGTTTTATTTCAATCTATTTACATTTTTTTTTGTTTATTTTTCAAACTTAGTCAAGTCTTTTGACGCAAAGTGAGATGACAACCAAGCACCTCACCCCGATTACTCAACTCAACACGTTCTCTTTATTTATTTTTAACGAATTCGAGACATAATCAAACTTTTTGACACGAAATGATATGACAACCCAAGCACCTCATCCCGGTTACTCATTTTCATATGTCCCTAATTGATTTATTTCAAGGCAGCTCAGTTAGCGGAATGTTACAAGCTTCGACTCTTCACCAAACCTTTTGACGCGAAATGAGATGACAACCCAAGCATCTCATCTCGGTTACTTAACTTGGTCACATTTCCGAATCTTCACTCTTAACCAAGCTATTAGCAAACTTATTTTTTTTTAACTGAGTACTTTCATTAGGCAAGTTCAACAAAACCAACAATTTTCATGAAATTTTGTCTAATGCATCACATTCTCAATTCTACAACATATTAATTGATCAAGCTAGCAATAGTTATTCATGATTCACCCACTTATTTAAATAAACTGAACATAAGAATTAGAGTTTTATTTCTGAAACGAATTAAGAAATTATTCTTAGCAAAACACATGCAAAAAAGAAAGTATGGCATGATCCTACGAACCCCCTACTCAGCCTACATTTCCTTCAATGTACAAATTAAAATAATAATAAATAGAAGGGTCAAGTGTACTCTCCGTGTATATTCAATGGGTCGGAGGACGGTGGGAGGGATCACTTTGTAGCATGTTGAGGATGCTTGAGATGTTGGCTTTCATTATTTTGAGGCGAGCTTCAATGCGATGAAGTCGTTCATCTACAGTAGAAGGTGATTGCTCCTCTTTTCTCTAATAGTCAAATCGTGTCTTCGTCGAAAGACTTTATTACTTCAAGCAGTTCGTGTACCTGAAATATAAAGCGAGAAAATGTATTAAACAATATTTTATTTAATTCTCAAATTAAACTAGAATTCAAAATTAAATTAAATAAATAAAGATAAATATGGGTTCCCACCCATAAAGTGCTTTTGTTTAACGTCGTTAGCTCGATGACCTGAGTATTATTTGTTTGGTCCCTCAAGAATTAATTCTTCTATTACGTGCACTTGAAAGTTCTCATAGAAAGATTTTAACCTTTTCCCTTTGACCTTGAGACATTTTTTGGATTCCTTCATCATCAGTGGATTGAAACATATTCGAGCTTCTCCGCTCAGGTTTTCATTTTCCTTTATCTAAATCTTTTAATGTTCCGGTAACGATTTGAGTTCCAATTTCGGAGCCTGCGAAATGGAAGGCAAAAGTTTAGTTTGAAAATGAGACAATTCAAATTTTTTACCTTGACTTTTGGGAAACTGTGGTGCCTCTGTGAAAACGACAGTTTCACGAATTGGCTCTTTGAATGTCATTAATTCCTCCAGTTTATCCATTGTATTGAGGTCTAAATTCCTACAAAGCACAATTTGTAACCCATCCTTTTCAAAATGAAATTTCATTAGTGGTTTAATAATATCAACACTAGAAATATTCGACATTGTACTAGGTTGGTCCATCGCCTCATAAACATTAAATTTTACCACCTCACCGTCGAATTTCATAGTGAGGGTTCCACTTCGAACATCAATCTTTGTACGTGTGGTACTTAGGAATGGTTTCCCGAGTAAAATATCAAAAACATTTTTTGAGTAGTCGTCCTCCATATTAATGATGTAAAAGTCTGCAGGAAAAATTAGTTCATTTACTTTTACGAGGACATCTTCCAATACCCTTTTAGATATACGCATGACTTGTCTGCTAATTGAATTTCAAAGGACCCGTGTTTAGCATTTTAAAAATAGATAAAGGAATTACATTAATAGATGCTCCCAAATCACACATGGCTTTCTTTATGCCAATATTACCTATTTTACAGGATGTAGAAAACATACCTTGGTCCTTACACTTAGGCGAGATTTTCCTTTGTAGAATTGCGGAAACATTTTCTCCCACATTCACCCATTCGTTTCCTTAGAGCTTCTTTTTACCAGTACACAGTTCTTTCAAAAAAATTTCATAGCGTGGAACCTGTTTAATTGCATCAAGTAAATGAATATTAATTTCTACCTTTCGGAATGTCTCAATGATTTCCTTTTCCTCTTGTTCCTTTTTAACTTTGGTGAGCCTTCCAGGGTATGAGGGAGGTACAAAAAATGGTTTATGAGGTGCCAGCTCAGTGGGAGCTGTTGGTTCGGCTTCCTGTTCAGCGTCGTGGTCACGACTCATGTCAAACACTAGTTCTGACTCTGTTCCATCTTTTACAGTTACATGACTTGTATTTTGACGTAGGTTTGGCTCGATTTGAGATGGCAATTTTCCTTGGTTCTCCAAACGACTAACCGTAAGTGCTAGCTTACTTATTTGCTGATCTAGTTCTTGGAAATGTGCTTCAGTTTTTCGTTCAAACTTTTCAGTGCTAACGGCTAACCTCTCTACTATAGCTTCAAGAGATGACTTTGGAGGTTGATACTGTTGAGGTAGATGTGGTCTCTTTTGATATGGTTGATTGTATTGAGGGTTCGACCCATAGCTCAAGTTTGGGTGATCCCTCTACCTTGCATTGTACGTGCTTGAATATGGATCATAACGCCTTTGAGGTGGCTCTGGGAAGTTCTCAACTGCATCTACTTGTGCAGTTGTGTCCTCAAGTAAAATCGGGTATAAGTCGATAGAATGATCAGGCTTAGCGCAAGTCCCGTACAATCGAGTTTGGTTCATTTTTCCTGCAAGTATATTTTTAACCACATTAGTAAGTTCATTAATCTTATTTACTATGGAATGAGTACTTAGCTCATGAACCTTTCTCGTAGGTTCCATAGGTGGTCGATACTGTTGAGAATTTACAGCCATGGTCGAAATTAATTCTCTAGCTCTTTGGGGAGTCATGTTCACAAGAGCCCCTCCACTAGCGGCATCAATTATCTTTATTTCCATTGGGAGTAACCCCTCATAGAAATACTATAGGAGCGACTGTTCAAACAGACCATGTTGTGAGCAACTTGCATACAACTTCTTGTATCGCTCCCAATATTCATATAGTGATTCTGCTTCTTTTTGTTGTATTCTGACTATACTCTTCCTTAATTCGGCTACTCAAGCTGCTGGGAAAAAACTGTCAAGAAACAATCGAGACATATCGGTCTAAGTATTAATAGTTCCCAGAGGTAAATAAAACAATCATTCTCAAGAAGAGTCAGCTAATGAAAAAGGAAAAGCTCGTAGTTTTATTTGATCATCTGTTACTCCTTGTTTCATGCTTAGACAAACCATGTGGAACTCTTTTCAGATGAGTATGGGTGTTCTCGTTTTTCAAACCACGGAAAGTAAGCAATAAATGTATTAATCCTGACTTTAACTCGAATGGTGTTTCACCCGCCGGATAAGTTATGTATAGCGGTTGTTGTTCATCTGGTGTAGTTGCAAGTTGGCGTATAGTTTGATTTTCCATGTCGTCTGAATCTTCAGATGAGTAAATATCTTCTGTGTACGATCCTTCTTCAAAATCAGGTTATGGTTATTTACCGCGCCGAATAGCTTCTTTTCGAAATGTTCAAGCCAACGTTTCTATTTCTGGTTCAAATGCTAGAGTCCCCGATTCTGACCTGGTCATAAAGAAAACAAATAAAAATTAGAAATTTTCACCAATCCCCGGCAATGGCTCCAAAATTTGATGGGCGTCAAAACCACCAAATATAAATTCTTATGACAAAATAACAGTAATTAGCAGTTTGTAACACCCCTAACCCGTATCCGTCGACGAAACAAGGTTACAGAGCATTACCAGAGCTTACATATCAAATACTATTAATTCATGTTATTTATTACTCATATCTAAAAATAATTATTTTCAATCATATCGTCCCTTAAATGAACTCTTGAGGCCTAATTTACACATTAGAAACCAATAGAGACTATATCAGAAACTCAGAGAATTTTTTGCGAAATTCTAAAATTTTTCTTAAATCAGGGGTCACACGCCCATGTGGGTAGGACACTCCCGCGTCCTAGGCCGTGTGGGCATTCGATGTAAGGCACGCAGCCGCGTCCCAGCCTGTGCCCATACCCGTGAAACTCTCTTACTTGGGTCACATGGCCATCCATACGCCCGTGTGCTAGACTGTGTGGACAATTTAATTTTTGAAAATTAGGTGCAAGATTCACACGGCCAAGACACACGCCCGTATGTTGGATCGTGTGTTTCACACGACTGAGACACACGCCCGTGTGACCAATTCTGAGCATTTTGTTTCTAAATTTTTAAAATGCAGGGGACACACGACCAAACCACACGTCCATGCACATGGCCATGTGTCACACACGGTTGAAACACACGCCCGTATGCCTACCCGTGTGGATGAAAATAGGCCATTTTCAAGGCCACTTTTCTCACCCAAGTATACCATCAACCTACAACAACACTTGAATACATTTACCAACCAATTCAAGGCATTAAAACTAAACCAAAACCAATCTTATGCATGTAATATTAGATCATATGTTCAAGTGTTTAAACTTATTGATTTCACACTTACGTTCATAGACAAATTTTATCAAATATACTATTTCAAAATCATTCATCAGTAGGTTTATATACTCTCCACCATATAACCATTTCATCACACATTAAACATGCTAAAAGTCTTACATAATTACATCAAAATATGCTTAACACTAGCCATTAAAATTTAATAACAATAACAATAATTATCTATCTGCAAAATTTCTGCTAAGGATACTTTGGTCATTTTAACTTTTTTCTTATATTATTACAATATCTATTCCATTCAACCAAACACAAGAGTATTATTATAGTTCTATTCCATTCCATTCAACCAAACAACTGAATTACTGATTACAACTCTATTCTATTATAATTCTATTACATTATAGTTCTATTACATTACAATGAACCAAAGGTAGTATAAATTTGAAGGAAAGACTCTCATTTATATTGTTGCATGTTGAACAATTACAAGACAGACGGTTCTATGAATATATGCTTGAATAAATCTTTGGGTTTACAAGAAGGCATAATAATTTATTTGGCCATTTAATTTTATAAAACAGTCATTTTAACCTATTTAATTTTTCGTCTCTTTTAGTCTTTGAACCTGTGTTGTTTGTCAAACAACTCCCAAAATGGATGAAAAATTTAACTTATGTTAACTTTGCTAATGTGGCATACTTGTGCATTGCCATATGGATGCCATATCAGCATTTAATTAATTTTTTAATTTTTAAAAAATTCAAAAAAGTTATAAAAATTATTTTAGAATTAAAATTTATTAAAAAAAAGTATACAAATTATTAAAAAAAACTATTTTTAAAATTTTTAAAAAATTAATTAATTGCTAACTTGACATACACCACATGGACTGTCACATGAATGTCACGTCAACAAAATTAATAGACATTAACTTTTCCATTCGTTTTGGAAGTATTTGACAAACAATACAAGCTCAATAATTAAAAGAGACAAAAAATAAATGAAGAACTAAAATAAATTATATATATATAAAATTAGAGAGCAAATAATTCATTTATCCCTAAAAATTGATTTTATCTATTTAAACCCTTTTGGCCGAGAAACCGACAGCATCCACATTCCTCAAATTTGTACTAAAACAGAAAGCTAGGTTTGCAAATTACATCCTCAACTGTGATCTATGTTATCTAAACTTAATGTGGAGTTACTTAGCATAGAAAAAATATTATGAAATTAAATTAACTCTATCTAAATTAATATTTATACTTAATTATAAAATATAATAGGTGATCTTTTAACAGTGCACCAATCATCAGCCTGATCCAAAGTCGGCTTGGTTAGAGAATTGAAAATATTTTTTTGTCCAATTCAAGTATATTCAGAGTATGTTTATCATTAAAGTTAAAAAAGCACTTTTCTAACTTAAACCAAAATTTCAAATCAAAAGATTTGGTAAAAAAAGAAAGCTTTTCAAAATCTTGATTGTAAGCTTAGTCAAAAAATCAAAATTTTTTATTTTTGGAAAAATGTTTTTTAATGAAATTACATTTTCGTCCCCCTTATTATACTTTACATTATATCTAAAATAGACATTTTATTTTCCCAAAACACTTACGAATAACAATGATAAACACCATCAAATTTTTCTAAAACACTTTTTAACCTCAATAATTAACAAGAGAAAAGATTGTATAAAACAGTTACGCCACATTATCTGTATCCCTTTTTTAATAGGTTTATGCCACATCAGTATTTACATCTTGAATTTCAACATTTTCATCCTGAAAAAAATCAAATCCAAATTAGAATAAAAATACTGATGTGACATAAAACTATTAAAAATGGATAATATCCCTGTTTCGTACAATCCTTTCTCTAGTTAACAATGCTTCTAAATTGTTTCATATATATTTAGAGACTTGATACCCATGTATCTTATAACATAAATTGGGAGAATAACTCTTCACTGCCTTGCTAAATTCAGATAAAAAGTAAAAAATTGTCAATGAATAAATCTAGTTTCAAAATGCTGAAACAGCTGATAAAATTTTTAATCACATGAGGCTCAGGCCACTTAAACCTTAAGCAGGTGGTTCTTTTGTTTGTATTCCTCTCCAACCTATATCATCCTATATAGCTGCTGTATACCCGGAAGCAAAAAACTTGAAATAGCTTCCCTGAACCAATATGAATTGCATGAAGGGGGACTTCATACGCTCAAGAGAGATTCACATGGCTTGAAATTTGAAATAAGGTATATTTAAATTCAGAAACGTGGAGCTTGCCGGTAGAGATTCAGATGGCAAGAAAGCTTTGCTCATGGACCAACAATCTCGGAAAAGGCTGGATTTACCGACTTTTCTTCGCAGCTGCAAACTTTGGATTTTTGCACATTCTGATGCTTGAGGGAGTAACCTCCACCAACTCATCTTCTTGGATATACTCAATGCAGTCGTCCAGACTATAGTCCAATGGTGTATCAAGAACCACTGCATAATGAAGAAAAAGAAGAAAGAGGGAAAATGAGAAACCATCATCTTATTTATTTTGATACTCGTACCCTTATGTCACCAATCTATGTAAGGACACATATGAGAAGTGACAAATAGAAACACAGCAAACATGGCTGATTGTTAAGCAGTCAGTTAAAACAATAGTAATGTTTCCGGGTATCTTATCAGCAAGAAACTTAGGCCTATTATGTACCAGAGTTGATCATAACTTGGAGTGAATTTTCAAAGTTACTGGCACAATCAAGAAGTGACCTGTAATGAAACACTTCTTCCTTCATTGTTATGTAAGTTGGGAAAAGGTAAACTTTTTCTAAGGACAAGAATCTTTCTTAGTTTTTAAAGAATTTGCAACGTTTTAGTGAATGCCTTTCAATTTTTACCGTCTTTTATTAATTTTACTGTAGCAATTATACATTCATCAATGTTTGTGTTGTTATATGCAACATAAATCATTTCAAAGAATATAGGTTGATGAGGTAAATGATTAAATATTAAATTGAATGATGATTCATCATTTTTGGTAATAAGCAGAGTGATTCATTAATCATGAGTATCCATTTCCCATCCTTCTCTCTATGCTAATTAATTCAGCTCAACTGCCATTCAGTTAACATCGAGCAGAAAAGTAGTTAGCATAAAGTAGAAATGAACAGAGAAGAAACTAGAATGTTCGAACCTGTTTGTTCTTTATTGGAGCGTACGTTGGTTGCAGCCTTTTTCTTGCAAACATTAAGGGATAAGTCCCCAGGGCGCTGATGGATGCCGACTATTTGACCTTTATAAACTTCAGTCCCAGGACCAATAAACATCTGCCCCCTCTCCTGAGAACTAGCAATTGCATAAGAAGTACTGCTTCCATCCTCAAAGGCAACCTGAAAACCAATCTCATGAGAGTCAATCATTCAATAACTGTTCAACAGAGAAAATTCAAACTTCTAAAAAAAGCAGAAACCAGGAACTGTTTGAGATGTGCTTGTTTGTTATAGGAAAATAAAGCTGCAAACTCAAATTGTATCTCATCAATGAAGGATAAAGGTAAAATTGTCTTAGCACAATATGCCTAATACAACCACTACGGATATGGTCCAGGAACTACAACATAGAAAGAATGATGACTTGTGCTCAGCCTCCCAATATTTCGATGATTAGATAAAAAATTATTACCAATGAACCCTGATCCCGGGTAACAATATCACCAGCCCAAGGTCCATAACTATCAAATATTGTGTTCAAGATAGCCGTTCCACGAGAAGCTGTCAAGATTGCATTCCGCAATCCAAGAAGGCCACGTGTTGGGATCTTATATTTCAGAAGTGTTGTACCTTCGGCCCTAGAAAACATAATCAGAAGTATTAGATGGATGACAGAAGAAATAATGTGCAAATTCAAGAATGGACTGCCATAACTCATTCTTGGAGGAGATATTTATAGCTGAAATAGGCAGCAGCAGGACAAAAAAATTGCCATAAAATTAGAATACTTTCCGCTATATTTTCACTTCATAAATTTCACTTAAATTTTATATCTAACAGACTGCAACAAGTATTTGGATAGCATAATCAGTTCATGATTTAAAGGAAGAAGTCCATCTTGTTAATAACAAGGGTAAACTACACCACAGTTCACCCAACTATTGTGCCTTCTCTTTTTTGGTCACTCAACTATCAAATTTTTTAATTTGGTCACTCAACTAATCGAGATTGTTTTTTTTTTTTCCCATTTTCATTAACTGCCGTTCAATATTTGACAGAAGGGTGATGTGGCAGATAAAAATCAGTATAATAACAAATTTAGCCTTCAACGTTTACATATTATATCAATTTAGTCATAAGTTTAAAAAATTAACCCTCAAAATTTACAAATTGTCTCAATTTGACCATCAAAATTTATTTTCCTCCTCCGCTTCCCCCACTGCCACTACCATCATTGCTTCCACCTCCTCCACCTTTCTCCAAAAAAAGGTTAAATAATCACCAATAATGTTGATTTAGAAATGGAAAAGGAAATTCAAGAACAAACTAATTAATTTCAGTTCTTTCAACAAGTGTACCAGTTCCGCTAGAACCCATTACTCAACTAATCCATAAGAAATTATGGGATAAATTAAATTTATTTCAAAGTCATAAGAAATCCAGATATATTAGCAGACTAATTATGAACCAAAAGAAAAACCTATTTCCATGGGAAAAGGATCCCTAACGTTAAGAAAACCCCAAATCCTACACAGATTTAATCAATTCCAACGTAAATTCTAAAAAAAACCTAAAATTCGCAGACTGCAAAAGGCATTAAATTTACCAAATCCTCACGGGTTAAGTAATTCTGATCAGAACAAAATCAGCAGTTTTTTAAGAGAATAATGAAAAGATGGAAAGTTCAAGTGTTGAACCTGTTGTTGGATCCTGGCTAACTCAGCAGGTGACATATGACTAATTTGTTCCCAAGCGATTCTAAGCAACTCAGGATCCATCATTTATCGAACATTAATGGTGATTATTTAACTTTTTTTTTTGTAGAAAGGTGGAGGGGGAGGTGGCAGCAACGATGGTGATTATTTAACCCACTTGTTCTTTCATTTAAATGTTGTTATATCTAATAACTTAAGGAGAGTTATTGAAACATAATGGGCAATGTAAATCAAAGAAAAAGTCACATACCCAACTCCTTGCATATCTATCATCTGTCCACGCCTTCTCCCAAGAAGTTCAACCACAGCCCCCATGTGTTCTTCGGGCACTTCCACCGTGGCAATCTATAAAGAATCCACATATTTGGGGGGGGGGGGGGAGACAAGTTAATTATATAATAAAAAAGGCATAATATGATCAAATATTAATAGATACATTTTATCCCATCATGTTTAATGATACTATCAGGACATGGCTTTATAATTCATAAGAATCAGCAAACATGATCTTAAGTGAACTGTAGCATCCCATCCATGAACAAAAGTTCTCCCTCTAGCCTCACTAGCATTCATTATGCATGCTAGTCGTTCTATTAATGAATAGAAAGAAAATGACCAGAAAATATCAATTAGTGTGATTTATAACATTATGCATCAATTATAGTGATTTTAGGACCTTAGTTTTAGGAATTATTTTACCTTGATAGGACTGATTTAGAGGATTGTTTCCAAGTTTATAGTCTCTCGTTATATATAAATTACATAGGCTTGTACCATTGTTATACGCCAGTCATTCAAGAAAATATTCTTCTTTTAACCATCCTCCCTTCCTTTCACATGGTATCAAAGCCAAATTTGGCTTTTTTTGGAGTTTGTTTTTGACCTTTATTTCTGTTTTTTTTTTTTTTTTTTCAGCCTTCACTGCTGAATTTTTCTGGTGCTTCTTGCTTTTTTTTTTTTTTCCTTCCTCCGAATTTTCAGCCTACATTTTTTAATTTTAGGGCATTTCTTTTGCTTGTCCTCTTCCTTCAACCGAAGTTCATCATGTTTGTGACCTCCAACATGTTTGACAGCCAAGTGACTGAATCTTTGAGTAGGCGATTGGCAGAATATTCAATCGAGTTATGAATGAATGGGAAAATTTACCTAAAGTGGTCCTAGCTCAAACATTCTTAAAGGTGAGAGGAAATTTGACTTATCTTCTTGGAACTAAATGGTTTGATGGGTGGGACAAAGAGGATTCTATCATTATGTCACGGCTATGGAATTTCATGACTAAAAGTCAGTGACACATTCATGTTCTCATCCACTGCAAAGGATGCATGGGATGTGGTTAGAACAGGGATATAAATAGCATTAGCGGTTGTGTTTTCGGTCGTGTTACATTTATCGTGATTGTGGCTTTAACAGACGCTATTGCGGCCATCGCAGTTGTGAATTTATTTCATTTTGCATAATTTATAGTAAATTTAATAACTATAATTATAAAAAAATTATATTACATGATTTTTTAGTACTTTATGATATTCTGTAATCTTTTACTTGATTTAATGTTTTTATTACATTTTTATGATATTTAAAATAATTCAAGATATTTTAATTTATTTCTTTTTAGGTTAAAAATGATTTATTTCTCAACATAAATGTAGATACAAATGAGATACTTTTTAAAAGAAATTATATTATTTAAACAAATTTCAAAAATAAATTTTATTTTTCTATATTTAAACATAAGCATATCTAACAATATTAAAATAAATATACTAAAAAATATATAAAAATACAGTAACTAAAATTGTAACTCTTTCTTTCCCATTCCCTCTTTTTTTTTTTTTTTGCCAAATTCCTATTCCTTCTCCTTATTTTACTTTTTTTTTTCCTTATTTTGCACCCAAACTTGAAACTGCCACATGGCCATTGCTCATATACTCATTGAAATGGTGCACTAAACATATAAAAGAATACTCTTTTTTTTTTTTTTTTTTCCAACATTTTTTCATCTCCATCTTCTCTCGTCCTGTGTACTTTTTCTTTCTAATTGTAGCTCCTTTGTCACTCCATCTTATCTCATTCAAAAACCTTTCTCATATCCTTCACAATGCTAGTAGTTCCTCACTTTTTCTTTGTTCTTAAAATACTGAGAATTAGCGTGAAAATGGAATTAGTGGCATTCACAACCGTTTTTTCCCAAATAGCGGTGACCGCTATATCACTATTTGAATCCTTGGGTTAGACATTCAAAGGCCCAAGATGCTACTTTGGTGTATGACATAAAAAGCAAGGTCAATGCAACCAAACAAGGTATCAAAACTATCGGAGTATGCTAATCTCCTAAAAACTCTTCGGCAAGAGATAATTATTAGATGCATTGAGATGAAGTGTGGTGAGGCAGTAGTGATTTTAAGGAACTTTATTGAGAAGGAACGGGATCTATAACTTTCTTATTGGTCTTAGTTCTATGAGGCATTTGCAAGTGTACAAGGACAGCTCCAATTTTAGAACTAATGCAAGTCCAAGAGTCCAACACTAACTTTAGAACCAAAGAAAAGGAACCAAAAAATGTACAAAACACCCATTATATCTCCTATCCCATTCTGTATCATTTGAAAAATTCTCTCCATCCCTTAAAAGATTTTGTTACAGATTTTTAGGCTTAACACTAGGATTTTATTTTTTCTTTCCTTATTAACACTATATACACTTGTATATAAATACACTAGCTCTAGAGATGAAAGAATGTGTGACTTTTCATTAGTCTATTCTTTGTTATGTGTGACTTTTCATTAGTCTATGCTTTGTTTTCAATTTTTTCTTCATTTCAGTTAACATGATGGTATCAGAGTCTCTTCTCTTGATTTACCATGTTTAGGTTTCATTGTTTTGAACACGAACCATTTGGGTATTTTATGAGTTATTTTTTTCAATGTAGTTTTTTGGATACATTGCCAACACAAGGTGGTGAATTTTACCATTACTAATTAAAAATTTTATAAATTATAAAATAGTCTAAATAGAAAATTTTCCATTTTGGGGGGATCTGGGACCCCTGCCACCCCCTGGCTTTGCCACTAATCTCTATGGCCAATCTGCACTTTTCGAGGACTGAAGACCCTGCAAGTGAAGCTCACACGCCGCTTGAAGATCCACAACCCTACTTCACGCGCCAACACGTGCAGCGTCGTGTTGCCACCGGCTTCCGTCTTTGACATCTATTCCCTTGTCCTACCCTAGTCTAATGGTTGGTTGTTTGATCGGAGGAGGTTTCATTGGTTTGTTGTTCATATTTTTAGATTTGGTACTATTTTCAACACTATTTAAGTATTTTTTTTAGTACTATTTTGGACTGTTTGTAATATTCTTTTTGCAGGATTTGCTACTTTTCATCATATCATGGGTCACTTTACTTTTGCAAATTCAAGTAAATCTAATATATGTTTTATTTCATCTTCATCCAAACGGTCCACTGATTCAAGGTTAGTACTATTTTGGACTGTTTGTAATATTCTTTTTGCAGGATTTGCTACTTTTCATCATATCATGGGTCACTTTACTTTTGCAAATTCAAGTAAATCTAATATATGTTTTATTTCATCTTCATCCAAACGGTCCACTGATTCAAGAGCTACGGATCATATGACAAGTAATCCCAACCTTTTCTCTACTTTTCAATCACATAATTCACCTTCTCCTATTACTATCGTTAATGGATCTACCTGAAAGTTGTTGGTTCTAAAAGTATTAACCTAACTTCAATTGTCGCCTTATCATCAATATTAAATTTACCTAACCTCACCTTTAATTTAATCTTTGTTAGTAAACTTACCCTTGACTTAAATTGCTTCATCTTGCTTTGTGACGAAGCACACTATTAGTAAAGGACAAGTATCTAAAGGTCTTTATATTTTGGACTCGTGCATTTCTCGATCCGTGGTTTGTCCTTGTTCTATCTCTAATAAAAGCATTGTCGATTGAGAATCCTTCTCTTTCTTTGTTGAAGTTATGTCCGCAATTTCAAGACTTACCTTCATTGGAATGAGAAGCATGTCACTTTGCGAAGCACTGACAAGGCCCCTTGAAACCGAGATCTAACAAACGAGCTAGTACAATTGGATGTTTGGAGACAATGTACGGTAGCGTCTAAACCTGGATTTAGATATTTTGTTATGTTTGTGAATGATTATTCTCGAGTGACTTAGATATATTTTATAAAAATCGATCAAAGATGTTTTCTCGTTTTCGTGCTTTTTCGAACTCCATTTGGTTGGCTTCTTCCAAATTCTGCGAAGCAATAATGTTAAAGAATATTTTTCCAACTCTTGCAAGGCCTTTAGTACCAAAACTGGGATTCTTCATCAATCCTCTTATGTTAACACGCCATATCAGAATAGGGTAGTTGAACAGAAGAACAACTATCTCCTTGAGACAGCCAGAGTTCTTTTATTTCAAATGAAAGTTCCTAAATAATTTTGGGTTGATGCTCTTTCGACGATCTTCTTTCTGATCAATCGCATGTCTTCCTCCGTGCTTGATGGAAATAACTCATACGATGTTCTATTTCCATCCAAACCATTTTTAGTGGAACCAAGAATTTTCGGTTACGCCTGTTTGGTTCCAAATGTTTGACCTCGAGTCACTGAGTTGGACCCAAAATCCTTAAATTCTCCAACTCCTGCTCCAACAAAACCACCACTCAAGTTTATCCCAAACGAAAAAGACTCATGATACATGTCTTACACCGATGTTTTCATCATCAAATCCATCCCCTATGCCAGTGTCTTCATCATCTAATCCATCCCTAACTAACCTTGACTTTCTCATTGCTCTATGTAAACGTAAACATTAATGTACCTATCCTATTTATAGTTTTATTTCATATAACCATTTGTCTCCCTGCTCTTTAATTGCATCCTTAGATTTCGTTTCTATTCCTAAGACAGTTTGAAAGGCTTTGAGTCATCCTAGTTGACATGATGCGATGTTAGAGAAATTACATACATTAGACAAAAATGATACTTGAAACCTAGTGGATTTACTTGTTGGTAAACAAGCTATTGGTTACAAATGGGGTATTCAAGGTTAAAATTAATCCAAATGGCTTAGTGGCTAGACTTAAAGCTAGATTTGTTGTAAAAGGATATGCTCAGACTTATGGGATGGATTATTCGGATACTTTCTCTCTTGTGGCAAAACTCACATTTGTTCATCTATTCATCTCACTAGCCGTTTCTCATAATTGGCTTTCACATCAATTAGATATCTAGAACATCTATCTTTATGGGGATCTCCAAAAAGTTTATATGGAGTAACCACCTGATTTGTTGCTCAGGGGGGTATGGAAAGGTTGTCATCTGAAGTAATCCCTTTATAGATTGAAACAAAGCCCTCATGCTTGGTTTGGAAATTTCAGTGACGTAGTTCAACAATTTGGACTAAACAAAAGAGATTGTGATCATTCAATGTTTTTTATAAACAATCAAAGGCTGAAGTTATTCTTCTTATAATACATGTTGATGATATTGTTATTACAGGAGATGATGATGTAGGAATCTCTTCTCTAAATTCTTTCTTGCATACTATGTTCCACATCAAACACTTGGGTCAGTTGAAATACTTTTTAGGGATAGAAATGTCAAGTAAGAAAGGAATTTTTCTGTCAAAAAAAAAAAGGTTCTTGATCTACTAGCAGAAATTGGAAAGGTGGCAACTAAACCTTGTATTACTGCAATGGTTCCAAATGTACATCTTACAAAAGATGAGTATTGTTACTTGAAATTAAACTCGTCCTGATATTACATTTGTTGTGAGTATTGTTAGCAAGTTTATGTCCACACCCACAATCAAACATTCGGCAGCCCTATAGCATATCCTATGCTACTTGAAAGGAGCTCCTGGACTTTGCATATTATACAATAATCATGGGCATACTCGTATTGAGTGTTTTGAAGATGTTGATTGGGTCGTATCTAAGATAGATAGGTCTACTACTAGGTACTTTGTTTTAGTTGGTGAAAACTTAGTTTCATGGTGAAGCAAGAAGCAAAATGTTGTATCTCGATCTAATGCAGAATTGGAATACAGGGCTATGGCACAATGCTTGCGTGAAATTATGTGGATATGACAACTATTAGCTAAAATTGGGTTGGAGTATTTGTCACCAGTGAAACTCTTGTGTGATAATCAAGTTGCTCTTCATATTGCCTCAAATCCAGTTTAGTATGAAAGAACCAAAAACATCAAGGTTGATTATCACTTTATTCAAGAGAAAATTTTAGATAATTCAATCTCCACGAGTTATATGAAGATAGGAGAGCAACTTTTTGATTTGTTCACAAACATACTAAATGAGAATTGGGTTGACTATCTATGTAACAAGTTGGGCATGATCAATCTCTATGCTCCAACTTGAGGGGGAGAGTTACATATTCTTAGGATTAACACAAGGATTTTATTTTATTTCTTTATTTACATTATGTAGGCTTGTATATAAATACACTAACTCTAGAAATGAAAGAAATGTGACTTTTCATCAGTATATTCTTTTCTTTGTTTCCATTCTTTTCTACGTTTCTATTAACAGTATTTCTATTCCAATGACATATTCAAGGCATTATCTAACAAGGAATTTGAACATGCCATGAAAACAAAAATGTAGGCTTTAGAGGAAAATAAGACATGGGAGTTGGTAGAATGCCTAAAGGGAAAAGCATGGTTTGGCACAAATGGATTTTCACAATAAAGTACAAGGCAGATGGTTCTCTTGGTAGGTATAAAGCTCGACTGATTGCTTAGTGTTGCTCTAAAACTTATGGAGTGAATTTTCAAGAGGCATTTGCTCTAGTTGCTGAAATGAATATAGTTAGTGTTTCATTATCTTTAGCTGCGAAGTACATTGGCCTCTTGAACAAATCGATGTGAAGAACACCTTTCCATATGGGGATTTTGTGGAAGAGATATACATACACTGTTATGTCCTGACTTACGAGTCAAGTCACCGAATAATTCTTTAGGAAGGCTACTACAAATGAGAGGGTTTTCCCTTGTTACGATTCTTGCCATATAGTAACATATGATGAATGAGCGGAACTCATCAAAGAGAGTCCCTTACCTTAAACTCATTAATAGAGAATCTTAGGCCTTTTAAATATTGGAATAAATACTGAATTAATTTATTGCTGCCAATCAACCTCTTAAATAGAGGTTACATGGGTCTACTTGTTTGAATAAAAGATTTACAAGCTAAGGAAATTAAAACAAGGGGAAAACAAATAAGAGATTTGAGAATCTATAAAACCTAAAATTTTAAGTTAATTGCCCATTTGCACGCCTTGATTTCTTGGTTTAACTATTAATGGAATAAATATGATAAAACCATGAGGAATAAAAACAAACCACCCTAATTAAAGGAAACTCAAATACATCCATTCCATGTCAAATAGAGTCTAATTATAAACAAGGTAAATGAAATTTAGGAAATTAGAATTAAAATATCACCTCGTATGGTTCAAGCAACTTGTCAGCAACCTTTTTGTTAATAACTTTGGGAGGTCCCACCATAAATTCATACCCTTCTCTTCGCCTGGAAAGCAGCACCGCTTGATAATATGCACAATGAACATAAAAAAGAAACAAAAATGCTTAACTTACATGTTTTCTATCAGTATGGTAATATGTAAAGTACCACGCCCACTAACAATAAATGTATCGGCAGTTTCACCGTCTTCTACTTTCATTGCTAAATTTCGCTCAAGCTCGCGATAGAGTCGATCTCGTAGGTTCCTGCTAGTAACATACTTTCCCTAAAAAAGAAACGGAGAAAGGGATATCAATTAACTTCTTTATTCACTGAATTGTAAATTAAATAACGGAGTTTCAATGACTAGAAAGAGATAGTCATGTTAATTAGTCAAACATGGATCACAATATGTAAGCAAACATTGGGTGGAAAAAATCAATATTTTTCACTCAAAGGCAAAGGCTTAAGAAAGCTTTCTTTACTTAGCATAGAATTCAGTTGAAGCAATGTTGAGACAAATAACTAATCAGTGAAAGATATAGAGAAAGCCACTTTCAAGACTCATAGGTTCTTAGTTAGTTGACACTTGGCATACCTCACGGCCAACAAATGGTGAAGTGTTGATAGAGAAAGCCATTTTCACAGTTGGTTCTTCCACCTTAATGGCAGGTAATGGCTTTCCAAATGCTTTATCTGCAATAGTCTCTCCAATCTGATCAAAGAAACTAAATTAGTTATCATGAACTTTAAAGCATAAAGAAAAAATGGTTTGAAGAAATAAACATTAATACATTATTAAATAACTGTAACATCAATTTATCAATTAATCCATGAGAAATAGTAACTTACCTGAATATCTTCAATTCCACAAACAGCACAAATGTCACCAGCTTCTACTCTCTCAACAGGGGTCTTACTAAATTTCTCATAGACAAAAAGTTCAGAAATTCTTGCATATCTACACGAATCTTCTGAGGTGCAAACCTGAAAATTTTCATGCCACACAATTTAAAAGAGAAAAAAAAAAAAACAGTTCAGTTTCTTCTTCATAGCAAATGCTTACAAATAACTGAAAGTGGTTTGTCTATTATAAATTATGATGAAATTAACAATAGAGATAGGCAGTGATCACCAAGGATTATGAAATTTCATTCTGTCCTTAAAAGTTGCTTATTATTTCGTGGATATTCTTAACATCCTACCTCTCTTTCATTTGGATAGTCAAAATTATCCTCAAATCCATATATATACATGTTAAGCAGAAAGATGTGCAAACCAGACTCCAAAAAAGAATCAAACTTACCCTTACTTCCATTCCTTTCTGAAGTACCCCAGCATGCAAGCGCCCAATAGCTATTCGTCCTTTATGTTCATCATATTCAATATTTGTAGCCTGCAACACATTCACAGAACTTTCCAGTTATAAACTTGTGTTGAAAATATATATTTAGAAAAAAACTCAGACACAACAGAGTAAAATGGAGAATGCATGTATATTTCATTATTTTTCCCAGGCGAGAATAAAATGTTTCCTCCTACACTTCAATATGTTTTTATTTGTTCATGATAATCAATTGGATTCTAATCTTCAATGCAAGTTTTTCTTAAGTCAATCCTGTAGCTTGGGCTTTCTCAGTTTCCTAGACAGATAATGTTCATGAAATTAATAGCAAGAATGTCCTTTTAGTTACATATTCTGGTCTCATCCAATAAAGATTCATTATTGGAACTAAAAGAAATATATCTCATTACAAAGTTGATACAGATGTATGTAAATTGCTAAATGTAGCATATTGAGAAAAGCGAACATTTTAATCTGTCAATTTTATCCATTCCTATTTTACCATTATATCTATTCACATATAACATATCATCTATTTCTTGTTTCTGTTTTTTTCCCCCCCTTTCTTGACAGAACATATCACCTATTTCTAGGCATATGGACAGTGATAATCACCTTTCTTGTCAAAAAGTTCTAAATTAGTCTAGTTTGGCCAAAAAAGGTGTTTGTGGGAAAAGATATAATCAAAGACTTCTAAGTATAAAATTTAATTAAACATACCCATAGCAACATTTTAACCTTATCTCTGTTGAAAGCAAATGGTTATAGCATAGTTTTAGGTGCTATAACCAAACTTAACCAGGAAAACAGGATATAAACGAATGCCATATAAGGGTCAACTAAATAAAGTAAAATAAACAACTACTGACAAGCATTTGCAGTGCACCATCTTTGTCAATATGTGGACCGGGTATGCATCTGATTATAGACTCAAAGAGAGGCCCAAGATCTTCTGCCAAATTGTCAGCAGATAGTCCTGCCTTTCCTTTTATACCACTTGCATATATTGCTTGAAAATCACACTGCATACAGAGAAAATTTAACACAAGATTTATGTTTAGATGGAATATCTCAAGGACCTTGAGATATCAGCAAAGATTCAAAGATAAAAACAGAAAATACCAAGAGGCTATTACTTGCAGAAATCTTTCACTCAAATTTATCTTTGGGTAAAAAACCAAGGAAAAGAAAAGAACAATTCCTATCATATCGTTTCTTTTTCTTTTTCTTAGTAAAAAGTAATTCCTACTATTTAAGAGATCATGTTCAGAAATGTTGTCAAAATATTGGTCTGTGTGGTCGAACTATTGCATTGATGCAACATGTCATGTGAACTGCATGGTAGTCAGTCTTTACAAACATAATCAATACCTGCTCATCTGAAGCATTTAGTTCGATAAACAGTTCAAATGTGGAATTGATAACAAAATCAGGACGAGCAGATGGTCTGTCAATCTTATTGACAACAACAACGACGGCATGCCCAAACTCTAGAGCCTTCTTCAAAACAAACCTTGTTTGTGGCATTGGACCCTCAACAGAATCCACCTAAAAGCAAGAAGAAGATGCTTTAGTTCATAATTAAGAAAATCCCGTCTAGGATACAGCTTACAAGAGAAGGCTCCCAAAAGAAATAAGTTGGGGCAAACCTCCAACGAACCTTATTTGACAACCAATTATATTTGAACGTGATCGAAAAATTAGTGTTTAGAAGGGAGGGGGGGAAGGAAGTGGATTCATGAACAGGGGAAAAGGAAAATTAGACCAGTTTCATTAAAGGAAGAACAATATGTTTCTCAGACAAATATTAAGCCCAACACCTAACACATATAACATATGCTCCATACAAACCTTTTACAGGTTATAAGGACCTCAATCATTTAAACTGGGTTGCTTAAGGAGAAGGAGAAACTCACATATTTTCCTTATCTCAATTGACTCTTTTCAAATATTAAAAAAATGTTCTACAGCTCTA
This sequence comes from Gossypium bickii, assembly GCA_025503065.1. NCBI lineage: Eukaryota > Viridiplantae > Streptophyta > Magnoliopsida > Malvales > Malvaceae > Gossypium > Gossypium bickii. The sequence goes on along the minus strand of CP106718.1, from coordinate 49,192,744 downwards.
CATTAATGGAAAATACTTGCAACAACCAATTCAAGGATATGAAAAAGGCAGCATCAAGTTGATATTTTACCTATAAATTTCTCAAAAAAAAAAAATATATATATCTTAGGTTATTAACAAAAATTTCCCTAAAGACTCAATAACTGAGAAAATATGCAAGTTTAATACTAAAATAATAATATGTTTTATCTCTTCTACATAAAAATTGCTTCATAACATATGCATTTTAATGGTGAAGGTCCCTAGTGAAAACTTTTGAATGCACTGTTGGCATGAGGGACCCATATAAAATAAAGATAATAAAAAACTGTATAGCTTTAGACAAACAATTTTATGAATCTAAATTTCATTTTTATATTTTCTACTATTCACTAGAAAAAAAAAATTACTTTACAGGGGCACCACTTGAAAAGATGAAATTCCAAAAAAGAGAAAGTGAGAAGCAGTACCACTAGAAGAACTCCTTCAACCATATTGAGGATGCGTTCAACTTCACCTCCAAAGTCAGAATGTCCAGGAGTATCTATTATATTAATTTTTGTGTCCTTATATGTGATAGATGTATTTTTGCTAAGAATTGTAATACCCCTTTCCCGTTCAAGATCATTTGAGTCCATTACCCTCTCTTGTACGAATTGATTATCCCGAAAAACCTACAAGAGAATATCAGTAATGAGAATTAGCATTACAATTGGTATAATGCTACAAGTTCTATTATCAACATAGGCAATTTCAAATAGAGACCACGAGACATCTTTTGTCCTCATAGAATTTCAGATTATATAGAATCCACCTCTATCAGATAAAGGGTATGGTAACATATATATAAATCTGTATATTTTTTGGGTAATGAAAGACAAAACACAAGCTAAGCAGCAACCATTCTCATCATCCCTACATCTCTTTCATCATCTTGGAGAAGTCGCAACACTTCATTAGGTGGTTCTTGGAAAACACACATGCCGTATTGTCTCCCCAGGGCAATAGGAGTGATATTGGTCAAAAGGGATGAGTACCAAAATATCAAACAAAAATTTTCCCTTCTATCCAATCCTAGAGCCTTTCTCCCTCATTAATCTCAAGACATCCATTCAGCCCAGCTCTCATGTCATTTATCAATCCTTTGAGACATAAACCGCAACAAATTCAATTAATGGCTCCAATCAACCCCTAAGGTTGAACCCTAGTAAATTGGAAGATGAAGAGTTCACAAGAAGTAAAATATCCTAAAATTCGATATAAATAAATAGTAAAATAATAAAACCTAATATATACAACATTGGGCTCATAAATCATGAAAATTAAGCCTAAAAATCGAACCCAATATGATTTAAACTCGAATTAAAATCCAAAACTCGTAAATTCCCGCAATAATCACGTCCAAAATCGCGCAGTGTTTAGTAAAATAATAACTTGAGCTCCCGGACTCAAAATCAAGTGATTCAAAGTGCCTGGATTCAATCCAAATAGTCACAAATTAACTAATCTTTTGAGCTTGAAAATTGACAGCTTGATTGAATTGTCACGAATTGAGTTATCTTTTGAGATTGAAAATTGACAGCTTTATTGAGTTGTCATTAATAAATTTCAACCTATTCATGTATGCATCATCAAAGCTAGGCCAAACAAGGGTTTTCAACTCCAACTTTTAGCTTTAATGAAAGCGCCCAAAAAAAATGAGTATTTTAGACTAAACTGAAGCTCCGGATGAGATGATAGACTCTTGAAATAAATTTAATCTAAGAGTAGTCTTCACTGCAACTCTAATGGCACGAAACAAAACTCTTATCCCGATCCAAATTCAGAAATTAGAATAATAAATAGGCACAAAGCAACCAGAAAAGAAACAATACATAAAGAAACTGAAACAATTATGAACGACTTAAGCGGATAGAAACCACATTCGTTCACCTTTGACTGTTTCAACATTGCATCGACCAAAGTAGTCTTTCCATGGTCAACATGCGCCACGATTGCTATATTCCTTATATCGCTTCGCCTCTTTAACTGACTCCTCTTCTCTAGTAATGAACCACAAACTTTAAAATAATAATAAAAAGGAACTCAGAGAAAAAAAAAAACAACTTAAAACTAAAAAAGAAATAAAATACCGATTGCAGGTTGAGCCGCCTGAGAAACAGAGCACTTGACCGGTTTAGTGAAAGTCCTAGAACCAAATTTTAGACATGTCCTTTTGGAGTTGAAGGAAGAAAGTGGCGAAGAGATGAGACCGGAAAGCTGCGTGGGAAATAGAAATTTAGGCTTAGGGTTAGAGTTAGGGTTAATGAAAGGAGATTTGAAGGAAGAGTTATGGAAGCTAATTGCCATCTCCATTTCTCCTTTCTTTTCTCAGTTCAGCGAGTGAGTGAAAGGAAAATGAGAAATAAAAGGATTGGGCAGATAAGGGTGGTATTGAAACTAACGGAAACTTTTATTTGGGTACTCGGAGGCCCGATTTCATCCACGTCATGATCTGTGGGTCCAAATTTTGTGGGATCTATTTTTAAGCCCAGACCCTAATCTTAGCCCCAAAATATATATGTGGCCTCTGTTTTTTTTTTTTTTTTTCCCTTAAATACGGGAAAAGCAGCTCTAGATTAATGGTTAGCATTTGAAGACACCAATTCAAGTTTGCTTATACCGTAGAAGATTAAATTTTGTAATTATGTATTTAATTTGTTGAAACATTACAGCTTTTGGAAGTAAATAAATTTCAACAAAAAAACAATAATCAGGTCATTATTTAAAGTTTTTTTTATGGAATAAATAGTTAATAGTAGAGTTAAAAAAAGGCAAGTACAGGTTGGATTTACTTTAAATTTGGGTTTTCTTGAGTTTAGACCCTTTTAAATTCGGATTTTCTCAAGCTTTGATATTTTTTTAGATTTGGGCTCGGATAGAGTCAGAAAGGTTGTGATGTATTCAAATAATTTTGAATTTTATAAGTTCTAATATTTTAATTTCAAATGTAATAATTCATTTTACTTTTATACAATGACAACACAATTCAAATTTGACTCGTAAAAAACATAAATTCTATATATAATAGAGTTATTTTATATAAAATAATTAAAATGCTTATTGTCTGTAAAATTTATTATATTATATTATACAAATTAACAAAAAGATCTTTTATTGCTCATTATTATATTATATTGACAATTGAATAATTTTTATCTTTCTTATTAAATTTGTAAACCTAATACATGTATTTTAAAATATTTATTCTGAAATACAAATATATTATACTAAACCCAAATTCAAATTATATGCTCATCATTATCCCAAACTCAAAATAAACTAATTATAGCTCAAATCTCAAGTCCAAAATAAAAAGAAATTAAAATCTCAATATCCAAATACAATTCGTAACAACTAGGATGAGAAAAATAAATAAAATAGAGTGTAGGGGAATTCGAACAGGAGACCTCTAGCAATTAATTAACACACTAAACCACTAAACCATTTTCTTCCTTATGTTACAAATTTGCAAATAAATTCTAGGGCGTGACAACTCTACCCCCTTAAAGAAAATTTCGTCCTTGAAATTTACCTGATCCAAACAAGTGATGATATTGTTGACGCATCGTCTCTTCGAGTTCCTAAGTGGCTTTGCTATCACCATGATTCCGCCACAAGACTTTCACTAGAGAATCTGCTTCTTCCTCAATTTCCTGACCTCACGGTCCAAAATCTATACTGGCTCTTCCTCATAAGTCAAATCGGGTCTCACCTCGACCTCATCAATCGAAATCACATGCAAAGGATCAGAACGATATCTCCTCAATATAGACACATGAAATACATCATGTATTTGATCCAGTTCCAGAGGTAACTCTAATTTATAAGCCACTGGTCCAATCCTCAATCCTCTTAAGAACTTTATATGACCTAATTAACCTCGGACTCAACTTGTTTTTGTGTCTAAATCTCAATATTTTCTTCCATGGTAAAACCTTTAGGAAAACTTGGTCCCCAACACTAAACTCAAAGTCTCTTCGCCTTAAGTCGACGTAGGACTTCTGTCGATCAAATGCTACTCTCAAGCAATTTCGAATCAGCTTCACAACATTCTCAGTCTCTTTCACCAAATCTAGACTCAATATCTTTTTTTCTCCTAACTCAGCCCAATATAGAGGTGTAAAACATTTGCAACCATATAGTGCTTCATAACAAGCCATCTGAATGCTTGATTGAAAATTGTTATTATACACAAACTCGGCCAACGACAAGTGTTCCTTCCAAATGCCACTGAAGTCTATTAGACAAACCTTCAACATGTCCTCTAGAATCTGCATAAACCCGCTCAGATTGCCCATCAGACTGTGGATGAAAAGCTGTACTAAAATTCAATCACGTCCCCAAAGCCTCATGCAAATTTTTCCAAAATCGAGATGTGAATCGAGGGTCCCGATCATAAATAATGGACAACGGTACACCATTAAGTCTCACAATCTCTGAAATATACAACCTCGCCAACTTATGTAGGGAATAATCAATACGGACAGGCAGAAAATGGGCTGACTTGGTCAGTCGATCCACAATAACCCAAACTGAATCTTTCTTAGTAGGCGTCAAAGGCAACCCACTAACAAAATCCATTGTCACATGCTCCCATTTCCATTGAGGGATCTGAATTGGCTGTAACAGTCCCGAAGGAAATTGGTGCTCAGTCTTAACCTGATGGCACATCAAACACTTACTCACATATTCAATCACATTTCGCTTAAGTCCTGGCCACCAATACAACTCTCTCAAGTCTCTATACATCTTATTCCCTCCAGGATGCATAGCATGTAACACCCCTCACTCGTATTCAACACCGGAATAGGGTTATGGAGCATTACCGGACTTACAACACATTTAAACATACTTTCACAAACATTTAATCAATACAGGTAATCATCATTCAATTTCAATCACTTTGTCCCTAATACGAGCCTACAAGGCCCTAAACATGCATTAGGAGTGGTTAGGACTAAACCGATAACTCAGAAAATTTTCCAACACTTATAATTTTTTTCTCTAAAACAGGGGACACACGCCCGTGTGTCTCACACAGCCACCAAACACGCCCCTGTCACAGGCTGTGTGAACATTCAAAATGGAAGCACATGGTCGTGTCCCAGCCCGTGTCCTACCCCATGTCCAAACAAATGAGGTTACTGGCTTAGGTCACACGGCCAACCACACGCCCGTGTGCCCTTCGAAGTGGCCACACACGCCCGTGTGCCAGGCTGTGTGCTAGTCCATGTCAAACCTGTAAGGTATACTGACTTATGTAACACAGCCAAGTCACACGCCTTGTGCTAGGCCGTGTCAAACCTGTAAGGTATACTTACTTATGCAACACAGCCAAGTCGCACGCCCTTGTGCTAGGCCGTGTGCCAATTAGGAGGGTATATTGACTTGTGCCACACGGCTGATCACACGCCCATGTGTGTGACCGTGTGGAGCATACTGACTTCATTTCAATTTTAACACCAGGGGACACATGGCCGTGTAACATGACCGTGTGTCACACACGGCTGAGACACACGCCCGTGTCTTTTCCCGTGTGGACAAAAAAAATAGGCTATTTACCAAGCGAATTTGCCACCCACCATCTCATGTACCTAAAAAACCCAAATGGCACTAGTTCATAACATAATTGAACATATATTTCAGCCACATTCAAGACAATTTCATACCATTTCCAATACTAATAACCAACATGCTTATAACTTATGTTTTTCTCAATCAAAACATACCAAAACACATATACCAATCAACTAGCTAAACCTTTACCAAACATACATCATTTTGTACCAATTCACAAGCATGATACCAATTCCACAAACCTCATAATATAGTTCATTCACATATCCATCCATGGACTCAAAATATCAACCATATATGTATATAACTAGAGGTGTACATGGGCCGGGCCTAACTAAAAATCTAGGCGTTTTGTGAGGCTCGGGCTACAGACCCGAAATATAGGCTCGAAAATTGTTCAGCCCTACCCGACATAAAATTGGTAAACTTGAGCCCGGCCTCTGACTGCGTATTATTATTTTTATTTTATTAAATAAAAAATAAAAAATAATGAATCAAATACATTTAAAGAAAATAGATGCTTATTTTCTACTTTGAATCTCATAATGATACTATTCTACCATTTAATTTTCTACTTTACGAAAATAGATGCTTAATTTCTTTAGCTTAATTTATTAATAATTTTTTCATATTCTCAAAAATTCAATTTTAAAGAAATTAAATATGGAATAAAATAAACACATGTTCCTAATTTGGTAACAAAAATCAAGTAACATTCCAACTTTTGCAAGCAACTTAAAACACATGTTTGTCACTTGGAAACTTGAGATACGGAGCCTTCAACTTAAACATTAATGATTAATATATAAAAAGAAGTAAAGAGTTTTTTTTTTAAAGTCTTGATATTCAATCAATATATTATAGGATCTCAAAGATTATATTGAAATAATATTAAAAATGACAATAGAACAGTAAAAAGTAATTATATTAAAATTGAAACAACTTGTTTGAACTAAAATAATAACCAAATTAATAATAAAACAAAAGTTCTACAATATCGAAATAATATTAAATACGACAACAGAACAATAAAATACCATAAAAGAACAATAAAACAACATCAAAATAGTCCCAAAATAGCATAAAAACAGCATCAAACAGCAACAAAACAGCATCAAACAGCAACAAAATAGTGCCAAAAATAGCATAAAAATAGTGCTAAACAGCAGAAAAACAACATCACCAATAAAAAAAATACTAAAGTTAAAATTTTATTAATAAAAAATAAAAATAATACTAAAATATTTCGGGTCGGGCCGGGCCCGGGCCAAAAAAATCATACTCGAGGCCCGGCCCGTTTTTTAAACGGGCCTCATTTTTTTGCCCAAGCCTATTTTTGGGCCTATATTTTTACCCAAACCCTCTCATTTTTCAGGAGGGCCTTCGGGCCGGATCGGGTAGCCCGACCCATGTACAGCTCTACACATAACCAATTCTACCAAATTAAGCCAACATTCATAGCCATATTTACAAACCAAAACATATGCTATTACAAGTCATTACAATTAACCAAAATAACTATCAATCCATAATCAAAATGACTCAAAATACCTATACATGCCATATACTTAAAATACCAAAGTTCATAGGTACCAAAATGATAGTTGGATAGTGTCACGATGTCTCCGACGATCCCTGAATCCGAACTAGCTTTGAAATCACTATAAAACATGGGAAAAATAAACAAAATAAGCTATAAAGCTTAATAAGTTCATATGAAATATACTCAACAAATCATAATACACAAATCATCAATTTGAACTATTTAACATATAATTCATGATAACAACAAACCTTCCACATGCTTAATCATATGCTTATATGCAAACTCATAACTTCTTTTATTTGAATCTCATACATTACATGTACATACCTTTACACATTCGTAACGAATTCATACCTTTTCAGAATACTGTCGAATACTCGATGTCTTGCACACTAAGTGCCAATACGTAGCTGAAGCTATTATAATCTCGCACACTAAGTGCTTTACATAGCCGAAGCTATCTCGGTCTCGCACATTAAGTGCCATATATAGACGAAGCTATTCCGAATTGCACACTAAGTGCCATATATAGCTGAAGCTATTCCGAATCGTCGTCAAACATGACTGTAATCTCATATACAAAATTTATGCAATATCAAAGCAGTTGAAGCATAATTGTAACAATGCTTATTACATATGAACTTACCTCGGATGTAAAAACGACTAAATAGGTCGATTAGTCGATAACTTTAATTTTCCCCTGATCTAGGTCCGAATTTTTCTTTTCTTGATCTATATAATATCAAATTCAACTATTTAATCATTCATTTATTCAATTTAGTTCAAATTTCACTTTAGGGCATTTTTACACAATTGCCCCTAATATTTCACATTTTTTACAATTTAGTCCTTATTACACAAAATCACAAATTCATGAAATTTCAAAACACCCATGCTTAGCTGAATTACTCTTATGCCCCTAGCATCCCATATTTTTCATTTATTTTACATTTTAACCACAAAATTTCAACATTTCTCAATTTAATCCGTATTTTGCATTTTTACTCAAAATCACCTTACAAAACTTGTTTAACTAACAACAAACATTCAAAATCTATCATCAATCATCAAAACTCACACATATTCATCAATGGAAACATTCAAAATCTTTAAAAGTTTTGCAAAATAGTTCCTGGGCTAGCTAGTACTAGTTGCAACGATGACAAAAACATAGAAATCATTGAAAACAGAGTCAAAATGACTTACCAATCTAGCTTTCAAGTGACAGTACCCTAGATGAAACAACATGGCTTCTTTTCTTTTGATAATTGGTTGAAGATGAAAGATGGACACATTTTATGATTTTGTTTTTTTATTTATTTCATGTTATTGACCAAATTACAAAATTAACCTTGTTAATAAACCATTAAAACACCTTAACAAATGTCCACATATGTCCACTCAAGCTATTTATGGTCTAATTACAACATAAGGACCTTTACTTTAAGGTTCTACAGCTATTAGAAACCTTTAGCTAATAGAACATCACTTTGGCACTTTACGCGGTTTAGTCCTTTTCCTCAAATTGACCATTCAGACGATAAAATTTCTTAACGAAATTTTCACACAATCACTCAATCATGCTGTAAACATTAAAATAATAATAAAATAAATATTTTAACCTTAGATTTGTGGTCCTAAAACCATTGTTCTGATTTGACTAAAAATGGGTTGTTACATAGCATATGGGCTACTATGCACTTTCCGAAGTATGGACTGCTTCAACTCTCAATCATCGAGCACATAGTACCTTCCATGGAAACACAAAATTCTAAGAGCATTAATGTTAAAATCGGTAGTCTTACCTTTCCCAACCTGTCTGAAACTATTGCGTGTGAATATGATATGCGAATTGTGCAAGTATACACGTCAAATCAAGTAATAAAGTGATAAGTGATATCTTCTCCATAAGGATCGAATTAGGTATAAAAATGGTCAACTTATGATAATGATTAATGTTACGGCAAAACCAAGTTAAGTACGCAGTGGTAAATTAAAATAATAAGGATAAGTGCAAAATGTATACTGACTAATATTGGAAAATGTTAAGGCAAAACAAGAGTAAAAATGCAATGGCAATTACGAAAATAATTACGTGAATAAAATGCAAGCGAATGAATAAATAACTAAGAATGCGATGGTGAAGATACTATGACACAGGATAGAATTTCTACATTGTTGATTGGAAGGTTAAGATTACTAAGACTCTGCCCTTACTTTCAGTAATGCCTCAGCAAAATCATACTTAACCTATTGCTCAAAAGAGAACTAAAGAACCATGCTTCTTTCGGGAGTAAGATCTCAAGTTACCTGACCTGTGTCTACAGGCCTTAGCATGACACCTTACACTGTTTTATCTTCATTCTATACAAGCGTTGCTCTATGTCTAGAGTCTGCTGTAGGTATTCGGTCGAATACCCACTTGTATCATTCAATTTTAGTGCAACTAATCCAACCTTTTTAGAATTAAATTTAGTTTATGTGCGTACTGCACACTCATCTATGTCTAAAGAATATATGTATACAGTTAGGAAATAAAAGCAATTGAACAGTAGATTAAATCAAATATATGTTTCAACCATTAAAAAAAATTTCAACATGCAACCTTAACCCTATGAGATTTAATTCATGGGTTGGCAATTAAAATTCAAGTTCAAAATAACATCCAACATCATTTCGATCAAGTCAATTTAATGGAGAACAAATTAAAAAATAATAAAAGAACCTAGGAAAATGGTTGTCGCCAAACTAATCCATATTCCAGCAGCACAGTGTCTTGTGGTGGTTGAGAGGGACTATCTGCAGCTACCTTTTTCCATATCTACTCAGCCGCTACCCTCTATTGTTACCTCCGGATCTCCACTCCCTTTAGGGTTTCCACTTTTGGCTTTTTATAAGCTTTTCTTCCTAGGATAGCTCCAATAGCCCACAATATCCTCTTCTATTTTTTAGGTAGATTTTTCTGGTACAAATAGAGTTGGGCTGAGACTGGTACGCATTGAGTGTTAGCTCAATCACTTTCCTAAACTGCCATGGCATACAAGGTGGCAAACTGTTCAACCATTTTTCCCGACAAACCTTCACTCCTTTATTTCTTTCTCTACATTTTGCACCTGCCAAACCACCAAACACAACCCTTCCACATGCAGTTAAAAGTATCTAACATGTAAACACACTCCAAGCTCCCAATGCAAATGATAAAAATACTAATAAAATGTCCTTACATGCCACTAAATGTACCCAACTACAAGCAATTAGCTAATTCTAAAGGCATGAAATATAAATCTTTTCAAGAGTTATCACACCCCCAAACCTAAGTTATTACTTGTCCTCAAGCAAAATATGTATAAAAGCATGTATGCAACAGTATTTCCAGTGTATGTACCCATCTTGTACTGTCAATCTATTTGGAGACCAATATATACATTAGCTCACAGTCATCTTCTTTATTAAAAACCTGTTTGAATTTCAAAGTTTTGATTTAACAAAGGTAGTGCAGAAATTTGCTCCCCAAAAATAAGATTTCCTAAGTTTCATATATATTTTAGCCATAGCAAATATCTCCTAGCATACTCAGTTCATTTGTTACCTAAACTCAAATCACTCTTTCTCTAAGCGTACTTGTATAAACTATTTACATTTGTGTTTTTTTTTTTGTTTTGGTTTTTTCTTCATATAATATTAGTATATTAGGGGACTTAGCATGTCACAAAATTCTTTGACTTTATAATCACAATGGAGAATACACCGAATTACCTAGTACGTAATTATATAACAATTTAAATAGAAATCACTCTTGAAGCTAAGACTTTTGACTTAGAAGATGGATGGAGCAAACAACTACCTCTTTAGCTACTCAACCCGTTACTACAGTGGGGTGCCCCTAATTTATTTACTTTCTATTACAAACTCTTACTTAAACTCACCTTTCTAGTTAACAAAACAATGGAGCAAACAAAGTGGTGCTAACTTACTCAGCAATTCTAAGTATTGGAGTGCCTACTATATTTTATTTAATAATGCCAAGGCAAAATGACTAAATTTTGGCTTCAAAAGTCCCTAAGTTCAGTAAAAGATACTCATTACAACCCGAAAAAAAAACTGACTATAGGACATCTCAGTTTTAGAAATTAATTTTCAAGCAACCAGTCCTAAGCTAAATTCACCTAATCCACTTCCACATGTTCCAAGTATATTGAAGAATCTTAGCTCATCATTGAACATCATAAGTACAGATTGTACTCCTCATAGGCCAACAGTATGTAATAGTTACATTGTCGTGGCAAAACAGGTTCAAATAAACTAGAATGACTATACTAAAATGATTATACATACTAAATATAACATGCAACCTAAATGCACAGCACACCCGCAAACCTAAGGGATGCATTGTCCTCAATGCATGATCAGATATGTAAGAGAACAATGAAAAGAGAAAATTTTACAACAAATGTCATGGCAAAAGTAAATGAAATGCAAGATGTATGCAAGAAAGAAGAAAAGAAAAAACACTGAGCTGACTTGGACTAGCATGTAGATACTTTATTCTGTCCGATGAGAGGATTTTCGGGCATTGACTTTGTATCACCACTTCCTCTTTTTAGGGGTCATTTCTTCCCCTTCCTTGTCAATTTTCGTGAGTTCATCGATCAGACAATCAATGTCACAGTCCTGTACAGATACTGAAGTTAGTGGCGAAGGTGGAACAGGGTTTTTCCTTTTGGTGGTGGCAGTGGTGGCAGTATCCTCTTTTTCTCCTTCTTCTTCCTTCTCAACATTTAGGGATGCCATCTTCTCAGGCTCTTTCGCGACAGTTTGAGTAGGTGCCTCGATAGCAGATTGAGTGGATGCTTTAGTAGCAGCTTGAGTGGGCTCCTTGACAGCATCAACAAATAAGAGTAAGATGGCTGGGAAGATAGGAAATTTTGGCATTAGCTTTATAAAATTTTTTTGTAGGGATTTCTTTAGAGCCAAATCCCTACTCCTCACATAAGCCCAATATTCAACTTGTTGCTACTGGGCCTGTGCCACCTCCTCAACCAGGTGAAACTGCTAGATTTTAAAAAGGGATATCCTCTACTTTAACTATTTCAAGAAGTGCACTATTTGTTGTTCAAGGGAGCTACAAGAAATTGGAGGTGCTGTCGTGGGAGTATGCGCAGCAGAGGAAATGGTGGCATGGCTATGCTAAGTTGCCCTGCAGCATCAGTGCCTTGGATCTTGGTAAAGATGGTCCTCGTCAACCCACCATTGTTAGGGGTGATATCTTCCTTCGTATTGAGAGGGAATCGGACGGTTCAACATAGAGCATTAATAAGGGAGGGAAAGTTTAAACTACTCGCATTCTTCTTAGCACGCTGATGTACTTCTTAAAAAATGATCCTCCTGACATTAATCCTTCTCCCTTTTATAATAGAGAAAAAGCATTCATTTTTTTTTGAAATAGTTATATTGTGTGTAGACGGCATAAGTCGGCTCCTTAGGAAATGATTCCAAATTTTCCCAATAGGCTTCAACAAAGCCCTCTCAACAATATAACACTTATGACTGGAAACAGTCTATTGTGTTTCTGCGATACATAAAATCCTCCAACACTTGGGTTAAACCTTCAACGGTAATACTTTCAGCAAACAGCGTGTGTTTGTGTTGTATTCCTATAAGACTAAACTGTGCATTAATATGGTTTTCATCAAAAGAAACGGAAGTACCTCTTACATAGATGAAAAGGGAATCTGGTGTGTTGATATGGCTCGAACAATTTTTCCTAAAACGTCATCGGGGTGCAAACAAAAAATATTCCATGTAGCACCCCTTAGCCTGTACCTGTCACCGAATTAGGGTTATGAGGCGTTACCGAACTAGACACAATTTTTCACAGTCATTTATGGAATAAACCCAATATGCATATTTACATTTTTTTTTCATATCCACAAATAAAGAACAAGACTTACTGTACAACCCATGTTTCATAATGCAGTACATCATAACTCCTAATCTATACAAGTTTCGAATCAAGCTTTCACCTAACAACTCCAAATTTCGTATGTCAAACATATATGATACATCTATCTCATTAACCGAATATCGGCATATTATTTTATACTTTCTGCGAATATGCATATTAAAACGAATAGGTCCATAGTACTTAAATAGCTTATCATTCACACATATGACACTCGGACAATATAGCATGACCAAACAAACACATCATACTACCATAATATGCGTATTGTCCCTAAAACAAAATCCATGTCAATTCAAAATTTTCAATTCATTTTACCTTATTAATACATGGATACAAGATCATTGAATAACCTACCAAACACACATGATATGCGACTAATTCAAATTATATATATAAATACAACCAATCCATTGACCATATATTCGGTTCTCAAAATAAAAATTCAATGATCAACCCAAAACATTAGTACATACATTTTCATGGTCATTTCTGAATTATACCGAGCACATAATAATCTAAGTAGAGATATTCGCATGACATAATAAGCATACTTATACATATATATGATCATTTCTATACAACTACATTTAACTTCCAAGCCTTATATACATACGTCTTATACCAAAGATTAAAACAGACTATTATATCAAACATATAAACGATGCTTAATCCAAAAGTAATGTACTTTATTAGCAAGGCCATATATATACATTTACCAAAACCAAACATCATTCATTACTTATCAAAATACAGCCTATACATGCCTTTGATTCAAAAAGTAAACATATATATACCAAAGAGAGTGATAGTGTGGTCGACTTTCTTGATGATCCCCTGAGCCCGTAGTTGAATCAACGATCTATAAAATGTAAATACAAACACATACAGAGTAAGCTCACTAGCTTAGTAAGTCTTAAGCAAACGATAATTCACTAACCAAGCACTTTAACATTTTTAATCAATAAATGTAGGACATTATTTATGTATATTTCGATATGCAATTGATACAAAACCGAATACTAGTAATATATTAACTCAATTACTTATACTTCACTACCATCAACCTGCAACTCATCAAAGCACAAGTACATATATTACATGAATCGCATGTTTATAATCATGTAAATTCAACATTCATATCCATTACATTATCACACTAAAAATTTTATTATTTCTATATTCATACACGCGATTATAAGCTCAAATTCACATAACACCGTTCTTAACATAATATTTCAACTCAAGTAACATTAATCACAACTTACCTTACTTTTGATGAATTCAAATGGGACTTATGCTTACCTGAGTTTTTAACTCAATAGATTAACTATGTTACTCAATAGATTAACTATGTTACACCTCGAGCAATTTATGGTTCCTTCGTTTTAAAGTATCACCGGCACTAAGCCTGCTAGGCACTAAGCCCGAATATGTCACCGGCACTAAGCCTGCTAGGCACGAAGCCCGAATATGTCATCGCACTAAGCACGCTAGAGGCGAAGCCCGAATATCAACACATTCAACTTTGCGATACACAGTACTTAGTACCAAACTATTAACCATATCATATTCTTCATTTTACTTTCACCTATTAATCCAAACATACATATTCACATTGTATTAACCAAATTAATTTCACTACAAATTCATACTCCACATTCGGCCAACATGTATATTTATGCTTTAAAATTTCAAACATCATTATATACTATATTCGTAAATAATTCTTTGGTGTATACTTGCTTAAGGACTTACCTCGACTGTCGACGGACCGCGTAAACTGGCTACTTGAGAACCTTTGTTTTTCCCTGATCCAAATTTGTTTTTCTTTGTTCTTGATCTAAACACATTAAAATTTAGCTCATTCAAGTACATTTCATCTCAATTTAGTCCCTAAACATATAAATAGGCAATTTACCATTTTACCCCTACTATTTCACATTTTCACAATTTAATCCTATTTGCATAAAACACAAAATACACAAAATTTCTCAACACTACTTAAGGGCCAAATATGTATAAGGACTATACATGTCCATTTCTTTCATTTATTTCGCAAATAAGCCCCTCTAAAAATTTATTCTTGCAATTTAGTCCAAAATACTCAAATTCACTAAAATTTCCAATACAAAATATACTAATCTTTAACATATCTTTAAGAAAAAATCATCAAACATCAAAAACTACATGAACACATCAATGGCCGAATATCAAACATGCTCAGATTCAAAAATTTCAACATGGGTAAGCTACCGTTCGAAGCAACGATCTCAAAAACGTCAAAATTAACAAAAATTGATTAAAAACTCACCTTGAATTTTAGCTTAGAATTGCCGAAAATTAAAAGGTTTCAAAGCTTCATTCTTTCTCCCACATTCGGCCAAAGATGGATGAAAAAGATGATGGCTTATTATTATAATCTTTTAACATATAAAGTAAATAATTATTTAATTACTAATTTAACCTTTAAAATAAAATAAAACTAATATAAAACTTAAGGTTAGTTATGACATATGCCACCCACTAACTTGAAAATGGGCTAATTGCCCTTTTAATGCCCCATATTAAAAAGCCATCATCAATCTAGCACTTTACACTATAGTATGCAACTTTTACACTTTATGCGATTTAATCCTTTTTGTTAAATTGAACACACAAACGATAAAATTTTTCTACGAGACTTTCACACACATTAATTCACATATAATAAACACAAAATATAATATCAAAATATTTCTTGGACTCGGATTCGTGGTCCCGAAACCACCATTCTGATTAGGGTCAAATTCGGTCTGTTACATTCCACCCATGTTTTTCTACTATGGAGGACACAAATTCATCGTAACCCATATATGGTTCATCTTTAAACAAGAACCCTTGCTCAAAACAGAAATGGTGCTTCGCGATGTTGCTATTGTATCTTGTGACTGCGGCACTGTTAAAGAACATCTTTGGCTGAGTAGCACCAGCCCTTGATGATTCATCAATTTTGGAGGTAGTTTTGACGCGAGCCATTGGAAAAAACTGGAAAAAAATCTTGGAGAATGTAGTGGAAGAAAAGATAAGAGAGATTGAAGAAAAAAAAGTAATTAAAATGAAAACTTTAAGGGAACTTAAGAGACGTGAGCAGTTGAGGAGAGAAAAATAAGGGAGATAGTGATAACAGTTTAGCAAAAGTGAAACGTGCTAGGGAAGTTGCGTGAGTAAAGGAAAAAAGAAGAAAATTAAGAGGATTTTGGGAGGGGATTGTTAAGTGGCCTAATACATAAATAAAAAGTTTAACTGCTCTTCCATGGGCTCGCCAAGTAATAAAAATTGGCCTAGCTAACAAAAGAATGAATCTCTCCTTTTGGACTTATCTGCCCGGTCATCCTTATGTTAGACATTTCCCTGTTTGTCGCAATGCTACGACAAAATTCACTTACTATCGCAATTGCTCAGTTCACATTATTTATTCTGTCTCTGGAAAAAAAACTATTCAAAAATAAAAATAGAAATGGAAATAGTAATATATAAGTATTAAAAATAAAAGTAAAGTAATCAAAGAAAAGACAAATAAAAGAAATTGTTAGCTCAAACATCCCGGAGATCAATGAAGTGCTTTTCTCGATCCACATGGGCACTCAGTAGTGTTTTAAGCGTTTCCCATTAACTTTAAATGTGACCCCCGTTTTCAAATCTTTGATATTAATAGCTTCATGATGATACACTTGGGCAACTTCAAAAGGACTTGACCAGCGAGACTTTAATTTACTAGGAAACAATTTGAGCCTAGACTTGAATAACAACACCTGTTGTCCTGGTTCAAATTGTCACGGCATGATTCTTTTATCGTGCCAATGCTTGGTCTTTTCCTTGTACAACTTAGAATTTTCATATGCTTGTGCTCGAAACTTCTCTATTTCATTCAATTCTAAAAACCTTTTATGGCCAACAACGGCTCAATCCATGTTGAGCTTCTTAATAGCCTAAAATGCTTTGTGCTTAAGCTCAACAAGTAGGTGACATGGCTTGCCATAGACAAGCTTAAAAGGTGACATCCCCAATAGAGTTTTGTATACAATACGATACGCCCGCAAAGCTTCATCCAATCTAGTGGACCAATCCTTACGACTAGGATTCACCACTTTTTCTAAAAAAAATTAATTTCTCTATTTGAAATTTTAGCTTGTTTGTTTGTTTCGGGGTGATATGTTGTGGCAATATTATGTTTCACTCCATAATGCTGTAAAGCATTTGCTACCAACTTAAAATCAAAATGAGACCCTTCATTACTAATAATGGCTCTAGGTGTACCAAATCTTGTGAAAATGTTATTGTGTAGAAACTTCATTACTGCACTTCCATCATTAATGGGAGGGGCAACAGCCTCAACCCACTTAGAGACATAGTATTCAGCTAATAGTATGTACACCTTGCCCATTGACGGTGGAAATGGACCCATAAATTTTATTCCCCATACATCAAACAACTCAATCTCTAGTATACTTTGTAATGGCATTTTGTGTCTGCTAGATAGATTTCCTGTTCTCTGGCAATGGTCGCATGACTAATAGAATTTATGAGCATCCTTGAACAGATTTGGCCAATAAAATCCAGACTGAAGTACTTTGGCAGCAGTCCTCATCCCTCTAAAATGTACTCCGTGTGGAGCTGAATGGCAATGTTGTAGAATGCTATGTATTTCGTCATCAGGAACACATTTCCTAATTATTTGATCAGCACAATGTTTAAACAAGAAAGGTTCATCCCAATAATAGTGTTTAGCATCATGAAAAAATTTCTGTCTTCTCTGACTATTAAGATCAGGTGGCAACACATCGCTCACTAAATAGTTCACTATGTCAGTATACCAAGGTAATGTCGTGGCAACTAACTGCTTCTTGTTCGGGAATTCTTCTTTAATAAGTGTATCATGATCACCTTCACTTCCAGATTCTAACCTCAACAAATGATCAGCCACTTGATTCTCAGTTCCTTTTCGATCTCTAATTTCCAAGTGAAATTCCTATAGCAACATTATCCACCTAATCAACCTCACCTTAGCATTTTTCTTGCTCATTAGATACTTAATAGCAGAGTGATCTATGTAGACTATGGCTTTTATACCAACAAGATAAGAACAAAATTTATCAAACGCAAACATCAAAACCAATAACTCATTTTTTGTAATTGTGTAGTTAAGTTGAGCTTCTGATAAAGTTCTGCTAGCATAGTATATGGCCCGCAGTATTTTGTCTTTTCTTTGCCCCAACATGACTCACATAGCATAATCATTGGCATCACATATGAGTTCAAAGGGCAGTGTACATTCCGGAGTTATTACAATTGGTGCTGCTTGATCGGCTGTTTAATGTCACAAAAATAATGTGCAAGCGTACACTGTCGATACAAGTATAGTCGACAGATGTGAGTCTGTCGAATATCAATCCCACAGGGATGGTAGTCTTTTGTCTATTAATGTCGGTGCAACAACTAGATAGAAACGAGATAAATTGTGAGAATAGTTGTCGATGCAATAACTTGAAAATAATAAAATAAAATATGATAATGATAAACTGGGATCCCCAACATGAATCTTCAGCAAAATACTAAGTGCTCACAAGGTATAAGAAGATAGGTGATTGCTGAGGCCATAAAATTCAATGTATATCTTACCCATCGTTACTCCTCTAATTAATATGAGACTTAAACAGGCATACTAACCTTACCTTCTAATAATGGCAATACGACACTATTAAGAACAAGTGGACTAAATTCCTCTAATCCTCACTCAACTTCCATTGTAATGCTTGTTGGCTTAAACTGTCACTGCACTTTCTAGTGTCAGTGACTGCAATAACACTTCCGTGTTAAAAAACATTCAAACCCTAAGATTAAACAATAAAAGCAAGATTTAATAAGATAACATTTAACCAAGAATTCATGTGTACTTCCACACAAACCGAAAATAGAGAATAATCACCAGCATTTAGAAAGAATGGAGTGGAGAATACTATCAGTAGACAACTCGACTAAAACTTTCTATTCCCTCTTATCTCGCACTTAGGTCTTCTCGTTAGAAGTTAGTCTGCATTTGGTTTTCACGTTGGCTCACCCGTGAGAGGTTTAAGCTGCCAAGGTTGCAAGCTTCAAGGTAGTATGATGAAGATCATGATCCAGAGAAAAAAATCTCTCTTTTTCTTCTCACGTCCACCTTTTATGTCCTCCTCTAATAGTACAGGTGTCCTTACCTCAGAATTATTCTATCCTTGTACGTACAAGTTGGTTATACCAGACTGGACAACTCACGCAATTTTAGTTCTTATCTGGACAACTGTTAGGTGCGACGACAATTCTGGACGCAATCTGAAATTAACTCATGCAGAGACATTAATGCAAAAAGATAGCAAAATTAAGGATACAATAGGCTAGGATTCACTGAGTTATAAAATGCAATTTACTAAACTGAAAATGCTAAAATGTATGCTAAGGATAACTAAATGGGAACAATTTAACCAATAAGTAAGGGGAAAACTTATGTTCTTTCTAGTTCTATCACACCCCTAAACTTGAGTTTTTACTTGTCCTCAAGTAAAATAGAAACTAGCAAGGCCACAAAAAATTTTACTAAGGCAAATGATCATTCTAGAAACTTAAACCCTCTGAATTCCCAATGCATGAATGACATTCAGATGAAAGAATATTGCATTGAAAATTCATAAGCATGAATGAATAAGGTTGCAACTTCATCAATGCTAGCATCATGCTTCAAACCCTAAGTTCTGTATACCATTACAACATTTATTGTACAATACTAAGTATTTATATACATTATATATATGTATACATTTTTTTTTGGAATAAGGGATATCATTGTGTTACTATACCCTTGTTCCTGAGAAGTAACGATGGGGTGCATCAAACCCATAGGGAGTACGTAATGCGCCGATACACACTCATGCAGCAATAGCCTTTGGCTAGTTTGATTTTTTTAATGCTAGCATTGAAGTGTTCCCTCTTTAACATTCCACACTACACCCACTTTGAAGTGTCTCTAATTTAAAACTATATATACATATATAAGCAGCTGTAAAAAGTAGATTAATTCAAGATTTAAGGAATGATAGCAGTCATCTACTAATGCAACCTAATCCATTCATCAAAGAATTGAAGCTACAACCTTCTATCAAATTTATCCAACTCATTCATTAATAATTTACATGATTCAAGAATTAAGCAATAAATGTAACAAAAATTTTTGAACAATTTTTATTAATTATAACTAAACCTTGCATGCTTCATTTCTGATTTTTTTTTTAAAATATGGGTGCATTTCCAAGCCCCATGTGCATTCCCCCAAACTTAAAGTTTGCATGTCTCCAATGCACTAACATTAAAATGTAATGACAATAAAAAAATGCAATGACAGTGTATACTTATCAAAATAAAACTTACAACGACATGCAATGCATGAATACTACAACTAAAGCTTAAAATAAACTAACTCAGTTATCCGCAGCAGTCGATGTGGCTGCATGATGCTTCTTTCTCCTCTTTTCATTTTTTTATCCTTCGATCGCTTCCTTTTCTTTTCCTTGGGCTTTGCACGGTCCTCGGTGTAACAGCCCGTTTTCAGTGAAATCAAAACAGTGCTTTCGGGACCATAAATTCGAGCCATAAAGAAAATTTATTTTAAAATTATTGCATGGTCTGCATTATGATAGGAATGTTATATGAAAATTTTGATAAGAAAATTTTAATGATTTTATGATTAATTATAGAAAGGACCAAATTGCATAAAAATGCAAAAGTGAATTCTAGTAGCTAGAAGGATTAAATAGCTATGGAATTCAAAACTTGAGGTCCTTATATGGTAATTAGACCATTAAGAAAAAGTTAGTAGATATTTATGATGAATCATCCATGAAAAATTAGAAAAAGAAAAGGACTAAATTGGAAAGTGGAAAAATTAATGGATGATAAATAAATTAAATAGAAATATCATATTATTATTATCATCTTCTTCCCCAAAAATACAGGGAAACCCTAGAAAAGAGAAAGCAAGCTTTCTTGGCTTAATTGGGTAAGTAATCTTTTCCCGTTTTTAGTAATTTTTATATTTTCGAGATCGAAATAACTTAATCTATCTATTTTGGGGGTTAATTTGTAAAGATATCAAAGTATAGAAATTTTTTCATGGATGTAAATGCTGAAATTTTGAAATTTATGGTAGAAAATGAAAGGTTGTCGATAGATAAACAAATTTTATAAAGTGAATTTTCATGAAATTATTATTTAGGGACTAAATTGTAAAAATGTAAAATTCATGGAAAAATTTTTATTTTTATGAAATATATGTGTCACACCCCCAGACCCGGCCTAGATGTTATGCCCGAATCCGGGAATGTCACATCGAAGGCATATTTCAAAACGATTTTGCTAAGTTAAATTTTAAGGCCTAAAAGCCCAAAAATCCTTGAACATCTTGTTAAGTAATGATAAAAGCCCATTTTATTATTTTAAGTATTTTGGAAACCATGTTGAATATAAGAAATTTACTCAGGTTTAATAACTAAGTAAACAGTTGAAACAATAATAACACAACTCAAAAGCTAAAGTCAAATCGGAGTATAAGGCCTTATTACATTCATCGAAAATAAAGCAATTTAAAATCTTGTATTTTGAACAATTAAATAAAATGTCTAAGCATCTTGTAGTGTGGCCATCCCCGAGTCCTCTCCCACATTGAGCTGTCTATTGAGGATCAGCTGAAACATTTAATAAAAAGGGTGTGAGTTTCGTAACTCAGTGTGTACAACCCTTGGCAATCAAATCAACATGCAAATATTACATTGGGCCTAAGCCCTATCAAAATCAGTGGTCTTGGGCCCTAGACCACAACGACATGCACCCATCCCAAATTCAACCCTGCACACCATTTCC
The DNA here is from genome assembly GCA_025503065.1 of Gossypium bickii. Classification (NCBI taxonomy): domain Eukaryota; kingdom Viridiplantae; phylum Streptophyta; class Magnoliopsida; order Malvales; family Malvaceae; genus Gossypium; species Gossypium bickii. The sequence continues at coordinate 49,170,710 of CP106718.1, read as the reverse complement.
CTTCCAACCCTACACACCTGTGGGGATATAAATATCAACCCACCCATCCCTACACTCCAAAGGTAGCACCAGCAGCAATATTACTCAACGCTGCAGCAAAGCTGCTATAATGGGCTTAAAGCCACCGGTGGATCCACGGTTGTCAAGCGACTATGCGATCCTCAAATCTTCCTCCGTATCATCAAAACCTAAGTGCAACATATATTCCTTGAATGCAACATACATATTTCCACCCATTCGGCACTTAGGGGTATTTTAGTCATTTCACTACCTAGGGGTATTTCCGTAAATCTACTCTAAAGGGGTATTTAGGTAATTTTGCAAAATAGAGGTATTTTGGAAATTTTGTAAATCAGGGATGTTTTGGTAATCTGCAAATCAAGGGTATTCTGGTAATTTTACAATTTAGGGCTATTTTAATAATTTTGCAAATCTAAAGATATTTTGGTAATTTTCAAACTAAGTGTATTTTGTAATTTTTCAAACTAAGGGTATTTTGGTAATTTTCAAATCAGGGATATTTTAGTAATTTTACAAATATAAGGGTATTTTGGTAATTTCCAAATTAGGGGTATTTTAGTAATTTTACAAATCTAAGGATATTTGGTCCCTTTTGGGTTTTAGATATGAACTTTGTCCGATTAACAAGTCCTTGCGGCTAAAGTGAACAGACATTATGCACCAGGTAGGATTCCAGAGAAAAGGAGGTGGGCCACTAGGACCGCTTAAGTACTAAGCTCTCCCTAGATCCAATCCTAGACATGCATATGTTCGTTGCCACACTCTAACCCAGCGACTCCACGAACATGTTTAATTATTAGATTAAGTCTTATGCGATTTAAGAGTTGTTTAGAACTAGGCCTAAAGTCCATTAAACCCTAGCATACTTGTCTACGTCCCCATAAAGCCCATCAAGCCCAAATCACATCCTTACGGCCCATTAAGCCCAAAACAATTCCAGTTCATGTAACATGCATGATTAACTCAATTCATATAACCAAACCAAACAATTTCATAAAACTTAGCCTCAGGGCCCACCGGGCCCATTTAGCCACTTTTGGCTTTCTGGCATTCCGGCATTGCCGATATCGTGTGTGTGTAGTGTTTCTACACACCTGGTTACTGTGACGTGCTATCCTATCCTTAGCTTTAACCTACAATCAACCAACCTTCAATCAATCACTAAATCAAAATATTTACTAAAAGCCAAAACCTTACCGTAACCTTACCGTGTGCCACCGGGTTCTAATATCCCTTCCTTAGCTACTAATCAGGAGTGTCTCCTAGATCTACACTCACACATACACCATCAAAATCCGAGTGACTCATAATCCACATAAGTCACCCCTATAGATCATACACACATTCTGCCATTTACTTAAACCACAATCGAGTTGAGTACACTTACCCTTGCTAACGATTCTACCACGCTTGCGATCTTTGAACCTTATCCTTGTTATCACAGAGTTAACGACAGGACAGTTAGATAGCCTTTCGTCTTTTAGCAAAACATACAAGAGAGGTTAACCGAATACTTACCAAATCCATTTTCGATCCTGTGGCCTAAATTCGGCTTTTAACCTTGACTGATAGTAAATAATAATCGATTTGTGATGGAGGAAAACAACAAGGGTTTGGCACAAATGGGAATTTCGACAAGGAAGGCTGATGGTAATTTGGCAATAGGAGAGTTTGGCTATGAGAGTTTCCGGCAAAAAGAATTCGGCTATAGGAGATTTCGGCAATAGGGAGAATTCGGCTATAGGAAAACCGACTAAGGGGGGAAAGAAAAACTAATGAAAGCTCAAAGAACCTTTCAAAGCATTCGACCCTCTCCTTTTATAGCCACAAGCCGAATACTCCTTCCCCCATAGTCCCATTCGGCACAAATTCTTCCCCCTCCTCATCTCCTAACTTTCCTCCCTGATAACACCTTAGCCATATCCGAATTTCCCTCCATTATCAGTTCCCCTTACCACCCAAACACTCCAACGCAAGAGTTCATATTCAACACAACTCTGGCCTTCCACCTATGCAAAATAAAACACCCTAAAAATACCACTCTTAATGCTCGAACCTTGGACCTCTTCAGCTGACAACACGCTACCTTATAACTCCCCAAGTGGCGCCACTTGCCACTGGACCACAAGCCCATTTGTGTCCTATTTTCTCTTAATCTGCTTAAGAGGCCTAATGCCTGAGACTAGGGTCCACTAAAGCAAGAAAAATAATTTTTTCCCTATGGTCTTCCCTATCTCTAAGACTTCAAATAATCCCGATAATACCTTAAAATTAATATTCTAAGTGCTACTCATACATACCAACCTTAATACACAGAAATTTAAAGTTTGGGATTTTTAGGGCATTACAATATGTGCTGTAAATATTATATGTAAAAATCAGTTAGGCTTGGAATAAGGATAAAATTGCATGAATTTCATTTTTTGAGCCTAGGGACAAAATCATCATTTATGAAAAGTATAGGGGCAAAATGGTAATTTTGCCTAGGATGTAAATTGAATTAAATTGAGGATGAAATGGAATAAATTGACATTAAATTCATTTATATAGATCTGGAAAGACTTAATACTGATTGGATCGAGGAAAACAGAAAGTTTCGGATTAGTAAATTCTCATATACGAACAAGTATCGAGGTAAGTTCGTGTAACTAAATTGTGTATATTTTCATGTTTGAATTGAATGTTGTATATGTGAATTATGAATTTGTTATGTATATGAAATTGATTATATATCTGACATGCCCAAGAATTGTTAAGTCTCATTTGAATAGATGAAATTTGATGGATATAAGTTTTTCCCGAATTGGTTGTGGTCTTGCATATGTTGCAGACACACCATAGCTCGAAAGAGCATCTCGTTATTAGCCCTTTTGAGCTTCCTGTTATATGGTTCAGCGAGCTTCCCGTTATAGCTTTTCGGAGCGTCCCAATAGGTTATGATCCTACATTTATTGTGGACACACCTTAGCTCTTATGAACATCCCGATTAAAGGCTTTTCGTGAGCTTCCCGTTAAATTGGCTCTTTATGAGCTTCCCGATAATGCTTGCTCGAACTTCCCGATATATGGCTATCCGGAGCTTCCTGTTACATGGGTCTTTGTGAGCTTTCTGATAGGCTCTTTGTGAGCTTCCTGATATGGTTCTTTGTGAACTTCACGATTATGGCTCTTATGAGCTTCCCGTTATATAGCTCGGATAAGCTTCATGATAAACTCTTTATGAGTTTCCCGAAATGGCTCTGTGTGAGCTTCCCATTACAAGGCTTGAGAGTGTGCTTCTTGATTATGTGCTCTAAAGAGTACCCCCGCATATGAATTGACGGATCATTATAAATACATCTTTTGTCTACTACCCAAGTATCCATCGATATTTTAATGATTCAACGGGCAAAACTCCTGATATGAGAATTAAATGAATTATATCTTGAACATCTCTGAAATACCTAGAAATGGTTTTATGATGAGCTCATCTCTGTTTTCTTGATAATCATATAAAATTTCACGACTAACCTGTTTGGTGTGAGCATATGTCTAGGCAACTGGTCACATAGTTTTGGATGCATATTTGTATGCTTACTTTAAATGAATATGTTTGGTAAGTTAATTTCCTATTATACAAACTTACTAAGCATTTGAAATGCTAACTCGATTTTCTTTTCTTTATTTTACAGTGTTCGGGAGCTCGTAAAGGTTGGAGTCAGTCGGAGCATCATCACACTATCTTTCAGCCCATTTGTGTATAAATAGAAAACTTGTTTTGGTATAATGGCATGTATAAGCTAATTTGGCCAATGTTGACATGTAAATGGTTGTTTGTAATCTAGCCATTGGAATGGCTAGAAATGGTATGTTTTGGTATATAATAAGGCTATAATATGTTTAACATATATGTGTATGGTATAGTTAGATTGAATTATGGTAAATTATATGTTTTCATAAAAAGGTAAGTTTGGAAATACATGACTGTAAGTGTTAATATATCATACATAACTCTTGTGTTTGGCTAGGATAAGCTGTCTTGAATTGGTTGTTGAAAATGCTTAAGTGTTGATGTAGGTGCAAGGTAAAAAGGGTGAGAAATAAGGCTTGAAAAATGGCCTTATTTTGTCCACATAAGCGCGTGTCTTAGCCGTGTGTCCCCTGCATCTTAAAATTAGAGAAATAGAATACTTCGAACTATTTACACGGGCGTGTGTCTTAGCCATGTGAGACACACGACTCAGCACATGGGCATGTGTCCTGGCCGTGTAACCCATACACTTAATTTTCAAAAATTAAATTAGCCACACGGTCTAGCACACGGGCGTGTGGTTGGTCGTGTGACCCAAGTTAGAGAGTTACACAAGTTGAGACACGACCGTGTGCCTCACATCGAATGCCCAAGCTGCCTGGGACATTGGCATGTCATTGGCCGTGTGAGCCACACAGCCTACCCACACGGGTGTGTGTCCCCTACATATAGGAATTTTTTTTTAAAATTTCGCGAAAAAATTCTCTGAGTTCCCGATTTAGTCTCGACTTGTTTCTTATGTATAAATAGAACCTCGAGGGTTCATTTAAGGGACAATATGATTTAATTATGATTTGTTTCGAACATAAATAATAAAGACATGAATTAATTGTAATTGAACTGTAAACTTTGGTATTGCTTTATAACCCTGTTCCGGCGACAGATACGGGTTAGAGGTGTTAGACTCGGATTGCTCCTCAATTCCTAGCTCTACCTTGGCATCCTCGGTTGCTTCCTGTGTAGGAGAGGCCACTTGGAGTGGTCCAGTGTAGACCACTATTGCCAATGAATTGCATTGCTCCTCACTGGTTACCTCAGCAACTTCCACTGGTCTTGCTCCAGCTCGCTCCAGATTATCAATATTTGCACCCACAAATTTGGGTGAGGGGACGATCTTCCCAACAAAATCTTCTTCTTTTTCTTTCTCATTTTCAACAACTTATTCTTCAGCAACAACTTCCTCTTCTGCAGCAGCAACTTCCTTCTCAACAACAGTGTCCTCTTGATCAGCAAAAATACCATCATCATACAAGCTATCAATCTTTTGTAGGCATTCTTTAATGTCCCTAAATTCCTCATCTTTCTCATTATCAGAGACCTGCATAATGGGTGGGGATGCCACTGATTTGTCTCAATCTTCTAAGTTGTCATTCGAGGAAGAGAGGTCATAATTTCAAATGATTGGTGGAAACACTGGGAATTTTGGTAGTAGGGATGGGCTCAATTGGCCTAATGTGGCTACAATAGAACTGTTCCAGGCTCTTGCATAAGCAAAAAACAAATTCTGGAATTTCTCCATATCTTCTACTGTAGCTACAAGCTTGATCTGCCTGTTGTTGATGAAATTTACCATTTTTTGACACCCTTTAGTTTGTGCCATAATGAGGTCTCTACATTCAGTTTTGTTCCTTTGTTGTCGACTCTGGCTTTGCCCTTTCTTATCTTACTGGTCTTCGCCTCCTTCAGGTTTGTTCTATTGTTGTCGGTTTTGGCTTTGCCCTTTCTTGTATTGCTGGTCTCCACCTCCTTTAGTATCTGCATGTTCTTGTCACAAGTCATTCTTTCTACAGAGGCTTCATTGATTGGGCCCTTATTTTCCAAGACTTCCTCACCAGAACGAGGCACGATTCCTTTTTGCTGGCACAATAACATCACTAGTCATGGGAAAACCAAGATCCTAGTGTACCTTGTGGCGCAGTCAGCAATTTCTTGGTGAAGTATTGCGCTTACATCAATTTTTCTACCCTTGACAATAGAATGTATTAGACATATTCTGTTGAGGGTGACTGTGTGTAACACTTCTTACCCGTATTCTATGCCGGAACCGGGCATGAGGCATTACCGAAGAACACCATAGCTCCCTTCAGTTGATCAAATAGATCATCTATCCTTGGTAAAGGATACTTATTTTTCATCGTCACCTTGTTGAGTTGTCTGTAATCTATGCACAATCTCATCGACCCTCTTTCTTCTTCACAAATAGTACCGGAGCACCCCATGGTGAATAGCTCGGTCTTGCAAAACCCTTATCTGTCAACTCTTGCAACTGAACCTTCAGTTCCTTAAACTCTAATGGTGCCATCCTATACGGAGCAACCGAAATAGGTGCCATTCTCGGAACTAACTCAATCCCAAACTCGACCTCTCTAATTGGAGGCAATCCAGGTAGCTCTTCCGGGAATACATCCGGATACTCACATACAATCGGCACTGTTTCAATCTTTGCTTCAGACTCTTAAGTATTCAGTACAAAAGTGAGATAGGACTCACATCCTTTTCTCAAATATTTCTCAGCCACCAAGGAGGAGATTATCACCGGCAAACTATCTGACCCACCTGATTCAACCCGAATAACATCTCTATTTTCACATTTTAATTCAATAAATTTACTACCACAGTTCACTAAAATACTATGGGTAGTCAACCAATCCATACCAAGAATCAAATCAAATTCATCAAACGGCAACGACATATGGTTTGCCGGAAAACAATGACCCCTAATTGTCAAAGGACAATTCCTACACACCTTGTCAACTAACACATGTTTACCTAACGGGTTTGAGACCTTTGCCACAAATTTCATAGACTCAACAGTCATACTCAAACTAGATGCCAATCTTATACAAATATAAGAATGGGTAGACCCTGGATCAATCAAAGCAATAACAAAGGTATCATGAAGAGAGAAAGTAATCGTTATTACATCTAGCGATGATGCCTTTTCGTGAGCGCGAATGGCATAAGTCCTTGCAGGTGCCCAACCCTCTGGCCTCACAGCAAAGTCTCGTGACGCACCTCTACTATTAGCCCCACCTCCCGGGTTCTTTTATGGCCTACCCCTAGAAGATACAGTACTTGAGCTTATTACCTGCTTCTTCTCTTTGTCATCCCTTTTGGGGCAGTTTCTGTTGAAATGGTCTGGGGAACCACACTTATAACAATTCCGGTTGTTTCCCCAACACTCCCCAGTGTGATGTCTGCAACAACTTGGGCACTCCAGTTTAGACTTTGGATTGCCCACACTTACCATCGAAGTGGCTTGAACTCTTGAACTCGAGTACATGTTGCCTCGCTCTCTTTGCGAATACCCAACTGATGTAGTCATTCGAGGTTTCACTTCCTTGGACCTCTTCGATTGAGCTTTGTAGCATTTACTCATTGTCTTTTTTCTTGCATCCCGGGCCTCACTCACTGCTTTCCTTTTTTCCTTACTCAATTATTCGGCCTTACTGGCCCTATCCACCAATACCACAAATTCTTTTTAGTTCTAAAATCCTGACTAAAATTTTGACATCTTCATTCAGCCCATCTTCAAACCTCTTGCATAAAATGACTTCTGTAGACACGCACTCTTGCGCGTGCTTGCTGAGCCTAACAAATTCACGCTCATATTCCGGCACGCCATTTTTCCTTATTTTAACTCAAGGAATTCTTTTCGTTTCTGGTCCACAGACCTCTGATTTATATACTTCTTTTGGAACTCTTCCAAAAAGAAGTCCCACGTCACTCTCTCCTTTGGAACCACTGATGTCAATGTTTTCCACCAATGGTATGCCGAGTCCCTCAGCAAGGACACGACACATTTTAAGCTCTCCTCAGGTATATAGGAGAGTTCATCAAGTACTCTCATCGAGTTCTCAAGCCAGAAGTCTACCCTCTCAGGGTCATCATTTATATTAGCTCGAAAGTCCTCAGCCCCTTGCTTCCAAATTTTGTCTACCGGGTGTAACACCCCTTACCCGTATTCAACGCCGGAATAGGGTACGAGGCATTACCAGAATTACAAATTTATTTATCAGACATTTTATTTCATCTAGCATTTTTATATTTGAAATCAATCAAAATCAAACATATTGTCCCTTAAATATATTTATTAATATCGACATGTCTTACTTGAATTTATTTCTCGTCTCAACATATTTAATTTCCTTTTTTTTTTTTACATATTAAAGATAACCACATATTTACATGTCATGATAAATATCATTCACTTGTCGTTTCTTCATAAACATAAAACAGTTAATTCATCGTATCATATCAATATTTCACGTATAATCAACTTATATTCCCTTATATCACATAATTAAGTTACACGAACTTACCTGGCTAAATTTGCAGAAATATCAAAATTTAGGGGGCACTTTGGAAATTTTCTATTTTCATTGATTTTTCAACCGATCTTAATTTAAATTAATAATTTCAATCAATTTTGAAATTTTCAATAATAAAATAATCCATTCCATGTGAATTGATCATTTCCATATTTTTACAAAATTAATCACAAAGTTTTACTTTTATTCAATTTAGTCCCCGAGCCTAAAACATTACAAATTAGCCATGCTAGCTGAATATTCATACATATTTTCCTCCTCCTCCTCCTCTCCATCCCACATCCTTAATGTATATAACATGCTATAAGTAACATTCTCAATAATTTCATTAATTACTCATAAGTATATTCAAAACTGTCCATTTGAGTTATAGTCACTAAATTATTTATATATGGAGTTACGGAACTCCAAATGAAGTACCGTTAATTTTTCCTGAAACTAGACTCACATATCTTCTTGCCATAAAATTTTCAGAATTTTTGATTTAGCCAATTAGTACAGTTTATTCTTTAAAGTCACCCCTGTTCTGCTGTCTGGCAGTTCCGACCCTTCTTCACTAAAAATTAATTATCTTTTTATACAGAATTCATATGATATTATAGTTTATTTCTTATAAAACTAGACTCATTAAGGAATCTAACCATATAAATTATAACTCATAATTATTTTTCTACAATTTTTAGTGAATTTCTAAATTAAGAACAGGGAATCACGAAGTTATTCTAAACCAGTCTTACAAAAATCCAAATATCTCAAAATGTAGACTTTCTTTGCTTTCTCTGTTTCTTTTATATGAAAATAGACTCAATAAGCTTTAATTCCATATCTCACTCAACTTCTAATTCGATTTATACAATTGTTGGTGATTTTTCAAAGTTAGACTACTGCTGCTGTCCAAAACTGCTTTAGTGTAACATGTTGATTTCTATTTTGCCCCTAATTCCACAATTCATACAATTCAATCCTTGCTCAATTAACCCCTCAATTTAGCTAATTTTCTCATTTAATACTTTTCTCTATCATTTTAAACTACTTCATAACCTTTGAAAAATCAGAATTTTAACTCTAGGCCTTAATTTTAACTCTTTCACAATTAGGTCCTAAAATCAATTTCCATCAATTTTACTTAATAAAATCATCATATAACAAAATTAAAGCTTCAAATCAATACTTATTCATCATATTCTTTCAGCACTAATCCACATCAAATTTAAAAATTAACCATAGAATCATAAACTAATGAATTAATAAGTTGGACTCAATTGTAGAAAGTCCAAAATATAGAAATTTCAAGGAGAAAGCAAGAATTAAACTTACATGAAGCTTGAGTATGAAAACCAGCTTGAAACTCTCTCCCATGGCTGTTTTTCAACTAAAGAAAATGAAGAGAATGAAGAGAATTCTCGGATATTTCAATTTGATCCCCTTTTTATTTAGCTAATTTTGGAAATTTTCCAAAACTTTTCCCCTTTTTCTTCTTTCTCTTCTCTTCTTCTTTCTTTCCTTCCCTGCTCTCTGTTTCGTTTTGTTTCTGTTTTTTTTTCTATTCTCTTTTTGTTTGTTTTTATATATAATAATATAATAATATAAATATATAATAATATAAAATAATATAATAATATAATAATATACCTTAAAAATCTCAGATTTTTCTATGTTAACTCTCACTATACAAAATGGTATAATTACCATTTTGATCCTTCGTAATTTCTTTTAATCTATAATTTAACTTTTACTTTCATTTCAATTTAGTCCTTTTCATTTAATTTCCTACCCAAACGTTAAAATTTTCTAACGAAAGTTTAATAATAACTTAATGACACTCCATAAATATTTTTAGAAATATTTATGGCTCACTTTATGAATTCGAGGTCTCAATACCTCGTTTTTGACCCAATTTTTCTAATTAATTCTTTGATTCACAAAATTCACTAATTTTAAAATATTTCTAAAATCACACTTAACTTATAATTATCGATTAACAAAATTTTCTAACTTTTCGTCGATTTAGTGATCTCGAATCACTGTTTTTACACTATTAAAATTGGGTACATTACAATTCTTCCCCTAAAAAAAATTTCGTCCTCGAAATTTCCTTATTATTTTGATCATGAACTTCGTTATTTCTATAATTCTATAGCTCCTTTGTGCACATATTTATCTCGTTTTATCATTTATATCCATTCCATATCCTTTCGGTTTGCAATTCATTTTTAATTCAATATTGCGAACATACCTTATAACTAAAATTACTTACCTTTTATAAGAGGCCCAATAGATTCAATAGAATACTTAAGATATATGAAACAAATATAGAAGTGTATTATTTTTTACTATTAATCAGATAGCACTTGATGAGAACCAAAGTGTTATTATCAGAGAATGCGCTAAAGTTCCTTAATGGTATACCACTAATATCTTAGTAGATTTAATCTCATTTACTTGGGAAAATTACATTATACACGCATGTCACTTTTACAATTTTAACATAATGCTTTTACATACTTTACAATTTAACCATTGTACTAAAAACCTGTATGTTTATATATTTTCTTTCTTTAATATATGTAACATATTTCAAAACTTACTAGTCATTTTTAATTTACTAATAATTCTTATTATGTGCTTCACATTTCATTCTTTTTTTTTTTTTTTTTTTTTTTTTTAATTCCAATTTCACTTCAATTTATTCACAACTAAATTTAATTTCACTTTCTCATCATTATACAATTCAATACTAATATTCATCCATCACTTAATTCAATTTCCATTTAATTTAACAATAACACTTACCTCATATTTCACTTACTATACGCATAATTTAAATTTAACATTTACTATTAAATAATAGACATCAAACATGTAACAATATAAGTCATATGTGTTAATTTATACTTTAATTTTATACCTCAACAATAGTCTTTCATCAAATAGCCTCATATACCATCTACATTATCTTTAATCAATTCATAAACTTTTGATTCAAGTTTTCAATCTCATATCTCAATTTCAATTTACATTTCAATTCCCAATTCCACTTTTCCATACTTTCAATAATTCAACCGATCAAATTCAATCAATTTTCTCATTTCGTTTATTCAATGATTTCAATAATAATAATTTGATATTTTAACAAATTTATGAACCTTAAGTTCATACTTCAATTCTCACATTTCAATTCGATTCACAATTCAATTCATAATGTCCTTCTCATATTTTTAGTAGTACGGTCAATCAAATTTATTTAATTTTCTCATTTCAGCTATTCACCCTATTAACAATCCGGACTTTGATGGATACACGGATTTCAACCCAAACACACCAAAGATGCGGCACATTGTGCCTAAAGCGGTACATAGTACGATCGATCGATATCACGATACATAAGTGCACGAAACGACACACGAGGTGTCCGAAATACGACACGTAGAGTGCACGATTCCCGACACATAACGTGCCTGATTTACGACACATAAAGTGCCTGATCAGCAAAGCCGCTAAATCCTGTACTCTTCCAAATCCTATGGCATGCCAATTATATCCGACTAGTCCGACAAGTTAATAGGGAAATCAATTCTCATTTTTAATTTCACTTAATATTCATATCTACCCCTATTAACAAGACTCGGACTTTGGCGGATACGCGGATCCAACCAAACACACCGTTGGCACCCAAAGCCTCATCGGATAGTTCAAAGCATATTGGCACCCGTGCCTCATCGGATAGTTCAAAGCATATTGGCACCCGATTGCCTCACCGGATAGTTCAAGCAATATAGTGACACCCGTTGTCTCATCGGCAAAGCGAAGTTGGTACCAGTACCTCATCGAAACTATCCGAAGAAATATAGTGACACCCGGTGTCTCATCGGCCTAGCTGGCAGTAAAGTGGTACCAGTACCTTATTGAATCTATCCGAGTAAATAATATGACACCCAAATGTCTCATCGACTCAAGGTCGGAGAATCCTTGAACACTTCCAATCCTATGGCATGCCATTTGTATCCAATCTAGCCCGATAAGTTAATAGGGTATTCAAATCATTTTTTTATTTCAAATTCACTTTTCCATTTCTAATCGTATACAATTCGAGTACCAATACATATTGCAAATATTCACATATAATCGACTTGATTCAATTCCAACCACTTTTCAATCAATACACGATTCATATATTTACACATATTCATAATTTAATGCATTTTTATTCAATTCGTATTTTTAATTTATTGTCCAATCAAATTTAAAATCACTAATTGCTTTCAATCAATATACATTCCAATTACTCACATATTTTCTTTATTTAATTTGCCTTCAAATATTCAAATAATTCATAATTCAATTCACGTAGTTTAAATAACTTTCTAATTTCCAGTTCATTCTACTTTCACTTCTTATTTCAACTTGGTTTCACAAGATGTTGCGGTAATTCTTCATAGTTTAATGCAATACACATAACAATATTCAATAACTTCATAATTCAATTCGATTACACAAAATAATATTTAGTATTCCATAATTCATTCGATGACGGTCTCAACTTCATACTCAATCTTAAATTTATCATTTTACTAAATACTTACCTTAAAATACTTACCACACATAATTAATAAATTACACATAATAATGATAAAGTTTAAATTATAGTGATACAAATATCATCAAAGTCGGAACATATCACATTATCTCAAGTTATATATTAATAATGGCATATATTTCTAGACTTCACATATACTACGTTTGGTCCGAGAACCGACTAAACCTAAGCTCTGATACCACTACATGTAACACCCCTTACCCGTATTCAACGCTTGGAATAGGTGCGAGGCATTACTGCAATTACAAATTTATTTATCGACATTTTATTTCATCTAGCATTTTTATATTTGAAATCAATCAAAATCAAACATATTGTCCCTTAAATATATTTATTAATATCGACATGTCTTACTTGAATTTATTTCTCGTCTCAACATATTTAATTTCCTTTTTTTTTTTACATATTAAAGATAACCACATATTTACATGTCATGATAAATATCATTCACTTGTCGTTTCTTCATAAACATAAAACAGTTAATTCATCGTATCATATCAATATTTCACGTATAATCAACTTATATTCCCTTATATCACATAATTAAGTTACACGAACTTACCTGGCTAAATTTGCAGAAATATCAAAATTTAGGGGGCACTTTGGAAATTTTCTATTTTCATTGATTTTTCAACCGATCTTAATTTAAATTAATAATTTCAATCAATTTTGAAATTTTCAATAATAAAATAATCCATTCCATGTGAATTGATCATTTCCATATTTTTACAAAATTAATCACAAAGTTTTACTTTTATTCAATTTAGTCCCCGAGCCTAAAACATTACAAATTAGCCATGCTAGCTGAATATTCATACATATTTTCCTCCTCCTCCTCCTCTCCATCCCACATCCTTAATGTATATAACATGCTATAAGTAACATTCTCAATAATTTCATTAATTACTCATAAGTATATTCAAAACTGTCCATTTGAGTTATAGTCACTAAATTATTTATATATGGAGTTACGGAACTCCAAATGAAGTACCGTTAATTTTTCCTGAAACTAGACTCACATATCTTCTTGCCATAAAATTTTCAGAATTTTTGATTTAGCCAATTAGTACAGTTTATTCTTTAAAGTCACCCCTGTTCTGCTGTCTGGCAGTTCCGACCCTTCTTCACTAAAAATTAATTATCTTTTTATACAGAATTCATATGATATTATAGTTTATTTCTTATAAAACTAGACTCATTAAGGAATCTAACCATATAAATTATAACTCATAATTATTTTTCTACAATTTTTAGTGAATTTCTAAATTAAGAACAGGGAATCACGAAGTTATTCTAAACCAGTCTTACAAAAATCCAAATATCTCAAAATGTAGACTTTCTTTGCTTTCTCTGTTTCTTTTATATGAAAATAGACTCAATAAGCTTTAATTCCATATCTCACTCAACTTCTAATTCGATTTATACAATTGTTGGTGATTTTTCAAAGTTAGACTACTGCTGCTGTCCAAAACTGCTTTAGTGTAACATGTTGATTTCTATTTTGCCCCTAATTCCACAATTCATACAATTCAATCCTTGCTCAATTAACCCCTCAATTTAGCTAATTTTCTCATTTAATACTTTTCTCTATCATTTTAAACTACTTCATAACCTTTGAAAAATCAGAATTTTAACTCTAGGCCTTAATTTTAACTCTTTCACAATTAGGTCCTAAAATCAATTTCCATCAATTTTACTTAATAAAATCATCATATAACAAAATTAAAGCTTCAAATCAATACTTATTCATCATATTCTTTCAGCACTAATCCACATCAAATTTAAAAATTAACCATAGAATCATAAACTAATGAATTAATAAGTTGGACTCAATTGTAGAAAGTCCAAAATATAGAAATTTCAAGGAGAAAGCAAGAATTAAACTTACATGAAGCTTGAGTATGAAAACCAGCTTGAAACTCTCTCCCATGGCTGTTTTTCAACTAAAGAAAATGAAGAGAATGAAGAGAATTCTCGATATTTCAATTTGATCCCCTTTTATTTAGCTAATTTTGGAAATTTTCCAAAACTTTTCCCCTTTTTCTTCTTTCTCTTCTCTTCTTCTTTCTTTCCTTCCCCTGCTCTCTGTTTTGTTTTGTTTCTGTTTTTTTTTTCTATTCTCTTTTTTGTTTGTTTTTATATATAATAATATAATAATATAAATATATAATAATATAAAATAATATAATAATATAATAATATACCTTAAAAATCTCAGATTTTTCTATGTTAACCTCACTATACAAAATGGTATAATTACCATTTTGATCCTTCGTAATTTCTTTTAATCTATAATTTAACTTTTACTTTCATTTCAATTTAGTCCTTTTCATTTAATTTCCTACCCAAACGTTAAAATTTTAACGAAAGTTTAATAATAACTTATGACACTCCATAAATATTTTTAGAAATATTTATGGCTCACTTTATGAATTCGAGGTCTCAATACCTCGTTTTTGACCCAATTTTTTTCTAATTAATTCTTTCAGTTCACAAAATTCACTAATTTTAAAATATTTCTAAAATCACACTTAACTTATAATTATCGATTAACAAAATTTTCTAACTTTTCGTCAGATTTAGTGATCTCGAATCACTGTTTCGACACTATTAAAATTGGGCTGTTACACCGGGGGCTTAGTTGTCCTCACTAATTCTATACCTTGGGAAGACACAGGAACTGGCTGAGGTATAGGAGAGGGTGGAGGAGGTTGAGCATTGGGGTTTACTCGTACATATTTCGTATACCAGTTACTTATCATTTGGAGAAAGGCTTCTCGAGCCTCTTCTCCATGACCCCTAGTCTCGGGTCCACTCTGCACAGGCACGGTCTCTTGCATGGGAGCCGACACATTACTAGCTGCGTCATCAGTAGCCGCTTGATCATGATCCATTTACTATGTAAAACAAATTATAAAATTGTTAGAAGCCACCACACTATCATCGTACACTTATGGCATGTATAGCTAGACTCCTACACACGCTATAGTAGTACGAGAATAGAATAAACCATATCTCTGATACCACTAAATGTAACACCTCTTACTCGTATTCTACGCTGGAACTAGGCACGAGGCATTATCGGACTTAATCTACTTAATCATACAACTTCAGTCCCAACTTGATATTTCTCTTTCATCATCACAACACACCTCTTAAACATACCTACGAGGGGTTTTAGAACCCAACCGGAAACTTTTGCGACCTTAACAATTTTCACCTAAATAGGGGCCACACGCCCGTATGAAACAGGACACGCCCATGTGGGCAGGCCGTGTGGTCACACATGCCCATGTCCTTACCCCGTGTGGGATTTATTTCCATTTCGAACCTAAAGAAGTTTTCACACGGCATAGACACACCCATGTGCTTAGTCCATGTGCTCCACAAAGCCTAGACACACCCGTGTCCTGCCCGTGTGTAAAAACTTGAGTATTTTGTTTGTGACATCAGCAACCTTATATGGGTCACACGGCCTAGGCACACACCTGTGTGGTAGCCCATGGTCGACACTGACTTGCAACACCAACATGCAGGGGACACACGACCAAGTCACATGCCCATGAGGCTGACCGTGTGTCACACACAGCCTAGACACACGCCCTTGTCCCTACCCCGTGCGGATAATAACAAGGCTATTTGCCAAGATCCTTTCACCCCTCTAGCTCACACAACATAGATCTATTCAACATATCATCAAACAACTCATATTTTGCAATCTAAACTCTCATGAATGACTATATCTTTTCATAAATGACAAGGTGAGCTATCAACCATGGCAATATACAAAATAGTTTGTCTTAAAAAGGGGCCAACACACTTTTGGCCAAAATAACAAAATAATCTAACTAGTTTAGCCTCTATTCATGGCATTCACAAAATCACTAAGTCTAGATATACTGAGGTGAGCTGATAGTGTGGGCGATCTTCTGGTTATTAGCGTATCCTGACTTGGCTCTTAAACTCTATAAAATAAGGGAAAAGAAAGGGGAGTAAGCTTTAAGCTCATTAAGTTTACATGTAAACAATAAGCATCATGATATATATATATATATATTAATCAATGTTTTTCATAACAAGTAAGAACAATCCACATTTCATAGTCATGCTTACTCATTTCATCTCTCACCATATTTCAACCATATATCAAATATAATGCTCTCATTTATTAGCATACATTCCCTGCACTCATCACCACAACATCATATGAAACATATAATTAATCGATTTCTCAATCAATCATTCGGAATAATACCAAACACACACAACCCACCATTACTTTATAATAGGGTGGTATCGCACATAGCCCACCAATAAGAATATTTACAGTGGTATCGCACTTAGCCCACCAAATGATAATATAAACGATGGTATCACACACAGACCATCCTGAATAAGTAATAAGGTGGTATCGCACACAACCTACCAACAAGAATAATTACGGTGGTATCGCACATAGCCCAACAATGATTATTACGAATAATATTTCACACTTACCTAACCATTTCAAGTTTCATACGAGAATTACTCATTTTCTATTGAATTCAATCCATCTCAATCATAAATAATCTCATTCATACAATACACTAATAAGTAACAACGTAAGTATTCAAGATGTATCGTTTACACATAAACTTACCTCGGTGCAAAATGTGTTAACCTTGCTTTTTCCCCGATCAAGGTTAATTCCGCGCTCTTCTTGATCTATAAAAATAAAATTCACTAATTTAGATCATTCTATGATCATAATGCATCAATTTCTACACTTAGGCAAAAATGACCATTTTGCCATTGCACTATGGTAAAATTACAATTTTGCCCCTAGGCTCGTAAATCATTTTTCAACACACTTCATCAATAAACAAACCTAGAATTTCTCTTAATTCCATCTATTTCATGCATTTATGACACAAACTTAATCTTTGCATTGAAATCCTATTTAGGTGTTTTCATGCTAACACCTTTCACAAAAGTTGTTCCCTATCTTCCTAACATTCATTTTCTTCCATAAAAACTCAGCTAACAACATAAATACTCTCATGAAAAGTCCGTAGAATTTCAACCATATTGCAAATTGGTCCCCTCATTAGCTAGCTTAAACTTTAGGGACCCCAAAAACACAAAAATTATCAATTCACATCACCAAAAATCACTTACTTGGGTGAGGACAAGTTGCTAAAATTTCAAAGCTTTCAAAATCGTTATTTGAATGTAAAAATCGGTGGAAGAAGAAGAGAAGAGAAAAAGATGATAGCCTTTTCTTATTTTATCATATTTTAGTCAATTAGTCACCAACTATCACCTAATTTGATTAAAATTAATGCTCTTGTCCCCTATGCCTTTTATGACCAACCATTACACTCCAAAATGGCCTAATTGCACTTTAAAAACCTCTAAATTACATTCTATAGCTATTAGGTACCCCTACCTTATAAGATAGAACTTTCGCACCTTATGCGATTTAGTCCTTTTTCATAATTAAGCATGCTATTACTAAAATTTAAACACCAAAATTTCCACATCGCCATATATTAATACCATAACACATAAAATAACATTGAAATAATTTTCCCTATCCTCGGTTTAGTGGTCTCGAAACCACTATTTCGACTAGCCCCAAAATCGTGTTGTTACACTGTGGTGCTGTGAGTGGAGGGTTTGAGCCTGCAGTTGATAAAATGAAACCAAATCTTCCCTTGCAGCATCAGAAAGTGACGGTGCATCATATAATTCTTTTGATGGGAACTCGTCTACACTACTCCCTTGACACACAAGTCTCTCACCAACAAGTCTCGTTTTTCATCTGTGATGTCATCAATGAACTCGGAGTGTTTGTCGACATCAACCTTGGTGTTGTACATCTCATTGATTTTTGCAGTGCCCTATGATATTAAACCTTCTCTAATGAAAATGAACTCTAACTCATGATCATAGAGATTAGCATAAAACTCACGTAGTAGCTGCTAGAATGGGTGCAAAAAGTTTCCCACTTTAACTCTGAGATGGTTTTGGGGACTTGCTTACCCAAGTCTTGTTGTGGCGAAAGGGAAATGTCCTATTCGTGATGGAAGTTTCACTTCAATATATTGTCTGAAGTCGTTCCTTTGCCGCTCTATTCAAAAAGATTATTGGCTCCTTTGTTTGTAGTGGCCTGGGGGATTCCGGTTTTGGACAGTGGTAGTAGAGGACACATGTTCTCTAGTAGATTTGGTGGATTTCTTGACCGAGCCTCTTGTTTTGGCATCTTTTGTTGAGGGAAAATGGTTTAAAGTTAAAAAAGATATGATCTTAAGAAGAGAAAAAAAAATAAAAATGGTTGCTTGAATGCGTTACAATCGACACAATGGGAGAAGATTTATAATGGGTGAAAAAGGAAGATGGAGAAGCGTGTTGTTTTGTGGAGAGATATAAGGCTGGAGGGAAGAGTTGTGTCCAATAGAAATTGTGCCCACTTAGAAGGATCAAACGACTGAGTGATTTTTGATCCAACGGTGGAATCTGAATTTCCCTGAATTCTGATGAGTTATAAATGGTAGTATAGACTTATGGAATGTGTTGACAGTAAGATTTCAATGCCTTGACAATGGTACCTAATTATTCTACAAAAAGGAAGTAAAACAAACTTTAACAAAACATAAATAAAATAAACTAAAATCAAGGTGTACTAATTAAAAATTAAAAATTAAAAATTTTTGACCAATTCAATGGTCTCTGCCTGCTTTTGATCATTGTTACCAAAATAAGGTTTCAACCTCTGTCCATTTACTTTGAACTAGTGCCCATCATGTAAATCTCAAATTATGACTGCACCGTGAGGAAATACATCGACGACTTTAAAAGGTCTAGACCAACGTGAGCGCAATTTACCTGGGTGTAATTTGAGTCGAGAATTGAATAATAAAACCTATTGACTCGCGATAAAATGTCACTACAAAATAATCTTGTCATGCCATCGTTTTGCCTTTTTCTTGTAAATTTTCACAAGCATTTCTCTTAATCTCCTCTAGTTCAGTGATATCCAACAATCTTTTCTTTCCAGCCGCTTCATAGTCCATGTTCACTTGCTTAATTTCTCACATTTTTTTATGTTCTAGTTTGACTGGTAAGTGACATGCTTTCCCAAAACCCAATTGATAGGGTGACATCCCTAATGGGGTTTTGTATGCTGTCCACAGTGCCCAAAAAGCGTCATCTAATCAGAAAGACTAATCTTTCCTCAAAGGGTTTACAACCTTCTCAAGAATGTTCTTAATTTGTCTATTCGAAACTTCAGCTTGTCCATTTGGAACCATAAATTCGAAGTCAAAAAATTATTTTAATAATATTTTTGGAATATATACCATGTGGTTATATATGTGTGAAAGTTTCGTGAAATAATTTTAGCATTTGAATGATTAATTTGATAAAAGGACTAAATCACGCAAAATGGAAAAGTTGCATTCTATTTGTTAAAAGTGTTTAATTGCTATGCTTTATTAAATGAAAAGTCCTTATGATGATACTAGACCATTGATAGTGGAATTTGACATAAATGGGCATGTATTTGATGTTTTAAATGCTATTTAATTAAGGTTAATTTAGTAAATTATGAATTAAGTTTAATTAAACAAAACAAAAGCCATTTTCATGCTATCATATTCTTGAATAGCTAGATGTGAGGAAGAAAATAAGGGTTTTAAAGCTTTGAAGGTTTGGCCATTGTTGTTCAAGCATTGAAGTCTATTTTGACTCGATTTTTTTTATGATTTTTACATTTTTGAGATCGTTGCTTCGTATTCTAGCTAGCCCGTGCCTTAATTTTTGAATTCGTTAATGATTGTGTGAAGTGCCATTGATGAATACTTGAGCTTTTGAATTTTTGATAATGGAAAATGACTATTTGCTAATGGAATTAATAGTTTTGTAAAGTGATTTTTGACAAAAATGTCAAAAAGGGATTTGGTTGTGAAAAGTGTAAATTGAGGAGTTGAAATGTGAAATAAATGAAAGTTTTGGGCTACTAAGGATCTATATGAAATTCGGCTAGGCTTGGGTTTAATGAAATTTCATGAATTTTGTGTATTTGTGAAATAGAGACTAAATTGTAAAAATGTGAAACTTTAGGGGCTAAAGTGTAAAAATGCCCAAATATGTGTTGTGGACTGAATTGAATGATTTGATGAATAACTAAGTTAATTTTGAGTGTATATAGATCAAGAACGAAAGAAATCAGATTTAGATCGGGGAAAATCAAAGGTTATCGAATAGTCGATCCAGTCTGTTTATCCTGAATACAAGGTAAGTTCATATGTAAATAAATGTCTTTAAATTGAATTATATATGTTTAATTGTCATTGAACTGCTATGAATGTTGAATGATCAAATACGAGCAAGAATCGATAGGGTTACAATATTTGAAAGTCCCATACGAACCTTAGGAATAGTATAGGATACGAATGTCATGACATTAGGATTATCAAGATGTGATTATGTGTAAGACCATGTCTGGGACATTCGCATCATTATGTGATTATGTGTAAGATCATGTCTTGGACATTGGCATCATTATTTGATTTTGTGTAAGACCATAGCTAGGCTATCAGCATCGATATGTAAGAACATGTAAGACCATATCTAGGATATGGCATTGTACGAGCTATATGTGATTTCCGAGTATCCTTAACAATTCCAAAAAGGTTCAATGGGTAAACTCAAGTCAAGAAAGAATGTGTGAATGAGTTAAGTGACTCAGGTACGTACGAGATTCATACAAGTATTGAAAAGGAAAGTATTTGATGAATTCACCTATGATATTAAATATATATACATTGGGAAAGGTTTGTGAGCTTATATGTGCTTACTCATAGTTTGCCTATTGATGGAAATGATGTTGATTCATGTGGTAATTTTATTTGTATATGACTTACTAATCTTTTTAAGCTTACTTTGTGTGTACTTTCCATGTTTTATAAATAATCAAAGCTAGCTCAGACTCGGGGATCATCAGGAACACCGTCACACTATCGATCATCTTGTTGGTACTTTTGGTGCTTTGTAAATATGGTATATGGCATGTATAGGCTAGTGATATGATGATATGTTTTGAGTTATGATATTAGTCATGAATTTTTGGCTTGTAAATGTTAATGTGTATTTGGCCATTTAAGTTGGCTTAAATAATAAGTTTGATAAGTGATATATGATGTATATATTGCCTTATGTTTTGACATGTTTAGGATGGTTTTTGTGATGGTTATATGGTTGTTCAATTAGCTAGTTATCAATTGGTGTATTATTGCTTGAAAAATGGCATGTTGTGGCTTGGTTTTAAGATGATGATTTGGTATATTTTATGGCATGAAATAATGGATAAAATGATAAGAATCATGCATAGGGAAGATAGGTGAAATTATTGGTAATGATATATTGTTTTGGTATGTTTATGGTTATAATTTGAGTAGTGAAATGGTTGAAGATAAAATGATATGATTTGTATATGAATTGGCATGTTTTGGTTGCCTATAAATGTATAGACTAGATGTGGTATTTTGGTTGTTTTGGTGAGCATGAGAAAGGGTGGCAAATTGGCCTTGCAAATGGCCTGTTTTTGTCCACATGTGCAGAGACACGGGCGTGTGTCTCAGCTATGTGCGGCACACGGTCATGCTATACAGCCGTGTGTCCCCTAGTGTTGAAATTGAATTGAAGTCAGTATGCTCCACACGGCCTCATACACGGGCGTGTGACTGGTCGTGTGGCACAAGTTAGTATACCCCCTAAATGGCATACGGTCTAACACACGGGCGTGTGAATTGGCTGTGTTGTATAAGTCAGTATACCCTATAGGATTGGCATGACCTAGCATACGGCCTGGTACACTAGCGTGTGTGGCCATTTCGAAGGGCACACGGGCTAGACACACGGGTGTGTGGTTAGCCGTGTGACCCAAGGCAGTATGTATGCCTTATTTTCACACAGCCTGAGACACGGGGGTGTCTGGAGCCATGTGAGGCACATGGCCTGTTCACACGGGCGTGTGACCCTTGTATGTTTGAAAAATTTCTATGTTTTTCTGAAAATTTTATATGTTATCGGTTTAGTCCTGAACCACTTCCAACACATGTTTAAGGCCTCGTAGGCCCGTATAAGGGACAATGTGATTATGGTTGAATGGTGTATGAGAATGGATACATAAATGTATGAGTTATATATATTAAATGATGTGTATTGATTGGTAATACCTCGTAACCCTATTCTGATTGTGAATATTGGTGAGGGGTGTTACATTTATTGGTATCAGAGCTACGGTTTAGTTGATTCTAGGACTAACGTAGTATGTATGAGAGTCTAGTTATACATGCCATATATACTCTGCGATAGTGTGATGATTTTTGACAGCTTAAATTGTGTTTTTGTATAGCAATGGATCCCGAAAGAGCTGTAGCTGACGATGTAGAGAGTAACGCGCCTGCTCCTGTTCTAAGGGCAGCACAATCTGACTTTAGGCCTGTATCTAGTAGCCATGAGGGAGAGGCTAAACAAGCCTTTTTCCAGATGATGAGTGAGTGGTTTGTGGAGTTCGTTCGAATGAATCTGGCTGCTCAAAAACCTCCACCCCACCTGCTCCTCAACAAGTCCCTATTTTTCCTCAAGTTATAGATCCGATACGATTTAACAAGCCGCTAATAGATAAGATTCAGAAACATAGGGCTGAAGAGTTTCGGGCTACTGTTAATGATGATGTGGAGAAAGCTGAGTTCTGGCTCGAAAATACAATCAGAGTATTTGATGAATTGTCTTGTACTCCTGATGAGTGTATCAAATATGTTGTATCTTTACTGGGAGATAATGCGTATCATTGGTGGAAAACGTTGATATCTGTAGTTCCTAGAGAACGGGTTACTTGAAAGTTTTTCCAATCTGAACTCTGAAAAAAGTACATCAGTCAAAGATTCCTTGGTCAAAAGCATAAAGAGTTTCTGGAGTTAAAACAAGGTCAGATGGCTGTCACTGAGTATGAAAGAGAATTCGTACGGTTAAGCAAGTATGCCTGGGAATATGTTTCCACTGAAGAAATCATGTGCAAACGATTTGTAGATGGATTGAATGAAAATATAAAATTACTAGCCGAAATTCTAGAGATGAAAGAAATTCTAGAGGATCTTTGTAAATAAAAAAAAAAGGCAGATTCAAAAGCTAAAGACTCGAGAAAAAGATCAATGAGTAAGCCATATCAATCTTCATCTAAGAAATTCTGAGACTCGTTTAATCTTTCTAATGCATCAGTGGGACATTCAAACAGAGATTGTGAAAGGAAACATTCGAGCTTTAAAGCTCCGACTATCTCAATAACTAGTGTCGGGAGTACGAAACTAAATCGACCCGAATGTAGACAGTGTGGAAAACGACATTTCGATAATTGTAGATTGAATGATCGGGCTTATTTTAAATGTGGATCATTAGATCATTTTATCAGAGATTGCCCGAAGCTAGCTGAAAAAGATAACGCTTAGAGTATGAGGCCGAGTAATACTGCAGTTAGAGGGAGATCACCCAGATATGCTGGTAATGTGAGTGGTAGTCAGAGAGCTACAAAAGACTTTACCGTGAGATTTGAGGCACGAGCACCTGTCCGAGTTTATGCTATCTGTGTACGGGAGGAGGCATCATCGCCAGACGTGATTACTAGTACTTTCACTCTGTATGATACTAATGTGATTGCATTGATAGATCCAGGATCAACTCATTCTTATATATGCATGAATTTAGTATCCAGTAAGGCTTTGCCTGTAGAATCTACTAAATTTGTGATTAGAGTATCGAACCCTTTAGGCAAATGTGTTTTGGTGACAAAGTCTACAAGAATTATCTGTTAAAGCATCGAGATTTCTATTTTTCGGCTAATCTGATGTTGTTGCCATTCGACGAATTTGATGTGATTTTAGGTATGGATTGGCTAATGATGCATAGTGCTATAGTGAATTGTAGATGAAAGATAATTGAATTGAAATGTCAGAATAATGAGATTATTAGAATTGAATCTGATAATTTGAATAGTATGCCAGTTGTGATGTCATCTATGTTATCTCAGAGATTTGTGAGAAAGGGGTGTGAAACTTATCTTGCTTATGTACTTGATACGAAAGTGACAGAGAGAAAGATTGAATCAATATCAACTGTATGTGCTTTTTTAGATGTGTTTCCTGAAGAATTACCGGGTTTACCACCTATCAGAGAGGTTGAGTTTGGTATTGAATTAGTACCGAGTATAACACCGATATTGATAGCTCCATACAGAAGGGATCCGAAAGAGTTAAAAGAATTGAAAGCCCAGTTGCAAGAGTTGACAGATATAGGTTTTGTTAAATCGAGTTTCTCTCCCTGGGGTGCACCTATATTATTTCTGAAAAAGAAAGATGGCACGATGAGAATGTGTATAGAGTATCGGCAGCTCAACAAAGTGACGATTAAGAACAAATATCCTTTGCCAAGAATAGATGATTTGTTTGATCAGTTAAAAGGGGAAACAGTGTTTTCGAAAATTGATTTGAGATCGAGTTATTACCAGTTGTGAGTTAAAGACTCCGATGTGCCAAAAATTGCATTTAGAACAAGGCGTGGACATTATGAATTTCTGGTTATGCCTTTTGGAGTAACGGATGCTCCTGCTATTTTTATGGGCTTGATGAATCGAATTTTTAGGCCGTATTTAGATAGATTCGTAGTTGTATTTATTGATGACATATTGATTTACTCTCGTGATGAATCTGAGCATGCTGAGCATTTGAGAATCATACTACAAACTTTGAGAGATAAACAGTTGTTTGCAAAGTTTATCAAATGTGAGTTTTGGCTACCAGAAGTTAGTTTTCTGGGACATATAGTTTTAGCCGCGGGTATCCTAGTAGATACGAGCAAAATTTCTGCGATTATGGATTGGAAGCCTATAAGAAATGTGACCGAAGTCCGTAGTTTTCTGGGACTAGCCGACTATTATAGACGATTTGTGAAAGGCTTTTCAATGATTGCGACTCCGATAACGCGATTGCTTAAAAAAGATTTTAGATTTGAGTGGTCAGAAAAGTGTCAGCAGAGCTTCGAACAGTTGAAAGCATTATTGACAGAGGCACCAGTGTTACTTCAGCCTGAGTCGGGTAAAGAGTTTGTGTTTTATAGTGATGCATAGCTAAATGGCCTGGGTTGTGTTTTGATGCAGGAAGGCACAGTTGTAGCTTATGCCTCAAGACAGCTGAAGCCGCATGAAAAGAATTATCCAACACATGATCTAGAATTGGGTGCGATTGTGTTCACGTTAAATATTTGGCGTCATTACTTGTTTGGTGAGAAATGTCATATTTACACTGACCACAAAAGTCTAAAATATCTGATGACATAGAAAGAATTGAATTTACGACAGAGGAGATGGTTAGAATTGCTAAAAGACTATGAATTGGTAATTAACTATCATCCGAGGAGAGCAAATGTAGTTGCTGATGCATTGAGCCAGAAGTCCTTATTTGCTTTACGTGCTTTGAACACACAATTAGTGTTATCTGACGATGGTTCGATAGTAGCTGAGTTGAAAGGGAGACTATTGTTTCTACGACAGATTTGTGAGGCTCAAAAATTTAATAATGAATTGCAAGCAAAACGAGCTCAGTGTGAGTTGACTTCTGATTTCGAGTTTCTAATAGGGTCTGATGACTGTTTGATGTTTCGTGATAGAATATGTGTACCAAAGAATTCTGAGCTCATTCGGAAGATTTTAAATGAAGCACACAGTAGTCATTTATCAGTACATCCAGGAAGCATGGAAATGTATAATGATTTGAAATAGTTTTATTGGTGGAATGGCATGAAAAGAGATTGAAACACCCCAAACCCGGCCCACGAGCTTTGACAAGATTTGGTATGTTCCTCAAGTAAACCGGTTCAAAGTTCTTTTGTTACTTTGGGAAAATAGTGTGTTTTAAAAGAAATATTGTTTTGGGTTGGGCTCGAGTAGAAAAAAAATCGTTTTATAATGAAAACCCTTTTAAATTTTAGGTGATAAAACATATAGAATACATTTAAAATAAATTACTTAATCTTTAACTTAATAAAAATTTCGTAACATAATAAATAAAAACAGAAATAAAATAGTGCACTATGGCCTTATGGCCTTATTACATCAAGTAAATCCAAATAATTCGGAGTACTTAAAATTTAATAGTCCATAAAAATAAAAACTTCATGTTGAGCATGGCCACCACAAGTTCTCGCGCGTCCCGGTCCATTCTTTCATCATCACCTGAAACATGGTCCCACAACGGGTGAGTCAACAGACTCAATGTGTACACAACACTAAATCATAATAGAATCAGGCATAACAAATATTACACATTCATATCATAGCATACAAATTATGATGCATTCCCAAACCCAAACCTAATAAGCCATCCGCTACACTCCCCCGTACCAACCTTTACACCGTGGGGACTACTAAGTCGACCCTCCTTCTGGTACACTTCATATCGCGGTCTTAGGTCACCACATTTGTGGTCTTAGGTCACCACATTCAGATATCGCGGTCTTAGGTCACCGCATTCAGACATCGTGGTCTTAGGTCACCACATTCGAGATACCACGGTCTTAGGTCACCGTGTTCGTGGTCTTAGGTCACCACATTCACTTCCCCTTTCAATAACCCATATGCCCCATTTTGTAATATGCATTAATATGCCAAAGTTCACATTCTTATTCTCATGTTACAAATAACATATTCCATATTCCTAGTAGGAGTAGGAAACGTACCTGAGTACTTTGTACCACATTATGGTACCTTAGCCATATTCACATTCTTAATATCACATATATTAATTAAACATAGCCATAAAACATATTATGAAATAGTGTGGGGTACACACCTAATTAGCTTAACGAATTCCTTGAAATCCCGAAAAATCGATCATTCGCTTTAGATCCTAAATCCCTACATTTGGCCACATTTAGTATTTTAGGAAAAAGCCTATTCGGCTAATTTAATCAAATCCCGAAGGATTATCGTATCCACTTTCTTACCTTGCTGCCGATTTGATAATTAATCAAATCCCGGAAACTTGTATTCTTCCCCTTTGAAATCGGGTAATCACTAGATCCCTTGAATCGGTTAGTTTTTGGCTTAAACACATAAAAATAGATCTAACTACTAAAATAGGCCCTGGGCCGAATATTCATAGTCACTTACCTTAAGGATCTTAAATCCTGAAGTTATCCCTTGGTTATAGCTTCTGTCAAAATCACTAAACCCACATGTTAGATCAGCTTCTAACCTTTAATCACAATCAATGGCCCTTGGCCGAATGTCAGATATGACTTACCTTGATGGTCAAATCCCGAAGATCTTTTCCTTTATAGTCGACTATGGCAAAAATCCCGCAAGAATCCTTCCAAATTTCGACAAATAAGAATATTGATGGGATTAGTCCTAGATTTCGACAAATCTAAAAGAAAAGAATAGAAATCAAAACTTGTTCTTACCCTTTCTTGAAGAAATCGACAGCACCTATGCTTGAAGCCCCTTAAAGATTCGGCTTTTAATGGATTGGAAAGAAAAGAAATTGGCTAATGGTGATATCTTGAATTTTCGGCTTTGGCTAACAAAAAGAAGAAGAACAAATGCTCTAGGAAATTTGGCAGAGAGAAGGGTTGAGAGAAAGAATGATGAATGGCCATCTTTTCCTTATATAGCCGAATTTACTAACTTAGAATCCCTTACTTGGCCATCACTCTTCTAATTATCTCCTAAAATGAAAGATAATTCAGCAACTATCCTTACCTAGCCGAAATTATTAAACTCAAAGTCCCTTACTTGGCCATCACTTCTCCCTTATTTTCCTAATTAAAGAATAATTCCTCATTTATCTCTTGAAAATAATCTAAAATAAATCCATTATTTATCCACTATTTATCTCTTAAAAATAAAAGAATAAAGGCTCCTAAATTATAGCCTTGTGCCGTCCCTTGCTAATACTCTCTGCTGCAAAATAAAACTTTTTATTTTGCTTCCCTTGCAGCTCGAACCTTGGCCCAATACCCCAGTATGTGGCGCCATTTCCTGAGGCCCTAAGTGGCATCTTCAAGCCACTTTTCCAAGCCTGTTTGTGTGTCATATTTCACATACATTTTCTCTTAAGGCCACATTGCCTCAGTTTCCTCTTTAAACTTTAAAACTCGACATTTTCTTAGTCATTTCCTTACATTTCCAAGTTTCCAAAAATTTTCGTTTCTCTCTTTAAACTTGACATTTTCTTACATTTCCAAGTTTCCAGAAATGTTCACTTTCCTCTTTTGAATAATTTCTAAATCACTTCCTTACATTTCCAAGTTTCTAAAAATGTTCACTTTCCTCTTTTAAACCTAACATTTCCATACATTTCCAGTGTTTCCAAAAATGTTCACTTTCCTCTTTTAAACCTAACATTTCCATACATTTCCAGGTTTCCAAAAATGTTCATAACACATAAGACATGTCATTTCGTACAATTAAATCGAAAATGCATAGGCCATTTTTAGGATGTTACAGAGATATCTCAGAATTTGTTTCGAAAGGTTTGGTTTGTCAGCAAGTCAAAGATGAACATCAAGTGCCGTCAGGTTTATTACAGCTTATTATGATTCCTGTGTGAAAGTGGGTTAGAGTAACAATGGATTTTGTATCGGGATTGACATTATCTCTGGGAAAGAAGGATACGATCTGGGTTATTGTTGATATATTGACAAAATAAATTCATTTCATTCTTGTATATACAAATTATTCACTTGATAAATTGGCTGAGTTGTATATCTCAGAGATTGTTCGATTGCACGGAGTGCCACTATCTATTGTTTCAGATAGAGATCCAAGGTTCACATCGTGATTTTGGAAGAAACTTCAAGAAGCTTTAGGTACAAAGCTGCATTTTACCATTGCATTTCACCCTCAAACGGATGGTCAATCTGAACGAGTTATTCAGATACTTGAGGATATGTTATGTTGTTGCATTCTTGAGTTTGAAGGTAACTCAGAGAAATACCTACCGTTGATTGAATTTGTTTACAATAATAGCTTTCAATCGAGTATAAAGATGGCACCATACGAAGCTCTATACGGTTGTAAATGTCAAACATCATTGTATTGGAGTGAGCTCAGTGAAAATAAGATTCACGGGGTTGATCTGATCAAAGAGATTGAAGAAAAAGTGAAAATAATTTGCGATAGCCTTAAAGCAGCTTCAGATCGAAAGAAATCATACACAGACTTGAAATGAAAAAATATTGAGTTCCAGATCGGGGATAAAGTGTTTTTGAAAGTGTAGCCATGGAAAAAGATACTGCGGTCTAGTCGGAAAGGGAAATTGAGTCTGCGATTCATCGGACCGTATGAGATTATCGAACGAGTTGGACCAGTGGCATATCGATTATATTTACCATCTGAGTTAGAGAAAATACATAATATGTTTCATGTGTCGATGCTTCGATGATACCGATCCGACCCTTCACACGTCATTTCCCTGACCGAGGTTGAAATTCAGTCAGATATATCATATGCTGAAAAACTTATTCAAATTTTATCTTGTGAGATCAAAGAGCTGAGAAATAAGAAAATCGCATTAGTGAAAGTATTATGGCATCGACACGGGGTTGAAGAAGCCACGTGGGAACCCGAGAATGCTATGAGAAATCAATACCTGAACCTATTCACAGGTAAGATTTTCGGGGACGAAAATCTCTGAGGAGGAGAGTTGTAACAACCCTATTTTAGCTAAAGCAGAATAGTGGTTTTGGAACTACAAATTCGAGGTCAAAAAATTATTTTAATATTATTTTTGGTGTTTATAGCATGCGATTATATATGTGTGAAAGTTTCGTGAAATAATTTTTGCATTTGAATGCTTAATTTGATAAAAGGACTAAATCGCGTAAAATGCAAAAGTTACATTCTATTTGTTAAAAGTGTTTACTTGCTATGATTTATTAAATGAAAAGTGTAAGACCATATCTAGGATATGGCATTGATATGAGACTTCGTGTAAGACCATAGCTGGGATATTGGCATCCATACGAGATTACCTGTAAGACCATATTTGGGATATGACATTGGTACGGTACTGTGTGTACGAGATTTCCGAGTATCCTTTAGTATTCCAAATGGTTTAACGGGAAATGTTGACGAAACACGGTTACAAGTGATGGTATGACTCAGTCAAGGTACTTGTGAGAGAAATCGACAAGTAAGTGTTAAAAGTGAATTTCATATGATGAGTAAGTGGAAAATTATGAGAATTCATATGGTTCAATTCAATATTTATAAATGTGATGGCTATTAAATTGAATATAGTTTTTTTCTATTTGCTTATGCTTATGTAAATGTGAATGAATTGATAAGAACCCATATAAGCATTGAAATGAATAAACCTGTGAAATTCTTGGTTAACTATGTGAACGAATACATGACATAAAAGTGGAATTATACAAGTTATATTATAGTATTTATAATGGCTTAAAATGTGTTTATTTGATGAGATAAGTTATTATCATACGAGCTTACTAAGCTTTATTACTTATTTTGTTATCTTTTATATGTTTATAGTGATTCAGATGCTCGCTTGGGTTGGAAGTCATTGGAGATCATATCACACTATCCAGCTATAGTTCGGTACTTATAAGCTCTATGATATTGGTTATATGGTATGTATAGGTTTTATGGTTATTTGTTGAGTATAAGTAATTTTGGTGATTGATGCATATGTGCTTGATATGTATTTAGCCATGAGATTTGGCCTGATAATAATGTAAGGTTTGATAAGTATAGGCTATGGTTACCTTGGTTTGGTTGTTGGAAGTGTTTTTGGCTATTTGAAATGACATGATTAAGTTATGTGGTTTAAAGTATATATATATTCCCATGTGATATGGGTTATTTTCGCAAGCTTAATGATGTTTTAAGATATTCAAATGGCCATTTAGTATGTCTTGTGTAATAGATTGAGATGTGCTTGGTTTTGGTTTGGTATTTGAATGCTAAATTGGTTAATAAAGTATGTTGATTTAATATATGATATATATGTGAATTTTGGCTTATGAATCTTGTTGTTTGACATGTGATTTAGTTAAATAAATGATTGTGACATAAGCTTTGAATAGATTGGTATTGAAATGGTTTATAATGTGATGATTTGAGATTGGTTTGGTTGTTTAATTGTGTATAGAAATGGTATCATTTACACTTGTATAGGTGTTGTTTCCTTTGGGTGAGAAAAGTGGCTTCTAACTAGCCTTTTTTCGTCTACATGGGCAGAGCACATGAGTGTGTGACTTAGCCGTATGTGACACATGGTCAAATTACACGGCAGTGTGTCCCCTAGTGTTGAAATTGAAATGAGGTTAGTATGTTCCACATGATCTCACACACGGGTGTGTGATCGGCCGTGTGGCACACGTCAGTATACCCCCTAATTGGCACACGGCCTAGCACACGAGCGTGTGACTTAGCCTATTGCATAAGTCAGTATACCCTATAGGTTTGGCACGACCTAGCACACGGTTTGACACACGAGTGTATGTGACCACTTCGAAGGGCACACGGGCTAGACGCACGGGCGTGTGGTTGGCCATGTGACCCAGGTCAGTAACCTCACTTGTTTGGACACGGGCTAGGACACGGCCATGTGCTCCCATTTCAAATGTCCACACGGCTTGTGACACGGGAGTGTTTGGTGGCTGTGTGGGACACATGGCCTGGTCACACGGGCGTGTGTCCCTTATTTTGAGAAAAATTTACTAAGTGTTGAAAAATTTCTCAAGTTATCGGTATAGTCCCGAACCACTCACAATGCATGTTTAAGGCCTCACAAGCTCGTTTAAGGGACAGTATGATTGTTTGTGATTAAACTATATTTGAATTGATAAATTGTATATAAAATGTATGTTTTAAAGTGTTATAGGTTCGGTAATGCTCTTTAACCCTATTCTGATGGTGAATACAGGTGAGGGGTGTTACATTTCCAGCAAGCCGATCCAATATTTGGTCAATGAAGGAGAGCGGGAAGCAATCCTTCTTTGTGGCCGCATTTAATTTGCGATAATCCATACAAACTCGCCATTCCGTGAGAATGTGTGTAGGAATGAATTCTTCCTTATCATTGTGAACCACAGTGATGCCACTATTTTTAGGCACGCATTGCACTGGACTTACCCAATTGCTATCAGAAATCGGGTAAAAAATTCCAACATCAAGCCATTTTATGATTTCCTTCTTGACAACTTTCTTTATCTTTTCGTTTAATCTTCTTTGCTGTTTAATCGATTGCTTGCCTTCATCTTCCAACTTGGTCTTATGCATGCAAAAAGAAGGACTAATACCTTGAATATCGACAATACTCCAAGCAATAGCTTGTTTATGTTGCTTGAGAATATGAACCAATTGACAATAACTGGGAGAGTATTGTGATCATGTAGAAAGACATATTTAAGATGAGGAGGTAGTGGTTTCAATTCCAGAGTAGGAGCTTCTTCAATAGATGGTTTGAAAATTGGGGTTGTTCTGTTGATTAGGTTTAAGGATTCAATTTTCCATCCATGCTTGAGTTCAAGATTATAAGCTTCAACCTTGTTGTCATAATCGTTTAAGGATTCGGCATCAGATGCCACTGCAAACTCTTCACAAAGTACTGTGCTTTGGTAATTGAATTCTTCCTCAATTAGATCATCTAGTAGATCAATAGTATGGCATTCTTCTTTGTCCGTGCATTGAATAGATTCAAAAATACTAAAGGTGACTTGCTCATCATTAAGTTGCATGGTTAGTTCACCTTTAGAAACATCAACAAGAGTTCAGCCGGTGGCTAAAAATGGTCGTCCCAAGATTATGGGAACCTCCTTGTCTGCCTTGCAATCAAATATGATAAAATCAGTTAGAAAAACAAATTTATCCACATGAACTAAGATGTCTTTTATTTTCCCTTCAAGTTGAGCCAATGATCAATCAGCTAGTTGTAATGTCAATGCAGTAGATTTCATGTGAAAATTCCCAACTTTCTAAAAGTAGATAGTGGCATTAGGTTAATGCTAGCTCCCAAGTCACATAAAGCCTTACCCAAATAATGATTGCCAATTGAAAATGGGATGGTAAAACTCCCAGGATCTTTCAATTTAGGGGGCAACTTGTTTGTCAAAATTGCACTACAGCCTTCTGTGAGTGCAATAATTTCAATATCAGTGAGCTTCTTCTTCCTGGACAAGACAACTTTCATAAATTTCCCATAACTCGAAATTTGTACCAGAGCGTCTACTAAAGGAATGTTGATCTACAGTTGCTTCAGTGTGTCTAGGAATTGTTGTTATTGCTTGTCATGCTAATTCTTCCTGAATCTTTGTGAGAAGGGTAAAGGTAGAGATATATCTACTTGCGCAAACATCTTTGATTGTGTCGACAGTTTCGAAGGTCAGGCATTAAGCATATGCGTGACAATTTGTGGGACTTCTTTGACTCATGCATCGAAAAATTCTTCATATTCAGCCTTCTCACCAGTGATCACACCATCCGTATCTTGAGGTGCTACAGTAGAGTCTAGAAATGGTTCTCTAGTTTGTTTACCACTCCTAAGAGTGATAGCCTTACAATGTTCTTTCCCCCTTAGACTAGGATTTTTCTGTGTCACTAGGTAATGAGGCTGGTGGTCGAGTATTCAGATTTGAAGCAAGTTGTCCTAATTGTAATATCCCGGGTTAGGGGCTATTTTGTTATGATTCTTGTGTGCATGTGTTTGGCTTGTCATGTCGTTGTTTTTGATGTTTTGGGGCTTAGTTATGAGCTGGAGGTAAGCCTGAGTGGTAGAGAAAATTTTTGTTTTTAGGCTTAGGTGAGAGGAGCTGAAGGAGCTCGGGTTAATAAATATTATTTGGTAAATTGTTGCATAAGAGATGAGCTGGTGGAGTGGCAAGTGAGGCGCCACTAAGGGCTTGGGAGTGTGACGCCACTTGCAGGGGAGAGGCCTTGTGTTCGAGCTGCGGAGTGGCCACATTTTGCACTCTTTTTGACGGCATGGAGTGGAGGAGTTGTAGGCAGTTCAAACTCTGCCTAAGACCTAGTCAAATGGTTGAATGGTGGGTGGAGAGTGATTGTAGGAGGTGGACTTGTTCAAACTAATTTGAAGTGGTGGTGTGGATGTTTGGGGGGATGTGGCCGAATTTTAGGAGAGTTTTGGGGGGAGTGGACGGTTTGGTAGTGTGGGAGTGGGCTAGTGCCGAAATGCACTTTTCATTTTGTGCATTTTCAGTCACATGGGGTAAAAGCTAAAGTCTCCTTTTTGTCTTTTGTTAGCCGAATTTTCTAAAGAGTGTTCTCTCATTTTTCTTTATTTTTTGAAACCGAAAGTTCACACAATTAGTTTGCCGAAATTTTGCTTTGTTTCCTTGATTTTGTGCTTGTGGCCGAATGCTTCTTTCCATTTCTTCTTTCTCTTTCATTTGAGTAAGCCGAAAGTAGAACTCCCTCCTCTCCATATTTCTTTCTTTGACTTGAAAATCTTGATAGCCGAAACTAATATCTCTTCTTCTCTCTCTTGTGTTTATCGATTCTGGTTTAGTTAAGTGCCGATTTTGGGTTGATTGGAAGGGGTTAACCTTTTTATTGTGGTAACCGATGTCATTATAGGTCATCCGAATTTTGGAACGATCGAGAGGAGCCTTATTTCTCTGTTAAGTATTTGGTAAGCGGTGCTTTTGGTCTATTCGTTTGGGTTTCATTAAACCAGGTCACTAAAGGATTAACTGTTTGCTTGTTAGGGGTTGGCCGATTGTCTGAAGAACCATTGTTGGTTCGGGATTTGGTAGGAAACCAAATCAAGTGTAAGGTAAGGGTTCAAATATTAACCCCTTTGGTTTGATAGCTTTGGCCGAATGGTATAGATGGCTAACCTATGTATGGCCGATTCTAGGAGCAAGCTGATCGAGGGATTTAGACGGGGTCTTTGGGATTTAGACTTGCGATTTACCAGGTGTGTAAACTAACACACTGATTTTCTAGTAATATGTTAATGACCTGTTTGTGTAAAATGAGACAATGCGGTTGATGCATTTGGTACCCAAATGGGGTATGTGTACGGATACGGGTAAGTCCGTTTCATTACGAGTTCTACTGTTGGCATATGATATCATGATTGCTGATGTATATGATATGAGATGCGATATTAAGCATAATGGCATGATTGCATGATTTACATGATGTGGATCGGTATGACATGTATGGGTGATATGAGAGGAGGGGGAATATGATATCCGTGTCTTTGGGACACCGTGTCTTTGGGACACCAGAAGTTTGGCACCTCCAAAGGGTTTGGTACCACAGATGACATTTTGTGACTTTGGGTCACCGGAGGTTTGGCACCTCGGCGTCTCGTCCTGTGGCTTAGCACCACGGTGGGTTGGCCCCACGCTTGATTATTCAGATTGACGCCCGGTGATTTGGTATCACACGATGGGTTGGCCCCATCATCGGATTCGCGACTTCGGTCACCAGTGATTTGGTATCACATGTGTCTTTGGGACACCAGAGGTTTGGCACCTCATTGCGACTCGTCCCTGTGGTTTAACACCACCGTGGGTTAGCTCCACATATGAGATACGGGATTGTCGCCAGTGATTTGGTATCACACGATGGGTTGGCCCCATCATTGGATTATTCGTGACTTTGGGTCACCAGTGGTTTGGCACCACACTTATGGATATCGTGACTTTGGGTCACCAGTGGTTTGGCACCACCAGTGGTTTGGTACCACACGGGGTAGAAAAGGCGATGTGGATGGTTAGGATCGGGATGCATTAATTATGTTGCTATGATATGATGTGTGTTAGCATGTTGCATTTTGGGAGGAGGATTTATACACTGAGTCATGCGACTCACCTTCTCCTTTGACATTTCAGGTGACACTTAGATGCAGACATGGAGCCGGGATGGACTCGAGGTGCCCATGCCATGAATAAAATTTGGGGTTGCACTGATTTTAAAACTTGGTACTTTATTACATTTACTTTCATTTGGTTTTACTTGGATTGTAAAAGGCCTTTTAAGTTTATGTTTTTTTGTTATTTATATGTCTTGATTTGTTTCTAAATATGCCTTAAGAAATTACTGGGTTAAAATTTGCTAAAACCTGGAAAGATAATGTTTTCAAACTACAAAGCGATGTGTTTTAAACCATTACCATCGGGTATTCCACTGTAATTTGAAATAGATAAAAATGTGAACATTTCCAAACTTGAACTCAATTTTTCTACTAAGTCAAATTGTTTTAAGCAACAATAAGAAACTACTTGAATTTCTAGATAAGATAAACTTGTTTACCTGCACATCTGATTAAGTTCTTGAAAGTACTGGATTTTTCAAATACATCATCGGTTTTTAAACAATCATGCCCAAGATTTCTACAAGTCCAAAAACTTATCAAAGAGTTTTATCAAACTTTTGAACGAAAAACCTAACCTCTCAAATACGTTTTTCCTCGTAACATACCAGATTCGGTCGTGGTGTATTGACCGGGTTTGGGGTGTTACAATTGTGGTATCGGAGCTAAGTTCAAAGACTCGGCTGTGGGCCTGAGGCCCAAAAGGTTTTCAAAAGTCTATTTAAGTGTTTTTATGGTTTGAAAGGCATGGCACCGAGTCTCGGCTGCACTTCGCCGCCTGTAAGTACCCTTCCTATTGCTTGTGATTTGTTGGATGTAATGTGATTGGATGATTAGCAATAGTAAGATTACTTTAGAAACTGAAACTGATAGGACTCTGTGAACTCGCGAAAACAAAGCTTCTTAAATATTCATAAGACTTTGCTTTAAAACAGTGGAATAATTACTGATGCATAAAACTCCTAAATCAGATACGTAGAGATTTTAGTCATGAGTGCTCGAGGTGGGCGTGGTCGTAATACACGTGGACGTGGTCGTGGTAGGATGACAGTTTCTGAGCCCGTAGGATCTGGTCTGGGGTCAGAGAATGAGATACAGGTACCGCCACTAGCTGGAGGTGGTGAGTTTCAAGATCAGACTGGGGATGATGCAGTGTCGCAGGCGATGCTGCGAGTGTTAGAAAGGGTAGCTGGAGTAGGTGGTGGCGTAGGAGCTAGGAAATCTGTGCCTGAGTGACTCCAGGCAAACGGGGCCGAATTCTTTCGAGGTGTTTCTGGTGTTGCTCCCAGCACGGCTGAGTATTGGCTGGAGGCGACAGAGCGGATCATGGATGATCTGGACCTGACTGCTGAAGAGAAGCTGAAGGGCATAGTATCGCTTCTTAGGGATGAGTCATACCAGTGGTGGCTCACAGTTCGGGATAGTGCTGCAGTAGAGGATCTTACGTGGGATTATTTTAAGGCTGCTTATCAGAAAAAGTACATTGGAGCTAGTTACATCGACGCGCAGCGAAAAGCATTTCTGAGGCTTGTTTAGGGGAGTAAGTCTGTGTCAGAGTACGAGGCTGAGTTCTTGAAGCTGAGTCGGTATGCTAGGGGCATTGTGGCTACTGAACACGATAGATGTGTTCGTTTCGAGGATGGTCTGAGAGACGAGTTAAGATTGCTGATTGCTCCACAGCAGGAGCGTGAGTTTGCTGTCCTAGTTGAGAAGGCTAAGGTAGCCGAGGGTGTGAAAGAGTCTGTAAGGCAAGGCATGGACAGGAACAGGCATAAGAGGAGCTTTGGATCTTACGGGTCATCGGTAACCTCGAGAAAGGGCTAGACCGAGTGGCCGAATCGGATCCGTAGTAGGTATGTTACTGCTAGTCAGGGACCGCCCCAGTGTAACCATTGTGGGAAATCTCATTGGGGAGGTTGTTGGACCGGTGGAAAAGGTTGCTTCGAGTGTGGTTCTCTAGATCACCGTGTGAGAGACTGTCCGCGTAAGTTGGCTAGGATTCGATCCCGAGTCGTACGTATTCGATTCAGGAATAATGGACTGCCACCGCAGAGGGGTCGTGGTAATGGCAGAGGAGGTAATGGTTCTGGTCGGGGCCATGGAGCACCGGCGCGAGAGAGTGCGGCGCTTCGAGGCGAGCGGCTGGATTAGTGTATGCAATGAGTGCCGAGAGGAGGGCGACACACCGGACATCATAACCGGTACGTTTTTGATCTTTGGTTCTCCATTTACTGCTTTGATTGATGTGGGTTCGACGCATTCTTACGTTGCTAGTAGTATAGTAGAGACCATGGACTTAGACTCTGAAACTACTTCTAGGCAGATGACAGTAATTAGCCCTCTAGGTCACTCTGTAGTTGTAGATAAGCTATTTAAGGATGTACCCCTAGAACTCCAAGGGGTAGTGTTTGTTGCTGATCTGATGGAACTGCCGTTTGGGGAGTTCGATCTGATTCTTGGGACGGACTGGTTAGCTAAGTACCAGGCGAGATTGGATTGCGCGGCTAAGCGCATGGTTCTTAAGATGTCTGAGGGTGATGAGGTGGTTATGATAGGTAATAGGAGAAATTACTTATCAAATGTGGTATCTGCTCTGAAGGCTGAGAAGATGGTCAGGAAGGGCTGTGAAGCGTATGTGGTTCATGTGTATGCCTTGGAGGCTAAAGAGTCTGCTATAGAGAAGGTTCGGACAGTTAAGGAATTTGCTGATGTGTTTCCAGAGGAGCTTCCGGGTTTGCCACCGGATCGTGAGGTAGAGTTCGGGAGAGATCTGTTACCCGGAACTGCGCCAGTGTCTATTGCTCCGTATAGGATGGCGCCAAAGGAGTTAGTGGAGCTTAAGGCTCAGATCCAGGAGTTGTTGGATCGGGGTTTTATCAGGCCAAGTGTTTCACCGTGGGGTGCGCCGGTACTCTTTATAAAGAAGAAAGATGGTACGATGCGGATGTGTATAGACTACCGCCAGTTGAATAAGCTGACGATTAAAAACAAGTATCCGTTGCCACGGATAGACTACTTGTTTGATCAGTTAAAGGGGGCAGCGGTATTCTCGAAGATCGATCTGAGGTCTGGGTATCACCAGTTAAAAGTGAAGGAAGTGGATATCCACAAGACGGCGTTTCGGACTCGGTATGGGCACTACGAATTTACGTAATACCGTCGGGTGACTTGACTACTACGCGGCGGCATTCATGGATATGATGAATAGGGTGTTCCAGCAATTTTTGCATCAGTTCGTTGTGGTTTTCTTAGACGACATCTTGGTGTATTCAAAGACAGAGGAAGAGCATGATGCGCAATTACGAGTGGTGCTACAGATTTTGAGGGAAAAGCAGCTTTATGCTAAGTTCAGTAAGTGCGAGTTCTGGCTTAGAGAAGTGACTTTCTTGGGTCATGTAGTGTCAGCTGAGGGGATTAGAGTAGATCCTCGGAAAATTGAGGCAGTTTTGGATTGGAAGCCGCCGAAGTCAGTGGCCGAGATTCGGAGTTTTCTGGGCTTGGCAGGATACTACCGAAGGTTTGTAGAGGGTTTTTCGTTGATCGCAGCACCGATGACTAAGCTATTAAGGAAAGGAGTTCCGTTCGTTTGACCGAGAAGCGGCGAGAAAGTTTCAATAAGCTTAAGAAGATTTTGACCGAGGCTCGGTTCTAATTCAACTTTGAGGTCGTAAGGAATTCCACGGTGTATTGCGATGCATCACATACGGGATTGGGTTGTGTGTCTTTGATGCAGGAAGGAAAGGTTGTGGCTTACGCTTTCTGTGGTCGAGGCCACATGAGGTCAACTATCCGACGCGACGACTTGGAGTTAGCGGTGTGGTCTTCGCTTTGAAGATTTGGAGGCACTACTTGTATGGAGAGAGATCAATAGTCTACACGGATCATAAGAGTCTCCAAGTACCTCTTGACTCGGAAGGATTTGAATCGAGGCGTATGCATGGATTGAGTCGCTTAAAGACTACGATCGCTCGATTGAGTATCATCCGGCAAGGCTAACGTGGTGGCGCACGCGTTGAGCCGTAAGGTTGTTTCGGACTTAAGAGCGATGTTTGCCCATTTGAGTTTGTATGACGACGGGAGTATTCAGCGAGTTGCGAGTCAAGCCTACTTGGGTTGAAATGATCAAAGAGAAACAGATTAGAGGATGAGGTTTTGAGTATGCGAGAGGTTACAGTGCGGGATGGTGGTTTAGAAAGGTTCTGATTTGTCTAGTGATGGGGTCTTTGTGTTTCCAAGGTAAAGCTTGTATGCCTAAGGATGTTGAGTGAGGCGAGAGGATTCTTCAGGCGCACATAGCGATCCTTATGCTATGCATCCCGGAGGTAGTAAGATGTATAGGGATCTTAGAAACGATTTTGGTGGCAGTGCGAAGAAAGAAGTGACAGAGTTTGTAGGGAAGTGTCTGACATGTCAGCAGGTCAAGGCTGAACATCAGTTGCCGTCAGGGTTGCTTCAGCCAGTGAAGATTCCTCAGTGGAAGTGGGAAAGGATAACCATGGATTTCGTCAGTGGGTTACCGCTTACGCCAAGCAAGAAAGATTCAGTTTGGGTAGTGGTGGATCGACTGACTAAATCAGCTCACTTTATTCCGGTGAGGGTTGACTACTCACTTCAGAAGTTAGCGAAGCTATATGTGTCAGAGATAGTGAGGTTGCACGGTGTGCCGGTTTCGATCATCTCGGATAGGGATCCCAGATTTACGTCAAGGTTCTGGAAAGCGTTGCATCAGGCTCTGGGTACGCGTTTGGATTTCAGCACGGCTTTTCACCCGCAGTCTGACGGGCAATCGAAAAGAGTTATTCAGATCTTAGAGGATATGCTAAGAGGTTGTGTTCTGGATTTCAGAGGTAGTTGGGAGGAGTTTCTGCCATTAGCTGAGTTTGCCTACAACAACAGTTACCAAGAAAGCATCAAGATGGCACCGTATGAGGTGTTATATGGTAGGAAGTGTCGCTCACCTACATGTTGGACGGAGTTAGGTGAACGTCAGTTGTTGGGACCCGAGTTAGTTGCTATGACCGAAGACAAGGTTAAGTTGATTCAGGCTCGATTGAAGGAAGCTTCGGACCGGCAGAAGTCTTATACCGATCTTAAGCGGAGAGATATAGAATTTGCTGTGGGGGATCAGGTTTTTTTGAAGGTCTCGCCATGGAAGAAAGTGTTGAGGTTCGGAAAGAAAGGCAAGCTAAGTCCGAGGTTTATTGGGCCGTACAAGGTACTGAGACGAGTGGGACGATGGCGTGACGGCTTTGAGTTGCCGTGAGCTAAGTCGATTCACGACGTATTTCACGTTTCGATGCTTCGGCGTTATCGTTCAGATCCATCACATGTGGTAGCAGTGGAAGAGATCGAGGTAAACCCAGATTTGACTATGGAAGAAGAACCAGTGCAGATTCTAGATCGGGATGTGAAGGTTCTGCGTGGGAAGTCTGTGCCTTTGGTAAAGGTACTATGGCGGAATCATGGCGTGGAAGAAGCCACGTGGGAACCCGAGGATATGATGAGACAAAGAATACCCGCAACTCTTACGATCGGAGTAATTTCGAGGTCGAAATTATTTTAAGAAATTAGAGAACCGTAATATCCCGGGTTAGGGGTTATTTTGTTATGATTCTTATGTGCATGTGTTTGGCTGTCATGTCGTTGTTTTTTTGATTTTGGGGCTTAGTTATGAAGTGGGGTAAGCTTTGAATAGTAGAAAATTTTTGTTTTTAGGCTTAGGTGAGAGGAGTGAAGGAGTCAAGTTAATAAATATTATTTGGTAAATTGTTGCATAAGAGATGAGTGGGTAGAGTGGCGGTGAGGCGCCACTAAGGGCTTGGGAGTGTGACGCCACTTGCGGGGAGAGGCTTGTGTTCGAGCCATGAGTGGCCACATTTTGCACTCTTTTTGACGGCATGGAGTGGAGGAGTTGTAGGCGCTTCAAACTCTGCCTAAGACCTAGTCAAATGGTTGAATGGTGGGTGGAGAGTGATTGTAGGAGGTGGACTTGTTCAAACTAATTTGAAGTGGTGGTGTGGATGTTTGGGGATGTGGCGAATTTTAGGAGAGTTTTGGGGGGAGTGGACGGTTTGGTAGTGTGGGAGTGGGCTAGTGCCGAAATGCACTTTTCATTTTGTGCATTTTCAGTCACATGGGGTAAAAGCTAAAGTCTCCTTTTTGTCTTTTGTTAGCCGAATTTTCTAAAGAGTGTTCTCTCATTTTTCTTTATTTTTTGAAACCGAAAGTTCACACAATTAGTTTGCCGAAATTTTGCTTTGTTTCCTTGATTTTGTGCTTGTGGCCGAATGCTTCTTTCCATTTCTTCTTTCTCTTTCATTTGAGTAAGCCGAAAGTAGAACTCCCTCCTCTCCATATTTCTTTCTTTGACTTGAAAATCTTGATAGCCGAAACTAATATCTCTTCTTCTCATACTTTCGTCTCTTTTCTCTTAATACACTTGTACCGAATTCACATTGCTCTCTTAGCCAAATTTCCATTTATTTTCCCTCCATTCCTCTTGAGCCGAATCTTTCTTCAATTGTTGTCAATCTCTCTTCTTCTTTTGAACCAAAATTCTATTGCTTTTCATCTTCAAGAGACTAGCTGAATCTCTCCCCTGTGTTGCCGAAGTAATCCCCCTCCTAGTAGTTCATCTTGGCCGAATATCAATAGAGTGTTGGGGTTCTTGTACCAATCGATTGGAGTTAGGTAAGTGGTTGGCCGAATGGCCATTTCTCCTCTCTCTTGTGTTTATCGATTCTGGTTTAGTTAAATACCGATTTTGGGTTGATTGGAAGGGGTTAACCTTTTTGTTGTGGTAACCGATGTCATTATAGGTCATCCGGATTTTGGAACGATCGAGAGGAGCCTTATTTCTCTGTTAAGTATTTGGTAAGCGGTGCTTTTGGTCTATTCGTTTGGGTTTCATTAAACCAGGTCACTAAAGGATTAACCATTTGCTTGTTAGGGGTTGGCCGATTGTCTGAAGAACCATTGTTGGTTCGGGATTTGGTAGGAAACCAAATCAAGTGTAAGGTAAGGGTTCAAATATTAACCCCTTTGGTTTGATAGGTTTGGCCGAATGGTATAGATGGCTAACCTATGTATGGCCGATTCTAGGAGCAAGCTGATCGAGGGATTTAGACGGGGTCTTTGGGATTTAGACTTGCGATTTACTAGGTGTGTAAACTAACACACTGATTTTCTAGTAATATGTTAATGACCTGTTTGTGTAAAGTGAGACAATGCGGT
This sequence comes from Gossypium bickii, assembly GCA_025503065.1. Classification (NCBI taxonomy): domain Eukaryota; kingdom Viridiplantae; phylum Streptophyta; class Magnoliopsida; order Malvales; family Malvaceae; genus Gossypium; species Gossypium bickii. The sequence continues at coordinate 49,126,835 of CP106718.1, read as the reverse complement.
TGATGCATTTGGTACCCAAATGGGGTATGTGTACGGATACGGGTAAGTCCGTTTCATTACGAGTTCTACTGTTGGTATATGATATCATGATTGCTGATGTATGTGATATGAGATGCGATATTAAGCATAATGGCATGATTGCATGATTTACATGATGTGCATTGGTATGACATGTATGGGTGATATGAGAGGAGGGGGAATATGATATCCTTGTCTTTGGGACACCGTGTCTTTGGGACACCAGAGGTTTGGCACCTCCAGTGGTTTGGTACCACAGATGACATTTTGTGACTTTGGGTCACCAGAGGTTTGGCACCTCAGCGTCTCGTCCCAGTGGCTTAGCACCACGGTGGGTTGGCCCCACAGTTGATTATTCGGGATTGACGCCAGGTGATTTGGTATCACACGATGGGTTGGCCCCATCATCGGATTCGTGACTTCTGGGTCACGGTGATTTGGTATCACATGTGTCTTTGGGACACCAGAGGTTTGGCACCTCATTACGATTCGTCCCTGTGGTTTAACACCACCGTGGGTTGGCTCCACATATGAGATACGGGATTGTCGCCAGTGATTTGGTATCACACGATGGGTTGGCCCCATCATTGGATTATTCGTGACTTTGGGTCACGAGTGGTTTGGCACCACACTTATGGATATCGTGACTTTGGGTCACCAGTGGTTTGGCACCACCAAAGTGGTTTGGTACCACCACCGGGGGGTATAAAGGCGATGTGGATGGTTAGGATCGGGATGCATTAATTATGTTGCTATGATATGATGTGTGTTAGCATGTTGCATTTTGGGAGGAGGATTTATGCACTGAGTCATGCGACTCACCTTCTCCTTTGACATTTCAGGTGACACTTAGATGCGGACATAGAGCCGGGATGGACTCGAGGTGCCCATGCCATGAATAAAATTTGGGGTTGCACTGATTTTAAAACTTGGTACTTTATTACATTTACTTTCATTTGGTTTTACTTGGATTGTAAAAGGCCTTTTAAGTTTATGTTTTTTTGTTATTTATATGTCTTGATTTGTTTCTAAATATGCCTTAAGAAATTACTGGGTTAAAATTTGCTAAAACCTGGAAAGATAATGTTTTCAAACTACAAAGCGATGTGTTTTAAACCATACCATCGGGTATTCCACTGTAATTTGAGATAGATAAAAACTCAAACATTTCCAAACTTGAACTCAATTTTTCTACTAAGTCAAATTGTTTTAAGCAACAATAAGAAACTACTTGAATTTCTAGATAAGATAAACTTGTTTACCTGCACATCTGATTAAGTTCTTGAAAGTACTGGATTTTTCAAATACATCATCGGTTTTTAAACAATCATGCCCAAGATTTCTACAAGTCCAAAAACTTATCAAAGAGTTTTATCAAACTTTTGAACGAAAAACCTAACCTCTCAAATACGTTTTTCCTCGTAACATACCAGATTCGGTCGTGGTGTATTGACCGGGTTTGGGGTGTTACACTAATTGTGCTTCCAATGCTCGAATGGAAGATGAATTCCCTTGTACGATTGCTTCCGTACGAGTAATATGCTTTCGTATTAACACCTCAAGAGTTGCTAAGGGGGTAGAAGTAGAAGCTTGAGTGTACGATTGCTGTCGATGTCCTTGAACATTGTGATTTGGTATTGAAGAGTGTTGTGGTTGCATCGAATTTTGGTGTGGTTACATCGAATTTTGGTGTGGATGTGTCTGGCCTTGTTGTGGATGCATCTGAGCGTGCTGATTGTAGTTCTACTATTGTGGATTCTAATTCCCTTGCATGGGATTATAGTTGCCCTGAGTAGATGTATTCCCATATCTGAATGTCGCAACATTTGGTCCAGCATTTTGAGTTCCCCAAAACTGTTGGTTGCGTGCAGAGTTGTTGTAAGAGATACCATAAGAATTGTTGCGGATGTTACTAATATAATAGGCATTCTCTTCATGTTGTAGATTATCTTCATAGCTATGGTTGTCACTACAAATATCACAACAAAAAGTAGGAACATCAACTTGTTGAGTGACTTGTATAGGTGCAACTCCACTAGTCCTTTGCATATTTTTAATCATGTTTGTGAGAGAAGAAACTTGAGCACTTAGTGTGATTATTGCATCCAATTCAAGAACTCCTAGGGTAGTTTTTGCTTGTACCGCTCTGGAGATAGGGTATTCATAACCATTTTGAGCAATTCTCTCAAGAATTCTCACAGCGTCATTATAAGTACAATCCAGCAGAGGTCTATTGGTTGATGCGTCGAAAAGATTCCTTGTATGTGAATTCAACCCATTATAAAAAAATCTCAATTTGTGTTTCTGGTTGAATGCCGTGCATGGGACAACGTTGGAGTAAAGATTTGTAACATTCCCATGTGGTGTGAAGATTTTCATCATCCAACTGATGATAAGCAGTAATATCATTTTGAAGACAAGCATTCATTATCGGTGGGTTAAATCGCAAAACAAACTGTGTTGCTAGTGCATCCCAAGAAGTAAATGTTTGACAGGTAGTCCAAAAAACCAAGTACGGGCTCTTCCTTGTAAGGAATAAGGAAATAATTACATCTTCAAGGCATTATCAGGGACGCCTTGTTGACTAAAGGAAGCACGGATCAATAAAAAGGATTTAAGATGTTCTCTCGCATCTTCATGTGGCAGTCCAACATATTGTCTATTAGAAGTCAACATTTGAAACATTACTGGCTAGAGTTCAAAATTCCCAGCTTGGATTGCTATCCTAACAACTCCTGGTTGTAAATTATCTAAGATAGGCACTACAAAATCTCGTATAGTCCTATTTTGTATGCGAGCATCTTGCAGCAACAATGGGTTATTAACATTTTACTATTGCATTAGGGGTATGGCGGTATTCTTCCCTAGTAGAGCCATATTTCTTTTTTCTCGAAGTCTATTCCAAACAGTCCTTTCAATTTTTGGATCAAAATCGGCAAGAAAATCGAAATTTTTTCAGGTCATATAAAGCCTACAATGAAGTTAAAGAAATAGAAACAAAGAAAAACCAGTTAGTGGATACTAAATATTATATAAGAAAAATAAAGTGCTATAAGTTTTTTCTTTTACTCTTCAAAGGCTACCAAACAATGTTCATTGAAATTGAAAGGTCTATTTTGCTCGAACAAAGTGCACAAGGGTTTAGATATCTTCGAAAAATCCTTAATGAATCTTTTATAAAAACCTACATGACCTAAAAAACTTCTAATACCCTTAACACTGGTGAGAGGTGGCAATTTTTCTCTCACTTCAATTTTTGCTGTATCTACTTCATTTCCTCTTTGTGATATCCTATGCCCTAGGACAATTCCTTCATGAACCATGAAGTGGCATTTCTCCCAATTTAAAATATGATTTGTTTCTTCACAGCGGCACAAATTCCAGATTTTTTAAACAATCTTCAAAATCATTCCTCAACACAGAAAAATCATCTATGAAGACTTCAAGAAAATTTTCCACCATGTCAAAGAATATGGCCATCATTGAAAAGTTGTTGGGGCATTACATAACCCGAACACATCCATCTGAACGCAAAAGTACCACTTGGACATGTAAAAGTTATCTTCTCTTGGTCATTGGGGGCTATGGCAATCAGATTATATCCCGAATAACCACCTAAAAAATAGTAGAAAGCTTTCCCAACTAATCTATCCAACATCTGATCAATGAATGGTAGGGGAAAATGGTCTTTCCTAGTTGCCTTGTTAAGCTTGCGATAATCTATACATACTCTCCGTCCTGTGATAGTACGAGATGGTATGAGCTCATTGTTGTCATTACTTACCGCCGTGACACCTTCTTTCTTGGGTACACATTGCACATGATTCACCTACGAGCTGTCTGAAATCAGGTAAATGATGTCAGTGTCAAGCCACTAAATGATCTCTTTCTTAACAACTTCTTTCATGATCAAATTCAGTCTTCTCTGTTGTTTAATGGAATGTCTAGGGCAATCCTCTAAAAAAATCTTATGCATGCAATATGCAGGGCAAATTCCCTTTATATCAGCCAGGGTCAATCCCAATGCCTTCCTAAATCGTTGAAGAACTTCTAACAACCTTGCCTCTTGCTCGGGTGTCAGTTCCACAGAAATTACTAGCGACAAAGTACTATTTTGCCCAAATATGTAGCCTTCGAATGCTGTGGCAAAGGTTTTAACTCCAGTGGAGGAGATTCCTTTATAGAAGGTTTAGGAGGATTGAAATGTCGATTGGATAGATACAAGGGTTCAAACCTCTTCCCTGGGAGAGCTAGGGCTGACCATAGGTAGTCAACAACTCATTTTGGGTAAATTTGGGGACAAAGGGAGTGAAAAGGGGAATTTTGCACAAAAAGGAAAGTAAAAAGAGGCTTTGGAAGGAAAGGTTGATTCAACACAAGGAAAGAGAATACCCCTATTTTATGGAAAGACTTGGATGAAAAGGGGGTGTTGACCTTTTAGAATGGTCAATAATTGTAGCTAGGATGAGACAAATAAATAAAATAGAGTGTAGGGGAATTCGAACATGGGACTTCTAGTAATTAATTAACACATTAAACCACTAGGCCTTTTTCTTCCTTGTGTTACAAATTTGCACAATTTAATAAATAAATTCTAGGGCATGGCAGTTTTGTTGGAAGCTTGGTTGTTAGATGTGATTAAATTGTAAAGTGATTTCTATTAATTTTGAGTTTAGGGATTAAATAGATGAACGTATGATAGGATACAATTGTCAAGCCAATAGGTTTTAAATGCGTGTAATACGGGTTTGGCTTGTGATGAGATGGTTATTATTGATTCGTTACTATTCTTGGAATATATTGAATTCTAGTATTTGTTGTAGCCTATCGTGTTATATTTATAGTGATTCTAGTGTGTTACCGGGGGCAGATGTAAGGCCTTCGGGCATGACACTTAGTGCCCAGGTGTGTTTCAAAGGGATGTTAGCCTACAGGCTAGGCACCTGGTGCCTAGGCGTGTTCTCGATTGGCTTAGCTCATTCGAACATTTTGGTGTGTTCTGGATGGTTAACCACGTATTTGAATCCGTCATATATTTCAACAGGCAGATTTTGTAAATGGTTATATGATTTTTTTGATTGGTTAAAACGAGTTGATATTGAATGATGTATTATAATTGGATAGATTATTTATTATGAGTACTGATTTAAAGAGACACCTGTAGAATGGTTGTGATTGACATGATTATAGTTTCTTAACTAATATTGTGTGATTTATATGTTTTTACGGTAAGCTTATCATTTTAATCGTTGAAATTACTGAGCTCTAGTAAAGCTTACTCGTGTCATTTATTCTATTTCTTTATAGATTATGTTTTGTGGAATCGGGTGGTCGGATCAACTCAAAGAATCACACTATCCAGATATGTTTTGGTAGTTTTTAAAATGCTTACATGTAGGTTAGAAATTACATGCCATATAAACCTATGATAGTGTGATATTGATTGATCCAATCTAACCCCTATTTTTCTTTTAGATTTGAAAGATGTTGGCAGAATCTGGTCGTGCCGACACTGATGAAGTGAATACTAATGTTTTGACTAATGAACAAGAAGCAAGTCCTGGTTTACCGATTCTTCAAATGTCTAAAAATGAAGCTAAAATTTTTTTATTCAAATTAATTGGTTGGTATTTCACGAAATTTATGCGAATCAACCCTGTGGCTCAATAACCTCCACGTCTATTGTACCTCTTGTGGTACCCCTATCTCCTCAAACAATTAAAACAAGTTGGTAGATTCCTATTGATAAAGTCAGAAAATGTGGTGTTAAAGAGTTTTAGGGTAAAACGAAGGATGATCTGGCTAAAGCTGAGTATTGGCTCAAAAATATTTAGCGGGTCTTTAATGAAATGGCTCGTTCTCCTAATGATAATCTTAGATGTGTTGTACATTTACTTAAAGACGAAGCTTACAGTTGGTGGTCAATGTTAACAGCAGTAATACCGAGAGATAATGTCAATTGCGATTTCTTCAAAATAGAGTTTAAAAAGAAGTATGTCAGCAAATGATACCTAGATCAGAAAAAGAAAGAATTTCTTGAATTGAAGTAGGGTAACAAATCACTACCCAATTATGAAAGGGATTTTGTACATCTCCACAAGTATGCTCGTGAAATTGTACTGAACGAGGAAGAAATGTGCATCTGTTTTGAAGATAGATTAAATGATGAAATTAAAATGTAAATTGGAGGGAAAAAAATACGTGAGTTCCTTGTTTTATCTGATCATGCTCAAAAGATGAAAGAAGTTTATAATCACAAGAAACAGAGACATAGGAAGGCTAAAAATTTTGGTAAAAGAAGCTTTTCTAAGTCATTTTCTACACCACAATCAAAGAAATCAAAAGAGGATTTTAATCGTGTCACTTCACCATCTAGGTTCTCGGGTAAAAACACATCGATGTAACATGATTCAAAATCGTAGGTTAAACCTGTTGATAGTGTGAGAAATGTTCGTAATACTCCGAAACTAGTGTGTGAACATTGTGGAAAACCATATGCTGGTGAATGTAGGACCAAAATAGGTGCTTGTTATAGATGTGGTTTAACAGATCATTTTGTGTGAAGTTGCTCGAGATTAGTGGGAGGTAATGAAAAAAAGAATGAAAAACAATTGTTTATACCTCAGAAAAGTAGATGCCCTGGCCAGAGTAGCAATATTGGAGCAAATTGCAATGGGACTAAAGATACAACTATCATATCTGAAGCTAGAGAGTCTCCGCGAGCATATTATCCGAGCCAGAGAGGAAGCTACGACGCCTGTTGTTATTTCTAGTACATTCTATCTCCTTGATGTTACTGTGTATACATTAATTGACCCTAGGTCAACTCACTCATATATTTGCATGATATTAGTAACGAATAAGAATTCACCTGTTGAGTAAAGTGAGTTTGATATTCGAGTTACTAATATACTGGGCCAGAATGAGTTAGTTAATTTAATATGCTGTAAATGTTGGCTGAGAAATTAGGGCCGTGATTTTCCTGTTGATGTTGTTACCCTTTCACGAATTTGATATCATTTTGGGAATGGATTGGTTAACACTACATGATGACGTGATAAACTATAGACTGAAACATATTGATTTAAGATGTCAAACGGGTGAAATTATTACAATTGAGTCAGATAGATCAAATAGTGTTACCAAAGTTATTTAAGCTATTTCAGCAAGAAAATTGATTCACAAAGGTTATGAGGCATTTTTGGCTTATATACTTGATATTAGAGATATGGAGTTGAAACTGTAACACCCCTTACCCGTATTCAACACCGGAACCGGGCACGAGGCATTACCTGACTTATCTAGCTTGAACATACAACTTTGGGCTTTAAAAATTTCATTCCAATTTAAAACTTCCCATTTACATTCATAACATCCTTATTATGGGCCTACGAGGCCTTAAACATGCAAACAGAAGGTATCAGAATCAAACTGGGAACTTTTGTATACTTAGAAAATTTTTGCCTAAATAGGGCCACACGCCTATGTGAAATGGGACACGCCCGTGTGGGCAGGCCGTATGGTTACACCGCCATGTCCCTAGCCCGTGTGGAATTTATTTTTCTTTTTGAACTTACAGGGGTTTTCACACAGCCGGACACTCGCCCGTGTCTTTGGCCCGTGTCCTTCACACTGCTTAGACACACCCGTGTCCTCACCCATGTGTGAAAACCTGGGTATTTTGTTTATGACATCAACAACCTCATAAGGGACACATGGCCTGTCACACGCCCGTGTGCTCCACCCATGGTCGACATTAACTTGCGATAATAACATGCAGGGGACACATGACCCAGCCACACAACCATGGGACTGACTGTTTGTCACACACGGCCTAAACACACACCCGTGTGCCTACCCGTGTGGACAAGAACAAGGCTATTTGCCAAGCTCTTTTTATCACCCTAACTCATACAACATAAATCACCATTAACCAAGCAACCCACTCATGCATCATACATATTCATGAATAACCTCATCTTTCCATATATTAATAATAAGGGAGCCGCTAAATATGGTCATTTACAAAAGAGTTCATTTTTAAAAGAGCCACCACACTTGTCCAAAACAACAAGACATTTCACTAAGTCTAGCCCCTATACATGCCATACACAAAATGCTAGGTCTAAATATACTGAGATGAGCTAATAGTGTGGATGATCTTCAGATTATCTTCGTATCTCGGGCTGGCTCTTTGACACTATAAAACAAGTGAAAGGAAAGAGAGTAAGCTTTAAGCTTAGTAAGTTTACATGTAAACAATAAGCATCATACCATATGCAAAGCAGCCACAAACATTATATAATGTGTAAGAACAATTCACATTTTTATAATCATGCTTACTCATTTCATTTCTTACCACCTTCCAACCATATACATATATATTGCTCACATTTACTTGCACATATTCCCTGCACTCATCACCACAAGCCACATGAAATATATTTACTTAGATAATTTCTCGATGAACCCTTCGGAATGATACTAAGTACCCGGTGGTTTCGCACACAGCCCACCAATAGTCAATAATAGGGTGGTATCGCACATAGCCCACCAATAAGAATAATTCCGGTGGTTTCGCACATAGCCCACCAAATAACAATATAAACAATGGTATCGCACATAGCCCATCGTGAATAAATAATAAGGTGGTATCGCACGCAGTCCACCAATAATGATAATTAAGGTGGTATCGTACACAGCCCACCAAATAATAATTACGGATATTTTCCAGACTTACATTTCTATTCCAAGGTTCATACGAGAATTACTCACTGATAAACCATAATATGAACATATTTTAATCCCACATTTAGCATACTTTTGGATGATTTAAGCCTTGAATTGTGAAATTTAGTGCTCTTAATCCTTTGTTTTCATGTTTTATATTCAAGAGAGCACCGAAGGATGAAAAGAACGAGAAATGGCCCTAAAACAAAGTAAATGGGACATATCACAAAATCAACGCGGCCTGGGCCCAAGACCACACGGCCGTGCCACCTTAACAGACCCGAACACGACTTGGCCACGACTCACACGGGCGTGTGCCATGGGCGTGTCCCTGTCGTGACAAAGAAGAGTTTCATTCAGATTAGGGTACTTAGAGGCAAAGAAAGCCATTCCAAAAGCCTATATAAACACCCTAGAGGCCAACCTTCAAGGGGGGTCCAGTTAGGCGTCCAGTTAGGCCGAAGAGCCAAGCCAGAGAGGCTAGAATTGTGGGATTTACTTGAAGAAACCAGTTGATTCATATCAAGAAGCCAGAACATACTCAAGACAGAGGATCTTCTCTTCAAATTCCTTCAGAGGGTTTTAAGGTTTTTCTTATGTTTTGCTTTATATTTTCTTTTGAGATGTATTCTTTTATGATTATGAACTAAACCTCTCAAATACCTGAGGGGGATGAAACCTAAGACGGATCTTGTTATTGTTTTCTGAACTATATGATAAATACTTGATTTGTTCTTAATTCTTGCTTTTATATTTTAGGATATTAATTCAAGTATTGATGTGCTTAGGCAGTGGAACAAAAGTCCTGTTTAAGAGCAGATCTAGCATAATTAAGCGGAGTTGATCGCAACCCTAGACATAGGATGACGAAAATCTACCGGATTAGGGTCAAACCTAATATGAGAGTCCATAGATCGAGTTAATGCAATTCTAGGGGTTTTAATTAGAAAGAGATTTCAATTAATCAACCTAGGGTTAGACGTTAGTAGCCTTGAGAGAGGTATTAATATACATTAGGGAATCCTACGAATCAAGTCAAGTGAATAAATCATCTGGTTCAGAGTTAAATAACAAGTGAAGTCTAGGTGGATTCTTCCTCTGGTATTGTCCTAATCAATTGGTTTTTCCCAATTCATTCTCTTTGTCTTTGCATCTTTAGCTTATTTGTTAGTAAATTAATAATTCACTTTTATTCTTAGGCTAAATAATTGAAAGAAAGTTAGTATTAGTAATTTTAGTTCCTTTGGGTTCGACAATCTGGTCTTGCCACTGAACTATACTGCTGTTCGATAGGTGCGCTTGCCTCAATCATTGTCATAGTTAGTTTCTAGGCTCGCTTATTCTTTTTATAAATTTTTAAGACTCTGACATACACGATCAAGTTTTTGGCGCCGTTGCCGGGGAACTAAAATATTAAGAACGCTTAATTTTTATTACTTTAGCCATTTTTATTTTTTCTATTTATTTTTCTTTTAGCTTTGCTAATTTTTCTTCTTTTATTTGTTCTTGATAGGTACCTCTAGTTTATGACCAGAAGGAGCCTGACAGGACCCTTGATTTACGACAGTGATATTGAAGGTAATGTTCACAAAAATCATAGAGAAATAAGGCGAAGCTTAAACTACATAGAAGAAGAGCAAGAAGTCAAAATTAATACCACCGAAGAGATGGATGAGAATAATTCGCTACCTCCAGAGGTGGCCGAAGATCATGCTCCTCGAACTATGTATGATTATGCTAAACCTAATTTAACAGGAACTGAGTCAAGTATTGTTTGACCTGCTACTGCTGCAAATAATTTTGAACTGAAACCTAACACAATTCAGATGATACAGCAATTTGTTCAGTTTGATGGTTTGCAGGATGAAAATCCAAACAACCACTTGGCGAATTTCCTAGAATTTTGCGATACCTTCAAAATAAATGGTGTTTCTGATGATGCCATCCGTCTTCGATTATTTCCCTTTTCTTTGAGGAATAAAGCTAAACAGTGGTTGCATTCTCTTCCACGAGGATCGATCACTACATGGGAACAAATGACCGAGAAATTTCTATTAAAATATTTTTCACATGCTAAAACAGCCAAGTTAAGGAATTATCTCTTCTTTTGTGCAGATGGATTTAGAATCACTTTACGATGCATGGGAGAGATACAAAGATCTATTGAATAGGTGCCCACACCATGGATTACAATTGTGGCTACATGTCCAAACCATTTACAACGGTGTGAACCCCTCAACAAGACAATTGATTGATTCAGCCGCCTGCGGAACATTGAACAACAAAACACCTGAGGCTACTTACGAATTCCTTGATGATATGTCACTGAATAACTATCAGTGGCAAGTCACAAGGACAAAGCCAATAAAAGCTGCCAGTGTTTTCAACCGCAACACAGTAACCATGCTATCAAATCAGGTAGAACTTATAAATAAAAAGATTGGTGGCGTATGTGATTATTTACAGGTACATCCAGTCATGCAATGTGATACGAATAGAGGAGGGATGAACAACACAGACTATCCACCTTACAACTCGAGCGCTGAGAAAGAGCAAGTTCACTATATGTAGTAACAATTTTAAATCTCAAAATAACCCTTATAGTAATACTTATAATCTAGGTTGGAGGAACCACCCCAATTTTTCATGGGGTGGTCAAGGAAATCAGAGACAACAACTCCCACCAAACTTCCAACAACAGCCCTACCCATAGGAAAAGAAGCCGAACCTTGAAGAGATGCTGACAAAATTCATAGCGGTGTCAGAAACACGTTTCTAAAACACTGAGACAACACTTAAAAATCAACAAGTATCAATTCAAGGGATTGAGAACCAATTAGGGCAACTCGCTAAGCTGATCTTAGAACGACCACAGGGCAGCTTGCCAAGCAACACTGAGTCTAACCCAAAGGAGAAACTTCAAGCCATAATAGCTCAGGATAGTGTAGGGTTAGAGAAGCCTAAGTTAAGCCAAGAAAATATGTTAAAGGAAGGTAAGAACAAGGTAAGTCATGATAAGCCAAAACCAGTAATTAAAGAATACCAACCTCATATACCTTATCCTTATGCAATGAAGAAGGACAACACAGACGAACAATTCAGTAAATTTCTTAAACTTTTAAAGAAATTACATATTAACTTACCATTTCTTGAAGCTCTTTCACAGATGCCAGATTCAAGGAAATTTTTAAAAGAGCTGTTAACAAACAAACGGAAGTTAGACGAGGAATCACATGTGGAACTAAATGCAATGTGCTCAACAATGTTGCAAAGCAAACTACCACGAAAATTAAAAGATCCAGGGAGTTTTACAATTCCATGTTTAATTGGTAATTTATCTGTTGAAAATGCTTTAGCTGATTTAGGGGCAAGCATAAACGTTATGCCTTATAAAATGTTTAAACAGCTAGGTCTAGGGAAACCTAAACAAACTAAGATGATCATTCAATTAGCTGATAAAACTGTTAGAATTCCTAGGGGTATAATTGAAGATGTTCTTGTGAAAATTGATAAATTCGTATTCCCAGTAGACTTTGTCGTTTTAGACATGGATGGGGACAATAGTATCCCCTTAATTTTAGGAAGGCCCTTTTTAGCAACTGCTAGGACTAAAATTGATGTCAGTGCAGGTGATCTCATACTTTGCGTAGGTGACAAATCAATCAGTCACCATGCTCTTGACTCAGCTAGGACATCGAGTAGTCAAGGTGAGAACATAAATTTGATTAATAACCATTCGGTTAAACCTTCTTTTCAGGAAGCACCACAGAACTACACATCTGAGCCAGATCCTAGACCTCATAACAACAAGGAAATAACTCAGGAGGAACAAAGGCTTCAGATCGATGAACTAGACGAGTGGAAGACACACTTCAAAGAGAAATTAGGGATACACGAAGCAGAACCAAAGCCATTCCACGGGACAAGCAAATTCAAAATCAGAGATCAGGTATTGTTAGATAAGGCAGACCCTCGAATACCTCCTTTTGACCTTAATACAAACAAAGGAATCTCTTTTAGGGTACTCAATGTTTTCCCATATGGAACAATCGAGGTAAGTAAACCTATATTCGGCACATTTAAATTAAACGCTACTCGACTTGAACTATATATTGATAATAGGATTGATAGCATGAGGAAGGACTTTCAACTCTTGAAACCACCCTGAATGTACGAATGAGAGGTAAGTCTAGCTTAAGACTATAAATGAGTGCTTCTCGGGAGGCAACCCGAGCACTAACCCCATTAATCTTCACATTCTTTATTTTTTCTTTAATTTTTTCTGTTTAGCACCTAACTATAAACTAACCAAGTGCAGATTTCCATATCACACGACCTTGTACACGGTCGTGGCCGTGACTGTGTGATGCTATGGATGTATGTACTGACATGGCAGACATAGTACGACACAGGACGAAAAATATCTTCAAGCCACTAGCCCCAACTGAACACCATGGCCGTGCGATGCGGCCGTGGCCGACACTGTTTTAGCAACACGGGCGTGGCAACCTGCACATGGGCGTGGGAGAAATGAACAAAGCATAACACGGCCGTGTGACACGGCCATGTGACTCGACACGCCCATGATACACGGGCGTGGGGACGTACCAGACCTGAAATTTCTATTTAAACCACCCCTCTCCCCTTCTTACCTACTCCCCACCCTTCTTCTTCCTTTTCATCTCCCCTCTTTTTCATTCTCATTCTTCTTCATTCCTCCTAACTCTTGTTCTAAAAATCATCCATGCCGAAGAAATGGAAGGATCTTAGCACAGTCTCCCTTTGTGAGACCGATCTACATAAGTTCATGCTGGCCGCTTCATTAACTCGACAGGAAAGAGACCTTTGAGTCCATTTAGATTTTCTTTTCATTTTCACTTCTCCTTTATTTTCCTTTTCTTTATATTTCTATTACTTAGTTTAATCTACTTTTTTTTGTTTTCTTTGATTTAGGTTCTAAATGCTGCTTGGGAATCACCACACCATGACCATAGCCACGACACCACAGCCTTAGAAATCACACTCACCCCGCTAACCATCTAACGATAAGGACTCTCCAGTCTATTAGTCTTTTCTTTTAATTTTATTTTACTTTCTCTTTTCTTTCTCTTTCTCTTTTTTGTCTTTATCTATATATTTAGTATATTTTGAATTATTATTATTATTTCCTACTTAATTCTTTACGAGCTTCCCAATTTCTTCATCTAGCGCAGAGATTGTCGGCGGCCACCATAGCACGACACTCCCAACTCAAGGAAGCCATCCAAATTTAGGAAGTTTCACCTCTTCCTTTCTCTTAAATTTCATATATATCTTTGTACATTGAAGGCAATGTACATCTTAAGTGTGGGGGGGTAAATATTTATTTTGAGAAAGTGCCTAACTTTCTTCATTATTCTCAAATCCCTGAATTATACCTTAAATTATGCCTTGTTCTTAAGTAATTTTCTCATATTATGATTAGAATGAAATTTCTTTTGACTTATGATTTTTATTGATATGTTTCAGATTAATTCATTGATAATTGTGCAGTGATGATTTAAACTTCAGGAGACTAGAGAATCAAGCATGATAAGTCCATTTTCAAAAATTAAAATTTTGTTAGGTTGTCTACCTGAATCTAATTATTACCTTGAAGTTTGAAATTTACAAGGTTGATATCAAAAACCCATAATTTTTGTGAGATTTTGAGCCTTTTAGAGCATACATTCTTTCATGCTCACCTTGTGATTATGAGTGTGTCAACATTGAGCCGTTATTCTAGAACTTGCTTCAATTATACATGTCGAGACCACATTGATTGATTTGATATACAGAGATGATAAAGGCACTTAGGATTTAACCCATTCACCCCACTAAAAAAGCTTACCCTCGCAATTAACCCTTAGTGAACCCTTTTGATCCTAACAACCCTTTTTATTGACTCACCCACTAATATTAACCCAAAAACCTGGTCTGTATTTGTTATTACCATTCCTCTTGACCACCCGTATATCAAGATTTGATTTTGAACAGATTCCTAACTATGATCTATATTTTAGTTGTTAAAGTTCTTTCTCATTATTGACTTGATTTGTTCTTAAAAAAAAAAAGAAATATATTCAATATCAGCTCTATGTAATTAAGCTTTTACGTTTAAATTCCACATCTTGAGAAGAAGGTCATGTTATTACTATTAGTTTTCAATTGATGTAATTATTTTGGAGCAATTCATTTCTCTAGTTAGGTCAATTTAATCTCAATTCTAACCTTATAATTAAGCCTTTATCCACACCTTTAACCCAAGCCCTATTACAACCCTTTTTAAAGACCTTTTGATTTGCATATCATCTCATTTTATAGTGGTGGAGATTTGATTTTTAGGCAAGCCTATGGGATTAACTTTTCATGTTCGACTTTTGAGTGCTTAATTTTGAACCTTAAACACTTTGAGTGATTTGAGTGAATCTTTAGTGAGGATGTCAACTCTTGTCGATTTTGAATTAAAGGTAATTATTTAAGTAAGGGGAAACGCCTATATTTTTCGTGCTACAAAAACTATGACTTTGATTGTTTGAATCTTTAAGATCTTTCTATTTAAATTGTCAATGTATGAATTGTCTTTGAATTATGATGAAACATTATTGATGAATATTATGAATCAAGGAAGTTTATTTTAATTGTGAGTTGAGAATTTTGCTTGAGGACAAGCAAATTCTTAAGTGTGGGGGTATTTGATAAACCATAATATGAACATATTTTAATCCCACATTTAAGCCTTGAATTGTGGAATTTGGTGCTCTTAATCCTTTGTTTTCATGTTTTATATTCAGAAGAGCACCGAAGGATGAATAAAATGAGAAACGGCCCTAAAACAGAGTAAATGGGCCATATCATGAAATCAACATGGCCAGGGCCCAAGACCACACGTCCGTGCCACCTTAACAGACCTGAATACGACCTGGCCACGATTCATATGGGCGTGTGCCATGGGCGTGTCCCTGTTGTGACAAAGAAGAGTTTCATTCGAATTAGGGTACTTAGAGGCAAAGAAAGCCATTTCAAAAGCTTATATAAACACCCTAGATGAAACACCCCAAACCCGGCCCACGAGCCCTGACCGGATCTGGTATGTTCCTCGATGTAAACCGATTCAAAATTCTTTTGTTACTTTGTAAAAAACTGTGTGTTTTGAAGATGGTTTGTTTGTGGGTTAGGCTCGAGTTGAAAACAAGTTTATTTTATATTGAAAATCCTTTTATTTCAGGTGACAAAATATTTAAAATTTATTTCAAATTAAATTTACTTAATCTTTAATTAAGAAAAATACGTAACATAATAACTAAAACAAAAATAAAACCGTCAACTATGGCCTTATTACATCAACATAAAACCCAAAATAAAATTTAAAGTACTTAAAAATAAGGAGTCCACATAATAATAAATTTCTTCCTGGGCAGGGCCACCACTAAGCTCCTACCGACCTGATCCATCACTGTTCATCACCTGAATAATGTTCCCACAACGGGGTGAGTCAACAGACTCAATGTGTAACCACAGCACTAAGTCTTAATAAATTCAGACATATAAAATCATACATATTCATAAATCATTAAATTAACATGATGCAACCCAAACCCAAACCTAGATAGCCATCCGCTACACGTCACCTGTACCAACCTGCACACTGTGGGGACTACTAAGTCAACCCTCCATCCACTACACACCATCGAAGGCTGCTGCTGTAGACGACATGCTCATCGCCCTTATAATTTTCGTGGCATAGCCACCAGATATTGTTTGTGTCATGTGACACAACATTCAGATAATGTGACCGAAGTCACCACATTCAAATAATGTGACCGAAGTCACCACATTCAGATAATGTGACCGAAGTCACCACATTCACTTCCCCTTTTCATATAACCCGAATGCCCCATATCATACATATCATGCACATCATGCCTTAATTCACATTCTTATCACTTTTCACATGCTATATATAACATATATTCATAATCCTAGTAGGAGTAGGAAACGTACCTGAGTACTTTGTACCATTACATGGTACCTTAGCCATATTTTCACAATCTTATTAACATATCCAATTTAAAACATAGCCATGAAAATATTAAAACTTAGGGTAGGGTACACACCTGATATTCTTATCGATTTCACTGATTTCCCGAAAATTCGATCTACTGACTTAGATCCTTAGTCCCTTGCTGCCGATTTGATTATTAATCAAATCCCAAAACTTGAAATCTTTCCTCCTTGAAATCGGCTAACATTCAGTCACTTGACTAGGTTAGTTTTCGGCTTTTAAATAAAATAAGGAATAGATCTAGGTTGCTAAATAGGCCTTGGCCAATTGGGTAGATACTTTTACCTTTGCGAATCTAGAATCCCGAAACCAACCCCTTAATTATGGAGTTGTCGAAATCCCCTGTGTAGCCACTTGTTAGTATCAACTTTTATACCAAAAAGTATTAGAAAGCGGCCTTAGGCCGAACACTTATTCCCTTACCTTGATGGTCAAAACCCGAAACTTGTCACTTGGCTTGTGAAGATGTCGACAATGGCAGAAATCCCGGAGAACCCTTCAATGTTTCGGCCAAGATCACTAATAGGGTTAATACCTTGATTTTGACAGGTCAAAAAAATAAAAGAATGAAAGCCGAATTTTGATCTTACCCTTTACTTTGTAATCGATGGCTCACTTGCTTGAGTCCTCAAAGATTCGGCTTAAAGCTTGGAGAATAATCAGCTAGGGTACCTTGAGATTCGGCTTTTGAAGAATTAAAAAGGTGAGGAGAAGAGAGTGTATGAGGCTTAGAGGAAATCGTCAATGGTGAATTAGGGAGAAGACTATTTCGGCTAAAGAGAAAAAAGAAGAGAAGATGACGGTTTTGGAAAAGTTACAAGAAAAGAGGAATTATGGCTAGAGAATTCAGCTATACCCCTTTTACTAGCTTAGCCGAAATTACTAAGCTAGAGTCCCTTACTTGGCCATCACTCTCCTATCCTTGTTTTCCTCTTTATCTCCTCTTTCAAAAATTAAAGAATAATCCATCATTTATCTTTTGAAAATAATCTAAAATAAATCATCATTTATCTACCCCTTAGCCGAAATTTTAAAAGAATTTAAACTCCTCCCTTAATGCCTCAATGCTGTCCATTACCTCTTCCCCATGGCGCAAAAAATAAAACTTTTATTTGTTTCCCTCACGACTCGAACACAAGCCCTCCTTGCACAGTGTATGGCGTCATTTCCAGAGCCTTAAGTGGCACCTCCAATCCACTTTTCCAAGCCCAATTTCATGTCATATTTCCTCCATAAATTTTCTTAAGGCCACCTTGCCTTAGTTCCCTCTTTTAAACTTTAAAACTTAACATTTCTAAGGCATTTCCTTACATTTCCAAGACATTTCCTTGCATTTCCAAGACAAGACATTTCCTTACATTTCCAAGACATTTCCTTGCATTTCCAAGATAAGACATTTCCTTACATTTTCAAGATTCTAAAAATGCACACA
Source organism: Gossypium bickii (assembly GCA_025503065.1). NCBI lineage: Eukaryota > Viridiplantae > Streptophyta > Magnoliopsida > Malvales > Malvaceae > Gossypium > Gossypium bickii. The sequence continues at coordinate 49,108,572 of CP106718.1, read as the reverse complement.
ACACATCCATATCACAATAGACATGCTATTTCATAAAATTAAGCAAAAATGCATAAGCCCAATTTCAGGATATTACAATTCTACCCCCCTTAAAATAATTTCGTCCTCGAAATTACCTGACTGAAATAAGTGAGGGTATTGCTGTCGCATTGCCTCTTTTAGCTCCCACGAAGCTTCCTCTGCTCCATGATTGCGCCATAAAACTTTGACTAGAGGAACTGACTTCCTCCGTAACACTTTCACATCACGTTCCAATATCTAAATCGGCTCTTCCTCGTAGGACAAATCTGGTCTTAGCTCAACCTCATCGACTGGTACCACATGAGATGGGTCTGATCGATATTGACGTGGCATGGAAACATGGAATATGTCGTGCATCTGCTTCAATTTCGGTGGCAACTCTAGCTGGTATGCCACTGGTCCAACTCGCTTCAATACTTGATAGGGTCATATAAACCTTGGACTTAACTTTCCTTTTCATCCAAATCTCATTACCTTTTTCCAAGGTGACACTTTAAGGAACACTTGATCCCCCATCGAACTCTATTTCCTTCCGTTTCAGGTCCGCGTACGACTTTTGCCTATCAGATGCTTCCTTCAACCGTGCCCAAATTATCTCAACCTTTTCCTCGGATTCTGCCACCATATCCAGACCCAAAACTCGACATTCTCCCAATTCCGTCCAACATGTAGGAGTCGGACACTTCTGACCATACAACGCCTCATACGGTGCCATCTGAATACTAGCCTGATAGCTGTTGTTGTAGGCGAACTCTGCTAAAGGCAAATTCTTCCCAACTTCCTCGGAAATCCATCACACAGCCTCTAACATATCCTCCAACACTTGTATTACCCACTCAGACTGACCGTCTGATTGTGGATGAAAAGTCATAGTGAAGTCTAACTTAGTGCCTAAAGCTTGATGAAGTGCCCTCCAAAATCGAGACGTAAATCTTGGGTCTCTATCCAAAATGATTGACACCGGCACTCCATGTAACCTCACAATTTTTGCCACATACAATTTTGCCAACTTTTGCAGGAATAGTCAACTCTCACTGGAATATAATGCGCGGACTTAGTCAATCGGTCCATTATCACCCATACCGAGTCCTTCTTAGTAGGCGTAAGGGGAAACCCACTAACGAAGTCCATGGTAATTCTCTACCACTTCCACTGCGGAATCATTATCGATTGAAGTAATCCTGACGGAACTTGGTGTTCAGCCTTTACTTGCTGACACGTCAAACACTTGCTTACAAATTCTGTAATTTCCTTTTTCAAACCAGGCCACCAAAACTGTTCTCTTAGGTCTCTGTACAACTTAGTGCCTCCAAGATGCATAGCATAAGGGCTACTATGCGATTCCTGAAGAATCCTCTGTCTTAGGTCCTTGTCCTTAGGCATACAGACCTTACCCTTGAAACACAATACTCCCTTATCGTTAATACCATAATCTATCAATTCTCCATTCTGTACTTGCTGTAACTTAGCACTTAACTCATCATCAACCAACTGTCCCTCTTTGACTTCATTCATCCACGTCGGCCTAACTTGCAATTCTGCCAGCAGACTTCCATCATCATACAAACTCAAGTGTGCGAACATCGCCCTCAGATCTGACACAAACTTCCAACTCAGGGCAGCCGCCACTACATTCGCCTTGCCCGGATGATACTCTATAGAACAGTCGTAATCCTTTAGTAATTCCACCCATCTTCGCTGCCTCAGATTCAACTCCTTTTGAGTTAATAAGTACTTGAGACTCCTGTGGTCTGTGTAGATCACTGACTTTTCCCCATAAAGGTAATGCCTCCACACTTTCAGAGCAAAGACTACTGCTGCTAATTCCAAGTCATGAGTCGGGTAGTTAACCTCATGAGGCCTTAATTGCCGAGACGCGTACACGACTACCTTCCCGCCTTGCATCAAAACACACCCTAGACCCGTGTGAGAGGCATCACAAAACACCGTGAAATCCTTTCCTGCCTCCAGCTGAATCAACACTGGAGCTTCAGTTAACACTTTCTTAAGCTTTTCAAAGCTCTCCTGTTGCTTATCTGTCCATGCAAAGGGTACTTCTTTCCTCAACAACTTTGTCAAAGGCGCGGCTATTGACGAGAACCCTTCCACAAACCTTCTGTAATAGCCTGCCAAACCTAAGAAACTACGGATCTCAGCCACGGACCTAGGTGGTTTCTAATCCAACACTGCTTCGATCTTCCTAGGATCCACCCTTATTCCTTCTGCGGATACCACATGTCCTAAGAATGCCACCTCCTTTAGCCAAAATTCACACTTGCTAAATTTGGCATAGAGCTTCTTCTCCCTTAATACTTGTAACACTATCCGTAGGTGCTCATCATGCTCCTCCTCCGACTTCGAATACACAAGGATGTCATCGATAAACACGACGATGAACCTATCGAAGTAGGGTTGAAAAACACGGTTCATCATATCCATAAACGCGGCTGGGGCGTTCGTCAACCCAAACGGCATTACTACAAACTCATAATGGCCGTATCTTGTCCTAAAGACTGTCTTATGGATATCCGCCTCCTTCACCTTTAACTGATGATATCCCGACCTTAAGTCTATATTTGAGAAAACTGTGGCCCGCTTCAGCTGATCAAACAAGTCATCTATCCTTGGCAAAGGATACTTGTTCTTGATGGTCAGCTTATTCAACTGACGATAATCTATGCACATACACATAGTTTCGTCCTTCTTCTTCACAAACAGGACCGGTGCTCCCCACGGAGACACACTGGGCCGGATAAATCCACGGTCAAGCAACTCTTGGATTTGAGCCTTGAGCTCAACTAACTCCTTTGGCGCCATTTGGTACGAAGCGATTGACACAGGAGCTGTTCCCGGTAGCAAGTCTATTCCAAATTCCACCTCCCTATCTGGGGGTATTCTTGGTAGCTCCTCTGGAAAAACATCCATGAAGTCCCTTACCGTTCTAACTCCACTAATTCCCCCTTCTTTTGCGTCCACAGCACTAACGAAGGCCAGAAATGCCTTGCAGCCTTTCTAAACCATTTTCTCAGCCTTCAACGCCGAACCTACATTAGACAGGTAGTTTCTTCTTTCTCCTATCATAATGACCACCTCATCCTCCGGGGTCCTCAACTCTATTTGCTTAGCTGCACATTTCAACACAGCTCGATGCTCCACTAGCTAGTCCATGCCAAGAATAAGGTCAAATTCTCCAAAAGGAAGTTCTATTAAGTCGTCACTCCCTGAATCTCTAGAGGTACACTCCGAAAGATCTTATCCACCACTACAGTTTGGCCTAATGGGCTTACTACAGTCATCTGCCTATCAGAAAGTTCAGAGTCTAGGCCTAGTGTTTCCACTACACTACATGCAACACAGGAATAGGTCGAGCCCACATCAATCAGAGCAGAGTAAGGTTTGCCAAAAACAAAGAACGTACCGGTTATAACGTCCGGCGCGTCTCTATCCTCCCTACAGCGCACCGCATACACTAGACTCGGCTGCCTTGCCTCAGCATTTGCAACACCTCTGCCCGGTGTTCCACGTCCTCTGCCGGTATCATTACCTCTGCCATTCAGACCACGACCTCGCTGAAGCTGCGGTCCCCTCTACCAGCCTGATTAACATTCTGAGCTACTGGTCGATTCCCATCTGGTTTCATAGGACAGTCTTTGACCATATGGTCCTTGGACCCACACTTAAAGCATCCTTCGGTCTTTTTCCAACACTCACCTAAGTGCTTCTTCCCACACTGATCACAAGGACGATACTGCCCTCCTGTACCGACTTGCTGACCTAGCGGCCTATCGACTCTAGGCCTTTTATTCCCAGATGATCTTGACGATCCAAAGCCTCTTTTCGGCCTGCTCTGATCAGAGTTCTGCCTCACGGAGTCCTTAATTCCCTCAGCTACTTTTGCCTTCTCGACTAACACCGAAAATTCCCGTTCCTGATGTGGAGCTATCAATAACCTTAGATCATCCCTTAGTCCGTCCTCAAAATGGACACATCTCTCATGCTCCGTTGCCACTACTCCTCGAGCATACCGGCTTAACCTTAAAAATCCAGCTTCATACTCTGATACGGACTTGTTTCCTTGAACTAGTCCCAGAAAAGCCTTCCTCTGCGCATCAGTATATCTGGTTCCAACATACTTCTTCTGATACGCCGCCTTAACATAGTCCCATATCAGATCCTCAGCTGTGGCACCATCCCGAACTGTGAGCCACCATTGATACGCTTCATCGTGTAGCAATGCCACCATTCTTTTCAGTTTCTCCTCAGGGGTCAGATCAAGCTCATCCATAATCCGCTCGGTTGCCTCCAACCAATATTCAGCCGTACTGGGTGCTACACCAGATACGCCACAGAATACCTCAGCTCCGTTGGCACGAAGTCGCTCAGGTACCAACTTTTGAGCTCCTGAATTTCCTCCTGCACCAGCCACCAACTCAAGAACTCACAGCACAGCCTGCGATACAGCGTCGTCTCCCGTCTAATCTTGCTGTTCAGCACCAACAGCTGGTGGTGGCGGTGGCGGTACCTCATTCTTAGATCCTTGACCCGATCTAACGAGTTCCGACACGGTCATCTACCTCTACCGCGTCCTCGTACGTTACGTCCACGTCCCCTAGAGCTCATGTCTATGTTCGTGCTTTAATCTGATTAAAGAATTTTTATGAATTAATACTTGTTTCACTGATTATCCGCGAAGAAATTTTATGAAATAAGTTTAGAAATAGTTCTTTCGATCAATCAAAGTTCAAGTTTTCTATCCTAATTCAGAGAAGCACATTCATTCAAACATTTATTCACACACGTTCCCTATTTCTCTATTTTTGTCTATTCCTACCCCAGGGGTATTTTCATAATTTGTCCCACAGGGGTATTTTCGTAATTTTTTTCAAAATAAGGTTCTTTGTTGATTTTGTTAATAAGGGTATTTTGGTAATTTTGCATTCCCGGGGTATTTTGGAAATTTTGAAATCTAGGGGTATTTCGGTAATAAACCAGGGTAAATTTGTAAAGTTTAATAATTCAGGGGTTTTTTAAAATTTGCAATTCTTTTTGAGAATTTGTTTTCCAAAACGGTGATGTTGCAAAAATTTTGGAAATTAAGGTCATTTTGGTAATTTACAGGTTAGGGGCAATTTCATGATTTTCCAAAATCAAGGTATTTTAATATTTTGCAAATTAGGGTTTTTGGACTTGTTATAAGGTAAGGAAATTTTGCTAAAACTGTGGGTAGTTCGGACATTTTATAAACCAAGGGCATTTTTGTAATTTCACAACCAGGGGTATTTAGGTAATTTTTATAAATCGGAAATTTTTCAGAAAATTTTGTAAAAATAGTTCTCACAAATTAGAAGGGTAATTTTAAGAGTTTTAAAACTAGGGTTTTTAAAAAAATACGGCTAGTTCCCTTTCGGGTTTTAGTTACTGAGTTTAGCTTTGTGGTCGAGTCCTCTTGGTTAGGGTGAACCTGCTACGCACTGGTAGGATTCCAGCGAAGAGGAGGTGAGTCACTAGGACTGCTTAAGTACCAGGCTCTTCCGAATCCAGTCCTAGACATGCGCACAGGGGTTGCCACACCCTAACTCAGCGACTTAGCCATAGGTTTGTTTAACTAGGCCCTTAAGTCTTATGTAATTGTTGGGGAAAACTAGTCCTAGGGTTCAAGTACCTATCATACTATTTCTACGTTCCATTTCTACTTACCTGGTGGACTTCGGGTCGGAGACTTAGGTGCCATGCCAGAAAAACCTGCTTATTTCCAAAAATATTTTCATAAAACTTACTTGGGCTCGATTTGAAAACATTTTGGGCCTTAAACCCAAGGCTAAGAGTTTAAAACTGGGCTCTGATACCAAACTGAAACACCCCAAACCCAGCCCACGAGCCCTGACCGGATCTGGTATGTTCCTCGATGTAAACCGGTTCAAAATTCTTTTGTTACTTTGGAAAAAACTGTGTGTTTTGAAGATGGTTTGTTTGTGGGTTGGGCTCGAGTTGAAAACAAGTTTATTTTATATTGAAAATCTTTTTATTTCAGGTGACAAAATATTTAAAGTTTATTTCAAATTAAATTTACTTAATCTTTAATTAAGAAAAATACGTAACATAATAACTAAAACAAAAATAAAACCGTCAACTATGGCCTTATTACATCAACATAAAACCCAAAATAAAATTTAAAGTACTTAAAAATAAGAAGTCCACATAATAATAAATTTCTTGCTGGGCATGGCCACCACTAAGCTCCTGCCAACCCGGTCCATCACTGTTCATTACCTGAAAAATGTTCCCACAACGGGGTGAGTCAACAGACTCAATGTGTAACCACAGCACTAAGTCTTAATAAATTCAGACATATCAAATCATACATATTCATAAATCATTAAATTAACATGATGCAACCCAAACCCAAACCTAGATAGCCATCCGCTACACGTCACCCGTACCAACCTGCACACCGTGGGGACTACTAAGTCAACCCTCCATCCGCTACACACCATCGAAGATCGCCACTGCATGACATACATGCTCATCGCCCTTATAATTTTCGTGGCATAGCCACCAGATATTATTTGTGTCATGTGACACCACATTCAGATAATGTGACCGAAGTCACCACATTCAAATAATGTGACCGAAGTCACCACATTCAGATAATGTGACCGAAATCACCACATTCACTTCCCCTTTTCATATAACCCGAATGCCCCATATCATACATATCATGCACATCATGCCTTAATTCACATTCTTATCACTTTTCACATGTTATATATAACATATATTCATAATCCTAGTAGGAGTAGGAAACATACCTGAGTACTTTGTACCATTACATGGTACCTTAGCCATATTTTGACAATCTTATTAACATATTCAATTTAAAACATAGCCATGAAAATATTAAAACTTAGGGTAGGGTACACACCTGATATTCTTATCGATTTCACTGATTTCCCGAAAATCCGATCTACTGACTTAGATCCTTAGTCCCTTGCTACCGGTTTGATTATTAATCAAATCCCAAAACTTGAAATCTTTCCTCCTTGAAATCGGCTAACATTCAGTCACTTGACTAGGTTAGTTTTCGGCTTTTAAATAAAATAAGAAATAGATCTAGGTTGCTAAATAGGCCTTGGTCGATTGGGTATATACTTTTACCTTTGCGAATCTAGAATCCCGAAACCAACCCCTTAATTATGGAGTTGTCAAAATCCCCTGTGTAGCCACTTGTTAGTATCAACTTTTATACCAAAAAGTATTAGAAAGCGGCCTTAGGCCGAACACTTATTCCCTTACCTTGATGGTCAAAACCCGAAACTTGTCACTTGGCTTGTGAAGATGTCGACAATGGCAGAAATCCCGGAGAACCCTTCAATGTTTCGGCCAAGATCACAAATAGGGTTAATACCTTGATTTCGACAGGTCTAAAAAAATAAAAGAATGAAAGCCGAATTTTGATCTTACCCGTTACTTTGTAATCGACGGCTCCCTTGCTTGAGTCCTCAAAGACTCGGCTTAAGGCTTGGAGAATAATCGACTAGGGTACCTTGAGATTCGGCTTTTGAGGAATTAAAAAGGTGAGGAGAAGAGAGTGTATGAGGCTTAGAGGAAATCGTCAATAGTGAATTAGGGAGAAGACTATTTCCGCTAAAGAGAAAAAAGAAGAGAAGATGACGGTTTTGGAAAAATTACAAGAGAAGAGGAATTATGGCTAGAGAATTCATATACCCTTTTACTAGCTTAGCCAGAAATTACTAAGCTAGAGTCCCTTACTTGGCCATCACTCTCCTATCCTTGTTTTCGTCTTTATCTCCTCTTTCAAAAATTAAAGAATAATCCATCATTTATCTTTTGAAGATAATCTAAAATAAATCATCATTTAGCTACCCCTTAGCCGAAATTTTAAAAGAATTTAAACTCCTCCCTTAATGCCTTAATGCCGTCCATTACCTCTTCCCCATGGCGCAAAAAATAAAACTATTTGTTTCCCTCGCGACTCGAAACAAGCCCTCCTTGCACAGTGTATGGCGTCATTTCCAGAGCCTTAAGTGGCACCTCCAAGCCACTTTTCCAAGCCCAATTTCATGTCATATTTCCTCCATAAATTTTCTTAAGGCCACCTTGCCTTAGTTCCCTCTTTTAAACTTTAAAACTTAACATTTCTAAGGCATTTCTTTACATTTCCAAGACATTTCCTTGCATTTCCAAGACAAGACATTTCCTTACATTTCCAAGACATTTCCTTGCATTTCCAAGAGAAGACATTTCCTTGCATTTCCAAGATTCTAAAAATGCACACAACACATCCATATCACAATAGACATGCTATTTCATAAAATTAAGCAAAAATGCATAAGCCCAATTTCAGGATATTACACTAGAGGCCAACCTTCAAGGGGGTCCAGTTAGGCGTCTAGTTTGGCCGAAGAGCCAAGCCAGAGAGGCTAGAATTGTGGGATTTAATTGAAGAAAGCCAGTTGATTCATATCAAGAAGCTAGAATCATACTCAAGACAGAGGATCTTCTCTTCAAATTCCTTCAGGGGGTTTTAGGGTTTTTCTTATGTTTTGCTTTATATTTTCTTTTGAGATGTATTCTTTTATGATTATGAACTAAACCTCTCAAATACCTGAGAGAGATGAAACCTAAGATGGATCTTGTTATTGTTTTCTGAACTATATGATAAGTACTTGATTTGTTCTTAATTCTTGCTTTTATATTTCAGGATATTAATTCAAGTATTGATATGCTTAGGCAGTGGAGCAAAAGTCCTTGTTTAAGTGCAGATCTAGCATAATTAAGCGGAGTTGATCGCAACCCTAGACATAGGATGACAAAAATCTGCCGGATTAGGGACAAACCTAATATGGGAGTCCATAGATCGAGTTAATGCAATTCTAGGGGTTTTAATTAGAAAGAGATTTCAATTAATCAACCTAGGGTTAGGCGTTAATAGCCTTAAGAGAGGTATTAATATACATTAGGGAATCCTACGGATCAGGTCAAGTGAATAAATCGTCTAGATAAGAGTTAAATAACAAGTGAAGTCTAGGTGGATTCTTCCTCGGGTATTGTCCTAATCAATTGGTTTTTCCCACAAGTAATTTTCCCAATTCATTTTCTTTGTCTTTGCATCTTTAGCTTTGTTGTTAGTTAATTAATAATTCACTTTTATTCTTAGGCTAAATAATAGAAAGAAAATTAGTATTAGTACTTTTAGTTCCTTTGGGTTCGACAATCCGGTCTTGCCACTGAACTATACTACTATTCGATAGGTGCACTTGCCTCAATCGTTGTCATATTTAGTTTCTAGGCTTGATCATTCTTTTATAAATTTTTAAGACTCTGACATATACGATCACTCACTATCTATCAATTTCAATCATCTCACTCATAATTGGTCTCATTCATACAATGCATCAATAAGTAACTACATATATATTAAGGATGTATCGTTTACACATAAACTTACCTCGGTGCAAAATGTATTAATCGATGATTTAGTCTGTAACCTTGCCTTTTCCTCAGTCATGGTTGTTTCCGCGTTCTTCTTGATCTAAAATAATAAAATTTGTTCATTCAATCACTTTATAACTCATAATACTTCAAAATTTCTACTTAGGCAAGAATGACCATTTTGCCCTTATACTTTAGCAAAATTACTAAAATTAAAGCACTTTATGCGATTTAGTCCTTTTCTACAATTAAGCATACAATTGCTAAAATTAAAGCACCAAAATTTTCATGCATCCTTATAATCTTGCTATAATACATAAAATAATATTAAAATAATTTTCTTTAACCTCGAATTAGTGGTCTCGAAACCACTTTCTGACTAGCCCTAAAATCGGGTTGTTACAGAAACTTGATCAAGTATCGATTGTGAATTAGTTTACAAACGTGTTTCTTGAAGAGTTATTGGGAGTGCCGCTAGAATGTGAAGTTGAATTTCTAATTGATCTGATGCGTAGGACTACTTCAATATAGATCGCACCATATCCAACGACACCAGCTGAGTTGAAAGAACTTAAAGCACAGTTTTAAGAATTGTTAGATAGAGGTTTTATTCGACCAAGTGTGTCTCCTTATGGTGCACCTATGTTAATTGTGAAAAAGAAAGATCGGTCGTTGAGATTGTGTATTGTTTACAGGCAATTGAATAAAGTTACAATAAAGTATAAATATCCATTGTCTCGTATCCACGATTTGTTTGATAAGTTGAAAGGTGCAATGGCTTAGCTGGTTATTACCGTCAATTCTTCAAGAATTTTTTGATAATTGCTTTACCAATGATCAAGTTATTACAGAAAAATGTTGAGTTTATTTGGTCAGATAAATGCCAATAGAGTTTTGATCAGCTAAAAAATATGTTGACGAAAGCTCATGTACTGACTTAACCTGAATCCAGAAAAGAGTATGTTGTTTATAGCGATGCATCAATGGGTTAGGTTGTGTATTGATGCAAACTGGAAAAGTAATAGCATACACTTCTTGACAATTAAAGCCACGGGAGAAATTACCCCACTCACGATTTATAATTGATCGTGATTATCTTCGCTTTGAAGATTTGGCTACACCATTTGTACGGTGAGAGATGTTACATTTATACCTATCATAAAAGCCTAAAATATTTGATGAATGAAAAAGAATTGAACTTGAGACAACACCGATGGCTCGAATTATTAGAAGATTATAATCTAGTGATTGATTATCATCCAGGAAAGGCTATTGTGGTTGTAGACGCACTAAGTTGAAAATCGTTGTTTACCTTGAGAGCGTTAAATGCTCATTTGACTATGAATGTTGATGGTTCTATTTTAGTAGAATTAAAAGAGAGACCATTGTTCCTTCAAAGAATTCGAGAGTTGTAAAATGATGATTCGAATTTGTTAGCTAAAAAAGAACAAATTCAAAGTTTTCAATCTAATGGATTTAAGGTTGGTACTGATGGTATGATGTACTTTCGTAACAGATTATGTTTTCCAAATAATCTAAAATTGAAATGAGACATTTTATCTAAGGCTCAAAATAGTATGTGCTCTATTCATCCGGGTAGTACTAAAATGTTTGGTGATTTGCAACAGATATATCAGTGGTTTGGTATGAAACAAAATATTTTAAAGTTTGTGGCGAAATGTTTGGTTTGTCACAAAGTAAAAGCTGAGCATCAAATTTCGTTTGGGTTATTATAGCCTATTATGATTTTAGAGCGAAAATGAGAGCTAGTTACAATAGATTCCGTATTAGGGTTTCCTGTGACGTCGACAAAGAAAGACTCGATTTCGGTTATTGTTGACAGATAAACGAAATTAGCTCATTTTATTCCAGTCAGAATGGATTATATGCTTAAAAAACTAGCTGCGTTATATGTATCTAAGATGGTTAGATTGCATGGAGTGTCTATATCAATTATTGGAGTTTAATGATGGGAAAACATTATTACAAGGATTTAGATGGCAATTAGGCCATTTTTAAAGTTAGTGGCTGGCTATGTTAATATTAATTGAAATTATAGTTTAAAATATTATTAAATTTAACATTAAATTAATAAAAAACAAGATTAAAATAGTATTCATCTTCTCTATTCACCAAATTGAGAACTGAAACTGTAACATCCTGAATTGGGGGCTATGGATTTGATGTGTTTCTATGTGTATGCTGTGTGCGGTGTGTTGTGTTGGTGTGTTTGGGGGTTCCGAAAAGGCTTGGGGTTAAGCCTGAGCTTTGCTAAAAGTTTCTGCTTTTGGCATTTTTAGGGAAAGCTAGCTGAATTGGCCCTTAAGAGATATTGTTTGTGTTAGATGACACAAAAAAGTGCCTTAGTAAAGTGGCTAGGAGGCGCCACTTAGGGATCAGGTAAGTGACGCCTCAGGGGGAGCAGAGGGGATGTAACATCCTGAAATAGGGGTTGTGCGTTTGGAGCATAACTCAAGTGTTAGTAGGCCTTAAGAGTGGTTTGGATGTGTTTTAGGAGTTCCCAAAACTCTCGGATTAAAAGGGAGTACTTTGTAAAATTTTGAAAATTTTAAGTAAAAAGGGGAATCAGGCTGTGGAGGCCTTAAGTATAATTTTGGGAATTTCTTGGCACGAAAGGAGGCTTGGTAAAGTGGCTTAGGGATGCCTCATAAGGGCTTGGCTTAACGCCAGCAAGGACCTTGGTTCGAATCCAGGCAGCTGCAAGTAGTGGACTTTTATTTTCCTTTTTGCGCTAAGACAAGTGAGATCAAGTTAAGGAGGACTTAAAAAGATTTGTGAGGACATTATGGCACAAATAAACTAGCGACAAAGTGGTGGTGGCGTGTGGGGTTCCAGTGGTCGGGAGTTCGAGTAGCGTGGAAGGCAAATGGGTTTTATTTTGGCTTTTGGCGTTAAGACACGGTGGAGCAAGTGAAGGAGGCTTTAAATTAAATTGTTGTGGGTTCATGACATCAAAGGATCAGTAGTAAAGTGGCGCGGGTCGCGTTGGTGACTTCGACAGAAAGGTCTCACGTTCGAGTCCTGAAGGTAACGCTTGAGAGCGTTTTATTTTGTTTTTTGCGTCAAAGCAAAGGACGCCTGCAAGTGAGGGTTTAAAAGAAAATTCGACACGATATTAGCATGAAATGAGCAGCTGGCCGAGTGGTTGGGGCATGGAGAACTTTTCTCCAGGTCTCGGGTTCGAGACCTAGGGGCAGCACCTGCATGGGTCTTTCTTTTTGACCAGCGTGGGAGCTTAGTGGCCTGCATGGGCAGTTAATGCATGCTGCATTATTTTGTATTTTTTTTATATATGCTGATGGAGTATGGGCTGGTCATTTTATTCTATTGTTTTGGAAGCATGGGCATTAATCTTTTACTTATTAAAGGATGAGTAAGGTGATGGAAGAATGAATAAACAATAAATTGTTTATTTTAATGGTGATGGAAATGAAGCATGCCTTAGGGGATTCCTTTGGCTGGCCATTGTTTAGCAAACATGGCCAAAATTCATTTCCTTCTCTTCATTTTTGTGATGGCCGAATGAAGGACACCATAGGAAGCTTGGCCGAACCTTTTATTTTGTTTTGTTTTCTTGACATTTTTGTGCATGGCCGATTTGAGATTTCGTTAGGGTCTAGCATGGCCGAATTTCATGCTTGGTTTTTCTCTTCTATCCCTTGTGTTTTGGCCGAAAGAAAAAGAAAGAGCAAGTTTGAGCTTCGGTCTTGAAGAAGCTTGAGAGTGTTTCGGCTAGCAAATATTGCCTGCCTTGTTGTTATCCGCATGTTTCATTACCATTTGAACCATAGCCGAATCTCTATTTATGGTGCTATCGACTACGTGTTTGTGATCTCTTCAATCATTTTGGCAAGTAAGTTTTCTCCTAGCAATCGGTTTGGATTCCTTTCCATTAAAGTACCAAAATCAATGGTTAAACTTTGATTTCTAAGGAGGGCCAAATGTGCATTAAGCATTTATAAGTGTTCTTTTGTGTAGCCAGTGTTAGGGCTTTAAAAAGGAGTCTTCAGGGTTCGACTATTCATGGTAAATGGTAAGTATGACATTCGGCCGAGAGCTATTGTTCATAGATGTGGGTATTAACCGATTCTAACAATATTTTAGTAGGAATTTTGATAATTTCGGGAGCTAATCGATAGGAACAAGTGATGTTTCGGGATCGAAATAAGCTAGCAATAGGACAAGTTTCGGGATTTTAGAATGTGTTAGATAAATCGGATCTTGCTTTAAACAGGTGCGTAGTTATCGCACTGTACTCTTGTTTGTTATTTGTTATATGTGTTGTATGTGTTATTTGTTGTAAACGTATATGTTATGCATGTTAGCTGAAATAAGGGCTAAGAGTGTGGATACCCAAGATGGGTGATTGAATAATCAGGTTAGTGGTCATGGTATTAACTTTTCAATGATTGCGATAATAAATGATTATTGATGAATGTATAATAATGTGATGGCATGTGATGTATGTTTTGTTTCGAGTAATATGTTGCCATAGTATATATATATATATATATATATAAGCATGGGTTGAGTTTCATAATTTAATATTCATGTGTATGGACTGTGTGGATATGGGCCAAGCCCATATGTGAGGACATGTGTATTAACTATGCACTGAGTCTTGGTGACTCACTCAATTTTTCTCAACCCTTTCAGGTGATGCATAAAGCTTGGACCGGGTTGGAGCAGATACAAAGGTGGCCATGCAAAAGCGGATTTTTCATGCAAAGGAATCTCTTGTTTAATGAATTAAGTACCTATATTTTCAGTATTTTGATTAAGTATGTATTGTAAAAAGGCCCATTAAAGTATTTCAGTTCTCTTTTTAAGTATCTTTATTATTATGTTCTATTAAGGTTGATAATTTAAATGTTGATTGTAAATGATTTTATTTTCTTAAGTAAAGCTTGAATCCGGTGTTTTATAACAAAACTTAAACTCTTACACGGAATATTTGAAGTCACGAAAATGTTTTATTAAACTCAACAAATTTTTATCGGTTTCACTTTAAGTAAGGATATTTTTCGAACATATTCTGCAGTGGCATTCCAAATTCGGTCGGAGTGAATGGGCCGCGTTTGGGGTGTTACATATTGGTATCAGAGGCCGGTTCAAAACTCAACTTTGAGGTTTTGGGCCCGAGAAATAGTTTTCAAAAGTGGGCTTTTCAAAATATGGACTTTTATTTCAGGATTATTCCGGCATGGCACCTGTACCTCTGACCCAAAGTCCACCCGGTAAGTACCTCTGACTATTGAGGTAATATTTAAATTAAATTAAGCTATGAATTAAGTGAATGAAACCATATGTTTAAGCATGTGATTGGTTTTAGTCGGTTAAATGATATAAATATATGTATGATATGAAAATGCAAAATTCATATTCATGCCAAAGTTGATATGTGCATTTGTCTATATGGTAATTGAATATGAGATTATGACTAAGGAAATGTGAATTGTATAATTGTATTATGATAGTATGTGTTTGGGTAAATGAAATTTCTATTGATATTGAGTATGAAAGATGATTTTGGATTGATATAAAATTTATTCAATATTGAATTGTATATGCTAAAGTGGAATAATAAACTAAATCGTATAAAGCCGAATGTGGTATGGGAAATATTTTATTATATTCGAAATGAGATTAAGATGCATATTTATATATGTAAACTTCAATTAATCGAGTGGATTAAATATTTGTATATGTATAGTTATACGTGAAAATGGAATGTGATTGATGCTGGAAATTGAAAATGAGAATTAGTATATATATATGGGTGTGGTCGAATGTGATGAAAATCAATAATGAACGAGAGTTAACTTTGATATATATTTATAGTTGTATACGTATTGATGGTTACTGAATATGGTGGGTTAAGATGGGAGCATGAACTACGATTAATAGATGTTTTATTGAGGCATAGAAAATATGGATAGTGAATATATATATATATATATAAATATATATATGTCTATGTGGTTGAGGAAAGAATTTATTTATCAAGCATTGGGTGTGTGAGTTATCGTTTTTCATTTCTTCAAGGACTACAATACCTAGTAAAGGTAAATGAAAGTGTCAGGTAAGTCTCTAAGCAAATAATCATCGTATATTATTTTCGTAAGTTAGCATAAGCTAAAATTTGGAGTCATTGAAAATTATATGTGAATTAGCCGAATTTAGCTAAGTATAAAATTGATTCGGTTAAGTTATTTGTGTGATATGTGCTATTGAATGTTTGTATAATGAGTTCAAAATGCGTAAAAGATTCGATATATGAAATGATTTGGGAAAGAAATTTTTAAGTATTACTACTCAGGCTATGAGCCTAGCAAGCCTCGCGCTGGTGAAAGTATTCGGGCTTTATGCATAGCAGGCCTTGTGCCGGTGAATTTTATCGGGCTTTACGCCTAGCAGGCCTTGTGCCGGTGAATTGTATCGGGCCTCTTGCCTAACAGGCTAAATGCCGGTGATCAAATTTTAGACCTCGGGTCTAGCAGGTTTAATGCCGGTGTGTATTTCAGGCTTTGATGCCTAGCAGGCTTAGTGCCGGTGATGTGTTATAAATAGAGAATTCATGAATCACTTACAGGATGAAACATGTTTATTACAATAAGCTAAATGCTCGGGTAAGTACAAGTCTTTCATATTTACAAGTAATAAGGTAAGTTAGTATATTCCCATTTGAATTAAATAAGATGCAATATAGTTGAAGCTTCGGTAAGTATTTTAATATGTGCAGTTAATCATACCACTAATGTGTGTGATTTATATACAATGGAATTTAAGTTTGAATATGCTTATAGCGAATTGGCCATATGTGAAAATGGTAAATGTGAAAGAGGTGGATATGTTTGCACATGTGTATAATTGAGTATATGTGATTGATATATAGTGAATTGAAATGTAAAATTTATATTCATATTAAAAGATTTATGTGCATTTGATTAGTAGGTATTTCAAATGTGAACCTTTAACGTGTTTATAGGGATATATATATAAATATATATATATCTTTGGCCAAAATAAGGTCTATGGGATATTAAACATGTTAATGATCAATGTGTGTTTGGAAATGTT
Source organism: Gossypium bickii (assembly GCA_025503065.1). Classification (NCBI taxonomy): domain Eukaryota; kingdom Viridiplantae; phylum Streptophyta; class Magnoliopsida; order Malvales; family Malvaceae; genus Gossypium; species Gossypium bickii. The sequence goes on along the minus strand of CP106718.1, from coordinate 49,091,997 downwards.
ATAATTTATGTGTAGATAAATGTTTGGTCGTTAAATTTCATAAGTATGGCTTGTTTATACATTAATAAATTATCAATGCCATTGAGGAAATCTGAATAGTGAATGTGTGTGGCAAATACCACTGAATGAATGTGTTGATATGTCTCTTTTTATGAGCATGAATGTGACTCTGATTTAGAAATAGCGAACTTGAACTGAACCTTGATTGATTGAAAGAACCATTTCTAAAAATTTCTTTTCATAGAATTTGGTCGCGGATAATCAGAGGAACAAATTTCTAATGCATAGAACTCTTTAAGTCAGTTTTCGCTATAAGAGATGAATTTTAGAGTATGTGGTGGAGGCAAAATGGCCGTATCGGAACCCGTTAGATTGGGTCAAGGGTCTGATAATGAGGTAGTTCATGTTGTATGCTAACGAAATGTATGAAATCTTGAATACGAATCTTGAAATAATACCTAAGGAATGTGTTGATTTGGTTAAGATCAGAGTGCGCAGTATAAGCATAGTGCGGTGAATTGAAATGTACGAAATTCTCGGTAGTAAGTAATTTCGAGGACGAAATTATTTTAAGGGGGGTAGAATAAATTGTAACATCCTGAAATAGGGGTTGTGCGTTTGGAGCATAACTCAAGTGTTAGTAGGCCTTAATAGTGGTTTGGATGTGTTTTAGGAGTTCCCAAAACTCTCGAATTAAAAGGGAGTACTTTGTAAAATTTTGAAAATTTTAAGTAAAAAGGGGAATCAGGCTGTGTAGGCCTTAAGTATAATTTTGGGAATTTCTTGGCACGAAAGGAGGCTTGGTAAAGTGGCTTAGGGACGCCTCATAAGGGCTTGGCTTAACGCCAGCAAGGACCTTGGTTCGAATCCAGGCGGCTGCAAGTAGTGGACTTTTATTTTCCTTTTTGCGCTAAGACAAGTGAGACTGGGTTAAGGAGGACTTAAAAAGATTTGTGAGGACATTATGGCACAAATAAACTAGCAGCAAAGTGGCTGGTGGCGTGTGGGGGTTCCAGCGGGTCGGGAGTTCGAGTAGCGTGGAAGGCAAATGGGTTTTTATTTTGGCTTTTGGCGTTAAGACCTGGTGGAGCAAGTGAAGGAGGCTTTAAATTAAATTGTTGTGGGTTCATGACATCAAAGGATCAGTAGTAAAGTGGCGCGGGTCGCGTTGGTGACTTCGATAGAAAGGTCTCACGTTCGAGTCCTGAAGGTAACGCTTGAGAGCGTTTTATTTTGTTTTTGCGTCAAAGCGAAGGACGCCTGCGAGTGAGGGTTTAAAAGAAAATTCAACACGATATTAGCATGAAATGAGCAGTTGGCCGAGTGGTTGGGGCATGGAGAACTTTTCTCCAGGTCTCGGGTTCGAGACCTGGGGGCAGCACCTACATGGGTCTTTCTTTTTGACCGGCGTGGGAGCTTAGTGGCCTGCATGGGCAGTTAATGCATGCTGCATTATTTTGTATTTTTTTTATATATGCTGATGGAGTATGGGCTGGTCATTTTATTCTATTGTTTTGGAAGCATGGGCATTAATCTTTTATTAATTAAAGGATGAGTAAGGTGATGGAAGAATGAATAAACAATAAATTGTTTATTTTAATGGTGATGGAAATGAAGCATGCCTTAGGGGATTCCTTTGGCCGGCCATTGTTTAGCAAACTTGGCCAAAATTCATTTCCTTCTCTTTATTTTTGTGATGGCCGAATGAAGGACACCATAGGAAGCTTGGCCGAACCTTTTATTTTGTTTTGTTTTCTTGACATTTTTGTGCATGGCCGATTTGAGATTTCGTTAGGGTCTAGCATGGCCGAATTTCATGCTTGGTTTTTCTCTTCTATCCCTTGTGTCTTGGCCGAAAGAAAAAGAAAGAGCAAGTTTGAGCTTCGGTCTTGAAGAAGCTTGAGAGTGTTTCGGCTAGCAAATATTGCCTGCCTTGTTGTTATCCGCATGTTTCATTACCATTTGAACCATAGCCAAATCTCTAGCCGAATTTCATGCTTGGTTTTTCTCTTCTATCCCTTGTGTTGGCCGAAAGAAAAAGAAAGAGCAAGTTTGAGCTTCGGTCTTGAAGAAGCTTGAGAGTGTTTCGGCTAGCAAATATTGCCTGCCTTGTTGTTATCCGCATGTTTCATTACCATTTGAACCATAGCCAAATCTCTATTTATGGTGCTATCGACTACGTGTTTGTGATCTCTTCAATCGTTTTGGCAAGTAAGTTTTCTCCTAGCAATCAGTTTGGATTCCTTTCCATTAAAGTACCAAAATCAATGGTTAAACTTTGATTTCTAAGGAGGGCCGAATGTGCATTAAGCATTTATAAGTGTTCTTTTGTGTAGCCAGTGTTAGGGCTTTAAAAAGGAGTCTTCAGGGTTCGACTATTCATGGTAAATGGTAAGTATGACATTCGGCCGAGAGCTATTGTTCATAGATATGGGTATTAACCGATTCTAACAATATTTTAGTAGGAATTTTGATAATTTCGGGAGCTAATCGACAGGAACAAGTGATGTTTCGGGATTGAAATAAGCTAGCAATAGAACAAGTTTCGGGATTTTAGAATGTGTTAGATAAATCGGATCTTGCTTTAAACAGGTGCGTAGTTATCGCACTGTACTCTTGTTTGTTATTTATTATATGTGTTGTATGTGTTATTTTATGTAAACGTATATGTTATGCATGTTAGCTGAAATAAGGGCTAAGAGTGTGGATACCCAAGATGGGTGATTGAATAATCAGGTTAGTGGTCATGGTATTAACTTTTCAGTGATTGCGATAATAAATGATTATTGATGAATGTATAATAATGTGATGGCATGTGATGTGTGTTTTGTTTCGAGTAATATGTTGCCATAGTATATATATAAGCATGGGTTGAGTTTCATAATTTCATATTCATGTGTAAGGACTGTGTGGATATGGGCCAAGTGCATATGTGAGGACATGTGTATTAACTATGCACTGAGTCTTGGTGACTCACTCAATTTTTCTCAACCCTTTCAGGTGACGCATAAAGCTTGGACCGGGTTGGAGCGGATACAAAGGTGGCCATGCAAAAGCAGATTTTTCATGCAAAGGAATCTCTTGTTTAATGAATTAAGTACCTATATTTTCAGTATTTTGATTAAGTATGTATTGTAAAAAGGCCCACTAAAGTATTTCAGTTCTCTTTTTAAGTATCTTTATTATTATGTTCTATTACGGTTGATAATTTAAATATTGATTGTAAATGATTTTATTTTCTTAAGTAAAGCTTGAATCCGGTGTTTTATAACAAAACTTAAACTCTTACACGGAATATTTGAAGTCACGAAAATGTTTTATTAAACTCAACAAATTTTTATCGGTTTCACTTTAAGTAAGGATATTTTTCGAACATATTCCGCAGTGGCATTCCAAATTCGGTCAGAGTGAATGGGCCGGGTTTGGGGTGTTACAGGGGAGTAGGTTTGATTCATGTTGGCTGCAGTGTGGCTTTCATTTTTGCTCTTGCGTCAGAGGAGAGGGTGTTGGAATCGGTTAGGAACCTTAAAGAGTGGAGGAGATTTGGTCAAACTTTTTAAATGGTTGGACAAGAGTAAAAAAGGGATTTGGAAACATTCAAATTATTTTGAATGTTTCAAACTAATTCGAATGGGTGGTCAAGAGTGTTGCAAGGAGAAAATTTGGGGATGGAGGGGGATAATGTACTAGCCGAATTCTTGAAGGGGGTTTAGTGAGGTAGGCATTCGGTTTAGGGGTGTTAGTGCCAAAAATTTCAAAGGGTAAGCTTTAGGTAGGGAGCTCTCTTTTTTAGCCATTGGGTGTGTTGCTTCTTGGGCAATTTTGGGTTTTCTTTATGTAGCAGAAAGTCCCTAGGAGCCTTATTCATTCTTCTCTAGCCTAAATCGAAACTAATCCTCTCTTTTCCCATTTTTGCAACTTAAGGTTTCCCTCACCATCAAGGCCGAAAGAAACCTCTCTTATTGCTTTTGTCAAATGGTGTTCAACTCCTTGGCCGAACCTTCTACTCACTACCATTTCATCTGAGCATTTCTTCTTCACTTGAAGCCGAACCCTCTTATCATCTCTCTTCATTTCTTTCTTTCTGCTCTTCTTTTCATTTGTTTCATCTAGAAGTCGAAACCCCATTCCTCTTTTCTTCTTCTTGATCGAATCATCTCATTCCATCATGCATTTCTGTCGACACCCTAATACCTTAGCCATCCCTCTTGTTTTTCTCCTCTCTCTCTTCACTTGATTGCAATTGTTCCTATATCAGTTACCCTTGTGAGCCAAATTTAAGCCCTTGTTATAGAATATTTTCTTCAAGACTGATTTTAAAGGTCCGTTGGTAAGTACTCAATCATTTCTTTTTATTTTCTTCCTTCTTTCTTGACAAAGCCAAATCTTCTCTCAAGGCCGAATCTTTAAATGATTGTTACTTTTTCTTCTCTAGAGACATTATTTGGTGTTAGCTTTTATGTGGAGCCAGGTGATAGAGATCTGTTTCGAAACTCAAGACGATTTGGGGTTGATAAGGTAAGAGGGATTTTGTTGTGATTTCTTATTTTTCTTTCGATTTTTGGTAGCCTAAGCCGAATGACTGATTGGCTTAATGTTTTGGAGGCTTTGGCCGAATAGAGGTGGGGGGTTGTGTTTGCATTCTTTTGGGAGACTTTCAGGATTCATTCAATTTGTGAACCAAGCCTAAAGCTTTCGGCTTTTGTCGATTTAGCAATTCTAAGAAAGGGGTTGGACCGGTAAACCCATCCCCTAAGTTTAAGAGACGTACCGTGTCAGCAGTACGAGATTGGCCACCGGGTTGTGGGCTAGCTTCTGAGCAGAATAGTAGACAGATAGCAGTAGTTCCTATTAGCAATAGTGTCGGCATAGAAAGCATTGTATTACGTGTTATTAGGTGTGTAACTCTCACACACTTCGTATTTTAATTATATTATTAACTCTGTGGGCTAAAAGCCGAAGTGACAACATTGGTCACTAGAATACCCTTGTGGGTTAGATCGAAGACTTTGGGTAAGTTCCGTTATGCACTGTTATTAGCAAAGGTATGTACGAATGAAATGGTTGATTGTTATGCATTTGTAAGCATGATCATATCATATTAACTGTTAAACATGGCATGGACTTGGGATATGATGAGAAGGGGGAGAAAACATGATTTCTAGACTGTCACCAGTGGTTTGGTACCACAAGTGGGTTGGCCCCACATATTATATTTTGTGACTAAGTCTCAGTGGTTTGGAACCACCAGTGGTTTGATACCACGTATATTATTTTTGTGACTCGTCCCAGTGGTTTGGTACCACAGTGGGTTGGCCCCACGTATTAATATTAGGGATTGTCACCAGTGGTTTGGTACCACAAGTGGGTTGGCCCCACATATTATTATTTGTGACTTTTGTCACTAATGGTTTGGAACCACCAGTGGCTAGGTGCCACAGATATTGGGTAGATTCCGGAGATATGGAAGATGGATATAATAGGTTGGTTGGGTTGCATGTTATACATACTTGATATATGGATTTCTGTGAGGGCCCAAAACTCTTTTGGACGGGGATTTACACACTGAGTCTCGGTGACTCACCCCCTCCGTTAAATTTTGCAGGTAATCCTTAGACCGCGGATATGGAGCCGGGGTGGACTCGAGGTGGCCATGCAAAATGTTTTAAGTAACTTTATCTATAATATTTACTTTGGGATTTTACTATTTTAATTTGGATTTTGGGTATTGTAATAAGGCCAACTAAACATTAATTTGGTTTTTGTTATTATTTATTTTAATTGTTATGGCATGCCTAATGAATTATCTAAGTGGGTGTTTTTCAAAACTTAAAAACTTCAAATTTAAGATTTTATAATCTGTTAATTAAGATCGGGTTTTAGTAACAAATTAACTTAAATTTTCACCCTAAGACGCAACATTGTTTCCAATTGATCGCTCAGTACAATTTTTCTTCAAATTCGACTCTAGAATACAAACCCTGAATTGTGTTACGGCTTAAGTTAAGCAATTGTTTTTAAATCTTCACCAAAGGCGCATTAATATGCAAATTTTTTCTCAACTTATGGTTTCGACTTTGAAATTTTCTTCCCTGTAACATGTCAGATTCGGTCGTAGCGTTTTGACTGGGTTTGGGGTGTTACAGAAACACCATTTTAGCACCTTAAAGTTTTGGCTTTGCTTCTCTCCCATGCAAGTAAGTGTTTTCTTGACTTCTTTTTTATGAATTTTGTATTTTTGTGATTGTTGTCTTGATATCTATCTAAATTAAAGTTTAAATTGTGAAACCGTGAAATGTTTAAAAATTTACCATTGATGATTTTGAATGTTTTTTATGTTAATTGGTTTTGTTGGAAGCTTGGTTGTTAGATGTGGTAAAATTGTAAAGTGATTTCTATTAATTTTGAGTTTAGAGATTAAATAGATAAAATGTGAAATTAGGATTTTATTCAATTTTTTTAAAATCTAGGGACTATTTATAGAGGGTTAATTTTTTTGAAAAATTGGGTATAGGAGCTAATTGGAAAAATTGGCTTGTTTTAATATTATGGATTAAATTAAATGAAATGTAAAAAGTTTGGGGAAAATGTGAAAATTTGCAATATGAAATCATGTGTGCTAAATTAAGTATTAAATGAAATTAAAGCTAATAAATTGAAATAAACTACTTTATAGATCAAGAACATGTAGATAATCGAGAAAAGGGAAAGTTATTGAGTAGTCCCTGAATTGTCACTGTCTTTGTAGTTTAGCCTTGGTAAGTTTGTACGGGTTAGTTTTATATAAATTAAAATGTTACATTAATTGTGAATTGAGATTGTTGTATATTTTGAAATTATTGAATTGTAGTAAATGGATGTGAGTCGAGAAAGTAATTGATTTGAGCATTGTTACTCGATAATAAATTAAGTTGATGAACATAGGATAGGATACAATTACCATACCAACATGTTTTTAACACGCGTGATACGGGTTTGACTTGTGATGAGATGGTGATTATTGATTCCTTACTATTCACGGAATATACCGAAGTCTAGCATTCATTGCAGACTATCGTGTTATATTTACAGTGATTCTGGTGTGTTATCGACGACGGATGTAAGGCCTTCGGGCATGGCACTTAGTGCTCAGGTGTGTTTCAGAGGGATGATAGCCTATGGGCTAGGCACCTAGTGCCTAGGTGTGTTCTTGGTTGGCTAAGCTCATTCGAGCGTTCTAGTGTATTCTGGATGGTTAACCACGTATCCAACTCCATTATATCGTTCACCGGGAAGATTTTGTAAATGGTTATATGATTTTTTGATAGGTTAAAACGAGTTAATATTGAATGATGTATTATAATTGAATAGATTATTTATTATGAGTATTGATATAAAGATTCACCTATAGAATGGTTGTGATTAGCATGATTATAGTTTATTAACTAATACTGTGTGATTTATATGTTTTTTGGTAAGTTTATTATTTTAACCGTTTAAATTACTAAGCTCTAATAAATCTTACTCGTGTTATTTCTTCTATTTCTTTGTAGATTACGTTTTGTGGAATCGGGTGGTTGAATCAACTCGAAGAATCACACTATCAAGATATCTTTTGGTAGTTTTTAAAATGTTTGCCTTTGGGTTATATGGCATGTAACATGTGTGTTATGTGCATGTTTTGGATAATGATCTCTTGTGATGCAACTTTGGTTAGTATATATTTGGATGAGGTTGTTTGTGTATGTATATTTGGCTTTAGGTATGTAAATGTCCATGTAAAGTTGTTTTGGTTTTTGATGTGAATTTTATGAAGGCATTTGAAATGTGGTAAGTTTTGATATATGATTTATGTATGGATATGTGAACATGGATCCTATTAGTTTGGTGTGAAATGTGGATAGTTTTGATAATTAAATTACGGTGTCAATGAAAGCACATTGGTCAGACACTTAAGATGTTGGTTTTGGTAGGTTTGAAGCCTATTTGAGTGTATTTTTGATGTATGAAAATGATTGATATTGGGTTAGAATAGCATCTAGGTTTTGGTTACAAAGATGCCTTGTTTTGAAAGGTTTTTAAGGATCACACGACCTGTGTCAGGCCCTAGAATTTATTTATTAAATTGTGCAAATTTGTATCACAAGGAAGAAAACGACTTAGTGGTATAGTGTGTTAATTAATTGTTAGAGGCCCCATGTTCAAATTCCCCTACACTCATTTTATTTATTTTTCTCATCCTAGCCGCAATTGTTGACCATTCTAGATGGTCAACACTCCACCTTGTTGTCCAAGTCTTTCTATAAAAGGGAGAGATTCTCCTTTCTTTTGTTGAGTCAAACTTTCCTTCCAAAGCCCCTTTCTACTTTCCTTTTTGTGCAAAATCTCCCCTTTTACTCCCTTAGTCCCTCTCCTCCACCATACTCGACTACCGCACCTCTTTTCTTCCCCACTGCCATACCGTCACCACCGTCATCGCTGTGCCACCGCCATTTGCCATTGTAGGTTTTTCCTATTTTTCTTCTTTTCTTCTCCTCTTTCTGAAAATCCTCTCGTAAGCCCGTGAATCTAATTTTTCATTGTTAAAAGGAAACTTTCAAATTATTATTTTATTTAAACTCTTTTATTTTCTGATTATAGGACCTCTTTGATCGGTTTTTCGGGATTTTGTTACCAAACCCTTTTCTCTGTATTTAATCGTAGGTATGAAGAAGTATCATAATCATTATACTTTCATAGTATTATTTTTGATTTAACAAGGATCTAACTATTCTGTTTTGTGCCTTATTAAAAAGTATTCGTAAATCCAAGAATGTGCGCATCAATTGTTGAAAGGGGTGATAGTTGATGATCTTTTTGCGTAAGTAGTGTCGAATTAGTGTTATTTTATTAAGGGAATGTTATGATTTTGTTAGATCGGTACTAACAAGTATTTTGATTTAACATAGAGACTTAAGGAAATCAGATTCATCTCTTTTGAAATGGAATCGAGATCTAATCCATCAAATCTAGGTGTGGGGATTTAAGTGATATTATACGATATTAATGATTAAATTAATAATAATGAAAATACTTTTTAAGTGTATTATTTAAGGATATTTGATATTTAATATATGTTACTAAGCGAATACAAGTGTGTAACAGTAATCAGTAAAAATCGATAAGCGAGGATAACAAGTAAATCCCGAAATTCTGTGATCTAAGATGTGATTAGTTTATTGGATGATTTTGTGATGTATCATAATATATGATTTCTGTAACACCCCCTTACCCGAGACCATTGTCAGAGTCGAGCACAAGGTATTACTAAACTTAACTGTAACACCCCTTACCCGAGACCTTCACGAGTCGAGTATGTGGCATTACAAGACTTGACTACAAGTTCGAACATAAAAATTTAAAGCTGTCAAACTGCATCATGCTGACAAAATTGACCGTAACTTGAGTTAAAAAACTCGAAATTCAGATCCGTAAATTTTTCTTGAAACTAGACTCATATATGAATTTACCATAATTTTTCCAGAATTTTTCATGTGGCCAATTAGTACAGTTTATTCATCAAAATTTACCCTATTTCACTGTTGACGATTCTGACCTGTCATTACAAAAACTCATTTATCTCATAGCACAAATTTTCAATAATGTTCTTGTTTATTCCAATCAAAAATAGACTCATCAAGGATTTTAAAAATATAAACCATGCTCCATAATTATTTTTATACAATTTTTAACAATTTTTCCAAAACAGAACAGAGACTCACGAATTCATTCAGAGCAAGTCTCACTAAAACTTAAATATCTCATAATATATAAATCCTTTGTCTACTCTGTTTCTTTCATGTAAAAAGAGACACAATAAGGTTTAATTTCATATCTTATTTACTTTCTAATTCAATATACCCTATTTTTGGTGATTTTTCAAAAATCACCTCACTGCTACTACTACAAACTGTCTCAAGCAATTTATGAAAAACTAGTTTCTAACCGAACATATCCACATCCCTAATTCAAGGATTCATTTCAGTATACATACATTTTCTTATCAAAAACGATTAAACTTCGATTAAGAATGCACAAACATTTCCAACATAAACCGACATTCGTATCAAAAACACAAAAAAAACATACTTAACTAAAAATTTAGCCACATTCGCATGGCTATTATCTACATAAACCTTGAGTTTTCATCAAAACAAAGACAAAGTCTTTCCTATACATGCCTTCGTTAAAAAAACAAAAAATGAAAGAGTACCAAAATGTAGATAGTGTGGTTGACTCACTGACGTTTTCTCGAGCCCGTAGCTAGACCAAATCTATAAAATAGAACATTAAACACACACGGAGTAAGCTTATTAGCTTAGTAAGTCTTAAGCAAATACTACACAATATACAAACATTTAAACTTTTAATAAATAAATTCATAGCAATGAATATAAACATTATTTAAGTGAATTTTTCATGGCGAATACCCTCAACGCCTTTAAATTAATTATTTACACTTTACTACCATGAACATATACATTATCTAATCATATGAATATCGTAAACATTCGCCCATTTCAATTCAAATAAACATGTCATAATTTATCGATTTCTTTTACCAATATCCTCCTCAATTATAGTCGAAACTTCAAGTGATATAAACACATGTACATGCCTTAATCTTACAATTATATATATTTTAATACCTATCAATGATAGGATCAATTTCACAAAATAAAATATATTTTGTATTATCAAATTCATTACATCACACTTAACTCAAACATTCATGACTTAATATTTAATGTACCAAATCTGAATATCCCTTTTTATTGTATAACATACATTAATTTTCACCTCTTTACCATAGTTTATTTTGAACCAAATAAATAATGACTCACTTATGCATAACGTTATGATGGTATGATTACTTATTTCCTTCCAGCTTTTCTATAATCAATTCACTCATAGTACACATATAATCAAATTCCATCTATCATATGTATAACACTATCTTTCATCAATTCATTTAATTATTATCATTGCATATAAACATAACCTTAAAGTATGCTTAATACATACCTTATAGTCGAACTCAAAACTTCACTTTCATAAACGTAAAATTTCATGGTTTGTTTCATACCTTTACATTTCGTAGCTAAAGTTTGGAAGTTGAAAACTCACCAGCTTATAACAAGCTATGCACTAGTTCGAATCGTATATACCGCACCTTGCATGCTAGACTTGAAATCCGAAATTTAAAACACCTAAGATTTAGCCTTTGCTAGGCATTAAGCCCGATATACATTCACCGGCACAAGGCACGCTAGGCATTATGCCCGAATTAAATCACCGGCACTGGCCGCTAGGCTTAAAGCCCGAGATATCAACCTTTTCAACATTTCAATGAACATTTCGATAGTATTATAACTCATAATTCTATCACATTTCCAGCTCAACTAAGCTTATTCACTTTTCACAAATAAAACCATTATAACGTTGTATAACCCGTATATCAAATCAATTATACACATTCACATTGTATTAACAAAACATATCCAATTCAATGTAATATCTTTACATTCGGCTATCACATGAAAATATACCCAAATTTATCAAATATTGTCATTAAATAGATTCATAATGCATTCTTTAATATGATACCAAGATATATTCTATAAACACATTTAAGGTCACCATACCACATTTGGCATCATTAAATATGTATATACACTCACACATATCCGAATATTCTATTCCCATACAATATATATAATTATATATATTTATCCCTTATCACAAGTGCATATATTTTGCCAACTCAATTATTCAATGGTTATAGATATATATATATATATATATGTATTTAGTAATCCGTATTCGGCTATCACATATAATAATTCCTATGCCTTATTCGGCAATTTGACAATAAAATTTGTTATGTCACTCAAACATGTACAATTTAATATAGCGATAATTCAATTTAATCCAATTGCTTAAAAACTTACCTCGAAATTTGACGTATTGAGCTTTCCGACTATTCGCTCAACTTTGCCTTCCCCGATCCAAACCCGTTTTTTTTATTCTTTATCTAAATAATCCCAATTTAAACTCAATAAATTTATATTCATTCAATTTGATCCATAAATACTTAATTTAGCAAATTTACAAATTTACCCCTAACCTTTACAATCTATACAATTTAGTCCCTAATACCATACTCATGAATTACTCAAAATTTACCCAACTTCCTTTAGGCCCGAATCATCCTAAGGATTATATAAGTCCATATACTTCAATATTTTCTCAATTTGGCCCTTCCATGATAATGTTTTCACAACCAAATTTTAAATTAGCTACATTCACCTAAGACCCAAAAGTAAAATATTTTCGTCTAGCTCAAATCTCCATTTATTACCAAAAATCATCCTAAAACTTAAGTGATCATCAATGGCATAACCAACATACAAGACCATTTCACGAAATTAACACATGGGCTTTATAATAGGATGAACATTCATCTCAAAAATGCAAAAATCATTGAAAACCCAAAGCTAAAACTTACTTAATTGAAATGGATATGTGCCAACCCTTGTTGAACTTCTCTTTTCTTTTTCTTTCACTAGTTTCGCTATGGAAGAGAAAATGATGAACATGCATAGCTTTCTTCTTTATTTTATGCTTTTATCCCACTATGTTAATATAATATTTTATATTATTAATATAAAACACATATTTAACTTAACAAACAAACAAACACATGATATAATATCATCTTGCCGTCTACTACAAGAAGAATTGGGGAAATTGCAACATAAAACCCTTTAATTTAATGAATACTTTTTTTTCCACTTATGTAATTTGGTCCTTTTTCTTAATTTAAACATACAAACAATCAAATAATTTCACGAAATTTTAACACATGCTCAATCATACATATTTAACACAAAAAATAATATTAATTTATTTTTTTGACTAGAACTCGTGGTCCCGAAATCACATTTCTGATCATGCTAAAATCGAGTTGTTCCCAAGTGGGATTTTATTATAATATACTTATAATACACTTATATATTATATCCTTATTATATATATTTAACACATAAGCAAACATATGATATATATATATTAATAGACCATATTGCCAGTCACTACAATTTAAAATGGGTATATTACCCTTTAAGGAATTCACTAAAATAAAGCCACATCAATTTAACCATAAATCAAATAAAAGGCCACTTTTACCAGTAACGCGATTTAGTCCTTTTTAACTAATTGAGCACACAAACAGTTAAATTTTTATACGAAACTTTCACACCCATTAATTTATATATAACTAACTCAAATTATAATATTAAATTATTTCTCAGACTCGGATTCATGGTCCCGAAAGCACCGTTCCGATTAGGGTCAAATTCGGACTGTTACAATTTCCATCACTCATGTCATGTGATTTATGGCTCATAAAAATATGGTATACTGACTTATATGAAAATAATATATGTTACTCAATTTTGATATGAGGATTTTTATTTTTACTATGCCCTACTATGATGTTCTAATTTGCATGTAAAATATGCTATTGAAAAATCTATTCTGTTGCCATAACACATGCTTGGGGTTGGAAAAATATATGGAGGAAGTATCTTGCAGTAGATCTTCATTTTAGGCGGTTTGTGTTCATGCTATATGGACTTTAATTTTGAGAATTTGGTTTGGATTTTGATTTACGGAAAAATGTTTTGGGGTTGTTTCTGCATGATTTGGTATGTTAAATTATGATTTAAATAATTTGAAGAAATAAAACTGAAATGACAGATTATTTTTATAATAAAATTTATTAGACTCCAAGTAAGGAATTTTTAACTCAATACTCAATTCTTAAAACCTATCAGAACATGTTTGCAAAGTTGATGATTTCCAAAGTATCAATATCAAACTTATGGTTTTCAAAATGACATTTTCCACTGCGATGTTTTAGGTGAATCTTGACATTTTTATTTTTAAACATAAGATTGGATTTCTAAACACAATTAAACAACACAACCTTTAGTTTTCTCAAAGGTATTTTAAAGAGATAATTTCTAAAATGTTTTATTGGGCCAATGTAATATTCAAGATTTGGTCATAATGTCTGGGTCGGGTCTAGGGGTTACATATACTTAAAATGGCATTTTGGGGAAACATCCATACAAGTTTGATTTTGTTATGAAAAATATCGAGACTCCGAAGCTGGCCCAGATAACTACTTCTTCTCTATTAAACTTTGATATGAGACTGTAGTATACTTTTGATTCTGAAAACTATATTGTGAAAACTATAGACTTTGAAATACATACTATGAGATTATAGATTCTGAAAACTATAGATACTAATACTTAGAGACAAAACTTTAAAAACTGAAACATTCTGAACTGATAAATAAAACCTGTTTCAAACTGCCAAATAAAATTGCATAAAACTTTAGAATTCGATTAATAAAGATGAGTTCACAAGGTGTGGGTACTAGAGGAATGAGAGCTATCAGAGAACGGGGTCTATGGACCTAGGTAGATTCATCTGCGTCATGAGTGCGTTCACCTGAACTCACAATTGAACCTGAACCTATGGTTGATCAGGTCGAGAATACTCGTATTATGGAGGAAGATCATCTGGAGCCCACTGGCGATGCTGTGTCACAGGCCATGTTAAGGGTGCTACAATGAGTTGTTGGGGCCCAAGAAGGATTTGGAAACTGCGGGACCATTGCTGAGAGGCTTCGTGCTAACAGAGTCAAGTTATTTAGGGGTATTGCTAAGATGACCCCTACCGCGGTAGAATACTAGCCTGAGGCTACGAGGATAATTTTAGATGACATGGAATGTACCCGAAAGTAGAAATTGAGGGGAAGGACCTTGCTACTGAGGGATGAGGCTTTTATCATTGGTGACAAGCTATTGTGAGGGGTACCCTAGCTAATAGATTAACTTGCGAATATTTTCTTGGGTCTTTTCAAAACAAGTATGTAGGGAAGTGTTATGTTGAGGCCCTTCGACTGAAGTTCATTGAGCTCAAACAGAGGGATAGATTCGTGGTTGATTAATAGGCCAAGTTTCTATGGTTAAGTTTGTAACACCCCAAACCCGGTCAACACACCACGACCGAATCTAGTATGTTACGGAGTGAAACCGTTTGCATAAACGAATTACCGGTTAATTTTTTTTGTTTAGAAAACATAATATGCAGCGAAGTTTGAAATTATTTTTAGTGTTGCTTTAAACCTAGCGAACTCATTCTTGAATAAAAAATCTATTTGTTATCCTTAAATTTTAGAAAGCATCTGGTACTTATGGAAAATAGAGTGTGACGAGTATACTCAAGTTTAAAACCATTTGCCTTTGAAGTTGTTTGAAAATTTGTAATCATAAAAACATTCAAGTTACCCTTCTCATTATTTATGAACTTTGTTACCCGATGGTAACGTTTGGAAAACCCGAAGAGATATAACTTTGAAAACCATTACTTTTTACCAGTTAGTTTAGCAAGTCATTACTTCTAACAAGTATAATATATCCAAAGTAAAAGCGAATTATAAAAACCAAAAGAATAAAACTTAGCGGCCTTATTACAAACCCAAAACCAAATTTAAAAGACATAAATAAAACCGAAAATGTAGTTTAAAGTTAAACCAAACTAGGATGCATGGCCACCTCGAGTCCTCCCCGGCTCCATATCCACGATCTATGCCTCATCTGCAAAATATAAGGGAAGGGGTGAGTCACCAAGACTCAGTGTATAAATCCCCAACCCGAGCATTCAAGCACTTACACAAATCATCAGTAAAACATGAGGATTATGCAACCCATAACCTAGCCAACCAATCTCCTTTAACTACCCCGTGTGGTCAAAACCACTGGTGGTCAAAACCACTGGTGACCGAAGTCACAAATATATCGGTGTGGTCAAAACCACTGGTGACCGTAGTCATAAATCAAGTGATGGGGCCAACCCATCGTGTGGTCAAAACCACTGATGACAATCCCGTAATATATCATGTGGGGCCAACCCACTGTGGTACCAAACCACTGGGACAAGTCACAATATCCATGTGTGGTCAAAACCACTGGTGACCGTAGTCACAAATATCAATCGTGTGGTAAAAACCACTGGTGGTCAAAACCACTAGGACTTGGTCACAAATCATATCAATAGTGTAGTCAAAACCACTGGTGACCGTAGTCACAATCAACTGATAGGGCCAACCCATCTTGTGGTCAAAACCACTGGTGACAGTCCAAATAAATCATCCCCCTCCTCTCATCAATCCCATCATCATCATGCTCATATCATACATGTCATAATATCATGTATCATGCATTTAAGGCATAACATAGCATTTAACAAATCATGATGGTGTACAACAAAAAGCACATAGCAGGGGACTTACCCGGAATCCAAGCTCATGCCCACAAAGCAAAGTCACTAATATCGAAGGTTATACAGTAACATAATAAGCATCATTAAACTATTAAAGTGTGTAAACATTTACACACCTGACTATTCGTAGATCTAATGAGAAATCCCAAAGCTACGCAATACTACGAGATCCCAAAACATATGCCCTCACTGCTCCTACAATCGGCCAATGCTTAGTTAGTAATCAAAAGCCCTACATGGCTGAACTAGAAATCCCGAAAGGATGTCGCCCCAAATGTAGCACTCACCTTAAGCCGATTTGGTTACAACCAAATCCCGAAGCTCTGCAATATATCTCCCTTGTATTCGGCCAAGCACTGATACACACAATTGGTTAGCCTTCGGCTTTTGAATAAATAGGTAAGGAATATATCTAAACGTTGAACCCTTACCTAGATCAGAAATCGAAACCCGAAGATCCACTACGCTAGACTGCACTTCCCCCTACAATCGGCCTTAACACAACATTATGAATCATAGGACCATTCAGCCATGGCAAAAACCCAAAACCGCATGAGTTGTCGCAGACTTATCTTAATGACAAGTTCGGCTACCAAGCACCAACGTTCGGCACCCCTAATTGAGGTTTAGGGGTTTCGGCTACCACACCAACTAAGGGATCTTAATCTACAACGGATGGAGAATAAAAGAAAACATAATAAAAGGGATTTCGGCTTTGCCCAAAGCAACTAAGAAAGAGAAAATAAAGAATCTATACTCTCTAGAAGGATTCGGCTATGAGTCCAAATGAGAAGAAAGAAGAGAATGAAGCTAAGAATATTCGGCCACAATAAAAGAATCAGAATTTGGCTTAAGTGATGGTTTGATTTGGGAAAGATGGTGGAAAGAAGAGAAGTGGAAGGAGATAGATTCAGCAAAGGGTTTGAGAGAAAAGAAAGAACAGAACAGAAAGAAAAATGGAGGAGAAGATGTGTGGGTAAGGTTTTGGCTTGAACAAAATAGGAAGAAGAGATGATCAATAATGGTTCTGGTCTTGAACAAGATGAGAAGAAGAAGAAGAAGTGAGCAAAAGATGAATTCGGCAATAGGCTAACTAAAGAGAACCAACAAGAAAAAGGGGAATGGCTACCAAATTCGGCTCCTCAAAAAAAATGCACAAAAGGTTCGGCCAATCACAAGAGCTACTGAAAAAAAGAAAGGAAGCAAAGGTAATTGATGGTTCAGCTTTGACACAAAATGAAAAAGGAAAGACCCTCTCCTCACTAGCCGAAATACTCACTTAATCCCCCACAACATTCGGCCACCACAAAAGGCTTCCAAAACCGATGGCACACTTCCCAAATCACTCTACCAATTCGGCTGAACACCCCCTTTCCTAGAGTTCAAATTCGGCCAAGCTCCTTTCAAATGAGTTTGAAAATAATCAAGTTCCTATATTTGCTCCCCTCCATCAATTCAAAACTGTTTGAACTGGTCAAACTCCTTAAACTTCTCTTCTCCATCCATTCGAGAGAGTCCCACTTGAGCACTCCTCTCCCTACCTGTGGCATCAAAAATAATTGTGCAGGAAGGGATTTCTGCAGCTCGAACCCAGGTCCTCCTTTCTCCCTGTGGCGTCATCTTCCTTGCCCTTAAGTGGCGCCTCCTTGCCACTTTTCCACTTGATTTCTTGTGTCATAAAGCTCCCATTAATTCTTTTAACACCTAACTCACCTAGCTCCCTCTTCCCAAGCATTAAAACAAAATTTTTCAGCCCTTACTCAGGCCTAACCCTAGGTTATAACTAGACCCCAGGACATGATAAATTAACATTATAAGCAATTCCTCACATGCAATACAAGAAAAATGCAGAACCCCGATTTAAGGATGTTATAGTTCTACCCCCCTTAATAATAATTTTGGCCTCGAAATTATCTGGTCAAAAGAGTTGAGGGTATTGCTGTCGTATCACATCCTCTGGTTCCCACGTAGCTTCCTCCGCACCATGGTTCCGCCATAAAACCTTCACCAAGGGCACTGACTTCTTACGCAGAACTTTGACATCCCGATCCAAAATCCGTACTGGTTCCTCCTCGAACGACAAATCAGGACTCACCTCTATCTCTCAATCGGTACAACATGTGACGGATCGATCGATATCGCCTAAGCATTGAAACATGAAAGACGTCATGAATCGACTTAGCTCTCACGTAGTTCGAGTGATAAGCTCACCGTCCCACTCGCTTCAACACGATAAGGCCCGATGAACCTAGGGCTTAGCTTGCCCTTCCGACCAAATCTCAACACTTTCTTCCAGGGCGATACCTTCAGAAAAACCTTATCACCCACAGCATACTCAATATCCCTACGCTTAACATCAGCGTAAGACTTCTGCCTGTCCGACGCTTCCTTAAGATGAGCCCGAATCACCTTAACCTTATCCTCTGTTTCTGCCACTAACCCTGGACCCAACAACCGTCGTTCACCCAGTTCTGTCCAACATGTAGGGGTACGACACTTCCATCCATATAGCGCCTCATATGGTGCCATCTGAATACTCGCTTGATAACTATTGTTATAAGCGAACTTTGCCAATGGAAGATACTCATCCCAACTACCACTGAAATCCAGAACACAGCCCCTTAACATGTCCTCCAGAATCTGAATTACCCTCTCAGACTGCCCATCAGACTGCGGATGAAAAGCCGTGTTGAAATCCAATCTGGTACCCAAAGCCTGATGCAAAGCTTTCCAAAACCTCGGCGTAAACCTGGGATCCCTGTCCAAGATAATGGAGACTGGCACCCCATGCAATTGCACTATCTCTGCCATATACAACTTGGCTAATTTCTGAAGCGAATAATCAACCCTCACCGGTATGAAATGAGCCGACTTAGTCCAACGATCCACTATTACCCATACTGAGTCCTTCTTACTAGGCGTAAGGGGAAGTCCACTGACGAAATCCATCGTAATCCTTTCCCACTTCCACTGTGGAATCTTTACCGGCTGCAACAGCCTTGATGGCAACTGATGCTCAGCATTAACTTGCTGGCATGTCAAACACTTGTCCACAAAACCAGAATTGTTCCCTCAAATCACGATACATCTTACTGCCTCCAGGATGCATAGCATATGGGCTGCTATGAGCTTCCTGAAGAATCCGCTGTCTCAATTCAACATCCTTAGGCATACATACTTTCCCTGAAAACACAGTACTCCATCACTTCCTAAGTTGTAACCTTCAGATTCACCATTCTACACTTGTACCCTCCGAGAACTCACAACCTCACCTGTCAGCTGTTTCTCCTTCACCTGATCAATCCAATTCGGCTTTACTTGCAATTCTGCCAAAAGACTCCCATCATTATAAAGACCAAGGTGAGCAAACATCGCTCATAAGTCCGTTACCACCAAACGGCTTAACGCATCAGCTACTACGTTAGCCTTATCTAGATGGTACTCAATCGAACAGTCGTAATCTTTCAACAATTCGATCCACCTTCGCTGCCTCAAATTTAAATCCTTTTGCGTCGAAAGATACTGCAGACATTTATGATCCGTATACACTATCGACTTTTCTCCATACAAGTAATGCCTTCAAATCTTCAAGGCAAAAACCACTGCAGCAAATTCCAAGTCGTGTGTCAGATAGTTACCTTCATGAGGCCTCAACTGCCGAGATGCATAAGCAACCACTTTTCCATCTTGCATCAGCACACACCCTAAGCCAGTATGCGATGCATCACAATAAACCGTAAATTCCTTCCCTGCCTCAGGCTAAATTAACACCGGAGCTTCAGTCAGAATCTTCTTCAACTTATCAAAACTCTCTTGTTGTTTCTCAGTCCAAACAAACGGAACCCCTTTTCTCAACAGCTTAGTCAACAGTGCTATAATTAAGGAAAACCCTTCTACAAACCTTCTGTAATATCCAGCCAAACCCAGAAAACTCCGAATCTCTACAACCGACTTAGGTGGTTTCTAATCCAATACTGCCTCAATCTTACGAGGATCCACCCTAATTCCCTCAGCTGATACAACATGACCCAAGAAAGTTACCTCCTTAGGCCAGAACTCATACTTACTAAACTTGGCGTACAACTACTTTTCCCTCAAAACCTGCAGAACCACTCGAAGATGCGCGTCATGTTCCTCCTCAGTTTTCAAGTACACCAAAATGTCGTCTATAAATACTACGACAAATTGGTCCAGATACGGCTGAAACACCCGATTCATCATGTCCATGAATGCTGCCAGAGCGTTGGTCAAACCAAAAGGCATTACCAGGAACTCGTAGTGCCTATACCGAGTACGAAATATCGTCTTATGAATATCAGCCTCCTTCACTTTGAGCTGATGATACCCAGACCTAAGGTCGATCTTAGAGAAAACTATTGCACACTTGAGTTGATCAAACAAGTCGTCAATCCTAGGCAACGGATACTTGTTCTTGATTGTCAACTTGTTCAGCTGGCGGTAGTCTATACACATCCGCTTAGTACCATCCTTCTTCTTAACAAAAAGTACTGAAGCACCCCAAGGTGATACACTCGGTCGGATGAAACCTCTGTCCAACAACTCCTAAATCTGAACCTTTAACTCCACTAATTCCTTCTGCGCCATCCTATATGGAGCAATAGATACTGGCGCAGTTCCGGGTAACAAGTCTATACCAAACTCAACCTCGCGATCAGGAGGTATCCCCGGGAGTTCCTCTGGAAAAACATCAGCAAATTCCCCCACGGTTCGGACATTCTTCACAACTGCATCCTTCGCTTCCAAAGCACAAACATGCACTAAAAATGATTCACAACCCTTCATAACCATTTTCTCAGCCTTCAGTGCAGAAACCACCATGGATAAGTAATCTCTCCTATTACCTATCATCACCACCTCGTCACCTTCTATGGTCTTCAACACCATGCGCTTAGCTACACAATCCAAGCTAGCCTGGTATTTTACTAGCCAATCCATCCCGAGAATCAGATCGAACTCCCCAAACGGTAGTTCCATCAAGTCAGCCAGAAACACGGCCCCTTGAAGTTCTAGGGGTACATCCCTATATAGTTTACTTACTTTTACAGAGTGACCTAGAGGGCTTATCACTGTCATCTTCCTAGAAGTAATCTCAGAGTCTAAGTTCATAGATTCCACTATGCTACTAGCAATATACGAGTGCGTCGAACCAACATCAATAAAAGCATTATAAGGTACTCCAAAAATTAAGAACGTTCCGATTATGATGTCCGGTGCGTCGCCCTCCTCTCGACGCCTCGCAGCATAAACCAACCCAGGCTGTCTCGCCTCTGCACCACTTGCACCTCTGCCCAGTGCTCCACGGCCTCTACCTGAGCCATTTCCTTTCCTAACTGAACCACGGCCCCTCTGTGGCTGCTGATTATCTCTCCTAAACTATGTACGATTCTGATCCTCAGACTGCAGCCTAGCTGATCTCTGTGGACAATCCCTAACTCGATGCCCCATCGAGCCACACTCAAAGCATCCCCTGTTACCAGTCCAACACTCTCCCGTGTGAGACTTTCCACACCGAGCACACCGCGGCGGCCATTGAGTATTAGTAGCAGCAGGCCTAGCAGCTTGATTCGCCCACTATATCTAACCCTTTTCTCTGCGATTCCCGAAAAACCCGGATGATCCGAACTCCTTTTATTCCAACTCCTATCCTGATTCCGCCTTACAGACTGTCTTACCCCTTCAGCAACCTTAGCTTTCTCCACTAGAACGGCAAACTCTCGTTCCTGCTGTGGGGCAATTATCATCCGCAGCTCATCTCTCAGTCCATCCTCAAATCTGACACAGCGCTCATGCTCAGTACCCACAATACCCCGAGCATACCTACTTAACCGAAGGAATTTCGCCTCATATTCCGCTACTGTCTTATTACCCCGAACCAAGTTCAAGAATGCCCTGCGCTGCGCATCAACATAACTAGCCCTTATGTATTTCCTCTGATAAGCTGCCCTAAAGAACTCCCAAGTGAGGTCATCTACCACCGCTCCATCCCTAACTGTGAGCCACTACTGATATGACTCATCTCGCAGCAGTGATACTATGCCCTTCAGCTTTTCCTCAGCTAAAAAATCTAGGTCATCCATGATACGTTCCGTCGCCTCCAACCAATATTCCGCTGTACTAGGTGCCACCCCCGACACAGCTCTGAATACCTCTGCACCATTAGCCTTGAGTCGCTGAGTCACAGATTTTCGAGCTCCAGTTCCTACTCCTGCACTCGCAACCCTCTCCAATACTCGTAGCACAGCCTGCGACACTACATCATTACCACCCATCTGATCCTGATATTCCGCGCCCACAGCTGGCGGCGGTGGTACCTCATCTTCCAAACCATGTCCGGACCCTACTGGTTCCGAGACTGTCATCCTACCCCTACCTCATCCACGAGTGTTACGCCCATGTCTACGTGCACTCATATCTATCGATCTATTCGAGCTGGTTAACAGTTTTATACGTTAGACTTTTATTCCACTGTCCATTAAAGCACAGTCTTATGAGGGGATTTAATAAGAGTTTGTTCCGCGAGTTCATATCATCCTATGGTTCCAGTCTCTATAGTAGCTCCTACTACTATTCAAGCATGCCATCATCATAACCATATAATCAACAAACAATAGTTTGGGGTACTTACCTGGGCGGATTGGTGCCGAAGACTCGGTGCCATGCTTTCACCACTGTACTTTTTCCATTGAAGCCTTTTATAAACCCTTTTAAAACATTTTTGGGCCCCGGCCCACAGCCGAGCTGTTGAACCTGGCTCAGATATCATAATTGTAACACCCCAAACCCGGTCAACACACCACGACAGAATCTGGTATGTTACGGAGTGAAACCGTTTGCATAAATGAATTACCGGTTAATTTTTTTATTTAAAAAACATAATATGAAGTGAAGTTTGAAATTTTTTTAGTGTTGCTTTAAACCTTGCGAACTCATTCTTGAAAAAAAAAATCTATTTGTTATCCTTAAATTTTAGAAAGCATCTGGTACTTATGGAAAACAGAGTGTGACGAGTATACTCAAGTTTAAAACCATTTACCTTTGAAGTTGTTTGAAAATTTGTAATCATAAAAACATTCAAGTTACCCTTCTCATTATTTATGAACTTTGTTACCCGATGGTAACATTTGGAAAACCCGAAGAGATATAACTTTGAAAACCATTACTTTTTAGCAGTTAGTTTAGCAAGTCATTAATTCCAACAAGTATAATATATCCAAAGTAAAATCGAATTATAAAAACCAAAAGAATAAAACTTTGCGGCCTTATTACAAACCCAAAACTAAATTTAAAAGAAATAAATAAAACCAAAAATTGTAGTTTAAAGTTAAACCAAACTAGGATGCATGGCCACCTCGAGTCCTCCCCGGCCCTATATCCCCGATCTATGCCTCATCTGCAAAATATAAGGGAAGGGGTGAGTCACCAAGACTCAGTGTATAAATCCCCAACCCGAGCATTCAAGCACTTACACAGATCATCAGTAAAACATGCAGATTATGAAACCCATAACCTAGCGAACCAATCTCCTTTAACTACCCCGTGTGGTCAAAACCACTGGTGGTCAAAACCACTGGTGACCGAAGTCACAAATATATCGGTCTGGTCAAAACCACTGGTGACCGTAGTCACAAATCAAGTGATGGGGCCAACCCATCATGTGGTCAAAACCACTGATGACAATCCCGTAATATATCATGCGGGGCCAACCCACTGTGGTACCAAACCACTGGGACGAGTCACAATATCCATGTGTGGTCAAAACCACTGGTGACCGTAGTCACAATCAACTGATGGGGCCAACCTATCTTATGGTCAAAACCACTGGTGACAGTCCAAATAAATCATCCCCCTCCTCTCATAAATCCCATCATCATCATGCTCATATCATACGTGTCATAATATCATGTATCATTCATTTAGGGTATAACATAGCATTTAACAAATCATGATGATGTACAACAAAAAGCACATAGCAGGGGACTTACCCAGAATCCAAGCTTATGCCCACAAGGCAAAGTCGCTAATATCTAAGGTTATACAGTAACATAATAAGCACCATTAAACTAATAAAGTGTGTAAGCGTTTACACACCTGACTATACGTAGATCTAATGAGAAATCCCAAAGCTACGCGATACTACAAGATCCCAAAACGTATGCCCTCACTGCTCCTACAATCGGCCAATGCTTAGTTAGTAATCAAAAGCCCTACTCGACTTAACTAGAAATCCCGAAAGGATGTCGCCCCAAATGTAGCATTCACCTTAAGCCGATTTGGTTACCAACCAAATCCCGAAGCTCTGCGATATATCTCCCTTGTATTCGGCCAAGCACTGATACACACAACTGGTTAGCCTTCGGCTTTTGAATAAATAGGTAAGGAATATATCTAAACGTTGAAACCTTACCTAGATCAGAAATCGAAACCCAAAGATCCACTACGCTAGACTGCATTTCCCCTACAATCGGCCTTAACACAACATTATGAATCATAGGACCATTCAGCCATGGCAAAAACCCAAAACCACATGAGTTGTCGCACACTTACCTTAATGACAAGTTCGGCTACCAAGCACCAACGTTCGGCACCCCTAAATGATGTTTAGGGGTTTGAGCTACCACACCAACTAAGGGATCTTAATCTACAACGGATGGAGAATAAAAAAAAACATAATAAAAGGGATTTTGGCTTTACCCAAAGCAACTGAGAAAGAGAAAATAAAGAATCTATACTTACCAGAAGGATTCGGCTATGAGTCCAAATAAGAAGAAAGAAGAGAATGAAGCTAAGAATATTCGGCCATAACAAAAGAATCAGAATTCGTCTTAAGTGATGGTTTGATTCGGGAAAGATGGTGGAAAGAAGAGAAGTGGAAGGAGATAGATTCGGCAAAGGGTTTGAGAGAAAAGAAGACAGAACAGAAAGAAAAATGAAGGAGAAGATGTGTTGGTAAGGTTTCGGCTTGAACAAAATAGGAAGAAGAGAAGATGATCAATGATGGTTCCGGTCTTGAACAAGATGAGAAGAAGAAGAAGAAGTGAGCAAAAGATGAATTCGGCAATAGCCTAACCAAAGAGAACCAACAAGAAAAAGGGGAATGGCTACCAAATTCGGCTCCTCAAAGAAAATGCACAAAAGGTTCGGCAAATCACAAGAGCTACTGAAAAAAAAAGAAAGGAAGCAAAGGTAATTGATGGTTCGGCTTTGACACAAAACGAAAAAGGAAAGACCCTCTCTTCATTAGCTGAAATACTCACTTAATCCCCCACAACATTCGGCCACCACAAAAGGCTTCCAAAATCGATAGCACACTTCCCAAATCACCCTACCAATTCGGCTGAACACCCCCTTTCCTAGAGTTCAAATTCGGCCAAGCTCCTTTCAAATGAGTTTAAAAATAATCAAGTTCCTATATTTGCTCCCCTCCATCAATTGAAAACTATTTGAACTGGTCAAACTCCTCAAACTTCTCCTCTCCATCCATTCAAAAGAGTCCCACCTGAGCACTTCTCTCCCTACCTGTGGCGTAAAAAATAATTGTGCAGGAAGGGATTTCTGCAGCTCGAACCTAGGTCCTCCTTGCTCCCTGTGGCGTCACCTTTCTTGCCCTTAACTGGCGCCTCCTTGCCACTTTTCCACTTGATTTATTGTGTCATTTACCTCCTATTAATTCTTTTAACACCTAACTCACCTAGCTCCCTCTTCCCAAGCATTAAAACAAAAATTTTCAGCCCTTACTCAAGCCTAACCCAAGGTTATAACTAGACCCCAGGACATGATAAATTAACATTATAAGCAATTTCTCACATGCAACACAAGCAAAATGCAGAACCCCAATTTAAGGATGTTACAAAGTTGCTATGCCCAATGGATGGTTGCCACCAAGCAAGACAAGTATGTTCGATTTGAGAACAGGTTGAGGTATAAGCTAATGATGCAAGTGGCCCCTCTGTAATAAAGGGTTTCAGAAGCGTTAGTGGAGAAAACCAAGATTGTGCCACTTATGGAACAAGCATCTGGGAGATTGTTGGAGTTTGGGTGCATGCTTAAGATGTGGATCTTTGGAGCATAAGATCAAGAATTGTCTGGATCTTAATGAGTAGATACCAGCATCGAATAGGAACCGTGTTCGGAATCCGAGAGTTGGACAGCAGCTTCCGAGAGGCCAAGGTCCTAATAGGGGCGGTAATGGTGGGCAGAGATAGAGAGCCTAAGGTTAATGTGGTAATCGAGTTGATGCTAGACAGCTGACACTAGTGTACGCAGCTAGGTGCAGAGAGGACCGCGACACTACTAACATCATAACAAGTACCTTTATTGTTAATATCATAACATATTTTTCTCTAATTGATATTAAGTTAACTCATTCATATGTATCATGTGAAATGGTTTTTAAACTGGGTATTAAGGTAGAGGATACTGTTAGTAATGTGACTATCCTTAGCCCTTTAGGACAATCTATTTTTGTTAACAAAGTGTATAAACAATGTCCGTTAGAGATCTAAGGAGAATTATTTCCAGCTGGTTTGATGGAATTACCTTTCAGGAATTCGATCTCATTCTCAGGATGGACTGGTTGGTAGAACAGCAAGTCATATTAGATTGCGCTACGAAGAGGGTCACTTCGAAGACTTTAGGTGGTAAGGAGATATTAGTGATTGGAGAGCATAGAGATTACTTATGCAACGTGATCTCCGCTCTAGTGGTTGAAAATCGGTACGCAGAGGATGCAAAGCATACTTGACATATATTTTGATACAAGTGTTAATGGGTCATCGGTTGAGAGTATCCATATTGTGCGGGATTATTTCGATGTCTTTCCAGAGGAATTACCAGGGTTACCTTCAGAGCGTGAGGTAGAACTTAGCATTGCCTTAATGTTAGGAACTGTAACACCCCTCATCCATATTCAACGCCAAAATAGGGTTACGGAGGATTACCGAACTTACAACACTTTAAAACACACATTTCATTTGCAATTTATCACTTCAAATACAATTCAATCATAATCAATGGTAGTGTACCTTAAACAACCCTACGAGGCCTTAAACATGCATTAGAAATGGTTCGAGACAAAACTGATAACTCAGAAAAGTTTTCAACAATTAGCAAATTTTTCTTCAAATAAAGGACACAAGCCTATGTGGCCAGGCCGTGTGTCCTATTTTGCCACGGTTTAGACATACGGGCGTGTCTGAGGCCATGTGATGCACATGGTCTACTCACACGGGCGTGTGATCTCTGTAACTTAGAAAAAAATTTAAATTTCTAAAAATTTTCGTATGTGTTCGGTTTAGTCCCGGCCCTTTTCTAAAGCATGTTTAAGGTCTCGTAGACCTATTTAAGGGACACTTTGATTTGCTTTGTTGAATTATGCTATGACATGTTTGAAAATGGATCCAATTTGTCCGGTAATGCCTATAACTTTAGATCGGCGATGGTTACGGGTTAGGGGTGTAACACCCCAAACCCGGCCTAGAAGTTAGGCCCGAGTCCGGCATGCCACATTGAAGTGTTTTTGCGAAAACCTTGTTTTCATTGAAAACCCTTTTAAAGAAAAGTTAAGTAAAATCCAGTTTTCTTTCAAAACGAGATATATCCAAAAAAACCATTTCCTTGTTACTATGTAAAAAATTCTTTCGACAGCGGAAGCTCGTTCTTAAAACACAATTATTTTCAAAAACTTGAAATATGCTTAAAAGAAATAAATCCAGGTTCCGTTTCAAAATTTCAATGCATAGTGGGAGTAATGGAATAATAACTAGAGGGAAAGGCTTGTTACAATCTGAAATAAAATAACTTAAAATAAATAACCCAAAATCTAGAATTTAGATTATAAGAAAAACATGTCTAATCATCTTGCTAGTTGGCCACCTCTTAGTCCCTCCATCCATTGAACCGCCTACTAAGGATCACCTGAGAAAAATAAAAGAGGGAGTGATTTTTTGAAAACTCAGTGTGTATGACCCTCGTCAAACAAATAGGATACATATCATATTATTAACATAGTGATATCATACATATAATGCAGTGCAAACCTTCCCCAAATAATCCATCCGGTACACTTCGTCTCTGTCCAACAAAATGGGGATTTCTAAATCAACCCACCCATCCGATACACTTCAAGGGTAGCCTAGTTGCGGTACTACCTCATGTTGCAGCAAAGCTGCTAATCATATAATGGGCGTAAAAAGCCATTGGTGGACCCACGGTCGTCAAGCAACCATGCGATCCTCATATACTTCCTCCATTCCATAATTCCCAACCCATATGCAACCTAAACAAAATATCATATGAATGCAGCAAATGTACATGTAACATCCATAAATCTTACATTCAACACATAGGGGCATTTTAGTCATTTTTGCCCTTAGCGGCATTTCAATCATTTCTGATTGTTTTGGGTCTATTACTTACCTTGGCCCGTTATCAAGTCCTCGTTGGCTAAAGTGAACAGACACTATGCACCAGGTAGGATTCCAGAGAAGAGGAGGTGAGTCATTAAGACCGCTTAAGTACCAAGCTCTCCCTAGATCCAATCCTAGACATGCATATACCCATTGTCACACCTTAACCTTATGGCTTGTCCACTGTCCCAATTAGTTAATTATTTAAGTTTTATGCAAGGTTAAACAATTTACCAAATACTAAGCCCAAGACCCCTTACAAAGCCAAACAAATTCACATATGTTCATATGGCCCACCAGGCCCAATCTTATTCGTATGGCCCATTAGGCCCAAATCACATTCATATGGCCCATCTGGCCCAATCACATTCGTATGGCCCATTAGGCCCAAATCACATTCATATGGCCCATCTGGCCCAATCACATTCGTATGGCCCATTAGGCCCAAATCAATTCAAAGCCATCTAACCAGTATGACTAGTTCATCACTTATTACCAAATCATCAAATTCGCCTATTTTGAGCCTACGGCCCATAGGGCCCATTTTTCCCATTCTGGCCCAGTTGGCCACAACATGACCCAAGTCCATAAGATTGCTCATGGGGTTTCTGTTATCGATTCCATTTTCCCTCATACGAGTGTTCGCACACTCGTAAAGTATCAAAGCCAAACTTTTAGGATTTTGGGATTTCCCAATCTATTGTGTGTATAGTGCATGTACACACCTGATAACAAAATATGCTGCGATCTCCTTAGCCACGATCCTACAAACGACGTCACTTAATGATTAATCACATATACTTATCGAATACTTTACCAAAACCCGAAGTCTCACCTTAACCTTACTTGAAACACCAAGCCTTAATCGCTTTTCCTCAGTCACTAATCACGAGTACTTCCTAAATCTGCATCAATCTTAATTATTAAAAATTGAACCATTAGTTACTTATATCCATCTTAAGTCACCCTTACATTACTTACGACCATTTAGCCAAGCTTCAAAACCAAAAGTGAAGAATACTTACCCAAATCCCGGAACGCATAAAGAGTAATTCGGCAGAGATCTGAAGAACAAAGATTCGAATCCCCTACCAAAATTGATTTAGAAAGAGTAAGGGAGAGGAGTAGTCGGTTCTAGCAAGATCAATTGAAAGAGTAACGTACGTACCCAAGAATCGGCTAGGTTGAAGAAATAGTGACGGCACAAAAAGAATTTCAGCAAAGGGAGGGTGGAATTATTCGACTTTAGAGGGTTTGGAAAAGGTAACAAGAAGAAAAGAAAAAAGATCAAATCTGCTTGTGTGAGGGTAACAATAGATATGCAGTGAAGAAAAGAAAGACTGACCTATTTGCAAAACTTTCCAAATGCCGAAAGCCACAATGAACATTCATAATACCCCCTAAAAGACCCAAAAACGGCACTCATTTACCATCCTAAGTCGAAATTATACACTTCCCACTTCCCAAAATAGCACCAACTCTTCACACTTCTCAGCTCCTAACTTTTCTCCCTGATAACTCCTCAATCTCATCCTAAATTTTCTCCAAGATAAGCTCCTACAATCCCTCCATGACCATTTCAAAGCTCTCATCCATTTGACTTTCACTGCAATAAAAACTCTAGCCGCCTTGACAGCAAAATAAGTACCCCAATAAAATACCATGCCACTACTCGAACCTTGGACTCCCTTGCCTGCTAATGATGCCACCTCCCTGCTCCCTAAGTGGCGCCACTTTGCCACTACACCACAAGCTCTTTTGTGTCATTTTTCTTCCTCATTTATTTAAAAGGCCTACTAACTGAAGTCACAGTTCCCTTGGGCTGAAACGAAAATTTTCCTATACCCTTACTTGATCCTAGGACATCTCCAACACCCCTAGACACTCCAAATTCATTAACCCTCAAAGCCCACATGCCAATTGTCATTTCCTCACTCACTTAAAAATTTTCTGGGACCCAAAGCCCAAAGCCCAATTCTACTAGGCCAAATTCGGGGCGTTACAAGGGGTGTTACATTTGATTGGTATCAAAGCTATGGTTTAGTCGATTCTTGGACCAACGTAGCGTGTGAGAGTCTAACTATACATGCCATATATACGAACTGTGATAGTGTGATAAATCTTGACGTATAAATTGTGTTTTCGTATAGTAAATGGATTCCGAAAGAGCTGTAGCTAACGATGTTGAAAGTAATGCACCTGCTCCTGCTCAAGGGATGGTGCCATCCAATTTGAGACCAGCTACTAGCAGTCAAGAGGGAGAGGCTAAACAAGCCTTCTTCCAAATGATGAATGAGTGGTTCACTCATTATGTAAGAATGAATCTGACTGTTTCACAACCTCCGTCCCCACCTAATCCTCTTCAGACTTCTGCTATACCTCTGGTCATGAACTTGAATTTGTTGAATAAACCTCTAGTAAACAAAATCCATAAATATGGGGCTAAATAGTTAAGGGCCACTAGTGATGATGATGTCGAGAAAGCTGAGTTTTGGCTTGAGAATACAATCCGAGTATTTGATGAAATGTCATTGACTTCTAATGAATTTGTGGAATGTGCTGTTTCTTTGCTACGAGATGCAACTTATCGATGGTGGAAGACTTTGATTTCTATTGTTTTGAAAGAATGGGTTACACGGGATTTCTTTTGGTCTGAGTTTCGAAAGAAATACATCAGCCAGAGATTTATAGATAAAAAATGGAAAGAGTTTCTAGAATTGAAACAGGGTCGTATGTCTGTCATCGAGTATGAACGAGAGTTCATGAGATTAAGTCAATATGCTTGAGAATGTGTTTTGACCAAGGCAATAATGTGTAAGAGGTTTGATGATGGCCTTAATGAAGATATCCGTTTATTAGTCAGAATTCTGGAAATAAAAGAGTTGGTTGTGCTTATTGATCGAGCGTGCAAAGCTGAAGCACTCTGGAAAGATAAAAGAAAAGCTGAATCTAAAGTTAGAGATGTGAGAAAAAGATTTTCGAGTAAATCATTTTAGTCTGCTTCAAAGAAATTCAGAGATGAACATAGCCGTTCAAAGGCTAATGTGGGTCATTCGAACAGAGATCGAATTAGATCGCAGTCGAACTTTAAAGCTCTAGAGACTTTGATGGCTAGTGTGGGAAATGTCCGATCTGAGCGACCTAAATGTAAACATTGTGGTAAAAGACATCCAGGCAGTTGTAGATTGAATAATCAAATGTTTCAAATGTGGATCATTAGACCATTTCATCCGAGGTTAGAAAATGTTTCAGCTAGGGGTAGACCTTCTTGAAATATAAAGAATGTCAGTGGTAGTTAGAGAGATACAAAAGAAACTGTTGCGAGATTGAAGCTAGGGCACCTGCCAGATCTTATGCCATCCGAGCTCGTGAGGAAGCGTCATCTCTAGACGTTATAACGGGTACATTTACTCTTTATGATACTTCTGTGATTACATTGATAGACCTAGGTTCTACGCATTCGTATATATTCATGAACTTAGTATCCAGTAAGACTTTGCCTGTAGAGTCTACTGAATTTGTTATTAGAGTTTCGAACCCTTTAGGTAAAAGTGTTCTGGTTGATAAAGTATGCAAGAACTGTCCGTTGATGTTTAGAGATGTTTGTTTTCCAGCTGATCTGATACTACTACCATTCGATGAGTTTGATATAATTTTGGATATGGACTGGTTAACATTGCATGATGCTATTGTGAATTGCAAAAGAAAAACTATTGATTTGAGATGCCAGAATACTAAAATAGTTCAGATTGATTCTAATGATTTGAATGGGTTACCGACTGTGATATCAATGTTGAAAGCTCAGAATTATGTGAAAAAAGGGTGTGAAGCTTATTTTGCTTATGTGTTTGACTCGAAAGTAACTGAAAAGAAAGTTGAATCAGTGCCAGTGGTTTGCGAATTCCCTGATGTGTTTCCTAAAGAATTACCAGGATTACCTCTGATACGTGAAGTTGAATTTGGTATTGATTTATTGCAGGGAACAACACCTATTTCGATAGCTGATAAACCGTAATATAAACAGATTTTAATCCCACATTTAGAATACTTTTGTATGATTTAAGCCTTGAATTATGGAATTTGGTGCTCCTAATCCTTTGTTTTCATGTTTTATACTTAGGAAATCACCGGAGGATGAAAAGAATGAGAAATGAGCCTAAAACAGAGTTAATAGGCCAACTTAAAAAATCGACATGGCCTGGGCCTAAGACCACACGGCTGTGCCTCTTTAACAGACCCAAACACGGCCTGGCCACGATTCACACGGGCGTGTGCCATGGGTGTGTCCCTGACGTGACCTGTTTCAATTTAATTCGAATTAGGGTACTTAGAGGCAAAGAAAGCCATTCCAAAAGCCTATATAAACACCCTAGAGGCCAACCTTTAGGAGGCGTCCAGTTAGGCCGAAGTGCCAAGCGAGAGAGGCCAGAATTGTGGAATTTAATCGAACAAAGCTAGTTAATTCATCTCAAGAAGCCGGAGTTATACTCAAGACGGAGGATCTTCCCTTCAAATTCATTCAGGGGGTTTTACGGTTTTTCTTATATTTTGTTTTATATTTTCCTTTGAGATGTATTCTTTTATCATTATGAACTAAACCCTTTAAATACCTGAGAGGGATGAAACCTAAGATGGATCTTGTTATTGTTTTCTAAACTATATGAGAAATACTTGATTTGTTCTTAACTATGTGTTCTTAATTCTTGTTTTGATATTTCAGGATACTAATTCAAGTATTGATGTGCTTAGGCAGTGGACAAAAGTCCCTGTTTAAGAGTAGATCTAGGATAGTTAAGAAGAGTTGATCGTAACCCTAGAAATAGGATGACGAAAATCTACCGGATTAGGGTCAAACCTAATATGGAAGTCCATAGATCGAGTTAATGCAATTCTAGGGCCTTTAATTGGAAAGAGATTTCAATTAATCAACCTAGGGTTAGACGTTAGTAGCCTCGAAAGAGGTATTAATATAAATTAGGGAATCCTACGGATCAAGTCAAGTGAATAAATCGTCTGTTCAGAGTTAGATAACAGGTAAAGTCTAGGTGGATTCTTCCTCGAGTATTGTCTTAATCTATTGGTATTTCCCACAAGTATTTTCCCTAAATTCATTCTCTTTGTCTTAGTATCTTTAGCTTAATAGTTAGTTAATTTTAGATTAATTAATAATTCCCTAATTTTTAGGCTAAATAATAAAAAATAGAGTTAGTATTAGTACTTTTGGTTCCTTTGGGTGCGACAATCCGGTCTTGCCACTAAACTATACTACTGTTTGATAGGTGCGCTTGCCTCAATCGTTGTCATAGTTAGTTTCTAGGCTCGATCATTCTTTTTATAAATTTTTAAGACTCTGACACACGATCAAGTTTTTGGCGCCGTTGCCGGGGAGCTAAAATATTAAGAACGCTCAATTTTTATTACTTTAGCCATTTTTATTTTTGTAATTTCTTATTTTTATTATTTTTATTTTGCTTTTAACCTTACTAATTTTCCTTCTTTTATTTGTTGCTACTAGCTACCTCTAGTTTGTGACTAGAAGGAACCTGACAGGACCCCTGATTTACGACACTGATATTGATGGTACTGTTTGCAGAAATCGTAGAGAAATAAGGAGAAGCTTAAATTACATAGAAGAAGAGCAAGAAGTCAAAACCAATACTACCGAAGAGATGGCTGAAAATAATCCGCTACCTCAAGAAGTAGCCGAAAATCATGCTCCTTGAACTATGTATGATTATGCTAAACCTAATTTAATAGGAACTGAGTCAAGTATTGTTAGGCCTGCTATTGCTATAAATTATTTTGAACTGAAACAGAACACTATTCAGATGATACAACAATTTGTTTAGTTTGATGGTTTGCAGGATGAAGATCCAAACAATCACTTGGCGAATTTCCTAGAATTTTGCGACAAAATTAATGGCGTTTCTGATGATGCCATTCGTCTTCGGTTATTTCCCTTTTCTTTGAGGAATAAAGCTAAACATTGGTTGAATTCTCGTCCACGAGGATCAATCGCTACATGGGAACAAATAACCGAAAATTTTTTATTAAAATATTTTTTGCCGGCTAAAATGGCCAAGTTGAGGAATGATATCTCTTCTTTTGTGCAGATGGATTTAGAAACACTTTACGATGCATGGGAGAGATACAAAGATCTATTAAGAAGGTGTCCACACCATGGATTACCCTTGTGGCTACAGGTCCAAATTTTTTATAATGGTGTGAACCCCTCAACTAGGCAATTAATTGATTTAACCGACGGCGGAACCTTAAATAACAAAACACCTAAGGCTGCTTACAAGTTCATTGAAGATATGTCACTGAATAACTATTAGTGGCAAGTCGCAAGGACCAAGCCAACAAAAGCAGCCAGTGTTTTCAACCTCGACACAGTAACCATGCTATCAAACCAGGTAGAATTTTTAAATAAAAAGATTGATGATTTATGTGATTCTTTGCAGGTACATCCAGTTATACAGTGTGATACGAATGGAGGAGGGATGAGCAATACATAATATCCACCTTAAAACTCGAGCGCTGAGAACGAGCAAGTTCACTATATGGGTAACAATTTTAAATCTTAAAATAACCCTTATAGTAATACTTATAATCCAAGTTGGAGGAACCACCCCAAGTTTTCATTGAGTGGTCTAGGAAACCAGAGACAACAACCCACTCCAAACTTCCAACAACAGCCCTACCCACAGGAAAAGAAGCCAAACCTTGAGGAGATGCTGAAAAAATTCATAGCGGTGTCAGAAACACATTTTCAAAACACCGGGACAACACTTAAAAATCAACAAGGATCGATTCAAGGGATCGAGAACCAATTAGGGCAACTTGCTAAGTTGATCTCTGAATGACCACAAGGTAGCTTACCAAGCAACACTGAGACTAACCCAAAGGAGCAACTTCAAGCCATAATAGCTCAGGATAGTGTAGGGTTAGATGAGCCTAAATCAAGCCAAGAGAATTCGGTAGAGAACGGTAAGGTCGAGGTAAGTCATGAGAAGCCATAACTGGTAATTAAAGAGTACCAACCTCGTATACCTTATCCTGATGCGATGAAGAAGGACAACACAGACGAACAATTTGATAAATTTCTTAAACTTTTAAAGAAATTACATATTAACTTACCATTTCTTGAAGCTCTTTCGCAGATGCCAGATTTAAGGAAATTTTTAAAGAGCTTTTGACAAATAAATGAAAGTTAAACGAGGAATCTCATGTGGAATTAAATGCAGTGTGCTCGGTAATGTTGCAAAATAAACTACCACGAAAATTAAAAGATCCAGGGAGTTTTACAATTCCATGCTTAATTGGTAGTTTATCTGTTGATAATGCTTTAGCTGATTTAGGGGCAAGCATCAATGTTATGCCTTATAAATTGTTTAAACAACTAGGTCTAAGGAAACCCAAATAAACTAGGATGAGCGTTCAATTAGCTGATAAAACTGTTAGAATTCCTAGGGGTATAATTGAAGATGTTCTTATGAAAATTGATAAATTCTTATTCCCAATAGACTTTGTCATTCTAGACATGGATGAGGATAATAGTATCCCCTTAATTTTAGGAAGACCCTTTTTAGCAACTGCCAGGACTAAAATTGATGTCAGTGCAGGTGAACTCATACTTTGTGTAGGTGACGAATCAATCAGTCTCCAGGCTCTTGACTCGGCCAGGACATCAAGTAATCAAGGTGAGAAAATTAATTTTATTAATAACCATTCGGTTAAACCTTCTTTTCAGGAAGCACCACGGAATAACCCAACTGAGCCAGACCCTAGACCTCATGCCAACAAGAAAATAACTCATGAGGAACAAAAGCTTTAGATCGATGAACTAGACGAGTGAAAGACACACTTCAAGGAGAAGTTAGGGAATATACAAAGCAGAACCAACACCATTCCGTGGGACAAACGAATTTAAGATTGGAGATCAAGTATTGTTAGATAAGGCAGACCCTAGAATACCTCCTCCTGACCCTAATACAAACGAAGAAATCACTTTTAGAGTGCTCAATGTTTTTCCATACGGAACTATGGAGGTAAGTAATCCTATATTCGGCACTTTTAAAGTAAACGCTACTCGACTCGAATTACATACTGATAATAGGACCGATAGCATGAGGAAGGACTTTCAACTCCTCAAACCACCTTGAATGTGTGAATGAGAGGTAAGTCTAGCTTAAGACTATAAACAAGTGCTCCTCGGGAGGCAACCCGAGCACTAACCCCATTAATCTTCACATTTTTTATTGTTTCTTTAATTTTTCCTTTTAGCACCTAACTATAAACTAACCAAGTGCAGATTTCCATACCACACGGCCTTACACATGGCTGTGGCTGTGACCGTGTGGATGCTATGGATGTACGTACTGATATCGAAGAGATAGTACGACACAGGACAAAAAATATCTTCAAGCCACGGGCCCCAACTGAACACCACGGCCGTGCGATGCGGCCGTGGCCAACACTGTTTAGCAACACGGGTGTGGCAACCTGCACATGGGCGTGGGAGAAATGAACGAAGCATAACACAGCCATGCAACACGATTGTGTGACTCGACACACTCATAGTAGACAGGCGTGGGGACGTACCAGACCTAAAATTTCTATTTAAACCACCCCTCTCCCCTTCTTACCTATTCCCCACCCTTCTTCCTCCTTTTACATCCCCTCTCCATTTTTATTCCTTCCTCCACTCTCCTAACCCATGTTCTAACAATCATCCATGTCGAAGAAACGGAAGGATCCTAGCACAGTCTCCCTTTGTGAGACCGATCTACATAAGTTCATGCCAGCTGCTTCATAAACCCGACAGGAAAAGGACCTTTGAGTCCATTTAATTTCTCTTTTCATTTTCACTTCTCCTTTATTTTCCTTTTCTGTATTTTTCTTTTACTTAGTTTAATCTATTCTATTTTATTTTCTTTGATTTAGATTCTTAAGGTTGCTAGGGAATCACCACGACCACGACCATAGCCACCCCACCGCAGCCTTAGAAATCACACTTACCTCACGAACCATCTAACAATAAGAACTCTTTGGTCCATTAATCTTTTCTTTTAATTTTATTTTACTTTCTATTTTCTTTCTCTTTATCTTTCTTGTCTTTAAATATATATTTAGTATATTTTGAATTATTATCATTATTTCCTGGCTAATTCTTCATGAGCTTCCCAATTTCTTCATCTAGCGCAGAGATTGTCGGCGGGCACCACACCACGACACTCCTAACTCAAGGAAGCCATCCAAATTCAGGAAGTTTCACCTCTCCCTATCTCTTAAATTTCATATATATCTTTGTACATTAAGGGCAATGTACATCTTAAGTGTGGGAGGTGAATATTTATTTCGAGAAAGTGCCTAACTTTCTGCATTATTCTTAAATCCTTGAATTATGCCTTGAATTATACCTTGTTCTTAAGTAATTTTCTCATATTATGATTAGAATGAAATTTCCTTTGAATCATGATGTATATTGTTATGTTTTGGATTAAGTCATTGATAATTGTGCAGTGATGATTTAAACTTTAGGAGACTAGAGAATCAAGCATGATAAGTCCATTTTCAAAAAATTAAAATTTTGTTTGGTTGTCTACCTAAATCTAATTATTACTATGAAATTTGAAATTTACAGAGTTGATATAAAAAATGCATAATTGTTGTGAGATCTTGTGCCTTTTAGAGCATACATTCTTTCATGCTCACCTTGTGATTATGAGTGTGTCAACATTGATCTGTTTTTCTAGAACTTGCTTCGATTATACATATCAAGACCACATCATTGATTTGATATACAGAGACGATAAAGACACTTAGGAATTAACCCACTCACTCCACTAAAAGCCTACCCTCACAATTAACCCCTAGTGTACCCCTTTGATCCTAACAACCCTTTTTATTGACTCACCCACTAATATTAACCCAAAAACCCAGTCTGTATTTGTTATCACCATTCCTCTTGACCACCCTTATATCAAGATTTGATTTGATCAGTTGCCTAACTATAATCTTTATTTCAGTAAGTTAAATTCATCCTTTCACTTGATTTGTTCTTAAAAAAAATTGAAGTATATTTATTAGAGAGCTTACATGTTTAAATTCCACATCTTGAAGAAAAAGCTCGTATTATTAGTTTTTAGTTGATGTAATTATTTAGGATTAATTCATTTTTCTAGTTAGGTAAATTGCCAATTCAATCTCGATTCTAACCCTCTAATTCAGCCTTTATCCACACCTTTAACCCGAGCCCCATTACAACCCTTTTTGAAGACCTTTTAATTTGTGTATCATTTCATTTTACAATGGTGGAGATTTGATTTTTAGGCAAGCCTATGGGATTAACTTTTCATGTTCGACTTTTGAGTGCTTAATTTTGAACCTTAAACACTTTGAGTGATTTGAGTGAATCTTTAGTGAGGATGTCAACTCTTGTCGATTTTGAATTAAGGGTAATTATTTAGGTAAAGGGAAAACACCTATGTTTTCGTGCTACAAAAAACCATGACTTTGACTGTTTGAATATTTAAGACCCTTTACTTAAATTATCAATGTATGAATTACCTTTGAATTATGATGAAACATTATTGATGAATATTATGAATCAAGGAAGTTCATTTTAATTGTGAGTTGAGAATTTTGCTTGATGACAAGCAAATGCTTAAGTGTGGGGGTATTTGATAAACTGTAATATAAACATATTTTAATCCCACATTTAGCATACTTTTGGATGATTTAATCCTTGAATTATGGAATTTGGTGCTCTTAATCCTTTGTTTTCATGTTTTATACTTAGGAAAGCATCAGAGGATGAAAAGAACGAGAAACGGACCTAAAATGGAGTAAATGAGACAACTTACAAAATCGACACGACCTGGGCCCAAGACCACACGACCGTGCCTCCTTAACAGACCCAGAAACGGCCTGCCCATGATTCACACGTGCATGTGCCATGGGCGTGTCCCTGACGTGACCTGTTTGAATTTCATTTGGATTAGGGTACTTAGAGGCCAAAAAATCCATTCCAAAAGCCTATATAAACACCCTAGAGGCCAACCTTTAGGGGGTGTCCAGTTAGGCCGAAGAGCCAATCGAGAGAGTCCAGAATTGTGGAATGTACTCGAAGAAAGCCAGTTGATTCATCTCAAGAAGCCAGAGTTATACTCAAGACGGAGGATCTTCCCTTCAAATTCCTTCAGGGGGTTTTAGGGTTTTTCTTATGTTTTGTTTTATATTTTCTTTTGAGATGTATTCTTTTATCATTATGAACTAAACCCCTTAAATAGCTGAGGGGGATGAAACCTAAGACGAATCTTGTTATTATTTTCTGAACTATATGATAAATACTTGATTTGTTTTTAACTATGTGTTCTTAATTCTTTTTTTGATATTTCAGGATACTAATCCAAGTATTGATGTGCTTAGGCAGTGGACAAAAGTTCATGTCTCATCAACTCGTATTTCCTTATATCACATAATATATACCATGATTGATAAGCTCATCAAGACCACGATTTCCATTCCCTTATTATTTTTCCATATTTATCCCGTTGAATTTCTCAAAATTTCAATGGATTTTCGAGGGTACATGATAAACCGTAATATATACATATCTTAATCCCACATTTGGCATACTTTTGGATGATTTATGCCCTGAATTGTGGAATTTGATACTCCTAATCTTTTAATTTTATGTTTTATACTTAGGAGAGCACCAGAGGATGAAAAGAACGAGAAACGGGCCAAAAACAGAGAAAATGGGCCAAAGTATGAAATCCACACGACCTGGTGAAATCCACACGACCGTGCCTCTTTAAGCAGATCTGAACATGGCCTGGACTCGATTTACACGGGCGTCCCGTACAGGCGTGTCCCTTCCGTGAACTGTTTAATTCCATTCAGATTAGGATACTTAGGGGCAAAGAAAGACATTCCGAAAGCCTATATAAACACCCTAAGTGTGACCTAAAAGGGGGCGTTCAGGTAGGCCGAGGAGCCAAGCCAGAGAGGCCGATTTGTGGGATTCACTCGAAGACAGCAGTTGATTCATCTCAAGAAGCCGAAATCATAATCAAGACAGAAGATCTTTCCTTCAATTTCCTTTAGGGGGTTTTAAGGTTTTTCTTATGTTTTTTTTTATACTTTGTTCTGAGATATTCTTTTATAAATATGAACTAAACCCCTGAGGGGGATGAAACCTAAGATGGATCTTGTTATTGTTTTATGAACTATATGATATATACTTGATATGTTCTTAATTATGTGTTTTAATTCTTGCTTTGATATTTCAGGATATTGATTCAAGTATTGATGTGCTTAGGTAGTGGAGGAAAATTCCCTATTTAAGAGTAGATCTAGCATAATTAAGTAGAGTTGATCGCAACCCTAGAGATAGGATGACGAAAATCTACCGGGTTAGGGTCAAACCTAATATGGGAGTCCATAGATTGAGTTAATGCAATTCTAGGGGTTTTAATTAGAAACAAATTTCAATTAATCAACCTACGGTTAGACGTTAGTAGCTTTGAGAGAGGTATTAATATAAATTAGGGAATTCTATGAATCAAGTCAAGTGAATAAATCGTCTGGTTCAGAGTTCAATAACAAGTGAAGTCTAGGTGGATTCTTCCTCGGGTATTGTCTTAATCAATTGGTTTTTCCCACAAGTATTTTCCCCAAATTCATTCTCTTTGTCTTAGTATCTTTAACTTAATAGTTAGTTAATTTTAGATTAATTAATAATTCCCTTAATTTTTAGGATAAATAATAAAAAAGAGAGTTAGTATTAGTACTTTTGGTTCCTTTGGGTTCGACAATCCGGTCTTGCCACTAAACTATACTACTGTTCGATAGGTGCACTTGCCTCAATCATTGTCACAGTTAGTTTCTAGGCTCGATCATTCTTTTTATAAATTTTTAAGACTCTGACACACGATCAGTAGCTCCGTATAGAATGGCACCGATAAAATTAAAAGAGTTGACTGATGGAGGATTTGCAAGACCGAGTTTTTCACCTTGGGGTGCTCCCATTCTATTTGTGAAAAAAAAGATGGCACGATGAGAATGTGCATTGATTACTGTCAGTTGAACAAGGTGACTATAAAGAATAAATATCCTCTACCCAGAATTGATGATTTGTTTGATCAGTTGAAAGGAGCCACAATCTTTCCAAAGATAGATTTGAGATCAGGATACTACCAGTTGCGAGTAAAAGATTTAAACATTTCGAAAACTACTTTCAGAACGAGGGACGGGCATTATGAGTTTTTAGTTATGCGTTTCGGACTAACGAATGCACCTGCTATCTTTATGGATTTGATGAACAAAATTTTTAGACCTTATTTAGATAGATTTGTTGCCGTATTCATTGATGACATTTTGATTTATTCGTGTGATGAAACTGAACATGCTGAACATTTGAGAACTGTGTTGCAAACTCTACGTAATAAGTAATTGTATGAAAAATTCAGTAAATGTGAATTCTGGTTGCGAGAAGTTGGTTTTCTAGGATATATTGTATCAGCATCTGGAATACGAGTTGATCCGAGCAAGAAATCAACTATTTTGGAGTGGAAGCCTCTGAAAAATGTGTTTGAAGTCTGCAGTTTTCTGGGACTTGCTGGTTATTATCAATGGTTCATGAAAGGCTTTTCGATGATTGCTATTCTATCGACCATATTGCTTCAAAAAGATGTGAGTTTTGAATGGTCCGATAAATGTCAGAAAAGCTTTGATCAGTTGAAAACTCTGTTGACTGAAGCTCTAATTTTGGTACAACTAGAATCGGGTAAAGAATTCTTGATTTATAGTGATGCTTCGTTAAATGGTCTGGGATGTGTTTGGATGCAGGAAGTAAAAGTTATAGCTTATGCCTCGAGACAATTAAAGCTGCATGAAAAGAAATATCCGACACACGATCTTGAGCTAGCTACAATTGTGTTTGCATTAAAGATTTGGCACCATTATCTTTTCGATGAGAAATGCCACGTGTTTTTAGATCATAAAAGTTTGAAGTACTTGATGACTCAGAAAGACTTGAATCTGTTACGGAAAAGATGGTTAGAGTTGTTGAAAGACTACGAGCTTGTGATAAATTATCATCCGGGTAAGGCAAATGTTGTTGCTGATGCATTGAGTCAGAAATCACTGTTTGCGTTACGTACGATGAATGATCATTTAGACTTGTCGGATGATGGATTAATTTTAGCTGAATTAAAAGCGAAACCATTATTTATACAACAAATATGTAATGTTCATAAAGTTGATAATGAAATGCTAGTGAAACGAGCTCACTGTGATTTAAACTCTGAATCTGAATTTCAAATTGATGATGATGATTGTTTGAGATTTCAAGATCGGATATGTGTTCCGAGAAATCCAGCGTTATTATAGTTAATTTTGAATGAAGCTCATAACAGTCGTTTATCTATTCATCCGTGAAGTATAAAGATGTACCATGATTTGAAGCAACACTATTGGTGGTTTGGTAAGAAAAGAGATATCTCCGATTTTGTTTCGAAATGTTTAATCTGTCAGCAAGTTAAAGCTGAACATCAAGTGCCATCTGGTTTGTTACAACCGATCCTGATTCCTTAGTGGAAATGGGATAGAGTGACGATGGATTTTGTTTCAGGGTTGCCTTTGACTCCAAGAAAGTTAGATCCAATTTGGGTTGTAGTTGACAGATTGACAAAAATAGCTCATTTTATTCCAGTACGATCTGATTACTCACTTGATAAGTTAGCTGAACTTACATTTATGGTATTGTGAGATTGCACGGAGTGCCACTATCTATTGTGTCTGATAAAGATCCGAGATTTACATCATGATTCTAGAAGAAATTGCAATAAGCTTTGGGTACTAAATTGCATTTCAGTATGGCTTTTCATCCGCAGACTGATGGTCAGTCCGAGCGGATCAATTAGATACTCGAGGATATGTTGAGATGTTGCATTCTAGAGTTTGAAGGTACGTAGGAACAGTATTTACCATTGATCGAATTTGCATATAATAATT
The DNA here is from genome assembly GCA_025503065.1 of Gossypium bickii. NCBI lineage: Eukaryota > Viridiplantae > Streptophyta > Magnoliopsida > Malvales > Malvaceae > Gossypium > Gossypium bickii. The sequence goes on along the minus strand of CP106718.1, from coordinate 49,048,171 downwards.
GTTTTCAGTCGAGCATCAAAATGGCACCTTATGAGGATTTGTACGGACGCAAATGTCGAACACCTTTGTATTGGACTGAGCTCAGTGAAAATAAGATACACGGGGTCGATTTGATAAAAGACACAGAACAAAAAGTGATACGTGACAGTTTGAAAGCTACACCAGATTGACAGAAATCTAATACAGATTTGAAGAGAAAAGATATTAAGTAAGATATTGTGTTTGAGATCGGCAATAAAGTGTTTTTGAAAGTATTTCCGTGGAAGAAAATACTTCGTTTTAGCAAAAAAAGAAAATTGAGTCCGAGGTTCATCGGGCTATATGAAATTATTGAGCGTGTTGGACCTGTTGCATATAGATTGTTGTTACCACCTGAGCTAGAAAAGATTCATAATGTGTTTCACGTCAATGCTTAGATGATACAGATCTGATCCATCACATGTGATATCTCTGTCTGAAATTAAAATTTAATCCGATATGACTTATGAAGAAAAACCGATTCGAATCTTGGCTCGTGAGATTAAAAAATTGAGAAATAAAAAGATTTCATTAGTAAAAGTACTGTGGCATCGACACGGAGTGGAAGAGGCTACGTGGGATCCTGAAGATACTATGAGACAACAATATTCGAATCTGTTTAACGGTAAGATTTTTGGGGACGAAAATCCCTAAGGGGGAGAATTGTAATAGTCATGTTTAGACCCTATCAGAATAGTGTTTTCGGTACCACAAATCCGAGTCAAAAAATATTTTAATATTATTCCTTGTGTCTACAGTACGTGATTAAGCATGTGTTAAAGTTTTGTGAATTAATTTTATTGTTTGTGTGTTTAATTTGAGAAAAGGATTAAATCACATAAAATGTAAAAGTAGTCTTCTAATTGAATAATGGCCGAATTGATGTGTCTTTATAAAGAGGAAGTCCTTAAGATGAAAATTAGCCATTATGTTAGTAAGTGGATGATAATAGACAAATATAACCTTAATATATATAAGTTTTATATATGTTTAATAATAAGGTTAATTTGGTAAATGAATTAATAATATATTTTATAATTAAACAAATATAAAAACATGGCCATTTATTCATCTTGTTGGCTGAATATAGCAAGAAAAGAAAACAAGAAAACCAAGCTAGGTATTCGACCCTTGTTCAAGCAAATTAAGGTATGTTTTGGTTTCGATTTTTGATAATTTCTACGTTTTTGTAATCTTTGCTTTGAATACTTTAAAACCCATGTCTTAATTTTGTAAATTGATGATGATTTTGAAAAGATCCATTGATGAATTCATGAGTTTTGTGATGTTTGAGGATGAAATATGAAAGATATGTAATAGATTAACATAGTTTGTCTTTGGATTTTTGGTGAATTTGAGTAATTTGTATTAAATTTTGTAAATAATATTTTGAGGGACTAAAATGTGAAATAAATGAAAAATATGGGTTGATAGGGACCTATAGAGAATTCGGCTAAGCATGGGTATCATGAAATTTTGTGTATTTTGTGATTTTGTGAAATAGGGACTAAAATGTCAAAATGTGAAAATATGAGGGCTAATTTGAAAATTGCCCTAAATGTGTGTATTTGGATTGAATTGAATGAATTGGTGAATAAATGAGTTAAATTTAAATATGTATAGATCAAGAATTGAAGAAAACAATTTTGGACCACAGAAAGTCGAAAGTGATCGAATAGTCGAATCGGTCTATTTTACCTAATTCGAGGTAAGTCTATATACAAATAAATGTACTTGAATTGGTTTATTATGTACCTATGAAATTTAATTGTGATGAATGTGTACGAGATGATATATACATGAAATCCGAGGAAGTATCGACAATGTATCCACGTCCGAGAAGTCCCGAACGAACCTAGGAATAGATAGGATTGCATATGTCATGACATAGGTTTCTGATATGTAATATCGTGTAAGACCACGTCTGGGACATTGGCATCGATTTGAGACTTATGTGTAAGACCATGTTTGGGACATCGGCATCGTCTCTAATTTCATGTAAGACTCTGTCTGGGATAGTGGCATCGATATTTGAGTACATGTAAGACCACGTCTGGGACGTTGGCATTGTACAATTATTCCAAGTATTCCGAGTATCCTATTTGATTCCGAATGGTTCAACAAGAAAATCCGAGAAATGAAAGACTGTGAATTGTATAACCGTATCAGGTACGCTTGATGTGTATGCTTTGTTTAAGCATGAAAGGTGAGTATTTACGGACTTGCAAAAGAGAAATATGTGCATAGATGCAATGAGATAAAATGTGATATATGTATGATTATGATATGAGCAAAAGAGATGCTTTGAGATTTGATATGTTGGTAATCTACGGCTAAACAAATAAGCCAAAGAGGAGTTATGTATTTGGAATGAAGATACATTAATGAACTTGTATGTACAATGATTATAAATGTTTATACATTGAGTTTATTTGTATATGACTTACTAAGCTTTTGGAAAGCTTACTCTGTGTGTGTTTGTTTTGTTTTATAGATCGTCAAAGCTACGAAAGGCTTGGGGATCGTCGAGGATCATCACCACACTATCAAACTCTACGTTGGTACTTTTGAGAGTGTACATAGTTAAGTATGGCATGTATAGTCTAGTTGAAATGGTTGGTGTTTGAGATGTGAATATAGCCATGTGATATGGCTAGATAATTGAATGTGATGTGAATGAGAAGTCATGTTATATGATGCATAGTTTGCTATGGTTTGATGGCTAATAAGATGATCAAATTTATGATATGTTTTATGATGCAAAGCTAGTTTATTATTCATAATAGAGTGTCATAATGAATTGGTAAGTTTGTGGATAAATTATGCTTGGAAATGCTTGTGATTACATTGAGTTAAATGGCATATAAGTTGGTGAGTTGAAAAGTTCTTGAATGGGTAGAAAAGATGGCCAATTCGATATGTTTTAGTTGCCATTGGTGTTTGGAATGATACATGTATGTGTTTGTAGGGTTAGACCAAGTGTGGGTGGCAATTTGGCCTTGCAAATGGCCTATAATTGCCCACACGGTTGAGCACACGGGCGTGTGGCTCGACCGTGTCCCTTGTGGTTGCATTTCAAAACAAGTCAGACTCGACCACGGGCTGGACACACGGGCGTGTCACTGGCCGTGTAGTGCAAGTCAGTAGCGACCACGGGTGAGGCACACGGGTGTGTCCACGGCCTTGTGGACAAGTCAGTATGTATGCCCTGTTTTGCCACGGCTTAGACAGGCGGGCTTGTCTGAGGCCGTGTGCGGCACACGGCCTGCTCACACAAGCATGAGACCTTTGTAACTTAGAAAAGATTTTAAATTTTTGAGAATTTCCGTATGTGTTCGGTTTAGTCTCGACCCTTTTCTAAAGCATGTTTAAGGTCTCGTAGACCTATTTAAGGGTACTTTGATTTGTTTTGTTGAATTATGCTATGACATGTCTAAAAGAGGATCCGATTTGTCCGGTAATGCCTTTAACCCTAGAACGGCAATGGTTATGGGTTAGGGGTGTTTTGCCGTGTGTTAGACCGTGTCAAACTTGTAGGGTATACTAACTTATGCAACACGGCCAAGTCAATCGCCCGTGTACCGATTAGGGCGTATACTAACTTGTGCCACACGGCCAATCACAAGCCTATGTGTGAGGCCATGTGGAGCATACTGATTTCATTTCAATTTCCACACCAGGGGACACACGGCCGTGTAACTTGACCGTGTGTCACACACGGCTAAGACACACGCCCGTGTCTGTGCTCGTGTGGAAAAAAAATAGGCTATTTACCAAGCCAATTTGCCACCCAAGTTCATGCACACATATAGTAATTTCAATGTCACCAAAACATAACACTTATAAGCATTTCAAACAACCTCAATCAAACATCTTTCATACCATTTCAATACCAAAAAATACAATACATACTATTTCCCAAAATGTCTTCCAAATCATACTAATATTCACAATCCCAATTCAATCAATATGAACACATTCAAACATGAATTAACTTACTAATATCACCAACATATCATTCATTAAATATGTGCTCTTTCATACTCCAAATATTATTTTAAAATCTACCCATCACAATTAGCATTTAGAGGACAATTACCCAACTCAAAACAAATGTCATTTGCACACTTATACATCATCAAAATCATCAATAAGCCAACTCACATGACTATATATATACAAAACAAAATATAGGCATTCATAAGCCAATTTAAATGGCAAAAGTCACTACCAAAATAATTATCAAAATGACCGCAAAACCTATACATTCCATATAACCAATATCACAAAGCTTATAAGTACCAAACCATAGCTGGATAGTGCGATATGATCTCCGATGACTTCCAACCCGAGCGAGCCTTTGAATCACTATAAACATAGAAAAGATAACAAAGTAAGCTATAAAACTTAGTAAGCTCGTATGATAATAACTCATCTCATCAAATAAACACATCTTATGCCATTATAAATACTATAATATAACTTGTATAATTCCATCTTTATGTCATGCATCCGTTCACATAGTTAATGTAACACCCCCAGACCCGGCCCAGACGTTATGGCCACATCTGGTGATGTCACATTAAAGGGCTAAATTCCAAAACAACTTTGATTAATTAAAGCTTACGTTTAAGGTTTAAAAGGCCAAAATCCTTGAATCTTGTTAAGTAATGACAAAACCCCATGTTTTAAGTTATAACTATTTCGAAAACCATGTTTAGACTTTTAAGAAAATTTATTCAAGTTTAATAATCAAACCGTTGAATAATAATGAAACCCGAATGTCAAGTCAAATTATTACATCCAATTAAAATAAAGTAATCAAAATCATGAAACAAATAAGCAAAACTTCCAAATATCTTGTAGTGTGGCCATCTCTGAGTCCTCTCCCACGTCGAGTTGTCTACTGAGGATCACCTGAAACATTTAATAAAAAGGTGTGAGTTTCGAAACTCAATGTGTACGGCCCTTGGTAATCCAATCCAATCATGCAATTTTCACATTGGGCCTAAACCCTAACAAAGTCGGTGGTCTTGGGCCTTAGCCCACAGTGACCTCATATCAAAACTGAAACACCCCAAACCAGGCCTAGACGTTACGACCGGATCTGCATGTCACATGAAAGGAATGTCTAAAAACTATGCGTTCATTAAAAAAAATCCATAGTTTTTAATGCTTATAAGTTGAAAACCATTTGCAAGTGTTATGGGAAAAACGTTGTTTACAATTTTAGAGAAAAACTGCGTATTAAGCATTTCATAAAAAATAATAATCACAATAAATCACAACCCAAATCATAAATTCCCGGAGGCCTTATTACATAACAAAATCCCAAATTTAAAGTAACATTTAAATAAGGAAAATGAATTGACGAAAGAAGTACTGCATGGCCACCTCGAAGTCTACTTCGGCTCTAAATCCGCAACTAGGGATTACTTGAAACATTTAAAAAAGAGGGGTGAGTTTATGAAAACTCAGTGTGCAATTCCCCTTACAACGATAACTGGGCCTAAGCCCACAGAGCATATTGGGCCTTAGCCCTAGTGTCATGGCATATCAATAATGAGTGCAATGCAACCCAACCCAACCTAATTTTCCATCCTCTACACACCGCTCCATATGTCCATCATCAACACACCTGTCAGGATTTCTACAATCAACCCTCCATCCTCTACACACCTCTTTGGCAGTCATGCTGACAGTCACACTGCTCAAAGTAGATATAACGTGGTCTAGCCACCGATAATTATGTGACCGAGTCACCGATACGATAATGAGGCACTTAGCCATCAATTAGTGCGACAGTGTCACCGATATACACTTCCCCTTTCATCAATATCATAATCCCAATCCCATGCAATATGACATAAAAATTCGTGTATGCAGTATGTCATGTATGCAAAACATATACCAAATATAATGTATAAAATGAATTACCATCATAATCAAATAACAAGTTGCAACATATTCAAGCTAATCAACTTCTAGGGGTATAACCGTAATTTTACCTACCAAGGGTATTTTCGTAACTCACCTTCTAGGGGTACTTTGGTAATTTACCCTGTTGAGGGTATTTTAGTAATTTCGCACCTGCAATGGCCTCTCCAAAGGCCCAATGTCGCTTCGAGTGACACAGCTACCATTTTTGGTTGTTACCGGACTATTGGGCCTAAAACCCGATTTCGGCCCATTCAGGCCCACACGCTCGTGCGGCCCACCTAACACAAATCTAGCCACGTATATGAGATTCACCTAGTCTAGTTCACTATATACTACACCATCATACATTTTATTCAATTGGGCCCACCTCGACCCATCGTGGCCCAAGAAGCCTCAACCCATAAGAATACTACTGATAGCCTCAACAATTGCGTCGAAGCCCCACACGTGCGCTCGCACGCCTGTGTGGCTACTATTGCCGTGACTGGCACTTCAGTATTTGCCGCTCTACAACTAGAGTAGAGAGAATACACACCTGATAGGAATCTGGTGCTAAACCGCGCTGCGACCACTCCTGTACCCAAACGCCCACCAAGGTATGCTAACTCTCCTCCTAGAATGCTCTTTATATAGCTAGCTTCTCACCTTCCTTCTTTGTATCTTTCCGATGTGGGATCCCTCCGTTAGCAGAGTTTAAATCCAACTCAAACTCTTTCCGTCCAGTTCGCAAAATAAATACTCCTTTGCTTTTCATGAGATTCGAACCCAGGCTCCCTTGCAATGTAATCCACACCACTAGCCACTAGGCCACAAGCTCCTCTTGTGTCTTAAACAATGCATAACTAAATATAAATCTATAGCCAAATTCTAAGGTTCATGTAAAAAGAAAACCAAAATGCAAGAGCCAAGACTTGAACCTTGGACCTCCTTCCTTCCTTATGGCGTCACCCCCTTGTTACTTAAGTGGCATCACTTTTCCACTACACCACACACTCCACTTGTGTCATTTTTCTCCACATTTTATTCTTAAAGCCTACCTACTAACTCCTGGGGTTTTTTTCCACCTAAAACCAAAATTTTCCTAAAGCTAAAGTTTGATCCTGGGACTTCATAGAAGCCCTCTAACCTTCCAAAATCACTTATCTAATAAGTCCAACTTGCAGTAAAGCCATTCTCTTGTTGTCCAAAAATTTTAAATGCTACTGCTCCCAAGGCCCATTGGGCCCAATCCTACTAGGCCTAATTTCAAGATGTTACAAAAACAATATCACATGAATGTAATGCACCCATCCCAAATCCAACCCTGCACTCCATTTCCCTTCCAACCCTACACTCCTGTGGGGATATAAATATCAACCCACCCATCCCTAGACTCCAAAGGTAGCACCAACAGCGGCACTACTCAACGTTGCAGCAAGGCTGCTAAGCATATAATGGGCTTAAAGGTACCGGTGGATCCACGGTCGTCAAGCGACTATGCAATCCTCACATATCTTCCTCCGTATCATCAAACACACCCAAGTGCAATGTACATTTTCACACATTAAGCACTTAGGGGTATTTTAGTCATTTCACAACCCAAGGGTATTCTCGTAATTCTACCCTACAAGGGTATTTTCGTAAATTTCCAAATCAATGGTATTTTGGTAATTTTATAAATCAAAGGTATTTGTTCCCTCTCGTGTTTTAGTTATGAACTTTGGCCCATTAACAAGTCTTCGCGGCTAAAGTGAACAGACACTATGCACCAGGTAGGATCCCAGAGAAGAGGAGGTGGGTCACTAGGATCGCTTAAGTACCAAGCTCTCCCTAGATCCAATCCTAGACATGCATATGTCCATTACCACACTCTTACCTAACGACTCGTTCATAGACATGCTTGATTATTAACTTAAGTTTTAAGATATTTAAGAGTTTATCAGAACTAGGCCTAGAGTCCATAAAACCCTAGCATACTTTCCTAAGACCCCATAAGGCCCATTAAGCCCATTTTACGTTCATATAGCCCATTAAGCACATTTCATGTTCTTATAGCCCATTAAGCCCTTCTCATGTTCTTATAGCCCATTAAGCCCATCTCATGTCCAAATCATACAACATCCATATCAATCCATCTTTCACATATCAACTCTAGTCAACTTGGGCCCACGAATTTGGCAGGCCTATTTAGTGCCGACTTGTCGTGTGTGTGTAGTGTATGTACACACCTTTAATTGTGAAGCACGCTATGATTCCTTAGCCACGAACCTATGATCAATCAAAACTAATAGTTAATCATACGGTTAGTATCGTTTCTCCCTTTTTTATCAAAAGCCGAAAACATACCAATCCCTTACCTTCAACGATTAAGCCTATCAACCATTCACTTATTCGCTAACCGCAATTGACTCCAAGATCTGCGTTAAAAAACCTTGACTATCAAAGGTTGCACAACCAAGTGATTTACATCCATCAAAAGTCACTCTTAACCAATCCTAACCATATTTGGCCAACCATTAATCTAAGAATTATGCATGAGTACACTTACCGATTGACTAGGGACATTACCACACCAAAACCCAAAGCGCGAGGAGAGTACCTCATCAAAGAAACAACAACGATACGGTAGAGAAACATGAGGGTTCAGCCTAGTCAAGAGAATGAGTGAAAGACACAATGAGGGTTTCGGCTAAGAAATAGATAATAAAGCGATTAAAACTTACCCTTTTTGTTGAATAAAGAAAGATTTGCTCTCTTATCGCCACAAGATTACTTGCCCATAAGATTTTAGATTATAGACTGTGATTTTTAGAAGTGAGATTCGGTTTTACAAATAGAGAAGAAGAAATTGGTTTGACAAAGAATGAAACCCCAATGAGAGAATTTCTCTTCTAATTCGGCAATAGAAGAAATATTGTGGGAGGGAAGGAGAATTCGATCTAGGCGCTTTTGTTTGGAAAAAGAAAGAAATTGTGATTACTCGAGTATTTGCCAAAGGGAAAGAAACTAAAAAGAATTGGGAGATTGGAAGGAACTTTCCCCTAATTAATCAACTAAGGCATACAAAATCAACAAATGCCCTACTTACCCATACGGCACACATATATATACTAAAATAAATAAATAAATAAATAAAATAAACCTACACTCCCCGTCGACTCAAACTTATCACCAATTAAATTCCTTTATTTTCTCCAAATTTTATCTTCATCCCTATCCAAAAATTCCTTTATTTAGCCAAAAATTCAATTTGAATTACATTCAAATTGCTTTCTCCGAACAGCAGCCATCTTTTGGTGTTTCGGTCCACTTCAAACACCTTCCCCACGCCAGCAGCAAAATAGCAGGTTATTGTGCACAAGGCAACTCAAAGCCAAGACCTCCAGGCACCACCATACGCTACCAACCACTGGGATCCGAACCTGCAACCACTCAGATCCATAGCACGCTTCTCACCATTACACCATAACTCTTCTTGTGATATGTTCCATTCTCAACTTCTTTTAAGGCCTATTTCCCAGCGACTGAATCATCCAAAGAAATCTAAAAATATTCGTCACACCTAACTTTGAACCTCCAACCTCTTCACTATGATACACCCCCTTGCCACTGCGCTGCCCACTTTATTTGAGTCATATTTCTCCTTAATTAATTATAAACCTTTTTGCCGCGCTCCAGGTTTACTTAAAAAAAAAACATTTAGCGCACACTGCGACTAGAGCCCTGCTCCCCCTCTTGCTCCTAACGCCTTTGCCACTGGGCCAGGTATTTCTTTGTGTCGTGAATCAGACCCAACTAATTATAAGGCCTAAACTCTGGCCTTCATACTAACATATGCGCAATAAATTTTTTTACCAATTCCAGGAGTTGAACCTTTGACCACCAGCTTGTTCAGAACGCCCCAGGCCACCAGACCACCTACTTGTGCTATCTTTTAACCCAAAAATATTTTAAAAGCCTTCTGACTAACACCAGCCTCACTTAAGGATAAAAACAAAATCTTTGCTAAAGCCCTAGATCGAGCCTAGGACTTTTCCAACACTACCAACTCTTCCTAAATCACCTAAATCAATCATGATTTTTTTTAAACACACTTAATTCATTATTCCCTTTCTTTTTTTTCTCGATCGACAAAATCCATTCTCTTGACACACGAGACCCATTTATTCTAGGCCCAATTTTTGGGGCGTTACAGTTAACCAAGAATTCTACAAGTTTATTCATTTAAATGCTTATATGGTTTGAATACTTCTTGTCAATCATTCACATTTACATAAGCATAAGCAAATAGAAATAAACTATATTCAATTCAATAGCCATCACATTTATATATATTTCATTGAACTATATGAATTCTCATAATTTTCCACTTACTCGTCATATGAAATTCACTTTTAACACTTACTTGTCGAATTCTGTCACGAGCACCTTGACTGAGTTGTACCATCACTATTAACCACGTTTCGTCAACATTACCCGTTGAACCATTTGGAACACTAAAGGATACACAGGAATCTCGTACACACAGTACCGTACCGATGCCATATCCCAGATATGGTCTTACATATAATCTCGTATCGATGCCAATAGCCCAGCTATGGTCTTACACAAAGTTTCATATTGATGCCATATCCCAGATATGGTCTTACTCGTAATATCAGTAACTCTAATGTCATGACTTTTGTATCCTATCTATTCCTAAGGGTCAACCGGGACTTTCGATGTATCGAATCTCTGTCAGTCATTTCTGTAGTATCGTCCTCAATAGCATTCACATTTCATTTCAATAATATAGCATTTATTACAATTATATCGATTAAGCATTTATACATATATAATTTAATGCTTATTAAACATACGAACTTACCTTATTCACTGTAACGATGAATTAGGTCGACTAATTCGATACTTTGTTTTCCCCCGTTCTAGATCCAAGTCTCTTTTATCTCAATCTATATAATATTAAAATTTACTAATTTAATCATCATTTCATTCAATTTAGCAGAAATTACACATTTTGGTAAAATTACATTTTTGCCCCTATTATTTCACATGTTTGCAATTTAGTCCTTATCACATATGATGCGATCCTAGCTTGGGAAGCTACGGCCGATCCCATTGAGTGGCCACAAGGTCCCATTACTCGGTCTCGTGCCAAGAAGTTTCAACACGCCATTGCAAGTCACATATATCGAGCTTGGGGAGGAGAGGTGGTTGGACTCATCAAGCAAGCATGGAGCTCAGCACCACGCATTCCATACAGCTTATTGCAAGCTGAGTTTTAGTTAAATAGTTGCTGGATTAAACTTTAGATGTGTTTAGTTATTTTATTTTAAGTAATTAAGTTGTTTTAATTTTATTTAGTTGTTTAAATAAATTCGGTAATTAATATGTTCTAAGTTAATTAATTTGCTACAGCCATTTAATTTGTTTTATCTTATTAAATGAGTTTTAGTGTAACATCCCAAAAATTAGGGGTTTGTGATTTTTGCATAATTGCATGTGTTGGGCTTGCTTAGCTAGTTATTTGAGGGTGTTTGGGGGTTCTAGGGAGGCCTGGGTTCGAGTCCAGGATCTGGAAAAATTTTGGTTTTTGGCCCTTTAGTGGAGAGGGCTATGGGAAGCAGGACTTATGTAAATTAAAATGTGTCTTACTAGCACAAGTGAGTTAGTGGCAAGGTGGTTGTGGCGTCACTAGGGGACAAGGGCGGAGTGGAGTTTGATTCCCTTGGCAAGCAAATTAAGGCATTTATTTTATGCTTTGGGAGAGGAGGAAACAGAGTTGGGATCAAACTCTGCTATGGGAGTTGGAGAATTGGTCAAACTTTTCAAACGGGTGAAGGAGAGCATAATTAGGAGGAAAAGGTGGAGGAAATCAAGGGGATAGAGGAGTGCATGAGTGTTGGCCGTGAGTGTGAGTGTGTGATAGGGGGAGTTTCAGCTGGAGAGGGGTCTTGAGTGGCATATTTGGCCTTGAGAGAGGGATAGTGCCGATTTTCTCAAGTTTTCTTTTGAGAGAGTTTTGCTTCTTGTGATTTCGACTATAGCATTTCGGGTCATTTTGCCTCAATTTTCTTTTGCCGAAACCTTAGCTTCTCTTATTCTCTTATTGTCATTTTTTTTTCAAACATTCTTCTTTACTTGTTATTGCCTAAACATTTGTTGGTCGAATTCTTCTTCTCACCTCTTCTCATCCGTTTCTTTTTCATCTCACCTCCTTTTCTTGTCTTTTCTCTAGCTGAATAACTACACACTTTCCCCCTTCTTTCACTTCTTTCTTTAGTTCCATCTTTATTTTATAGTGTTACTCTTGGTTGCCGAATCTCTTTTTCCCCATTTGGCTCTTCTCTGATCAAAGGTAACGGTTTCTTTTCTCTTATTTTCCTTCTTCCCTCTCTTTGCTCTGCCAAAGACGAAATTCTTACCTTCAACTCCTTATTGCCTAGGCCGAATTTATTAGAGATCAAGCTTATCTTCTTCTCTATTCATTCAACATTCGGGTATCGGGAAGTGGTTGGTAAGTGTGACTATGGCCGAATAGGGGGTGGTTGGCTTCTCTTTATTATTTTTGAGTTCCTTAGGGCCGAAAGGCCATTTCTTTGTTATCTTAACAACGTTCTAACACGTTCTTTTCGCTAGGGACACTAGTCTTTGATTAGTAGGTGTGGGTCGAATACTCTCCAGAGAAGGGAGTCTGCCATTCGTTGGTAAGATAAGTCAATAGTTAAATATTTTTATATTTTGGAATATCGAATGTGAAGACTAATTGATGGTCAATTATGATCTTAGGTGCCTCAGAGAGTAACGCGATTTGTAATCCGTAACAGGTGTGTAATCTCACACCTCTGCTTAAACTATTACTGCCATAATCTGCGAGTCGGCTAGAAGTTGAATTATTGAAAGCCAAAATACCGGCTATTGAGATCACTCGAGCATGTGAGCGCTCGTAGTGATAAACCGAGCCACTAGTGAGAGCGGTAGACCGTTGAGAGTGTCACGAATGCTCTCGTGAAACTGAGGCCATAACGGGCCCTGTTGAGCCGAGGCGGGCTTAAATGGGCCCAACGGGTTAATGGGCCCATATGAGCAAAAATGATGAAAAGAGTAAGTTGACTGATGCGGCTGCGTACTCCGCAGAACCGAGACTAAAAATGATCAGAATGGGCCACACAAGCGTGCGGGCCCGAATGGGCCAGAATCGGGTTTAGGCCCAATAGCACTGTAATGACTGGAAATGGAAATCGAGTCGCTTGAGGCGACATCAGGCCTTTGGATGGACCGTTGTAGGGGTAAAGTTACCAAAATACCCTCGGTGGGAAAATTATTGAAATACCCTCGGTGGGTAAATTACTGAAAAACCCTTGGTGGGTAAAATTACTGAAATACCCTCAAAGGGTGAAATTACTGGAATGCCCTCATTGGGTGAAATTATTGGAGTACCCCTGAGGGGTAAATTACCGTTTTACTCCTACCAACCAAATTACCATTATACCCCTAGGGGTATATTTATTGTGTTTGTGTGTAATCTGTTTAAATGCCATGATGGTAAATTATTGCATAACCTGAGTTAATATGTCACGGCATGTTGCATTAGGTTGGGTTATGTATTTGGAGGAAGTAGTGTACTGGTGGCTATGCCACGTTATACAGATTCAATGGCTCTGCCATGATATACTAATTTTAGTGGCACAACCACGTATCTCATTCTTCGGTAGCTTTCTTTGCATTGATATTCGCATTTCAAATGCGCTATTGTGTGTAGGGTCGGGTGGGTTGACTTGGTCCCCACATAGTGTGTGAAATGTAATGCAGTGGTGTGATGGTTGGATGGGGTTGGGCTGCATTTTTGTTGCATTACCATGATTTTGGGGCTTAGGCCCGAACTGATACTGCATGGGCTTGGGCCCAAACTGTGACTGTAACTGGGATTACACACTGAGTTCTTGTAACTTACCCTTTTTCCTTTAACGGTGCAGGTAATCCCCAGCCTTAGAGGATTTGGAGTCGCGAGGGACTTGGGGGTGGCCACACGTACTGCTAGTTTTGATGGTGAATTTAGTGTTTCAGTTTGGAATTACTTTACTTTAATTTTTGGGTTTTATAATTGTTGTAATAAGGCCTTTGGAACTGTTTAACTTTTATCTGGGATTTCTTTAAACACTGCAAATTTAATCAACACGGGACTTTCAAAACAATAAACAACTGTTTTTCAAATATCACATTTTCGTAAATGTTAAGACCAAACTTCTGTAACTGACACGGTTTTTAATAAACAAGATAATACGTACATTTTTGAATGGGTATTTATTCGAGTAAACTTCTTTTGTGAATAAGCAACGAGAAACGAAATTTTGAACGTTTAAGTTGGAATTTGACAAAATGTTTTTCAAAAACCATAAGGTTTTTCAAACATCACTTGATGTGGCACGCTAGATCCAGTCGTAACATTTAGGCCAGGTTTGGGGTGTTACATTTAGTTACTACAGCTCATTAAAGTTTAATTGTGTTTATAGGTGAACTAACCAATTGACCAGCTAGTGCATTGATTGGCATTAAAGAGAGGAATGAATTTAAGACCAGCATTTGTTTTGAGCTTCTCCAAGTGACTGTTTGAGCAGTTCAATGGAAAAGGAGCTGTTCACACAAGCCCATTCAGCACCCAAACGTTTTCACATGATGGTGGCTGTTCCAATTTGTCCATTCACACCTTTTGACCATTTATATTCAAGCATTCACACCTTTTGACCATTTAAAAAATGACATTAATTTTTGGTTGCTGCTCATTTGGCTATCTAAGGAGAAATTAAAGGGTTGTTATGACTCTTTAGCTGATCAAGCATTGAATCAAGTTTATTCAGCTCATTAGAGTTAATTATTAGCTGAATAGGAAGACCAAACATGTTGTCCATTGCCGTTCCTTAAGTTAGAGTTCATCAAAGGTCTTGTAGTTTTTAATTAGCTCAATCAAGTTCAATAATAACTCAATTAAGCTAAGTGTGTGTGTCTATTCGGCTGGGGTTTGTCTCATGCCTATAAATACTTTGTTTTCAGCTAGTTGTATGGACTTTTTGGATCAAATATATGAACCTTTGTTTTTCTGTGAGAATCCAACTCTCATTGTCCTCTCTTGGATTGAAATGACTTATCAAGCACAGCTTGTGGCATCATTCTTCCTTGTTATCTGAACTTATCACTTCCCAAAGTGTGGCGTTCGACCATACCATCAATTCCTATCTTGCTAGATAGTGGGTCGAGGTTAGCCAAATTATCTCTTATCCATTTCCATCTAAGTGCCCTCTAAGAATCAGGTCAACAATTCCTTTCATTGTTGGTTCACTCTTGGCCTTAGCCGAATTACTCCATTAGCTAATTTAATTATCTTTCAGACCTTGTTAGAACCTATCTTTTCATCTTTTCCAGCCTACTTTGTTAAAACTCAACACTTATTTAATTTCGTGATAGAGCAATCTAAACGACTCGAATCAACACTGAATCGAGCTCATATCAACATAAAATCACAATTCATTCAATTTATTACAAATTCATGCTGGCCGAATATTACCCATTCTCATATCAGCCCAAATTTCTTATTTATACTGACTTTTAACCACCACATTTCACATTTTCTCAATTTAATCCCTTTTTGACATTTTTGTCAGAAACCACTTTACAAAAGCTATTAATCTAACATTAAACCTTCCAAATCTATCATGAATCATCAAATTATTCAAACATTCAACAATGGCAACATGATAAATTTTTAACAGTTTCGAAATCTAAGGTACGAGCTAGCTAGAATACGAACCAATGATCACAAAAACATAGAAATCATTAAAAACAGAGTCAAAATGGACTTACATGATCAAGGATACAAGGCCGAAAGCTTGAAGAGTCTTTCATGGCTTTCTTTGTTGTAATATTCGGCGATGAAGATGATGAATGGAAGAAAATAGATGTTTGTTTTATAATACTATACTTTAATTACTAAATACCAATTTTAACCTTAAAAATATTTAATATCTACACCAAATACCACTCCACTATCATCTATTAACACTCAAATGGGTTAATTACCATTTAAGGACCTTTACTTTAAGGTTTTATAACTATTTAATACCTTTAGCTAATAGAACAACACTTTTGCATTTTACGTGATTTAGTCCTTTTTACCGCATTAAGCATTCAAACAGTAACATTTTTTTACGGAACTTTCACATAATTAATCTATCATAATGTAGACCTTATTAAAATAATAAAATAAATATTTTGACTTCAGATTTGTGGTCCCGAAACCACTGTTCTGATTTGACCCAAAAATGGGTTGTTACAACTCACCCCCTTAGAGATTTTCGTCCTCGAAAATCTTATCAGAGAATAAATTAGAGATTTTCTTTCTTATAACCTTATTAATTCTCACATAGCCTCTGATTTCTCAGCTCTTTGATCTCACAAGCTAAGATTCTGATCTTTCTTTCTCTATACATCATATCAAGCTGAATTTCAACTTTTGAAAGAGATATTATATACAAAGGGTCTTATCTGAATCTTCGCACCATAGATATAAGAAACACATTATGGATCTTCTCAAGTTCTGACAATAATATAAGTTGAATAAGCCACTAGCTTTTTTTTCTCAGTAATCTCATACGGCCCGATGAATCACGAACTCGACTTCTCTTTATAGCTAATTCGAGAAATTCTATTCTCACAGCAATACTTTCACAAACTCAGTTCACTAACTGAAATTCAATGCTTTTACGTATCAAATCTTACGATTACTTTCACTTTATCTTCAATTTCTCTGTTGAAATCAATCCCGTGAATCTTTTTCTCACAAAGCTCGATTCAATAATAACTGAGTTCGGTAATTGCAATCATACAATATTTCATACAATACCATCTTTATACTCATATGATAACTATTAATATGCTCAAACTCAACCAACAGTAATTGTCTTTTTTAATTGATTTCACATTCTAAAATATAGTAACAAATCAAATCTTCAAGAATATGAATCACTTTCTCATATTATCCATCAGTTGGAGAATGAAATGCGGTGTTACAATGCAACCTCATACCCAAAGTTTATAGTAGTTTTCTTTAGAAACACAATATAAACCTCGGATCTCTATATGAAATAATGGAGACTGGCACTTTGTAAAAAAAAAACTGACAATTTCAGAAATGTATAACTTAGCTAGTGTATCAAGAGAGAAATTATTCGTATTGAGATAAAATGTACAGAGTTTTTGAACAATCAACAATAGTTCAGATAACATCTTCCTTTTACAAAATCCAAAGAAATTCTATTTCATCTCCATTCAGATAATAACACAGGCTGTAACAGTCCCGAAGGTACTTGATAATAAACTTTAACCTATTGATAAATCAGACATTTGGATAAACATCAGAAGTATCACGTTTTATACTCATTCACCAGTAAAATTGTCTCAGATTATTTTACATCTGAGTATTCCTCGAATGAACAGATAATTACAATTGTGAGCTAGATATAACAATTGTTGTATAATATTTGGATTTCTTAGTACACAAACTCTGTCTCAAAACAACAAATCATCATCGGTTCCAATTTAAAGCTCGAAATCAGAAGTCAATTCACTTTGAGCTGTTTTAACTTGAAATTCACTGATACATTTCTGAGCTTCACAAAATCATAAAATAAACATCAATTTAGCTTTTAACTCAGCTAATATCTATCCATCATCCGATAAGAGCAATCGCGTATTCATTGATTGTAAAGCACACAAAGATTTCTTGTTCAAAATATCCGTGACTATAATCATTTGTCTAGGATGATAACCAATTACTGACTCAAAATCTTTCAACAGTTCAAGCCATCTTTGCTATCCTAAATTTAGATCTCTCTGTAACATCAAATATTTTAAACTCTTGCAATCATCAAATAGGTTACATTACTCACCAAACAATTAATGTTGCTAACTATTTAAAGCAATTACAATGTCAACCATCTCTAATTCACACGTCGAATAACTCTTTTTCATACAACTTTAACTGTATGGAAGCATAAGCCATCACTATACATTCTTGAACTAAAACACACTCCAAACCATTCAATGACGCATGACTGAAAATCATAAATTCTTTACCCGATTTAGGCTGAACCAAAATTGATGCTTCAGTTAACCATGTTTTCAACTGTTTATAACTTTATTAATATATATTAAACCAAATCAAACTTCGCACAAATGAAAACTTCAACAATGGAAACAACTTTAATTTACAATAATATTCCTTAAATAGAACCGTTCCGATAGATATAATTCTGTATCATGTCTTCTAAAATATGAATTCTTCATTCAGACTATCCATCTATTTACTCATGAATACACAATTTATTTCCAGACCTAAGGATAAACTCAAACTCAATTAACCTTTCAAACAAATAACCCAATCAAACTAAACAACTAAATTGATCTTGGTTGTCAAACAATAACTTTGCAAAGAAAACATTTCTTCTTGTTGTCAAGATAACTCAGACATACAATTTATCGCAATTTCTTCAGGATACTAGTCAAAGATCATCTTAAAAACTGCATAACTCGAATATGACATAGCATTTCGTCTTTACTCATTGACATATATTAAGATTTACCTGGAAGTGATAACTATTATATAGATTTGAACTTGATCTTCTATCGTCTATGCATTTGCCGATGTCAATTCCCTTTCAAGAAAACTAGAAAGGATTATATAATAAAACTATCTCAACTATTAATCATCGAAGCGTTGTACTATACTGAAGCCAATACCATCAGATAAAAAATCATAATGCCATAATAAGACCGATATTTCAACCGTATAAATATATAATATCCCACAGAAATTCTAGAAGAAAACATCACTCATAAGCATTGAAATCAACTATGACAGAAGTGATATAATCTTCATATGTAACACCCAAAACCCGGTCCAGATGTTATGGCCGAATCTGGCGATATCACCTTGAAGTGTTTTTCGAAAACATCGTGTTTTTTTAGAAAAATGGATGCTTATTATAAAACCTCATTTATATATGTTAATATGAATTTAGGGTGTCTTATTCTTTCAAAGCTTAAGTGATTTTGGTAGAATGTTGGTCATATTAATTTGTCAATATATTTTAAAAACAAGTTTGATGCAGAAGCTTTTATTATAAATTACGAAAACGTGATGTTTTGAAAACCAATTATCTTTTGGAAAACTGCATTCTACTACTAATCAAATGTAACCCAAAATAAGTAAAATCCCCAAATTAAAAGTTAAAAATTAAAGATGCCTTATTACATAATAAAAACCAAATTAAATTCATAGGAAATAAACATAAATAAATAAATGCGATTGTGTGGCCACATCCGAATCCCTCGCAGCACCGATCCGCCTAAGACTGGGATAACCTGTACAGATAAACAGAGAGGTGAGTTTACGAAAACTCAGTGTGTAACCCCATGTAATTAAATAGCCAACCATGCTTTTAAGCAAGTACAGTCTGGGCCTAAGCCTAAGTCCGTAACAGTTCTGTCCAGTTGGGCTTTAGCCCATTACAATAACAGTGTGGGCCTTAGCCCATAATAGTATCAGTGTGGGCCTCAACCCATAACAGTTTAATAATGAAATCAGAAATCCTACCCATCTAGCCTTTACACTCCACTCCGTCCAGTCCAACGCTCCATGTAGGGACAAAATCACCCACCTATCCTTACACTATAAAAACTAGCACCAGTTGCGGCACTAAACAGTATTTGCAGCAGAACTACCAGTAGAGTACACTTCTTCCAATCATATCAATCCCATCCCATGCAACATATCACACATGAATGCAACATACATACATATATCATGGCATGCTCATATACGGTCATAAATAACATAAGGGCATAATAGTCATTTTACCATAGGGCATTGCACTCATTTTATCAGTTTGGGGTCTAGGTGTACTTACTCACCCATCAGTAGGTCCACAGTCGTCTCAGGCGACCAGTGCAACCTTAACAGTCGTACAGTGCAAATAGGCCCAAGGCCAAAAATGCGGGCCCATGTGGGCCCACATATTTGTTAGGCCCACATAGCCCAAAAATGGCTCGGCCATGTAATTTACACAACTTGGCCCAAAATTCTCCATACATTTGTGCAGTTTATCCATGTGAGGCCCACAAGCCCGTTGGGCCCACACGGCCCATTTTGGCCCAACATGGCCCAAGACCACGAAATCACTCATGGTGGCCTTGGTAGTCTAACGCCAACGTTTTATATGTTCGGTTCACCACATGAGCGAGCGCATGCTCGTGTAGCACCAATTATCATACTTTTTTGGCCTTTCCCAATTTACGATGTGGCAGTATTTACACACCTGGTTTCGATTCGTCACGATCAGTTGTTCAGGCACTCACCAACCTACATTTGGTCAATCAAACACCACTATCAGTTTTACTTTATGCTTAACAAGAAACCCAAAATCAACAATCCATTTATAGAGTAGCGTTACCTTCAATTGAACCACGGTGATTCCCCACAATCTTAGATTTCAACGATTGATTAGGAGTTTCCAGAGTCTTTTCTTAACTGCCATACGATTGGTATCAGTTAATACATAAGGCAGAAGAAGGAAAGGAAATGATGATTCTTTAAAGAACTTACCGAAGGAGAGCGAGAGAACCGAAAAGAGTGTGGTTCGGCACTAGTACAGCTTTTCACCTTCGATTTATTGCTGTCAAACACAGTTAAACACAACCCCACTTAGTAATTCAGAAGCCGAAACTTCAAGTGCTATACTTACTTACTGAAAAGAAAGGAGTCAATTGGTAGAAGAAGAGGACTGGTTTCGACAGTACCCAGAACTAAAAATCGACAGCACAATACTTGAGGGTGAAGAGGAGGTTCGGTTTAGGAGAGAAGAGAGAAAGGAAATCGATAGGGACAACAAAGGCCTATTCGGCCAACACAGGGGAAAAAGAAAAGAGGAGATGAAGAGAGAAGAAAGGTATTCGACCAAGGAGAAATGGTTGTTAAAAAGTGCAACTAAAGAAAGTGTAGACACTCTTACCACATCCGGCTAAAGAGAGAAAAATGCAGAAACCGAAAAGAGAATGAAATGGGAAAAAGAGATTTCAGCAGAGAGTACCACATTTACCAAGCATACCAAAACTGAGAATCCCCCTACAGCCGAATTCTTGAGTGCCATAGAGTCCAAATTCGGCACAGCACTACCTCTTCCCTCATCCCTTGATTTTCTCCTCAAATCCCTCCTCAAATCTCTCCACCTGATCACACTACCCTCAACCATTCAATTCAAATTTACCTCAACGACTTTAGTGTTTCAGTCAACCTCCATCACCTCCCACAGCATAGCAGCAAAATAATTATTCCCTAGCCAATACCAAGATTCGAACCTCATTTCTTCGGCCTATGCAACACGCCACTTACCCCTTAGACCAGCAGGCTTTTTATGTCATGCTTTACCTAAAATTATTTAAAAGCTTACTAACCAAAGGCAGGGGTTTTATTCCCCTAAAACCAAAATTTTGTACAAGCCCTGGCTCGAACACAGGACTTCTTAGACACTCCTATACGCACCCAAATCACTTAGCGACTAAAGCAGATAGGTATTTATGTTAAAAACATGCAAAAACAAATTCCTAAGTTTTGGGGCGATACAACTCTACCCCCTTAAAAGAAAATTTCGACCTCGAAATTTACCTGTCAAAAGATATGAGGGTATTGTTGATGCATCGCCTCTTCGGGCTCCCACGTGGCCTCCTCTGAACTGTGGTTGCGCCAAAGCACCTTAACCAGTGGGATAGACTTCCTCCTCAAGAGTTCCACATCACAATCTAAGATCTGTACCGGTTCCTCCTCAAATGTTAGGTCCAGTCTAATATCAATCTTTTCAGTCGAAATCATGTGCGTGGGATTTGAGCGATAATGCCTCAGCATAAAAACATGGAATACGCCATGAATCCGATCCAACTCTGGAGGTAACTCAAGTTGATAGGCAACCGGTCCCCAGCGTTTTAGTATGCGATAGGGCCCAATGAACTTAAGGCTCAACTTGCCCTTCCGTCCAAATCTCTATACCTTTTTCAATGGTGAGTGATCGCCGAAATCAGAGCTTAAAAATTTAAAAAAGAGAATGATCGAACCTGGAAACTAACTCTGACTATGATTAAAGGCAAGTGTACCTATCGAACAGTAGTATAGCTTAGGCAAGACTAGATTGTCGAACCCAAAGGAACTAAAAGTGCTAATACTAACTTTCTTTTTATTAATTAGCCTTAAAAATAAAATGAAGTTGTTTTAATCTAAATTAATGACGACTAAGCTAAGGACAAAGACAAAAAGAATGAATTGGGGAATAACTTGAAGAAAAACTCAATTGATCACGACGATACCCTCAGAAAGAATCCACCTAGACTTCACTTGTTATCTAACCCTGAATCATATGATTTAATTACTTAACTTGTTCCGTAGGACTCCCTAACGTATATTAAACCCTCTCTCGAGGTGAATAACGTTTAATCCAAGGTTAATTACTGGAACTTTCACTCTCTTATAATAACCCCCTAGAATAGCAGTAAATTGATCTATGGATTCCCATATTAGGTTTCACCCTAATCCGGTAAAATCTAGTAACCCTATCTCTGGGCGTTCGATCAACTCCGCTTAATTATGCTAGATCTACTCATAAGTAGGGTCTATTCCTCCTCCACCTAAGCACATCAGATTTGGATTAAGCATGCATAATTAAGAACAAACTAAGTAACTATCATATAATTTAAAAAATAAAATAACAAGATTAATCTTGGTTTCATCCCCTTCAGGTATCTGAGGGGTTTAGTTCATAATGAATAAAGAAAACATCTCAAGAGAAAAGATAAAACAAAACATAAGAATTTCCTAAAAGTCCCTGAAGGAATTGAAGGAGAATTCTACCGTCTTGAGTATAATTTCAGCTTCTTGGGATGGATTAACTGGCTAACTTCGAGTAATTCCTACAATTTTGACCTTTCCGTCTTGGCTCCTTGTCCTAGCTCGACACCCCTTCAAAGGTGGTACTTAGGGGATATATATAGGCTCTTTGGAATGCAATTCTTTCTCCCTAAGTATCCTTTTCCGAGTGAAATTGCTCTTTCCAGCGACAGGGGCACGGCCATGGCACACGCCCATGTGGATCGACTTCAAGCTGTGTTTGGATTTCTAACTTGAGGCACGAACGTGTAAGTCGAGGGTCAGGCCGTGCTCTAGGTGATCGGCAAGGCATGGCCGTGTGGGCTTTGGGCCAGGTCGTGCTGATTTCGTGCTAAGGCCCATTTAATCCGTTTTGGGCCCATTTTGTGTTCTTTTCATCCTCGGGTGCTTTCCTGGGTATAAGACACGAAAAGAAAGGATTAAAAGCACCTTTTTACATAAATCAAGGGATAAATCATCCAAAAGCATACTAAATGCAGGATTAAAATATGTTACTTTTACGGTTTATCAAATACCCCCACACTTAAGCTTTTGCTTGTCCTCAAGCAAAATTCTCAACTTACAATTAAAATGAACTTTCCTCAATTCATAATTCCTATCAACAATGCCTTATCCTAATTCATAGATAATTTATACATGGATAATTCAATTTAAAGAGTCCAAAAGATTCAAACAAGATAAGTCATACATTTGTAGCACGAAAACATAGGTGTTTCCCTTCATCTAAATAATTACCTCTTGATTCAAAATCGACAAGGATTGATATCCTCACAAAAGATTCACTCAAATCACTCAAAAGTGTTTAAGGTTCAGGAAAAAGCACTCATAAGTCGAACCTGAAAAGTTAATCCCATAGGCTTGCCTGAAAATCAAATCTCCAGCATTGTAAAATGAGATGATAAACAGATCAAAAGGTCTTTGTTAAGGTTGTAACGGGGCTAGGGTTAAAGATGTGGATAAAGGCTGAATTAGAAGGTTAGAATCAAGATTGACCTGATAAATTTCCTAACTAGAAAAATGAACTAATCTTAAATAATCAATTGAAGCTTAATAATACTAATAATACTAGCTTTTTCTTCAAGAATTTTTTTTTTTGAATTTTAATGTGTAAGCTCACCTAATCACAAACTAATAATGAATATACTTCGTTTTATTTATTTATTTTAAGAACAAACTAATCCTAATAATAATAAAGAAATTTTACAACTGAAATATAAAACATAGTTAGGAAACTTGTTCAATATCAAATCTCGAAAAAAAAAAAAGGTAATTAAAAAAAATGGTGATAACAAATACAAAGGGTTTTGGTTTAATATTAGTGGGTTAGTCAGTAAAAAGGGTTGTTAGGCTCAACGGGATTCACTAGGGGTTAATTATGAAGGTTGGCTTTTTAGTGGAGTAAGTGGATTAAAACCTAAGTGCCTTTATCATCTCTGTATATCAAATCATAACTGTGGTCTTGACATGTATAATCAAGGCAAGTTCTAGAATAACAGTTCAATGTTGACACACTCATGATCAAAAAGTGAGTGTGAAAAGGAATATATGCTCTATAAGGCTCAAAATCTCACGAAAATTATGGGTGTTTTTGACATCATCCTTGTAAAATTCAAATTTCAAGATAACATTCAAATTCAGGTTAACAACCTAAAATTTTAAATTTTTGAAAATTAGACTTATCATGCTTGATTCCCTAGTATTCTTCAAATTTAATCATCAATGCATAATTAACTATGACTTATTCAAAAACATATCAATAAAAATCATAACTCATTAGAAATTTCATCTTAATTAGTAATATGAGGAAATTACTTAAAAACAAGACTAAATTCAGGGATTTGAGAATAATGCAAAAAGTTAGGTACTTTCTCAAAATAATATTCACCCTCCACACTTAAGATGTACATTACCCTCAATGTACAAAGATAGATAATAACGTTTAAGGGATAAATCAAAAGAGAAGGGGGAAGAATTATTCCCTGAGTTTTGGATTTTTCCCGAAGGAGTGTCTTTGGTGGTGGTGATGGTCGGTTTGGATGACGAACCTGCGCTAGATGAAGAAATTGGGTAGTGCTCTGAGAAGTAGCCAGGAATTATTAAGACCTATTTAAAATAAACTAAATATATAATTAAAGATAATAAAGATAAAGAAAGAGGAAACAAAAATGTAAACGAAATGAAAATAAAAGATAAATGGACCGAATAGTCCTTATTGTTGGATGGTTCGCGAGCTGGGTGTGACCTCTAAGGCTGGGGAGGTGCTGGCGGTGGCAGAAGTGGCGTGGTTATCGTGGTGGTCGGTGTGATTTCCAGGCAGCCTGGCGAACCTGACACTAAGAAATAAATTAAGCATAAGATTGTTAAAGAAAAGGAGAATGAAAGGAAAGAGAAATGAAAAATAGAAACTAAATTGTCTCAAAGACCCTTGGCCTGTTGGTTGGATGAAGCTGTCCGCATGAACTCATTTAAATCGTTCTCCTTTAAGGAGTTTGGCCTTTTACGCTTCTTCATCATGGTTTTGGTGTGGCTCAAGAGTGCTAGAACTTTGGTATATGGAGTGAAAAGTCTAAGGGGGAGAAGGGAGGAAGGAGAAAGTAAGATGGAATTAGATGGGGGGAAAGGGAAGGGCTGTAGGGTTTAAATAGAATTTCAAATCTGGCATGTTCCCACGCCCGTGGCCCGAGGGTGTGTCGATTCACACGGCTGCTTCGCATGGCCGTGTACCTATGCGTGTTGGCTCTTCATGCCTATTCTTCCGTGTAACACCCCAAACCCTGCCCATTCAGTCCGACCGAATTTGGAATGCGACTGCGGAACATGTTCGAAAAATATCCTTACTTAAGAGTAAAACCGATAAAAATTTTGTGTCCTTTAATAAAACATTTTCGTGACTTGTAATATACTAAGTAAAAATTGAAGTTTGTTATAAAAATATCGGATTCAAGCTTTGCTTGAGAAAATAAAACCATTTGCAATCGACATTTTTAAACTATCCATCCATAATAGAGTAAAATAATAAAGATGCTTAATAAAGGTACTTAAATACTTTAATGGGTCTTTTTACATTAAACACTTAATCAGAATAATGAAAATGTAGATACTCCATTAATCAAAATATCCTTTTCGCATGAGAATCCGCTTCCGCATGGCCACCTTTGTATCCACTCCGACTCGGTCCAAAATCACGATCCCCTAAAAGGTTTAGAAAAAAATTGGGTGAGTCACCAAGACTCAGTGCATAGTTAATACACATATCTCCTCACATATGGGCTTGGCCCATATCCACACAGTCCATACACATGATTATGCAAATTTCGAATATACAACTATGAATATGCAATTTTGAATATACAATTATGAATATACAATTATGAAGCCCAATCCACATAGTGATCCACATATTAATCGATCCACGATGATGCACACAGCTATAGACCGCTGAAATGAGCACTTAGCCAACACCTCTCTTGAGGAAGCACAACTAAACATCAAGCGCTAATCTAGCACGAGACTAGCATTAGACCACACACATAACGTACATCATTTCCTCAAATAGTCACATCCCAAATCCCATGCATATATATATATATACACCATGGCCACATATTACTCAAAACAATATACATCACATGTCATCACTTTATTACACATTCATCAATATTCAATTATTATCGCAATTCACTGAAAGGTTAATATCATGACCACTAACCTGATTATTCGATCACCCACCTTGGTATCTATTATCTTAACCCTTATTTCGGCTAACATACACAACATATACATTTACATGAAATAACTCGTACAACACATATAACAAGCAAGAGAACAGTGCGATAACTACGTACCTGATTATAGCGAGATTCTGATCTATCGATTCTAACAAAGTCTAAAATCCCGAAAGCTTTTGTTACTTCTATCGATTTGCCCCTAGAACACATAACCGAAATCGGTCACACTTAGTACCAATAATATGGCCCTAGACCGAATGCCATGAATCTTTTACCTAGCTTATTTTGATCCCAAAACACCACTTGTTCCTGTTGATTTACTCCCGAAGTTATCGAAATTCCTACTAAAACATTGTTAGAATCGGCTCATACACAAATCTACGAACAAAAGCCCTTGGTCGAATATTATGCTTACCATTTGTCTTGCTCAACAAAGTCCCTTGGGCACTTCAACTCCCGAAAGACTCCTTTTTAAAGCCCTAACCCTTGCCACACAAAAGAACACTTAGAATATCTTATTATACATTCGGCCCTCCTTAGAAATCAAGGTTTAACCTTTGATTTTAACACTTTAATGGAAAGAAACCCCAACCGATGGCTAGGAGAAAACTTACTTACTACTCCATGATGCTTGTGAAGTCCCAAAAGAGAGTAAATTTCAGCTTCTAGCTTGGCTTTAAAGGCTTGCGAAATAGAAAACAACACTTGATATTCGGCTATGGCTTCAAGATGAAGTTAACAATTATTGGCTATGGTGATCCTCTAAGGTTTCAAGCAAGAAGATGCTACTAGGTTCGGCAAGGCCTTCAAAACCGAAAATACCATCCTAGCACTCCTTCTACAACCGAAACTCAAGCTTGCTCTCACTCTCTCTCTTTTTTTTTTCTCTCTCGGTCAAGAACAAAAAGGGAAAGAACAAACAAATCAATGGCCACCTCCTTGCTACTTGAAAACCTACCATACTAGACCTTGAAGCAAGCTCCAATCGGCCATGCACAAAAATTGTCAAGAAAACAAAACAAAAGAAAAGGTTTGGCCAAGTTCTCTATGCTACACACAAAGCTGACCAACAAGGTCCCAAGGGGCTTCATTCGGCCATCCCTTTTGCATCACAAACCGACCATGCTCAAGTGGGAAGGAAAACAAGACAAAATTATGCATTTGACCATGCTTTTCCCAAACTCAAAGCTGACCAAAAAGTCCCCATGCCTCAAACGGCCATACATTTGCAACCCCTATGCCGCACATGCTTCCTTCCCCAAAGCCAAGACCCATCCTTGCATAAACTAATAAACTAGCCCATCACCTTTGGAATAAACAATTTATTGTTTATTCATTCTTTCATCACCTTACACATCTCTAAATAAAATAATAATATAACTATTATCTAAACACTACCCATCACCATTTAAAATAATAAAACTAAACTAAAATAATACTCATACACATGCAGCTTTTGAGAACAACTAAATAAAAATAATAATAGCAATATAACAATTTTGCCCATAACAAATAAGATAAAATAATAATAAAAAGAAGCAACCCCCTCCCAAAGCTGCATGCGTGCATGGGCCATGCAGGCCTTTCCCACGCCAGGCATAAAAGAAAACCAGTGCGGCCCTGTGTCTCGAACCCGAGACCTGGAGAGAACTCTCCAAGCCCCCAGCCAGTCTGCCCGTGCGTCTTTCATGCCAATAAACGCATTGAAATTCTTTTAAACCTTACTTTCATTGGCTCCTTAAGCTTTAGTGCTAAAAGCAAAATAGAATGCTTCAAGTGCACCCCCCAGGGCTCGAACGCTAGTCCTCGCGAAGCTCTCTCTTTTGCTGCTAGCGCCCCAACCACTTTGCTGCTGGTGCGTTGATGACATAATCCCGCCACCAATTATTTTCAAGCCTCCTTCAAAGCAGCGCTATTTTCCAAAAACAAAACACTTATGCCGCGCCCAGCGTTGCTCGATCCCCTAACCTGCTTAGCGCCAAACCCACACCTTAAGTGGCACACGAAGACCACTTTACCAGGGCATTTTATATGCCACAACCTTACAAAATTAATTCTTAAGGCCTCATTCCATATTTTCCTCTTTTAACCCTCAATTTTCAAAAATTTCCAAAACACTCTCTTTTTATCCTCGAGCTTTAGGAACTCCAAAAACACATCAAAACCACTCTTGAGGCCCACTAACACTTGAGTTATTTACCAAACTCGTAACTCCTATTTCGGGATATTACAATTCTACCCCCCTAAAAATAATAATTTCGTCCTCGAAATTACTTACTAACGAACATCCGTACATTTCAATTCACCATAATCAATCACATATTCCCAATTATACACATATACAAACATATCCAATCTCTTTCACATTTAGCATTTTCACATATGGCCATTTCTTCATAAGCATATTCAAGCTTCAATTCCATTATATATATCATACACATCAATGGTAAGATCAATGGCACATATTAAAATTCTTACCGAAGCTTCAACTATATCATATCTTACTTAACTCAAATGGAAATATACCAACTTACTTTATTTCTTGCAAATATGAAAGATTTGCACTTACCCTAGCATTTAGCTTATGGTAATAAACATGTTCCATCTTGTAAGTGATTCATGAATTTTCTATTATAACACATCACCGGCATTAAGCTGCTGAGGCATCGAAGCCTAAAATACACACCCATTTAAGCTCGCTAGGCATCAAAGCTCGAATATACACCGCATTAAGCACGCTAGGCATCAAAGCTGAAATATACACCTGCATAAGGCAGGCCCGCCAGTGTATCAAAGCTCAAAATACACACCCAAGCACAAGGCCGCTAGGCACCAAAGCTCGAAATACACACCAAGCACAAGGCCTCGCTAGGCATCAAAGCCTGAAATATAATATTATCATTATCTGAATCACATTACAAGCTGACCAAAATTATAAACCATATATACTTCATATCACTTGTACTTATCACTTCAATAAAAATTCAATAACATTTCATGATAGAATGTCTAACCACATTTGGCTTTCACTATATTTATAACTAGGATTCTATAATCCAACATGTATCCAAAGTTATAACTGACATTAACGATATTTAACTACTTGTAGACTTACACTTAAAACATTCTCAATTTAGGTTCCAACACTCGCCGACATGATATTTTCCACACTGAGCACACGGACGGTCCCGATTTCTCATAGCTAGCTTAGTCACATGAGCAAAACTTTCAACCCTCGGTCTTTTCCAAAGACCCTCAGATAATTTAGACAATCCAAAATTTCTCCTATCACGGTTCATATCCTTATCTCTGCTTTTATCTCATTGAGTCCTTAATCCCTTCAAATACCTTAGCTTTTCAACTTATCACAAATGAACACCTTCTGTTAAGAGCTATCAACGATCTCGCATCGTCCCTTAATTCGTTCTTAAACCGACACATAGTTCATGTTCCGTGTAGCCACTACTCCTCGAGCATATCGGCTTAACCTTAGGAATTCAGCCTCGTATTTCGCCATGGACTTGTTCCGTTGAACCAGCCCCAAAAACACATTCCTCTGAACATCAATGTAGTAAGTATCAACATACTTCTTCTGGTATGTTTGTCTTGACATACTCCCAAGTGAGGTCTTCCATTTGTGACACTATCCCAAACCGTGAGCAACCATTGATATACCTCGCGCGCAGTAGTGCCACCATTCCTTTCACTTTTTCCTCGGGGTTTAGATCGAGCTCATCCATAACTCGCTTGGTTGCTTCCAACCAATATTCGGCCGTACTGAGTGCCACTCCTGATATATCACAGAACAAATCCGCTCCATTAGCTCAAAGTCGCTCGGAAACAAATTTTCGAGTTCTCATATTTCCTCCCTCTCCAGCCACCATCTCTAAAACTCGCAGCAGCACCACCGCGATACAAAGATTATCCTCGTCTGATCTTGCTGCTCATTATCAAAGGCTGGTGGTAGAGGTGACCTAACGGGTTCTGATACGGCCATTTTGCCTCGACC
Source organism: Gossypium bickii (assembly GCA_025503065.1). Taxonomy (NCBI): domain Eukaryota; kingdom Viridiplantae; phylum Streptophyta; class Magnoliopsida; order Malvales; family Malvaceae; genus Gossypium; species Gossypium bickii. The sequence continues at coordinate 49,017,513 of CP106718.1, read as the reverse complement.
ACGTCATCTAGAATTAATCTCTTATCGCGCAATCTGACTTAGAAAGTTTTATGCATTAGAAATTTGTTCCACTGATTATCCGCGAACAATTTTATGGAATAAAGTATTTAGAAGTGGTTCTTTCGATCACACATAGGTTCAGTTCAAGTTTGCTATTCTAATTTAGAGGGCCACATACACATTCATAAGCAGGGACACATTCATTCACTACACCTCCACGGTCATTTCAGTCCTCAAATCTTATGCACTTGTTTTTTAGTAGACTAGTTCTAGGGTTCGATAGCCCAAATTTTCTAATCTACAAGCCCAATCATGCCCATACAGTTCACATATTCAACATACCTCAATAGTCAGAGGTACTTACCAGGTGGACTTCGGGTCGGAGGTACAGGTGCCATGCCAGAACAAGTCTAAACTAAAAGTTCACATTTTGAAAAGCCCACTTTCGAAAATTGTTCTCGGGCCCAAAACCTCAAAGCCGAGTTTTAAACCGTGCTCTGATACCAAAATGTAACACCCCAAACCCGGCCCATTCACTCCGACCGAATTTGGAATGCGACTGCGAAACATGTTCGAAAAATATCCTTACTTAAGAGTAAAACCGATAAAAATTTTGTGTCCTTTAATAAAACATTTTCGTGACTTGTAATATACTAAGTAAAAATTGAAGTTTGTTATAAAAATATCTGATTCAAGCTTTGCTTGAGAAAATAAAACCGTTTGCAATTGACATTTTTAAACTATCCATCCATAATAGAGTAAAATAATAAAGATGCTTAATAAAGGTACTTAAATACTTTAATAGGCCTTTTTACATTAAACACTTAATCAGAATAATGAAAATGTAGATACTCCATTAATCAAAATATCCTTTTCGCCTGAAAATCCGCTTTCGCATGGCCACCTTTGTATCCACTCCGACTCGGTCCAAAATCACGATCACCTAAAAGGTTTAGAAAAAAATTGGGTGAGTCACCAAGTCTCAGTGCATAGTTAATACACATATCTCCTCACATATGGGCTTGGCCCATATCCACACAGTCCATACACATGATTATGCAAATTTCGAATATACAACTATGAATATACAATTTTGAATATACAATTATGAATATACAATTATGAAGCCCAATCCACATAGTGATCCACATATTAATCGATCCACGGTGATGCACACAGCTATAGACCGCTGAAATGAGCACTTAGCCAACACCTCTCTTGAGGAAGCAAACAACTAAACATCAAGCGCTAATGTAGCACGAGACTAACATTAGACCACACACATAACGTACATCATTTCCTCAAATAGTCACATCCCAAATCCCATGCATATATATATATATACCATGGCCACATATTACTCAAAACAATATACATCACATGTCATCACTTTATTACACATTCATCAATATTCAATTATTATCGCAATTCACTGAAAGGTTAATATCATGACCACTAACCTGATTATTCGATCACCCACCTTGGTATCCATTATCTTAACCCTTATTTCAGCTAACATACACAACATATACATTTACATGAAATAACTCGTACAACACATTAACAAGCAAGAGAACAGTGCGATAATTACGCACCTGATTATAGCGAGATTCTGATCTATCGATTCTAACAAAGTCTAAAATCCCGAAAGCTTCTGTTACTTCTAACGATTTGCCCCTAGAACACATAACCGAAATCGGTCACACTGAGTACCAATAATATGGCCCTAGATCGAATGCCATGAATCTTTTACCTAGCTTATTTCGATCCCAAAACAACACTTGTTCCTGTTGATTTGCTCCCGAAGTTATTGAAATTCCTACTAAAACATTGTTAGAATCGGCTCATACATAAATCTACGAACAAAAGCCCTTGGCCGAATATTATGCTTACCATTTGTCTTGCTCAACAAAGTCCCTTGGGCACTTCAACTCCCGAAAGACTCCTTTTTAAAGCCCTAACCCTTGCCACACAAAAGAACACTTAGAATATCTTATTGTACATCCGGCCCTCCTTAGAAATCAAGGTTTAACCTTTGATTTTAGCACTTTAATGGAAAGAAACCCCAACCGATGGCTAGGAGAAAACTTACTTACTACTCCATGATGCTTGTGAAGTCCCAAAAGAGAGTAAATTTCGGCTTCTAGCTTGGCCTTAAAGGCTTGCAAAATAGAAAACAACACTTGATATTCGGCTATGGCTTCAAGATGAAGTTAACAATTATTGGCTATGGTGATCCTCTAAGGTGTCAAGCAAGAAGATGCTACTAGGTTCGACAAGGCCTTCAAAATCGAAAATACCATCCTAGCACTCCTTCTACAACCGAAACTCAAGCTTGCTCTCACTCTCTCTCTTTTTTTTTCTCTCTCGGTCAAGAACAAAAAGGAAAGAACAAACAAATCAATGGCCACCTCCCTTGCTACTTGAAAACCTACCATACTAGACCTTGAAGCAAGCTCCAATCGGCCATGCACAAAAATTGTCAAGAAAACAAAACAAAAGAAAAGGTTTGGCCAAGTTCTCTATGCTACACACAAAGCCGACTAACAAGGTCCCAAGTGGCTTCATTCGGCCATCCCTTTTGCATCACAAACCGACCATGCTCAAGTGGGAAGGAAAACAAGACAAAATTATGCATTTGACCATGCTTTTCCCAAACTCAAAGCTGATCAAAAAGTCCCCATGCCTCAAACGGCCATACATTTGCAACCCCTATGCCGCACATGCTTCCTTCCCCAAAGCCAAGACTCATCCTTGCATAAACTAATAAACTAGCCCATCACCTTTGGAATAAACAATTTATTGTTTATTCATTCTTTCATCAGCTTACACATCTCTAAATAAAATAATAATAATATAACTATTATCTAAACACTACCCATCACCATTTAAAATAATAAAACTAAACTAAAATAATACTCATACACATGCAGCTTTTGAGACCAACTAAATAAAAATAATAATAGCAATATAACATTTTTGCCCATAACAAATAAGATAAAATAATAATAAAAAGAAGCAACCCCCTCCCAAAGCTGCATGCGTGCATGGGCCATGCAGGGCCTTCCCACGCCGGCATAAAAAGAAAACCAGGTGCAGCCCCCATGTCTCGAACCCGAGACCTGGAGAGAACTCTCCAAGCCCCCAGCCAGTCTTTCATGACAATAAATGCATCGAAATTCTTTTAAACCTTACTTTCGCTGGCTCCTTAAGCTTTAGTGCTAAAAGCAAAATAGAATGCTTCAAGTGCAACCCCCAGGACTCGAACGCTAGTCCTCGCGAAGCTCTCTCTTTTGCTGCTAGCGCCCCAACCACTTTGCTGCTGGTGCGTTGATGACATAATCCCGCCACCAATTATTTTCAAGCCTCCTTCAAAGCAGCGCTATTTTCCAAAAAAAAAACACTTATGCCGCGCCCAGCGTTGCTCGATCCCCTGACCTGCTTAGCGCCAAACCCATACCTTAAGTGGCACACGAAGACCACGTTACCAGGGTATTTTATATGCCACAACCTTACAAAATTAATTCTTAAGGCCTCATTCCATATTTTCCTCTTTTAACCCTCAATTTTCAAAAATTTCCAAAACACTCCCTTTTTATCCTCGAGCTTTAGGAACTCCAAAAACACATCAAAACCACTCTTGAGGCCCACTAACACTTGAGTTATTTACCAAAATCGTAACTCCTATTCCGTGATATTACATTCCGCACGCCACGCCCGTTTTCGTCAAGTTAGTATGTTGGCACGGGTGGAAGGTACGGACGTATTCTACCCGTGGTTGGTAAGTCAGTAGCTTCACACGGTTCGGGCACGCACCCGCCGCATTCGATCGCATTGTGGGGAGGGTGGTTGGGTCCATGACGTCGGGAAGTGGTTAGGACTAAGTTGCACGGCCTCTGCTATGTCAGTATGAAGATTTCGGTGGTCCACATGGCCACGAGCACGGCAGTGTGGCATGGAAATCTGTAGCTCTGGTTAGTTTAGAAGAAAAATAAAAAAAGTAAAATGAAAATAAATGAAAAATAAGTAAGGTTAGTGCTCGGGTTGCCTCCCGAGAAGCGCTCGTTTATAGTCTTAAGCTAGACTTTCCTCGTGTAGAAATTTTAGGCAGGTTTGAAGGTTTGAATATCTTCCCTCATACTTATAGTTTTATCTTCTTGATAAAGTTTAGGTTGAGAAGAGTTTACCTTAAAATTGTTGAATGTTGGAGTGCTTACCTCGACTGTTCCGTATGGAAGATCATTGATTACCTTAAAAAGGATTTCTTTGTTTGTGTCAGGGTCTGGAGGGAATAGTCGTGGGTCTGCTGTATCTGACAATACCTGATCTCTGTCTTTGGACTTGTTTATCTCGTAGAGTGGTTTTGATTCTTTTTTCAGTATCCCTAATTTTTCTTTGAAATGCGTTTTCCACTCGTCTAAGTCATCGGTTTAAATCCTTTGCTCCTCGTAAGTTATTTCTTTGTTGGTACCAAACTGAGGATTAGATTCAATCGTGTCCTTTTTTGGTGGTTCCTGAAAAGAGAGGTTAATCGAATGGTTATCAGTAGATTTTTCTTTCTCACCTTGGTTATTCGATGTTCTGGTTGAGTCGAGAGCTTGAAGAGTGACTGCCTCATTACCAACACAAAGCATGAGTTCTCCTGTGGCAACATCAATTTTAGTCTTGGCAGTTGCTAGAAAAGGTCTTCCTAAAATTAAAGGGATCGAATTTTCCTCATCCATGTCTAAGACAACAAAGTCTACTGGGAAAAAAAATTTATCGATTTTTACAAGAACATCTTTGATAATACCCCTAGGAATTCTAACAGTTTTATTAGCTAATTGAATACTCATCCTAGTTTGTTTGCGTTTCCCTAGACCTAGTCGTTTAAGAAATGTATAAGGCATGGCATTTATACTTGCCCCTAAATTAGCTAACGTATTATGAATAGTTAAACTACCAATTAAACATGGAATGGTAAAACTCCCTGGATCTTTTAATTTCTGTGGCAGTCTATTTTGTAGAATTGCTGAGCACTTTGCGTTGAGTTCCACATGTGGCTCTTCGTCTAATTTGCATTTTTTTGTCAAGAGCTGTCTTAAAAATTTCCTCGAGTCTGGCATCTGAAAAAGAGCTTCAAGAAGAGGTAAGTTAATGTGTAATTTCTTTAATAGTTTAAGAAACTTACCGAATTATTCTTCTGTATAGTCTCTTCTCATCGCTTTGGGATAAGGTATGCGAGGTTGGTACTCTTTAATTACCGATTTTGGCCTTTCTTGTGTTACTTCTACCTTACCTTCGTCTACCTTGTCTTCTTGATTTGAGTTGGGTTCGTCTATCTCTGTATTTTCCTGAGCTGCTTTGGCTTGAATTTGCTCCTTTGGATTAATCTCAGTGTTACTTGGTATACGTCCTTGTGGTCGTTCTGACATTAGCTTTGCGAGTTGTTTGACTGCATTAGTGACTTCTTTGACTGACTTGGTAATTTTTTCGATTCGGCTCTCGTTGCTTTTAATTATTCTCTCAGTTTCTTAGAAATGTTTTTCTGTGTCTGCCAAGAACTTTGTCAGTATCTCCTCGAGAGTTGGTTTCTTCTCTTGTGGATAGGGTTGATTTTGGAAGTTTTGAGGAGATTGTTGCCTTTGATTTCCTTGATTTCCTTGACCTGGATTGTAAGTATTACTATATGGATTATTATTGGATATGAAATTATTACCTATATAGCTCATCTATTCTCTTTCTACTTCCGATTGGTAGTGTAGGTACTTAGGATTTGCCACAGTTCCACTTGCGTCACACTGCATTACTGGATGTACCTGTGAAGAACACAAATTATCAAGCTTTTTATTCATTATCTCCATCTATGTTGATAGCATGGTCACTGTGTCTATGTTGAAAGCTCCGGCTGATTTTATTGATTTCGTCCTTGTAACTTGCCACTGATAATTATTCAGTGACATCTCTTCAATGAATTCGTATGCTATTTCAGGAGTTTTGTTGTTCAGGGTTCCATCGACGGGTGAGTCGATTAGTTGCCTCGTTGAGGGGTTTACACTGTTATAGAATGTTTGGACTTGAAGCCACAAGGGTAAACCATGGTGTGGACACCTTCTCAAGAGATCCTTGTATCTCTCCCATGTGTCGTATAATGTTTCTAAATCCATCTGCACAAAAGAAGAGATACCGTTCCTTAATTTGGCCGTTTTGGCTGGTGGGAAATATTTTAATAAAAATTTTTCAGTCATTTGTTCCCATGTAGTGATTGACCCTCGTGGTAACGAGTTTAACCACTGTTTGGCTTTATTCCTTAATGAAAAGGGAAATAACCGAAGACGTATGGCAGCATCAGAAACGCCATTTATTTTGAAGGTATCGTAGAATTCTAAAAAGTTAGCTATATAATTGTTTGGATCTTCGTCCTGCAAACCATCAAATTGAACAAACTGTTAAATCATTTGTATTGTGTTAGGTTTTAATTCAAAATTATTAGCAGCTATAGCGGGCCTAGCAATACTTGATTCTGCTTTTGTTAAATGTGGTTTAGCATAACCAAACATAGTACGTAGAGCGTTGCGTTCCCCCACATCATGGGGTTGTAGATTATTCTCTTTAGTAGGTTTGGACCTGCCTTCTTGGTTTTCCTCTGTGTAATTTAGGGCTCGCCTGATTTCTCGGAGATTCCTACGAGCGGTTGCTTCAATATCACTGTTGTATACTAAAGGTCCTCTCGGGTTCCTCCTAGTCATAAAATTAGAATTTAACCTAAAAACAAAAAAAAACTGCAAAAAATAAAAATAATGGCTAAAGTAATAAAAATAGAGTTTTCTTAATATTTTAGTTCCCCGGCAACGACGCCAAAAAAACTTGATCGCTGAAATCAGAGCTTTAAAATTTATAAAAGATAATGATCGAACCTGGAAACTAACTCTGACAATGATCAAAGGCAAGTGTGCCTATCGAACAGTAGTATAGCTTAGGCAAGACCGGATTGTCGAACCCAAAGGAACTAAAAGTACTAATACTAACTTTCTTTTTATTAAAAATAAAGTGAAGTTGTTTTAATCTAAATTAACGACGACTAAGCTAAAGACAAAGACAAAAAGAACGAATTGGGGAATAACTTGAAGAAAAACTCAATTGATCACGACGATACCCTCAGAAAGAATCCACCTAGACTTCACTTGTTATCTAACTCTTAATCATATGATTTAATTACTTAGCTTGATCAGTAGGATTCCCTAACGTATATTAAACCCTCTCTCGAGGCGAATAACGTCTAACCCTAGGTTTATTAGTGGAACTCTCGTTCTCTTATAATAACCCCCTAGAATAGCAGTAAATCGACCTATGGATTCCCATATTAGGTTTCACCCTAATCCGGCAAAATCTCGTAACCCTATCTCTAGGCGTTCAATCAACTCTGCTTAATTGCGCTTGATCTACTCTTAAGCAGAGTCTTTTCCTCCTCCACCTAAGCACATCATATTTGGATTAAGCATGCATAATTAAGAACAAACTAAGTATTTATTATATAATTTAAAAAAATCAAATAACAAGATTCATCTAGGTTTCATCCCTTTCAGGTATCTGAGGGGTTTAGTTCATAATGAATAAAGAAAACATCTAAAGAGAAAAGAAAAAACAAAACATAAGAATTTCCTAAAAGTCCCTGAAGGAATTGAATGAGAATTCCGCTGTCTTGAGCATAATTTCGGCTTCTTGGGATGGATCAACTGGCTAACTTCGAGTAATTCCCACAATTCTGACCTTTCCGACTTCGCTCCTTGGCCTAGCTCGACGCCCCTTCAAAGGTGGTACTTAGGGGATATATATAGGCTTTTTGGAATGCGATTCTTTCTCCCTAAGTATCCTTTTTTGAGTGAAATTACTCTTTCCAGCGACAGGGGCACGGCCATGGAACATGCCCGTGTGGATCGACTTCAAGCTCTGTTTGGATTTCTAACTTGAGGCACGGCCATGTAAGTCGAGGGTCAGGCCGTGCTCTAGGTGATCAGCGAGGCACGACCGTGTGGACTTTGGGCTAGGCCATGTCTATGTCGTGCTAAGGCCCATTTACTCTGTTTTTGGCCCATTTTGTGTTCTTTTCATCCTCGGGTGCTTTCCTAGGTATAAGACATGAAAAGAAAGGATTAAAAGCACCTTTTTACATAAATCAAGGGATAAATCATCCAAAAGCATACTAAATGCGGGATTAAAATATGTTACTTTAACGGTTTATCAATGAGACCTTAAGAAAGATGAAGTCCCCCATAGAATACTCAATCTCCTTGCGCTTCAAATCCGCATATGACTTCTGTTTGTCTGATGCTGCCTTTAAGCGATCCTAAATTAATCTGACTTTGTCTTCAGTATCAGAAACCAATTCAGGGCCCAGAACACGCTGCTTGCCCAACTCAGTCCAACACGACGGAGTACGGCACCAACGACCATATAATGCCTCATACGGTGCCATCTATATGCTAGACTGGTAGGTATTGTTATACGCAAACTCTGCTAATGGCAAATAATCTATTATGTAACACCTTAACATATCTTCCAGTATTTAAATCACCCTTTCAGATTGACCATCTGTTTGGGGGTGGAACGAAGTAGTGAAGTCATGTCTTGTACCCAAAGCCTAGTGTAATTTCTTCCAGAACTGAGACGTATAACGAGGATCTCTATCTGATATGATGGAAATTGGTACCCCATGCTGTCTCACTATTTCAGCCACATACAGTTTAGCCAGCTTTTGAAAGGAATAATCAGTACGAACTGGTATAAAATGGGCTGACTGGTCAATCGATCCACTATAACCCGTACTACATCGTTCTTAGTAGACGTTAGGGGCAGCCCACTAACGAAGTCTATAGTTACCTTCTCCCACTTCCAAAGTGGAATTTTTATTGGCTGAAGCAACCTTGAAGGTAATTGATGTTATACTTTAACCTGTTGGCAAGTCAAACACTTACTCACAAAGTCGGTAACTTCATGCTTAAGACCTGGCCACCAATATAACTCTCGAAGGTTTCGGTACATTTTATTCCCGTCGGCATGCATAGCATAAGGACTACTATGTACTTCTCACAGTATAGATTGCCTCAAATCAGTATCTCTTGGTATACAGACTCTCCCACGGAAACACAGTACCCCTTCGCTATTCAGTCCAAAATATGAAGTTTCCCTATTCTCAATCTGTTAGAAACGAGGACCCAAAGACCCATCTTTCAACTGTTTACCCTTAATCTGGTTGGCCCACGACGGTTTAACTTGGAGTTCGGCTAACAAACTACCATCATCAAATAAGCTGAGACGAGTAAACATCACTCTCAGATCCGTCATAGCCCTACGGCTCAGTGCATCAGCCACCACATTAGCCTTACCAGGATGGTATTCAATCAAACAGCCATAATCCTTAAGCAGCTCAACCCATCTATGCTGCCTAAGATTTAGCTTCTTCTGAGTGAGAAGATATTTGAGGCTCTTGTGATCTGTGTAAATGATACACTTCTAACTGTATAGGTAATGCCTCCAGATTTAAAGTACGAATACCACCGCGGCTAACTCCAAGTCATGTGTCGAATTATTCGCCTCATGGGACTTAAGCTTGCGAGACGCATATTCCACTACCTTACCCTCTTGTATCAACACACATCCCAAACTGACATGTGATGCATCGCTGTAGACAGTGAATTCCTTCCCAGGCTCTGGCTGTATTAAGACAGGGGCCTCCGACAGGACCTTCTTAATTTTTATAAAACTCTCTTACTGCTTATCAGTCTAGACAAACGGTACCCCTTTCTGTAACAATTTGGTCAAAGGTGCAGCAATTAACAAAAACCCCTCAACAAAACGTCTGTAATACCCTGCCAAACCCAGAAAACTTCAAATCTCCGATACCGTCTTAGGCGGCTTCCAATCCAAACAACTTCAATTTTTCGAGGATCTACTCTAATCCATTCAGTAGATACCACATGGCCCAAAAATGTTACCTCTCGTAGCCAGAGTTCACACTTGCTGAGCTTAGCATATAACTGTTTCTCCCTCAAAATCTGCAGAACAACTCAGAGATGTGTGTCATGCTCATCCTCAGTTCTCGAATACACCAAGATGTCATCTATAAACACCACTACGAACCGATCCAAATAGGGCTGGAAGACTCAGTGCATCAGAACCATAAATGCTGCCGATGCATTCCTCAGTCCAAACGGTATCACAAGGAACTCGTAATGACCATAACGAGTCCTACACGCTCTCTTGTGAACATCAGCCTCTTTTACTCTTAGTTAATGGTACCCTAATCAGAGATCAATCTTAGAGAAGACTGAAGCTCCTTGAAACTGGTCGAGCAAATTATCAATCCTCGATAGGGGGTACTTATTCTTAATCATCAGTTTATTCAGTTACCGGTAGTCGATGCGCATACGCATGGATCCAACCTTCTTTTTCACAAATAACACCGGTGCTCCCCATGGTGACACACTAGGACGGATGAACCCTTGATCCAGTAACTCTTGAATCTGAGCCTTAAGCTCCACTAGCTCATTCGGCGCTATTCTATAAGGGGCGATAGACACTGGAGCTGTACCCAGTAGGAGCTCAATCCCAAATTCCACTTCATGATTTGGGGGCAATCCAGGTAGTTCATCGGGAAAAACATTTGGAAAAGCTTTGACTATTCTGATATCTTTAACAGATGGAACCTTAGAATTAACACCACAGATGAAGGCTAAATACTCCTCACAACCCTTACGAACCAACTTCTCGGCTCTCAAGGCAGAAATCACATTTGACAGATAATTTCGACGCTTCTTTATTACCACCACTTCCTCTCCCTCTGCAGCTTTCATTACCACCCGCTTAGCAGCACAATCCAAAATCACTTGATGCTTAACCAGCCAATCCATGCCCAGTATTAAGTTGAATTCACCAAAAGGTAGTTCCATTAAGTCTACCAAAAAGATGGCTCCTTGCACCTCCAAAGGTACATCTCTGAACAATTTGGTTACTTTAACTGACTGCCCTAAAGGACTCAACACAGTAATTTCTCTCGTAGTGGTTTCAACCATTATACCCAATGTCTTAGACACTGAGATGCTATATATGAATGTGTAGACCTAACATCAATCAGTGCAATACAAGGTACATTATAGATAAAAAAACGTACCAGTAATAATAGCTGGGGTGTCTTCGTCCTCTCAGTGACGTGCAGCATACACCAGATCTGGCTGCCTCGCCTCAGTATGACCAGTACCTTTGCTTGGTGCTCCATGACCACGACCCATACCAATCCCATCTCGGGTCTAGCCACGTCCTCTCGACGAATGCTGAACACCTCTCAATGGGTGAACAGTACCCCGGCCAGTAGCTTGCATCTGACCGGTCCTCCATGCACAATATCTGATACGGTGCTCTAGTGATCCGCACCTCAAACATGCCTCAATCTTTTTCCAGCATTCGCCTTGAAGGCTTTTACCACAGTCATCACATGGCTGCGGTCCAGTAGCAGCAATAGGGGCCCTAACTCTGACCAGCCCATCCACTCTGTCCTTTTTATTCGGTCTCTGAACGAAACTTGAGGGCTCCGAATCCCTCTTATTCCTACCATTTTCTCCGTTCAGACGCTCAGTACGCTTTACCTCCTCGGCGATCTTTGCCTTATCTACTAGTGTGGCAAAATCTCGCTCCCTTTACGGAGCTATCAAAACTCTCAGACTATCCCTGAGGCCGTCCTCGAAATGAACACACTGCTCATAATTAGTTGCCACCATCCCACGTGTATAGCGGCTTAATCACAAAAATTCAGCCTCATATTCAGCCCCTGACTTATCCTCCTGAATCAAATTTAGAAATTCCCTCCTCCGAGCATCAACATAACTAGCGCCTGAGTACCCTCTTTAACCATAAGCCACCACTGATAGGCTTCGTCTCGTAGCAAGGACAGCGCACCTTTTAATTTCTATTCAGGGGGTGCAGTCGAGGTTATCCATGATCCTCTCTAGGGCCCCATTTCAATATTCAGCCATGCTAGGGGAAACTCCTACGATACCCTTAAAGATCTTAGCCCCATTAGACTGGAGTCGTTCCGTGATCGATCACGACCCACAGTACCAATATTAGGCCCAGCAACCCTCTCCAGAATTCGCAACACAGCTTGGGACAATATATCGTCCCCAGTTGCTCGATCATGCGACCCATTCCCAGTCCCTGGTGAGGCCAGTGTCTCATTTATATCCAAATTTGGCAGGTTACCAGAAGATGAGGACCCAAATCGGGCCCCTCTACAGCTTCTACCACGGCTTCTTGTACCCATTCCACGAGTACCTCTGGTGCTCATTATCGAATTGCATTTTATCTGAATTAATAGTTTTATGCAGATCAGTTTATAGTTTTAGTTATTTATTAGCAAAGTTTTATGCAAATCATTATCAGTAATTCAGAGTTCATTTTCGTAGATCGCAGTCTTACTATAGTTTTTAGTTCACACTAACTAGAGTGTTTGAGTATAATCTTCTACCTAGAGTAGTCTCAGTGTTTTCTATTTATAGCATTTCAGTTTAAAACAAATAATAGTTTCAGAAGATTTACAAGATCAGCGTCGGAGACTCGCTGTACCACACATTCGGTAAAATATTTCAAAACTTTTCAAATTGTTTGGAACAGTTCTTTTTGAATATTCCAAGTTTTAGAAGAAACCCAAAAACCACAGTCGAGTTTTGAACCTGGCTCTGATACAACTAAATGTAACACCCCAAACCTGGCCCAGACATTATGGCCGAATCTAACGATATCACATTGAAGTGTTTTTCGAAAACATCATCTTTTTAAGAAAAATCCATGCTTATTATAAAACCTTGTTTACATATCTTAATAGAAATTTAGGGTGTCTTATTCTTTCAAAGCATAAGTGATTTTGGTAGAACGTTGATCATATTAATTTATCACTATATTTTAAAAACAAGTTTGATGCGGAAGCTTTTATTATAAATTACGAAAATGTGGTGTTTTGAAAACCAATTATCTTTTGCAAAACCGCGTTCTACTACTAATCAAATGTAACCAAAAATAAGTAAAATCAGCAAATTAAAAGTTAAAAATCAAAGAGGCCTTATTACATAACAAAAACCCAATTAATTTCATAGGAAATAAACTTAAATCAATAAATAAATGTGGTTGTGTGGCCACCTCAGAATCCCTGGCAGCACTGATCCACCTAAGACTGGGATTACCTGTACAAATAAACAGAGAGGTGAGTTTACAAAAACCCAGTGTGCAACCCCATGCAATTAAACAGCTAACCATGCTTTTAAGAAAGTACATTTTGGGCCTACGCCCAAGTTCATAACAGTTCAGTCTAGTTGGGCCTTAGCCCATTACAGTAACAGTGTGGGCCTTAGCCAATAACAATATTAGTGTGGGCCTCAGCCCATAATAGTTTAAGCATGCAATCAGAAATCCTACCCATCCAGCCTCTACACTCCACTCCGTCCAGCCCAACACTCCATGTGGGGATAAAATCACCCACCCATCCCTACACTCCAAAAGTTAGCACCGGTTGCGGCTCTAAACAGTATTTGTAGCAGAGCTACTAGTACAGTACACTTCCTCCAATCATATCAATCCCATCCTATGCAACATATCACACATGAATGTAACATACCGACCCATAGGGCATCGCATGCTCATATACGGTCATACGTAACATGGGGCATAACAGTCATTTTACCATAGGGCATAGCAGTCATTTTATCTATTTGGGGTCTAGGTGTACATACCGACCCATCAGTAGGTCCATAGTTGTCTCGGGTGCCCCATTCAACCTTAAAAGTCGTACAATGCAAATGGGCCCAAGGCCCATAATGCGGGCCCATGTGGACCTACATGTTTGTTAGGCCCACGTAGCCCAAAAATGGCTAGACCATGTAATTCACCACATAGCTCATGGTAGCCTCAGTAGTTTAATGGCCATGTTTTATGTGTTCGATTCACCACACGAGTGAGTGCACGCTCGTGTAGCACCAATTTTCATACTTTTTCAGGGTTTTACCGGTTTACGATTTGGCAGTGTTTACACACCTTGTTTCGATTCATCGTGAATAGTCGTTCAGGCGCTTACCAACCTATATATGGTCAATCGAACTCCACTATCAGTTTTACTTTACGGTTAAGAAGAAATTCAAAATCAACAATCCATTTATAGAGTAGGGTTACCTTCAATTGAACCACGGTGATTCCCCACAATCCTAGACTTCAATGATTGATTAGAAGTTTCCAGAGTCTTTTCTTATTTTCCATACAGTTGTTATCAATTAATACATTAGGCAAAAGAAGGAAAGGAAATGATGATTGGTTAAAGAACTTACTGAAGGAGAGCAAGAGAAGCGAAAAGAGGGTGGGTTCGACACTAGCACAACCTTTCACCTTCGATTTATTGTTGTCAAACACACTTAGTTACCGAAAAGAAAGGAGTCAATTGGTAAAAGAAGAGGACTAGTTTTGGTAGTACCTAGAACTAAAAATCAGTAGCACAATACTTGAGGGAAAAGAAGAGGTTCGGTTTAGGGGAGAAGAGAGAAAAGAAATTGGTAGAGACAGCAAAGGACTATTTGAGCAACACAGGGAAAAAGAAAAGAGGAGATGAAGAGAGAAGAAAGGTATTCGGCCAAGGAGAAATGGTTGTCAAAAAGTGCAACTAAAGAAAGTGTAGACAATCTTACCACATTCGGCTAGAGAAAAATGCAAAAACTGAAAAGATAAAGAAATGGTAAAAGATAGATTTCGGCAGAGAGTACCACATTTACCAAGAAAATTGAAACTGAAAATCCCCCTACAGCCGAATTCTTGAGTGCCATAGAGTCCAAATTTGGCACACCACTGCCTCTTCCCCCATCCCTTGATTTTCTCTTCAAATCCTTCCTCAAATCTCTCCACCTGATCACACTCCCCTCAACCATTCAATTCAAATTTACCTCAACTACTTCAATGTTTCAATCAACCTCTATCACCTGCCACAGCACAGTATTAAAATAACTATTCCCTAGCCAATACCAAGATTCGAACCTCAATCCTCTGGCCTATGCAACACGCCACTTACCCCTTAGACCACCAGCTTTTGATGTCATGCTTTACCCATAATTATTTAAAAGCTTACTAACCAAAGGCAAGGGTTTTATTCCCCATAAACCAAAATTTTGTACAAGCTCAGGCTCGAACCCAGGACTTCTTAGACACTCCTAAACACACCCAAATCACTTAGCCACTAAAGTAGATAGGTATTTATGTTAAAAACATGCAAAAACAAATTCCTAAGTTTTGGGGCGTTACCTCATGTATATTCAACAAAACAATAACCAGTAGAAATAGAATCCTAGCATCATACGGATTTTACCGTTGACTTTTCAATTAACACAATAGATTAGAATACCAGGAAAAGACAGAGCAATGCCAATCATAACCCAAACAGACCAACAATGCTTTCGTCTATCAGCATGTTTAGCTAGCATTTTTATACGATAAGAGTTTCATTTGAAAATAAATAGCCACATATACCTCTGAGAATAATTGATCACATAGAATACCTAGAGGAGATCTTTATAAGGTATTCAGCTATACTACTGTACTCAGATATCTTTACAATTCAAACATTATTCCACTGTCTAATTCTGTCATTATTGATTCCTCTTTATCCCATCACTAACAGAAATCAATTAAGTAGAACTTCCAGTTAATACATTCTTTAGATATCATACCTGAATATTTTGTTTCATCAAAGTCATCTTCTTCTTTAATAGCAACTTTGCATAATCCAGATAGCCTTCAAAATGATCTGATATCTCTTCTAGTACTTCTTTACTGTTGACTCACTCTCTTATCTGACCACAGTATTAATCCTTCAATCACGTAACTCTGTAATTCCAAACTTGTACGCTTATTCAATCTAAATCTTATGGATTTCATTGTAACACTATACTAATAAGGGGGTGAGGGTCACAAAGCCTCAAATTTAGTTCTCACATATACATGCACATAACATAACATTTATCAATAACATATTATTATGAACTTTCATTCCTAACTTTATGAATTTCAACTCATTATAAACACATTTTCGCTCAAATATTTGAGTACCACTTTTTGCACTATTAGAATTAGCTCGAATAATAAAAATAATTTTTGTCGAAGTCGGAAGATATCACACTATCACAAGTTCTATATGGCATGTATAGCTAGACTCACATATACTACGTTAGTCTTAGAATCGACTAAACCATAGCTTTGATACCAATAAATGTAACACGCCTCACCCGTATTCAATGCCGAAACAGGGACACATTTCATATACAATTTATCATTTCAAATACAATTCAATCACAGCCAATGATAGTGTCCCTTAAACGAGCCTAGAGGCCTTAACATGCATTAAAAATGGTTTGGGACTAAGCCAATAAGTCGAAAAAAATTCAACACTTAGCAAATTTTTCTTCAAATAAAGGACACATGCCAGTGTGGCCAGGCCGTGACCAGACACGCCCGTGTGAAAACAGGGGGTACATACTACTTGGGTCACACGATCAACCACACGCCCGTGTGTCTAGCCCGTGTGCCCTTTGATGTTGCCACACACGCTCGTGTGCCAGGCTGTGTGTTAGACCGTTTCAAACCTGTAGGGTATAGTGACTTATGCAACACGGCCAAGTCATACGCCCGTGTGCTAGCCCGTGTGCCAATTAAGGGTATACTGACTTGTGTCACACGGCCAATCACACACCCGTGTGTGAGGCCATGTGGAGCATACTGATTTCATTTCAATTTCCACACGAGGGGACACACGGCCGTGTAATTTGACCTTGTGTCGCACGTGGCTGAGATACACACCCGTGTGGACAAAAGTAGGCTATTTACTAAGCCAGTTTTCTACCCAAACTCATGCACACCTATACCAATTTCAATGTCACCAGAACATAACACTTATAAGCATTTAAAACAACCTCAATCAAACATCTTTCATACCATTTCAATACCAAAAAATACAATACATACTATTTCTGTAACAGTTCAATTTAGACCCTAGTTAGAATAGTGGTTTCGAGACCACAAATCTGAGTTAAAAAAATATTTTAATATTATTTTGGTGTCTACAGCATGTTAATTTATGTACGTGAAAATTTCGTGTGAAAATTTTATTGTTTGTGTGCTCAATTTATTTAAAAGGACTTAATTGCATAAAAGGTAAAAGTGATATTCTAAAAGTTAACGTGTTTAAATGAGTTGGCTAATGAACGTAGTGGCCTTAAGTGGAAATTAGACCATTATGAATGATAGTGGACATAAATGAACTTATGATGGATGTTTTAAATGTTTTATTTATTAAGGCTAAATTTGTAATTTGGTTATTAAAGTTTTATTAATTAAAACAAAACAAAATTTAAGTCATTTTGTTCATCTTTTATGCCGAAAATACAAAAGGAAGGAAAAGAAAAAGAACAAGCTTCATTCAGCCTAGGTTTGGCTAAATTAAGATCAAGAATGAAAGAAATAGGAATTAGATCGGGGGAAGTCGAAAGTAGCTGAGTAGTTGATTTCATTCATCGTTATCCGAGGTAAGTTCATATGTAAATAAATATTGTTAAATTTTATTGTATCTATTTAAATAATGCTGAATTGAATTGTTATTCATGTGAATGAATATGTTGAAATCAATTGAGCATGGGAGCAATATTTACAAGTCTGAAATGATTGAGATAAAATGTCCGAAAGCCCCGCACGAACCTTAGGAATAGTTAGGATACATATGTCATGACATAGGATTCCGATGTGTGATTTCGTGTAAGACCATATTTGGGACGTTGGTATCGACTTGTGTTTACGTGTAAGACCATGTCTGGGACATTGGCATTGTATTTGATTCGTGTGAGACCCTGTCGAGACAGTGGCATCGATATGTGATTACATGTAAGACCACGTCAAGGACGTTAGCATTGTACGAGCCTTCTGATTTTCTGAGTATCCTTATTAGTTCCAAATGGTTCAACGGGCAATATCGAGTTAAGAACGAATGTGAAAATCAAGCTAAAGAATCAGGTATGTGTTAAGTTAAATGTTTGGAAAGTATGGTAAGTATGCATTTAAGATGATTCTGTGAACTATGCATTATGAATGAGAGATATATATATTCTTATAAATATATGTGTATATGGCCAAGTTAATATATTTTGATATTGTTCATTGAATGATAGATGAGTTACAAGTATGAAAAATGTGAGTTGGATTACAGATTGCTTGATTTAGCTTATTTGATGTAATGTTAATGTTCATTTGATTATTAATTGCTTATGACTTACTAAGTTATAAAAGCTTACTTTGTGTGCGTGTTTCTTGATTATTTTATAGATTATTAAAGCTACGTGAAGCTCAAGGATCGTCGAGGATCATCACCACACTATCGAACTATATTTTGGTATTTATTGAAAATGTATATATTAAAGTATGGCATGTATAGTCTAGTGAGTTTTGATATTGTTTTGAAATGTGTAAAAATAGCCATGTGATATGGCTTCTTAAAGAATGTGTATTTAGGTGAGCTTTGTTCTAGTTTATGATGGATAAGGTGAAATGTTTTGATGAGCTAATGAATGGCCAAAATGAAATGGTCAATATTGGTAGGTTTCTGGATTAATTTGTGAAGTTGATATGATTAGAAATGGTATAGATTGGTATGTCTTAAAATGATATATATATATATGTGTGTGTGTGTGTGTGTGTGTGTGTGTGTGTTTTTGATGTGAAGATGATACTTTAATTAGTATATTTGAGTAAGAATTGAATATGGAAATGTTTTGGTATATTTTGGATGCCTTTGAATTATGAATTTAGGTTGGTTTGATGCTTGTAGGTTTGACCCAAAATTTGGGTGAAAAATTGGCCTTGCAAATGGCATTTATTTGCCGACACGGTTGAGTACACGGGCGTGTCTCGACCATATCCCTTAAGATTGTAATTTGAATCAAGTCAGTCTCGCACACGGGCTAGACACACAGGCGCGTGACAAGCCGTGTGAATTAAGTCAGTGTTGCCCACGGGTCAAGAACACGGGCGTGTCTTTGGCTGTGTGGACAAGTCAGTATGTATGCCCTGTTTTGCCACGGCTTGGACACACAGGTGTGTCTGATGCCGTGTGAGGCACACGGCCTACCCACACGGGCGTGTGACCTCTGAAACTTTGAAAAATGTTTGAGATTTGGAAAAAATTTGTATGTGTTCGGTTTAGTACCGACCCTTTCCTAATACATGTTTGAGGTCTTGTAGACCTATTTTAAGGACTCTATGTATATGATTTGCTATGTTATGAAGATGATGTGTCTTGTGTTATAAAATGATCGTAAAAGTTTCGATATGTCCGGTAATGCCACATAACCCCATTTCGGCGATGGTTACGGGTTAGAGGTGTTACAATTTCCCAACATGTCTTCCAAAACATACCAATATTCACAATCTCAATTCATCAATATTAACACATTCGATCATGTATTAATTTACCTAATATCACCAACATAACATTCATTAATGGGCTCTTTCATACTCCAAATACTATTTTAAAATCTACCCATCACAATTAGCATTTATAAGACAATTACCAAACTCAAAACAAAGGTCATTTGCACATTATACATCATCAAAATCATCAATATAGCCAACTCACATGACTATATATATACAAACCAAAATATAGGCATTATAAGCCAATTTAAATGGAAAAAGTCACTACCAAAATAATTATCAAAATGACCATAAAACCTATACATGCCATATCACTAATATCACAAAGCTTATAAGTACCAAACCATAGCTGGATAGTGTGATATGATCCCCGATGACTTCCAACCCGAGCAAGCCTTCGAATTACTATAAACATAGAAAAGATAACAAAGTAAGCTATAAATCTTAGTAAGCTCGTATGATAATAACTCATCTCATCAAATAAACACATCTTAAGCCATTATAAATACTATAATATAACTTGTATAATTCCACCTTTATGCCATGCATCCGTTCACATAGTTAACCAAGAATTTCACAAGTTTATTCATTTCAATGCTTATATGGTTTGAATACTTCTTATTAATTCATTCACATTTACATAAGCATAAGCAAATAGAAATAAACTATATTCAATTCAATAGCCATCACATTTATATGTATTTCATTGAACTATATAAATTATCATAATTTTCCACTTACTCATTATATGAAATTCACTTTTAACACTTACTTGTCGAATTCTGTCACGAGTACCTTAACTTAGTCGTACCATCACTTGTAACCACATTTCGTCAACATTTCCTGTTGAACCATTTGGAACACTAAAGGATACTTAGGAATCTCGTACACACAGTACCGTACCAATGCCATATCTCAGATATAGTCTTACATGTAATCTCATATTGATGCCAATAGCCTATCTATGGTCTTTCATGAAGTTTCATATCGATGCCATATCCCAGATATGGTCTTACTCATAATATCAGTAACTCTAATGTCATGACATTTGTATCTTATCTATTCCTAAGGTTCAATAGGGACTTTCGCTGAATCGAATCTCTATCGGTCATTTCCGTAGTATTGTACTCAATAGCATTCACATTTCATTTCAATAATATAGAATTTACCATAATTATATCGATTAAGCACTTATACATATATAATTCAATGCTTATTAAACATACGAACTTACCTCGTTCGCTGTAACGATGACTTAGGTCGACTAATCTGATACTTTGTTTTCCCCCGTTCTAGATCCAAATCTCATTTATCTCAATCTATATAATATCAAAATTTACTAATTTAATCATCATTTCATTCAATTTAGCAGAATTTACACATTTTGGCAAATTTACATTTTTGCCTTTATCATTTCACTTTTTTACAATTTAGTCCTTATCACATAAAATCTCAATTCATTCAATTTATTACAAATTCATGCTGGCCGAATATTACCCATTCTCATATCTTCCCATATTTCTCATTTATTCTCACTTTTAACCACCGCATTTCACATTTTCTAAATTTAATCCCTTTTTGACATTTTTATCAAAAATCACTTTACAAAAGCAATTGATCTAACATTAAGCCTTCCAAATCTATCTTGAATCATCAAATTACTGAAACATTCAACAATGAAAACATGATAAATCTTTAACAATCTTGAAATCTAAGGTATGGGCTAGCTAGAATACGAAGCAACGATCACAAAAGCATAGAAATCATTAAAAATCGAGTAAAAAATGGACTTACATGATCAAGGATACAAGGCCGAAAGCTTGAAGAGTCTTTAATGGCTTTCTTTGTTCTAATATTCAGCTATGAAGATGATGAATGGAACAAAGTAGATTTTTGTTTTATTATACTATACTTTAATTACTAAATACCAATTTTAACATTAAAAATATTTAATCACTACACCAAATACCACTCCACTCTCATCCACTAACATTAAAATGGGTTAATTACCACTTAAGAACCTTCACTTTAAGGTTTTATATCTATTTAACACCTTTAACTAATTGAACAACACTTTTTCATTTTACGCGATTTAGTCCTTTTTTACCATATTAAGCACTCAAACGGTAAATTTTCTTTACAAAACTTTCACGTAATTAATCTATCATGTTCTAGACCTTATTAAAATAATAAAATAAATATTTTGACTTTGGATTTGTGGTCTCGAAACTACTGTTTCGATTTGACCCAAAAATAGGCAATTACAGGAACAACTCCAGTGTCCATCGCCCCATATCTTATGGCACCTAAGGTGTTAGTGGAGCTTAAGGCACAGTTGCAGGAAATTTTGGATAGAGGGTTTATTAAACCAAGTGTGCCACCATGGGGAGCCCTAGTTTTGTTCATCAAGAAGAAAGATGGGCCTATGAAGTTATGCTACGATTATCAGTAACTAAACAGTTGACCGTAAAGAACTGATACCCTTTACAAAGGATCGATGAATTATTAGATCAATTTAGAACTGTAAAAGTGCTCTCCAAGATTTACTTAAGGTCTGGTTATTATTAGTTGAAGGTGAAAGAGACGGATGTTCCTAAGATTACTTTCAAGATTTGGTATGGCCACTGCAAGTTCCTAGTGATGCCCTTTAGTCTGACGAACAATTCGACCGCTTTTATGGACCTCATGAATTGGAACTTTCAGCCCTATATCGATCAATTTGTTGTGGTTTTCATTGATGACATATTGATATATTACAAGTCCGAGGAGTAGCATGATGAACATTTAAGGGTTGTACTACAAAATCTTTGAGAGAAACAATTGTATGATAAGCTTAGTAAGTGTGAGTTTTGGCTTCAGGAAGTAATGTTTCTAGGACACATGGTATCAGCTGAAGGTATTTGTGTCGATCTGAAGAAAATAAAGGCAACCTAGACTGGAAACAACCTAAGAATGTCAGGGAGATTTGAAGTTTCTTAGGTTTGGCTTGTTATTATAGAAGGCTTGTAGAAGGGTTTTCTCTGATTGTGCCTCCATTGACGTAGTTATTGAGAAAAAGTTCCTCTTTTAAGTGGACTGAAGAAAAGCAAGAGAGTTTTGATAAACTTAAATCCGCATTGACCCAAGCGCCTGTTTTGATTCAACTAGAGTCTGGGAAGGATTATGTAGTGTATAGTGATGCATCTCATACTGGTCATGGATGTGTTTTGATGCAATATGGTATGGTTGTGGCATATGCCTTGAGACAACTTAAACCTCATGAATGTAATTATCCAACCCATGACCTTGAACTTGCTATTGTGGTTTGTGCCCTCAGGATATGGAGACATTACCTTCATAATGAGAAGTGTATCATCTACACTGATTAAAAGAGTCTAAAGTATCTCCTCACCCAAAAGAAGTTGAACTTGAGACAAAAGAGTGGATTGAACTACTAAAAGACTACGACTGTACCATTGAGTACCATCCAGGTAAGGCTAATGTGGTTGTCGATGCGCTGAGTAGGAAGTCAATGACTGATTTAAGGGCAATGTTCACAAAGTTGAGTCTGACTAAAGATGGGGGTTTACTCACGGAGTTGCAAGTAAGGCCTCATCTTTTAAAGGATGAGATTTGACCGAAGCAATCTACTTCTGAGTCTCTCGTAACTCATCTCAGACAGGTTAAGAAAGGTAAGACTACCAAATTTAGCCTTAATTTTGTGGGAGTTTTGTGATTCTGTGAGAGGTACTGCATGCCCAATAATTGAGATTTGAGGCAGTGTATTCTTCAGGAAGCACATAGTAGCTCATACACTATACATCCTTGAGGGAATAAGATGTATCACGACCTGAGAGAGTTGTATTTGTGGCCAAGGCTTAAGTGGGATGTGACTAAATTTTTGAGTAAATGTTTGACGTGCCAGTAGGTTAAGGCTGAGCACTAATTTCCTTTGGGTTTGTTACAGCCTATACAGACCCCTCAGTGATAATAGGAGTGTGTGACCATGAACTTTTTCAATGGGTTGCGTTTGACACATATTAAGAAAGATTTAGTTTAGGTTATAGTGGATCGACTGACCAGGTCAGCCCAATTTTTTCCTGTCTGTACTAATTATTCACTGCATAAGTATGCGAGGTCATATATTTCGTGGATTGTGACACTACATGGTGTATCATTTTCTATTATATCTGATCGGGACCCTCGATTCACATCTCAATTTTGGACAAATTTGCATGAGGCTTTGGGGACACGGTTGAATTTTAGTACGGCTTTTCATCCACAGTCTGATGGGCAATCTGAGTGGGTTATACAAAATCTAGAGGACATGTTGAGGGGTTGTGTGGTGAAGTTGGGAGGAACACTTGCCTTTGGCCAAGTTTGCATACAACAATAGTTTTCGATCAAGCATTCAGATGGCTCATTATAAAGCACTGTATGGTCGCAAATGTTGTACACCTCTATGTTGGGCTGAGTTATGGGAAAATAATGTATTGGGTCTAGATTTGGTGCAAGAGATTGGGTCTAGATTTGGTGCAAGAGACTAAGGATGTAGTAAAGCTGATTTGAGATCGCTTGAGAGAAGCATCTGATCGACATAAGTCTTACACTGACTTGGGATGAAGAGACATTATGTTTAGTGTTGAGGAAAAAGTCTTCCTAAACATTTCACTGTGGAAGAAAGTATTGATATTTGGATGTAAAGTTAAGTTGAGCCCAAGGTTCATTGGGCCATATAGAGTTCGTAAGAGGGTTGGACCAATGGCTTATCAGTTAAAGTTACCTCTGAAACTGGATCACATACATGATGTATTCTATGTTTCTATGTTGAGGAGATATAATTATGATCCATCTTATGTGATTCTAATAGAGGAGGTCAAAGTGAGACCCGGTTTGACTTATGAGGAAGAGCCAGTATAGATTTTGGACCACGAGGTCAGGAAATTAAAGAAGAAGTAGATTCCTCAAGTGAAAGTCTTACGGCTAAAGCATGGTGACATCGAAGCCACTTGGGAACCCGAAGAGACGATACGTTGGCAATATCCTTACTTGTTTGGATTAGATAAATTTTGAGGATGAAACTTTCTTTAAGGGGGTTAGAGTTGTCATGCCCTAGAATATATTTATTAAATTTTGCAAATTTATATAACAAGGAAGAAAAAGGCCTAGTGGTTTAGTTTGTTAATTAATTGTTAGAGGTCCCATGCTTGAATTCCCCTACATTTATTTTATTTATTTTTCTCATCGTAGCTGCAATTGTTGACCATTATAGAAGCTCATCACTCCCCTTTGCCATCCAAGTCTTTCCATAAAAGGTGGAGATTCTCCTTCCTTTTGTTGAGTCAAACTTTCCTTCCAAAACCCCTATCTAGTTTCATTTTTGTGCAAAATCCCCCTTTTCACTCCCTTTCTCCCCAAATTTACCCAAAATGAGTTTTTGACTACCAATAGCCGGCCCTGGCTCTCCTTAAACCTCATTTTTTTTTCATTTTTTATTCCCTCTTTTTCTCTCCTCTCTTGCTTTTCCATCCACCACCTTGTCATCCACCATTTTAGGCTTTTTCTATTCTTTTTCAACATTTTGAAGCCATTTTTCTTCAAATCTCTTCCCCTCCTCCACCATACTCAGCTGCCACACTTCTTCCCTTCCCTATTGCTGTACCACCCACTATCAACCATCACTGATTTTTTCAATTTTTCCCATTTTCTTATCCTCTTTCTAAAAATCCTCTTGTAAACTCTTGAATATGATTTTTCATTATTAAAACCCATCTTTTGATTTATTATTTTGTTTAAACTCTTCTATTTTTTGATTATAAGGCCTCATTGATCGGTTTTTCGAGATTTCGTTGGCAAGCCCTTTTCTCTCTGTTTAATCGTAAGTATGAAGAATTATTGTAATCATTATACTTTTGTAGTATTATTTTTTATTTAACAAGGATCTAACTATTCGGTTTCGTGCCTTATTGAAGAGTACTCGTAAATCTCGGAATACACGCATCAACTGTAGAAAGGGGTGATAGTTGATGATCTTTTTGTGTAAGTAGTGCCGAATCAGTTTTACTTTATTAAGGGAATGTTATTATTTCATTAGATCGGTACTAACACGTATTTTGATTTAACATAGTGACTCAAGGAAATTGGATTCATTTCTTTTGAAGTGGAATCGAGATCTAATCCATCAAATCTAAGGCGTGGGGATTTAAGTGATATTATACGATATTAATGATTGAATTATTAATAATAATGAAAATATTTTTTTAAGTGTATTACTTATGGATATTTGATACTTAATATATGTGACTATGCGAATACAAGTGTATTAATAGAAATCAGTAAAAACAGACAAGCGAGGATAACAAGTATGTAAATCCCGAAATTTTGTGATGTGTGATGTAATTGGTTTATTGGATGATTTTTTGATGTATGATAATATATGATTTCCATCACTCATGTCATGTGATCTATGGCTCATAAAAATATGGTATACTGATTTATATGAAAATAATATATGGTACTAAATTTTGATATGAGGATTTGTATGTTTATTATGCCCTACTATGATCTTCTGATTTGCTTGCAAAAGCATGCTACTGTGAAATTATATGCAAAAATGAGAGATCTGATTCGCTTGTTAAGCACGCCATATTCTGATAATCTGATTCGCATGTAAATCATGCAACTGGAAAATCTATTTTGTTGCTATAATGATGTGTGCTCGTATTCGTGAATTCAATTATATGACATTGAATTTCCCGGTCGTCTAATTTCAGTATCGTTCCAAGTTGGTATTCAAAGTGAAATTGCGAGTAATGAAAAATAGGTTGAATAAAAATATCAAAGAAGGTTTTGAAAAGATTACTTGCATGAATCAAACAATTAGAAAAGAACTATCGATATAAATGACCGTGACCCAATTTCTATATAGTGATATAACAAACAAGTCTTTGAAGAATAAGAAGTAAACTTTGACCCACTATTTAGCAAAACAGTAACCAACAGTATGTTAAAATGCCACACTTTAGACAATAAGGAAAGAATGGAAGTGATAAGTTCAAAAAGAAAGGGTTTGATGCCACAAGGAGAACCTTGATAAGTCTAGGTAAGTTAGACCATAAACAAAGAGATAGAATTCTCACACAAAACTCAGAAATATTCATTAGCCAATCAAAGTTCTGTTTACAGGATATTTATAGGCACTTTTTTTACTATTCAACTACCTATGTGAGACTTTTTTTATTCGACCATTAACTAGTACTATTACAAGCACTAATTTCATTTTTAACTCTTGTAAGGAAGCCAATGAGTCATGCCTCTTCATTGGAATCTGATGTGCTGAAAAGGCATGCCAATTCTCCTTAATGAAGACTTGATGTATCCTTAATGTGTTTAATTGATGTCCCTTCAACTCCCTTGAAACCAAATTATAAAAGCTTGTGTCACATCATTTTAAATGGCACCTGATGAAAGTTTAAGACTCCAAAAATGTTCAGACTTGAAGAGTCTCTGTTGGTCCATTAAACAGCCTCCTTAATGTTCTTTAAAAAGCTTTGAAACCGTCCAACTTGAAGAGTCTTTAACCATATGAAACGTCACCTGCAAAATAAACATTCAAGATTAAACAATAACTTAAAGCACTCATAAAAACAACATTTTTAATAACACTCATGCACACAAATTAAATGAACATGCAACTTAAACCATACTTGAAGTAAATTAACAAATGAGATAATTTAATGCATAATTGATTAAATATGAAAAATACATAATGCAGGTCTTAAAAGATGCTAATGTGTTAATGTGAAGTGTTAACTAAAGACACATTTAATAAACAAGAAACATAATGCACATTTTAAAAGATGTTAATGTATTAATGCAAAACATTAAATAAAGATGCATTTAACAAACAAAACACATAATTAAAAAATTGAAGAGTTTGTTCAAGCTAATCAAACTATCACATGCAACACATTGCATAAAATTGGATCGTTATCTTCAGTCCAATAGAAATTGGACATCTCATGCTTGACCCAAACTTGCTGAATCAACCCTCACATCGTCTCTTTGAGCTTCTTGGATCTAGCTCGAGTCATAGGCCCAGTGGGAATTTCAATTGGATTTCTTCTTGAATTCTCCTTATCTTTCAACTCGATTGGTATTGACATGGATGACTTTGATTTTGTTCCAATTAATTCTTCATCAGACGCTCTCATGCATGTATCATCTATTCCTTCTTCAAAATGATTTGTCCTAAAATCGTCACCTACATCATAAGGAGATAAATTAGATAATTTAAATCTAGCACTAATGTTGAACACACCTACATCATAAGGTTCGTCTCCTCTTGGAAGGAGTTTTGATCGTCGTTGGGTTGGAAATCTTTCTTTACGTATGTGCACCCAGACCCAATCTCTGAGTTCAGTTAAAATTTTCTTCCAGCCCTTGTTTGCCTTCATCTCATATTGCCTAGTTCTTCTCTCGATATTGTATTTCACTTTTTGATGCAATTCCTTAACAAATTCTGCATTCTTTTTACCATCTAAATTAACAATCTCATTAGAAGGTAAAAGCATTAAATCTAAAGGTGTAAGAGGATTAAAACCATATACAACATCGAATGGTGAAAACTTCGTGGCAGAATGGATAGTCTGGTTATAAGAAAACTCAACATGGGGATGACAATCATCCTACATCTTCAAGTTCATTTGTATGATCATTCTCAATAATGTAGACAAAGTTCGATTAACTACCTAAGTTTTTCCATCCATTTGTGGATGACAAGTAGTTGAGAACATCAACTTTGTTCCTAGCGTACTCCACAAGGTCTTCCAGAAGTAACTCAAAAACTTAGCATTTCAATCTGAAACTATACTTCTCGGAATCCCATGCAATCGAACTCCCTCCCTGAAAAACAAGTTTGCTACTCGCATAGCATCATCAGTTTTGTGGCAAGGTATGGAGTGTGCATTTTAGAGAATCTATCAACCACCATAAAAATAAAATCTCTACCATTTTTCGATCTCAATAGTCCTAACACAAAGTCTGTAACACCCCTACCTGTATCCGTTGTCGGAATAAAGTACGAGGCATTACCGAGAAGTATGGAACACTTACAGGTAATTTAAACCATTTATCACTAAAATATTGTAACACCCCTTACCCATATTCAACGTCGAAACTGGGTATGAGGCATTACCGGACTTATCTCGCTTGAACATACAACTTTGGGCTATCAAATTTCATTCCAATATAAAATCCTTCATTCACATTCATAACATTCTTATTATGGGCCTACGAGGTTGTAAGCGTGCAGACGGAGGGCCTCGAAATCAAACCGAGAACTTTTGTAAACTTAAAAAAATTGCCTTAATGGGACACGCCCATGTGGGCAAGCCCTGTGTAACACCCCTAACCCGTAACCGTCGTTGGGCTATGGTTAAGAGGTGTTACTAATCATTACCAAACATTCCGTATCATTTTCAACACATAGTCAATCAAACAAAATAATTCACAATCATATAGTTCCTTAGATAAGTCTACGAGACCTTAAACATGCTTTAGAACAGGTCCAGGATTAAACCAAACTCATTCAAAAAATTTTGAATTTTAAACATTTTTCTAAGTTACAGAGGTTACATGCCCGTGTGGGTAGGCCGTGTGCCTCACACGGCCTCGGACGCGCCCGTGCGTCCAAGCTGTGGCAAAACAGGGCATACATTCTGACTTGTCCACACAACCTGAGACACGCCCGTGTGATGCACCCGTGGTCAAAACTGACTTATCTCACACGGCTGAGGACACGCCCGTGGTCCCCACTGACTTGCACCACACGGCCAGTCACACGCCCGTGTGTCTAGCCCGTGGTCGAGTCTGTTTTGCACCAAAATACAAACCTACATGACACGGTCGAGCTATACACCCATGTGCTCAACCGTGTGGGCAATTATAGGCCATTTTCAAGGCCAAGCATGCCACCCACACTTTCAATCACCTACAAGCCTCAAATCATATGCATTTATACCACAAATGGAAACCAAAACATATCAATACATGTACCATTTAATCATCATCTATATCATTTTCTTCCACACTCAATTCCTACTCAATTAAATCCATCCAAAACACCATTTTCACAACTCAAAACTTATAAGCCAAGCATCATGTAATTCATACTACAAGTTCATATTTTATCCATCATTCTCATCAACCAATTCAAGTATAAAACATACCATTTCCATTCTCTCTATTTGATAATTCATTCATCATTTTCATAGCCTACATATATGCACCATCAACATTCAACCATCTAGCCATATCACATGGCAAGGTCCAACATTACCAAAACATACCATAACTTCTAGCCTATACATGCCATATACCAAATATGTACATATTTCAAAAGTACCGAAATAGATAGCCGATAGTGTGATAGAGATGCTGGCGATCCTCGGATCCAAGCTAGCTTTACTGACACTGTAAAACTGAGAAACACATAACACAATAAGCTTTAAAGCTTAGTAAGTTCGTAATATAATACATTCTACTCAATAATGCAACAACAATACATATTTAAACCACCATATAGATAGATTCACAATTAGGCACATTGTCAACCTCAACCATATGCTCAAACATCCATTCATTCATCCTTAAAAACTATCATCAACCACATAAGTTCGGACATACCTTTACGAACACTTAGTTAACATACGTTCTTGCAAGTTGTTGATCGATACCATATCTCATTCACTGTTCGATATCCTTTCAACTCAATCGCACACTTAGTGCCAAATCATAGCCGAAGCTTAAGTAATATCGCACACTTAGTGCCTTGATATAAAATTGAACTCAATTTGGTATCGCATACCCAGTGCCAATCAGTAAAGCCAAAGCTTCCATTACTTCGCACACACAGTGCTATACAACTCTGTCTCGACTTCAATTACGCACACTTAGTGCCACATTTCTCAATCTCATATTTAGCATTTCTAATTCAATAACTATACATTCATTCAATTCACATCATATACATACAAATTTAACAACTTGTACTATATCCGAATTTACCTCGACGTCGAAATACCGAAACTAGCCGATCAATCGAGTACTTTGTCTTTGCTTCGATCTCGATTCGAATATCTCCTTTCTTGGCCTATACATATTCAAATTTAACTCATTCAATCAACAATTATTTCAATTTAGTTCAAACACACATATTTATGGCATTTTACAAAATAACCCTCACATTTTTACATTTCAACACTTTAGTCCCTATTTCACAAAATCACAAAATTTACAAAATTTCACTACACCATGCTTAGGCCGAATTCTCCTTAGTCTCATTCAAGCCCATATATTTCATTTATTTCACATTTTAGTCCTTCAAAATAATATTTTCACAATTTAGTCCAAATTACTCAATTTCACCAAAAAATCAAAGATAAAACATGTTAATCTTTCACCTATATTTCATATTTCATCATCAACTATCACAAAGCTCAAACATTCATCAATGGCATATCTCAAATTCACCATCAGTTTCTAAAATTAAAGCATGAGTTAGCTCGAACACTAAGCAACAATCACAAAAACGTAGAAATTATCAAAAACCGAACGAAAACTAACCTTTAATCAAGCTCAAAGCTAGCCGAACCCTAACAAGCTTTCTTTCTTTATTTTTCTTCAACTTTCGGCCAAAGAAGATGATAAAATGGCCATTTAATTCCTTTTTGTTCTATTATATTAACATTAATAATTAATTTCCAATTCTACCCTTAATGAATTAACCATTAAAACAAATAATGGTTGTCCATATTAGTCCACTATCAATTATAATGGTATAATTATCATTTAAGGCCATTACATTCAAAAGCCAACCCATTTAAGTACATTAACAATTAGCACACAGCTTTTGCATTATATGCAATTAAGTCCTTTTTCATAATTCGGCACACAATCGATAAAATATTCGTACCAAATTTTCACACATGCTCAATCACATATTATAAACATAAAAAATAATATTAAAATATTTTTTCGGCCTCGAATTTGTGGTCTCAAAACCACTGATCCGACTAGGGTCTAAATCGGGCTGTTACACCGTGTGGTCACACACGCCCATGTCCCTAGCCCTTGTGGAATTTATTTTTCAATTCAAACCTATAAGGGTTTTCACACGGCCGAACACATGCCCGTGTCCTTGGCCTGTATCCCTCACACAGCCTAGACATGCACCTGTCCTCACTAGTGTGTGAAAATTTGGGTATTCTAATTGAGACGTCAGCAACCATATAAAGGGCACACGACCTAGGCACACGCCCGTGTGTCTAGCCCGTGGTCGACACTGACTTGCAATATTAACATGTAGGGGATACACGACCTGGTCACACACCCATTGGACTGATCGTGCGTCACACACGGCCTAGACACACGCCTGTGTGCCTACCCGTGTGGGCAGGAACAAGGCTATTTGCCAAGCTCTTTTTATCACCCTAACTCATACAACATCAATCACTTTCAATCATTTACCAAGAAGCTCAATCATGTATCATACACTTTCATGAATAACCTCTTTCTTTTCATATATATCATGATAATGAGCCATTAAATATGGCCATTTACAAAAGTGTTCATCTTCAAAGGAGCCAACGCACTTGGCCAAAACAACAAAACATTCACTAAGTCTAGACCCTATACATGCCATACTCAAAATGCTAAAACTAATAAACCGAGAAGAGCTGATAGTGTAACTGATCTTCCGATTATCTTCGTATCCCAAACGGGCTCTTTGACACTATAAAACAAGGGAAAAAGAAAAGGAGTAAGCTTTAAACTTAGTAAGTTTACATGTAAACAATAAACATCATCACATATGCTAAACAATCAATAACCTCACATACTAAGTAAGAACAATTCACATTTCCATAATCATACTTACTTATCTTATCTCTTACCACATTCCAATCACATAACAATTATAATGCTCACAATTGTTCGTACACATTCCCTGCACTCATCACCACAAGGCAACATGAAACATTACCTATACCATTTCTCGATGAACCCCTCGGAATAATACTATGTACCCGATGGTTTTGCACACAGCCCACCATTAATCGATAATAGGGTGGTATCACACATCACCCACCAACAAGAATATTTATGATGGTTTCGCACATAGCTCACCAAATGATAATATAAACGATGGTATTGCACACAGCCCATCGTGAATAAGTAATAAGGTGGTATCGCACACAGCCCACCAAAAAAGATAATTACGGTGGTATCGCACACAGCCCACCAATTAATCATTACGGATATTTTTCCGCACTTACTTATCTATTTCGAGGTTCATACTAGATCTACTCACTATCTATCAATTTCAATCAATCTCATTCATACAATGCACCAATAAGTAATGACATGTATTAAAGATGTATCATTTACACATAAACTTATCTCGGTGTAAAATGTATTAGTCGATGATTTAGCCCGTAACTTGCCTTTTCCTCGGTCAAGGATGTTTCTGCGCTCTTCTTGATCTATAATAATAAAATTTACTCATTCAATCACTATATAATTCTTGATATATCAAAATTTCTACTTAGGCAAAAATGACCATATTTACCTTTTACTTTGGCAAAATTATGATTTTGCCCCTAGGCTCGTAAATCGTTTTTCATCACATTTTCTCATTAAACAAGCCTAGTTGAACATTTATTTCTCTTACAACAGCTCACAAAACCAATTGTTTCATGCATTTATTACACAAATTCAACATTTACTAATAGGTCCCATTTAGGTATTCTCATGGTAATACCTTTCACAAAAGTTGTTCCTTAACTCACTAACATTTATTTTCTTCCATAAAAACTCAGCAAACAACATGAACACTCTAATGGCAAGTCCCTAAACTTGAAACCATTTTGCAAAGTAGTCCCCTCATTAGCTAGCTTAAGCTTTGGGGGTTCCAAAAGTACAAAAATTATCAACAAAAGCCCATAGAATCACTTACTTGCAAGAGATTTGTGTTGCTGAAAATTTGAACTCCAAGAACCCTTATTTCCTCTCAATTTTCAGTGGAGAAGAAGCATAAATAGTGAAAGATGACATCTTTTTCATTTAGCTTATTTTATTCATTTTTTTATCACCCAATTTCACCAAAATTTGACCAAAATTTAATGCTCTTGTCTCTCTTGTTTCCTATGGCCGGCCAACACACCTTTAATGGCCTAATTTCACTTTAAGAACCTCCAATTTAATATTCTATGGTTATTAGGCATCTCTACCTTATATAATAGAACTTTTACACTTTATGCGATTTAGTCTTTTCTCACAATTAAGCATTACAATAGTTAAAATTAAAGCACCAAACTTTTCATGCATCCTTATAAACATGCTATAACACATAAAATAACATCAAAACAATTTTCTTCAACCTCGGATTAGCAGTCCCGACACCACTATTTCGACTAGCCCCAAAATCGAGTTGTTACAAATACCGAAATTGATTATAAAAGTTTCTTTAAC
This sequence comes from Gossypium bickii, assembly GCA_025503065.1. Lineage (NCBI taxonomy): Eukaryota > Viridiplantae > Streptophyta > Magnoliopsida > Malvales > Malvaceae > Gossypium > Gossypium bickii. Next base: position 48,983,526 of record CP106718.1, on the reverse strand, counting down.
GGGCCCTCGAGGTCCAAATCATGCATTAGGATCGGGTCGGGACTAAATTAGAATCGTATGAATTTTTTTGCAAAATCCAAAAATTTATTTCATTTACAAGGGTCCCACACCCGTGTGACTAGGGACACTCCCGTGTGGCATGGCCATATGGCTCACATGGCCGTGTCTCTAAGGCGTGTAGCTCTCTGACTTGCATCTATGAAGAAACTCGGGTCATACGGCCTTAGTACACACCCGTGTTGCTAGGCCATGTGGTAAAGTTAATTTTCACAAATAAGGCTATTTTCCAAACCATATTTCTCACTCATTTGATCTTTATTCTTCACCTACATTTAATACATACAAAAACCAATTTAAGATATTCAATCGAGCCTTATACTTAATACCATTTGTTAATCGCACACTTCATATAATTAACCAGAAACATATATGGGCTTAATTCTCATTAAATTTCTCTTCTACTTCTACTTTTTCACATTATGTATTCATATAACATATAACAATCATACCTCTATATTTCATGTACATTTTTATAACAATTTGTCTTGGTTTCAAACTACTTCATATTGGAGTTTTACTTATGAAATCATTTTAAACATCATCTTTACACATATAGTGCACTTGAGGTGCACAATTTTATAATCATGAATGAACACATTTATCATGTAACATCCTGAATTAGGGGGTTATTTGTGATTGTATTGTTGTGCATATGATTGGATTGTTGTGATGTTATTTGTGGTATTATAAGACTTAGCTATAGGCCTTGAGTAGCCTTGAGTGGTAGAAAAATTTCACATTCAGCTTTAAGAAACAAGGAGCCATAGTAAATAGGGGTTAGGAGTTTTAAAAAGGAATATGAGACACAAATAAGGCCTAGGAAAAATGGCAAGGGAGGTGCCACTTAAGTTCTGGAATTGACGCCACCAAGGGGAGCAAGGGAGCCTAGGTTTGAGTAGCAGAATTCCCCTTTTCTGCTTCTTATTTTGACGGTAAGGGAGAAGAGAGTTGTGCTCAACTCAAATTCTTTTTGATAAGAATGGATTATGTTTGAATAATTTTAAATGGTTGGCCAAGAGTGATTTAAGGAGTTTGCCGAAATCTTAGACTCCTTGTTGGAGAGGAGTAAACAGCTAGGAGACTGAATAGAGGGGGAGGAGTGCTGAATTTTCTTAAGGCGCCTATTTTGTTTCACTTTAATCCTTTTTTTCTTTTGTAAGTACCCGAATCTCCCCCTACTCTCTCATCTTCCACCCCTTTTTCCTCCTTTTCTTCTTTTCTCAAAACTGAAACCACCATTGTTCATCTTCTTCTCTTCTTCTTTTTACCTAAAACCGAAACCCTCTCTACCCTTTTCTCTACCAAAACCCCTATCTCCCTTTTTCCATTATTTTCTTCTTGATTCTCTAGCCGAATCTACTCCACCCTTTTGCCGAAATCTTCTTTCTCCTATTAAATCTACGTTGGCTGAATATCAGGTGGGCATAGATTCTTTTCGGGATTTCTTCTTCAAATGGTTTGTAAGGGGTAAGTGATAGCAGAAACTCTCCTCCCATTATTCCTTTTTCTCTGTTGACTTAGACGAAGGGAAAAGCCAAAATCCGGCATTTATTGATGGTTTGGCTAACCACCCTTTGAAACCGATTTCATCTAGGAACTCCGGGATTTTCAAGGCAGTAGATCTGACCCTCCATTCTCTCGCTAATCGATTTGGTAAGCTTTGTGTAAGGAATCCTCCTTAGTCTTTCCATTAGATACTTGGAAAAGCCGAAAGCTAATCACTTGTATGGATCTAAGGTTTGGCCGATTGCAAGGAATCCAGTGTGTGGCTTCGGGATTTGGTTGGAAACCAAATCGGTTCAAGGTAAGTGCCACAAATAAGCCTTTGGGATTTAATTATTGTAGCCGAATAGGCCTATGTCACTAACTTTGATGTTGGCCGAATATAGGGTCAAGGGATCTAGCACAGTAGATCGGATCTTCGGGATCTAGGACTCGTGTTAATAACAGGTGTGTACTTACACACTTCATAACTAATAAATTGTCAATAAACTGTATGTGTTAAATCGGATATGTGTAGATCTGGATTGATACCGTAAAGGTATGAGCAAGGATTCGGGTAAGTCCATTTCGATATGAGCTTGTTATATAATGCACGTTGATGCATGACATATTTGGGATATGTGTTATATGAAAACATGGCCTTTAATAAATTCAGTGTATTATTATTATTGCATGATTGGCATGATTTTATGTTATATGCACATTGCATTATGGTGGGTGATATGAGTGGAGGGGGAAGTGATATCCGTGTCTTTGGACACCAGTGGTTTGGTACCACATTTCGTGACTTTGGGTCACCAGAGGTTTGGCACCTCATAGCGACTCGTCCCAGTGGTTTAGCACCACAGTGGGTTGGCCCCACAGTTGATATTACAGGATTGTCGCCAGTGATTTGGAATCACACGTGGGTTGGCCCCACAAACTATTATTCGTGACATCGGGTCACCAGTGGTTTGGCACCACCAGTGGTTTGGTACCACACGAGGTAGACAAAAGGAGTGATGGATGGCTAGGTTGGGTGCATGCTATACTTAGTTATGATTTGTGTAAGCTGTTGCATTAATCGGGGGAGGGGTTATACATTAAGTCTTGGTGAGTCACCTTCTCCCTTAACTTTTCCAGGTGACTCGTAGATCGCGGATGAGGAGTCAGACAGACTCGAGGTGGCCATGCAATGGAAAACTTAGTTTACATAGACCTTGGTTTATTTTTATCTCATTCTTGTTTTATTAATTCGAGTTGTAATAAGGAGCTGAGAGTTTTTAAGTATTTTTACCAAGTATCTTTGTTATTATGTTTTATTATGGATTGACAATTTAAATATTAATTGCAAATGATTTTATTTCCTTAAGTATATATATATATGATAAAGTTTTAACCCGGGAGTTTGGTAACTTAATTTATTTCAAAATTCAACTACACAAGGTTTTCCTTTCTAAAGACAATAAATTTATTTACTTCACCGTTAAATCAAAATATTTTCAAACGTTTTCCGCAGTAACATACCAGATCCGGTCAGGGCTTGTGGGCCGGGTTTGGGGTGTTACAAAATTGGTATCAGAGCCCAGTTCAAAACTCAGCTGTGGGGGCCCAGGGCCCAAAATGTTTTTGGTAGGCCTTTGTGAAATATTATGAAAATGGTTTTGTTTTGAACAGCATGGCATCGAGTCTCTGGCACCGATCCGCCCAGGTAAGTACTTCTAACTACTGTGTGAATTATTATCTGTAGAAGGGTAGAAATGGAACGCAGATAGTATGATAAGTATTTGAACCTTAGGACTAGCTTACCCCAACAATCACATAAGACTCTAAATGCCTAACTAAACAACCCTATGGCTAAGTCACCGAGTTAGGGTGTGGTAACCCCTGTGCGCATGTCTAGGATTGGATCCGGAAGAGCCTGGTACTTAAGCAGTCCTAGTGACTCACCTCCTCTTCGCAGGAATCCTACCTGGTGTGTAGCTTCGGTTCACCCTAACTAAGAGGACCCGGTCATAGGCTAAACACAATAAGTAAAACCCGAAAGGGAGCTAGCCGTGTTTTTATAAAAACCCTAGTTTTAAAACACTCTTAAGATTATTTTTCAAATGGTGAGAACTGTTTTTACAAAATTTTTACGAAAAATTTTTTATTTATAAAAATTACAAAAATACCCCTAGTGGTAAAATTACAAAATGCCCTTGGTTTATGGGATTTCCGAAATACTCACAGTTTTACCAAAACTTCGTTTCTTAATAAATATTCAAAAACCCTAATTTGCAAATTATCAAAAATTACCTTGATTTTGGAAAATTACGAAATTGCCCCTAACTTACAAAATTACCAAAAAGACCCTAACTTCCAAAATTTTTGCAATATCACCAAAATAGAAAGCAAATTCGCAGCAAGAACCCTCAAAGGTTGGCAAATTTTTGAAATACCCCTGAGTTATTAAAATTTACAAATTTACCCTGGTTAATTTCCAAAATACCTCTGAGTTTCAAAATTTCCAAAATACCCCGAGAACTACAAAATTACCAAAATACCCTGATTGACAAATCCACAAGGAGCCTTACTTTGAAAATTTTACGAAAAATACCCCTGTAGGACAAATGACGAAAATACCCCTGGGATAGGAACGGACAGAAATGTCCGAAGAGTGAATGTGCATGGGAGATACTATGGAATGAATGTCATTGAATGAATATACTTCTGTGAGCTAGGATAGACGACATGAAAACTCTGTTTGAATCGAAAGAACCACTACCGAATTTCTATCCATAAAATTTCTTCGCGGATAATCAGTGAAACAAGTACTAATTCATTAAATTTCTTAATCAGATTAAAGCACGGTAGTAGAAAAGAGTTCTAGAGGACGCGGCCGTCGTGGACGCGGTAGAGGAAGAATGACTGTGTCAGAACCCGTTAGATCGGGTTCGGGGTCTGACAATGAGGTACCACTGCCACCACCACCCCACCGTTGGTGTTGAGCGACAAGCTCAAGCGGGGATGATGCTTTGTCGCAGGCTGTGTTGCGAGTCCTTGAGCTGGTGGCTGGTGCAGGAGGAAATTCAGGAGCTCGAAAGTCGGTACCTGAGCGACTTCGTGCCAATGGGGCGGAGGTATTTCGTGGCGTATCTGGTGTGGCACCCAGTACGGCCGAATACTGGTTGGAATCAACTGAGAGGATCATGGATGATCTAGATCTGACGGCTGAGGAGAAGCTGAAAGGAGTGGTGTTGCTTCTCAAGGATGAGTCATATCAGTGGTGGCTTACGGTTCGGGATGGTGTTGCGGCAGATGATCTTACTTGGGAGTACTTCAAAGCAGCATACCAGAAGAAGTATGTGGGGACCAGCTATATTGATGCGCAGAGGAAAGCATTTCTGAGGTTGGTTTAAGGGAATAAGTCTGTGTCTGAGTATGAAGCAGAATTTCTAAGGCTGAGCCGTTATGCTCAGGGAATTGTGTCAATAGAGCGCGAACGTTGTGTCCGCTTTAAGGATGGACTTAGGGATGATCTGAGGTTGCTGATTGCTCCACAGTAGGAGCGTGAGTTTGCTGTCCTAGTGGAAAAGGCTAAGGTAGCCGAGGGGATCAAGGAGTCCGTAAGACAGAGCCACGAAAGGAACAAACAGAAGAGAGGCTTTGGATCATCTAGATTGGGCAGTAATGTGCAGAATAGGGCTAGGCAGAGTGGGCCGAATCAGGCAAGGAGGCCCATAGCTACTAATCAGAGACCGGCTCAGTGTAACCGCTGTGGGAAATCACATTAGGGAGGATGTTGGACCGGTGAAAGAGGGTGTTTTGAGTGCGGGTCGTTGGATCACCGTGTGAGGGATTGTCTTCGGAAGTTAGTTAAGAATCAGCCAGAGGGTCAGAACCGTGCTCAGGCTAGAAATGAAGGACCACCACTACAGAGGGGTCATGGTAATGGTAGAGAAGGCAATGGTTCTGGTCGAGGCCGCGGAACACCGGGCAGAGGTGCAGGCAACATAGAGGCAAGGCAGCCTGGGTTAGTCGATGCAGCGAGGCGTCGAGAGAAGGGTGACGCACCGGACGTCATAACCGGTACGTTCCTAATTTTTGGATTTTTATATGTTGTATTGATTGATGTGGGTTCGACGCATTCGTATGTTACTAGTAGTATAATAGAGACTATGAACCTAGACTCGGAGACTACTTCTAGGGAGATGACAGTAATTAGCCCTCTAGGTCACTCAGTAGAAGTAAACAAATTATATAGGGATGTACCCCTAGAACTTCAAGGGGTAGTGTTTTTAGCGGATTTGATGGAGCTGCCGTTTGAGGAATTTGATCTAATTCTCGGAATGGATTGGCTGGTGAAGTACCAGGCCAGTTTGGAAGGCGAGGAGGTGGTAATGATAGGTATTAGAAGGGAATACCTATCAAATGTGGTCTCCGTGCTAAAGGCAGAGAAAATGGTCAGGAAGGGTTGTAAGGCGTTTCTGGTTCGAATATGTGCCTTGGAGGCTAAGGCGTCAGCAGTGGAGAAAGTCCGAACAGTGAGGGAATTCGCTGATGTATTCCCAGAGGAACTTCCGGGTCTGCCTCCGGATCGGGAAGTTGAATTCGGTATAGACTTGTTGCCAGGGACGTCGCCAGTGTCTATAGCACCATATCGGATGGCGCCAAAGGAATTAGTGGAGCTGAAGGCTCAAATCCAGGAGCTGTTGGACCGAGGGTTTATTCGACCAAGTATATCTCCGTGGGGAGCACCCGTGCTATTTGTTAAAAAGAAGGACGGTACAATGCGGATGTGTATAGACTACCGCCAGCTAAACAAGCTAACGATAAAAAACAAGTATCCATTGCCCCGGATTGACGACTTGTTTGATCAACTTAAAGGTGCATCGGTTTTCTCGAAGATAGATCTTAGGTCGGGATACCATCAACTTAAAGTGAAGGAGGTTGATCTTCACAAGACGGCATTCTGTACCCGGTATGGGCACTACGAGTTTTTGGTGATGCCGTTTGGATTGACCAACACACCGGCAGCATTCATGGACTTAATCAATAGGGTATTCCAGCAATACTTGGATCAGTTTGTCGTAGTGTTTATAGACGACATATTGGTGTACTCTAAGACGGAGGAGGACCATGACATGCATTTGCGGGTAGTTCTGCAAGTATTGAGGGAGAAACAGTTATTTGCCAAATTTAGTAAGTGCGAATTTTGGCTTAGGGAGGTGGCTTTCTTAGGTCACGTAGTGTCAGCTGAAGGGATTAGAGTGGACCCTCACAAGATCGAAGCGGTGTTGGATTGGAAACCGCCTAGGTCAGTGGCGGAAATTTAGAGTTTTCTAGGGCTGGCAGGATACTATCGGAGATTTGTGGAAGGATTTTCTTTGATCGCGGCACCGTTAACTAAGTTATTAAGGAAAGGGGTTGCATTTGTATGGTCGGAGAAACAGGAGGAAAGTTTCGACAAGCTAAGGAAGATTCTGACAGAAGCTCCAGTTCTGGTACAGCCTGAGGCAGGGAAGTTATTCACAGTATACTGTGATGTATCCCATACTGGTTTAGGATGTGTGTTGATGCAAGAGGGAAAAGTAGTGGCTTATGCATCCCGACAACTAAGATAGCATGAGGTTAACTCTCCGACACACGACTTGGAATTAGCGGCAGTAATCTTCGCTTTGAAAATTTGGAGGCACTATTTGTATGGAGAAAAGTCGATAGTCTACACGGATCACAAAAGTTTGAGGTATCTTTTGACTCATAAGGATTTAAACTTGAGGCAGCGCCGATGGATTGAGCTGTTGAAGGACTATGACTATTCAATTGAGTATCATTCGGGCAAGGCTAACGTGGTGGCTGACGCGTTAAGCCGTAAGGTCGTGTCAGACTTAAGGGCGATGTTTGCTCACCTCAGTCTGTATGACAATGGAAGTCTTTTGGCAGAATTGCAAGTTAAGCCGACTTGGATCGAGGAGATTAAGGAGAAACAGTTAGTAGATGAAAGTTTGAATGCTCGGAGATTGCAAGTTCAAAGTGGTGGTTTAGAAGGTTATAGTTTGTCTAGAGACGGAGTACTATGCTTTCAAGGGCGAGCTTGTATGCCGAAGGATGTGGAATTGAGACAAATAATTCTTCAGGATACACATAGCAGCCCATACGCTATGCATCCTGGAGGTAGCAAGATGTATGGAGATTTGCAAAAATAGTTTTGGTGGCCAGGGCTGAAGCGTGAGGTAACTGAGTTTGTGGGGAAGTGTATGACGTGTCAGTAGGTTAAGGCTGAACATTAGTTGCCATCAAGGTTACTTCAACCGGTGAAGATTCCTCAGTGGAAATGGGAAAGAATCACCATGAACTTTGTCAGTGGGCTACCCCTTACGCCTAGTAAAAAGGACTCAGTCTGGGTGATTGTAGATCGACTGACCAAGTCAGCTCATTTCCTACCGGTGAGGGTGGATTGTTCGCTTCAGAAGCTAGCAAAGTTGTATGTGGCCAAGATAGTAAGGTTGCATGGGGTGCCAGTATCAATTATCTCGGATAGGGATCTGAGGTTCACGTCAAGGTTTTGGAGAGCTTTGCATGAAGCTTTGGGAACAAGGCTAGATTTCAGCACAGCTTTTCACCCGCAAACTGACAGGCAATCGGAAAGGGTGATTCAGATCTTAGAGGATATGTTAAGGGGCTGTGTTCTGGATTTCAGTGGTAGTTGGGAGGAGTATTTACCGTTGGCGGAATTCGCTTATAAAAATAGTTATCAAGCGAGTATCCAAATGGCACCATATGAGGCATTGTATAGACGGAAATGCCGTACTCCTACGTGTTGGACAGAATTAGGTGAACGACATGTTTTGGGTCCGGAGTTGGTGACAGAAATTGAAGATAAAGTTAAGGTAATTCGGGCTCGTCTCAAGGAAGCGTCAGATAGGCAGAAGTCTTATGCTGATCTTAAGCGCAAGGATATGGAATATGCAGTGGGAGACAAAGTTTTTCTGAAGGTGTCACCTTGGAAGAAGGTATTGAGATTTGGGCGAAAAGGGAAGCTAAGCCCTAGGTTTATCGAGCCATATACGGTGTTAAAACGAGTGGGACCGGTAGCTTATCAGTTCGAGTTGCCGGCAGAGTTAAGACAGATTCATGACATTTTCCATGTGTCAATGCTTAGGCGATATCGGTCAGATCCATCACACGTTGTGCCGGTGGCAGAGATTGAGGTGAACTCGGACTTATCTTTCGAAGAGGAACCAGTCCAGATTTTGGATCGGGATGTCAAATTTCTACATAGGAAATCAATACCTTTGCTGAAAGTATTATGGCGAAACCATGGTGCGGAGGAGGCCACATGGGAACCCGAGGATGTTATGAGGCGAAGAATACCCCCACTTTTTCGATCGAGTAATTTCGAGGCCGAAATTTATTTTTAGGGGGGTAGAACTGTAACATTCTGAATTAGGGGGTTATTTGTGATTGTATTGTTGTGCATATGATTGGATTGTTGTGATGTTATTTGTGGTATTATAAGACTTAGCTATAGGCCTTGAGTAGCCTTGAGTGGTAGAAAAATTTCACATTCAGCTTTAAGAAACAAGAAGCCATAGTAAATAGGGGTTAGGAGTTTTAAAAAGGAATATGAGACACAAATAAGGCCTAGAAAAAGTGGCAAGGGAGGTGCCACTTAAGTTCTGGAATTGACGCCACCAAGGGGAGCAAGGGAGCCTAGGTTCAAGTAGCAGAATTCCCCTTTTCTGCTTCTTATTTTGATGGCAAGGGAGGAGAGAGTTGTGCTCAACTCAAATTCTTTTTGATAAGAAGGGATTATATTTGAATAATTTTAAACGGTTGGCCAAGAGTGATTTAGGGAGTTTGCCGAAATCTTAGACTCCTTGTTGGAGAGGAGTAAACCGCTAAGAGACTGAATAGAGGGGGAGGAGTGCCGAATTTTCTTAAGGCACCTATTTTGTTTCACTTTAATCCTTTTCTTCTTTTGTAAGTAGCCAAATCTCCCCCTACTCTCTCATCTTCCACCCCTTTTTCCTCCTTTTCTTCTTTTCTCAAAACCGAAACCACCATTGTTCATCTTCTTCTCTACTTCTTTTTGCCTAAAATCGAAACCCCCTCTATCCTTTTCTCTGCCGAAACCCCGATCTCCCTTTTTCCATTATTTTCTTCTTGATTCTCTAGCCGAATCTACTCTACCCTTTTGCCGAAATCTTCTTTCTCCTATTAAATCTACATTGGCCGAATATCAGGTGGGCATAGATTCTTTTCGGGATTTCTTCTTCAAACGGTTTGTAAGGGGTAAGTGATAGCCGAAACTCTCCTCCCATTATTCCTTTTTCTCTGTCGACTTAGACGAAGGGAAAAGCCAAAATCCGGCATTTTTTGATGGTTTGGTTAACCACCCTTTGAAACCGATTTCATCTAGGAACTCCGGGATTTTCAAGGCGATGAGATCGACCCTCCATTCTCTCTCAAGTAATCGATTTGGTAAGCCTGTGGTAAGGAATCCTCCTTAGTCTTTCCATTAGATACTTGGAAAAGCCAAAAGCTAATCACTTGTATGGATCTAAGGTTTGGCCGATTGCAAGGAATCCAGTGTGTGGCTTCGGGATTTGGTTGGAAACCAAATCGGTTCAAGGTAAGTGCCACAAATAAGCCTTCGAGATTTAGTTATTGTAGCCAAATAGGCCTATGTCACTAACTTTGATGTTGGCCGAGTATAGGGTCAAGGGATCTAGCACAGTAGATTGGATCTTCGGGATCTAGGACTCGTGTTAATAACAGGTGTGTACTTACACACTTCATAACTAATAAATTGTCAATAAACTATATGTGTTAAATCGGATATGTGTAGATCTGGATTGATACCGTAAGGGTATGAGCAAGGATTCGGGTAAGTCCGTTTCGATATGAGCTTGTTATATAATGCACGTTGATGCATGACATATTTGGGATATGTGTTATATGAAAACATGGCCTTTAATAAATTCAGTGTATTATTATTATTGCATGATTGGCATGATTTTATGTTATATGCACATTGCATTATGGTGGGTGATATGAGTAGAGGGGGAAGTGATATCCGTGTCTTTGGACACCAGTGGTTTGGTACCACATTTCGTGACTTTGGGTCACCAGAGGTTTGGCACCTCATAGCGACTCGTCCCAGTGGTTTAGCACCACAGTGGGTTGGCCCCACGGTTGATATTACGGGATTGTCGCCATTGATTTGGTATCACACATGGGTTGGCCCCACAAACTATTATTCGTGACATCGGGTCACCAGTGGTTTGGCACCACAATATTGAAGGATATCGTGACTTTGGGTCACCAGTGGTTTGGCACCACCAGTGGTTTGGTACCACACGGGGTAGACAAAAGGAGTGATGGATGGCTAGGTTGGGTACATGCTATGCTTAGTTATGATTTGTGTAAGCTGTTGCATTAATCGGGGGAGGGGTTATACATTTAGTCTTAGTGACTCACCTTCTCCCTTAACTTTTTCAAGTGACTCGTAGATCGCGGATGAGGAACCGGACGAACTCGAGGTGGCCATGCAATGGAAAACTTAGTTTACATAGACCTTGGTTTATTTTTATCTCATTCTTGTTTCATTAATTCGAGTTGTAATAAGGCCCTGAGAGTTTTTAAGTATTTTTACCAAGTATCTTTGTTATTATGTTTTATTATGGATTGACAATTTAAATATTAATTGCAAATGATTTTATTTCCTTAAATATATATATATGATAATGTTTTAACCCAGGAGTTTGGTAACAACTTAATTTATTTCGAAATTCAACTACACAAGGTTTTCCTTTCTAAAGACAATAAATTTATTTACTTCACCGTTAAATCAAAATATTTTCAAACGTTTTCCGCAGTAACATACCAGATCCGGTCAGGGCTTGTGGGCCGGGTTTGGGGTGTTACATATCAAACATATGCCATGTTTATATATATATCATAGTCCCATATTTCCATGTATCAATTACCATCATTTCCTCATATTTCGAAAAATACGTGTAACAATTCATAAACATGCAATTCACTAACTCTTCCTGCCAATCACAATTTAAATTGACAAATCACTTATTGAGCCCAATTTCAATGTTCACTAAAATCTATCTTATAAATTTGGATGTACGTATCCATCAATAAATTCCATGTACAGGTATCATCATCTCATATTTCCACATACATTTACTTTCCACATTATGAACTCAAATAACATATACAAGACATACCAATGTATTTCAAATACGTTTTCATAATATTTCATTTAGAATTCAAATTATTTCATATTAGAACTCTTCTTATTAACTTATTTGGAATACCAATTCATACGGATAATACACTCAAGGATGCACAAATATATAACCACAAATGGACTCATTCATCAACCAAGTTCTATGTTCATGTCTCATCAACTCGTATTTCCTTATATCACATAATATATACCATGATTGATGAGCTCATCAATACCATGATTTCCATTCCTTTATTATTTTTCCATATTTATCCCGTTGAATTTCTTGAAATTTCGATGGATTTTCAGGGGTACATGATAAACCGTAATATATACATATTTTAATCCCACATTTGGCATACTTTTGGATGATTTATTCCCTAAATTGTGGAATTTGCTAATCCTTTAATTTCATGTTTTATACTTAGGAGAGCACCGGAGGATAAAAAGAACGAGAAACGGGCCAAAAACGGAGAAAATGGGCCAAAGTACGAAATCTAGATAGCCTGGAGAAATCCACACGACCGTGCCTCTTTAAGCAGATCTGAACATGGCCTGGACTCGATTTACATGGGCGTCCCGTATGGACGTGTTCCTTCCATGACCTGTTTTAATTCCATTCAGATTAGGATACTTAGGGGCAAAGAAAGACATTCCGAAAGCCTATATAAACACCATAAGTGTAACCTAAAAGGGGGGCGTTCAGGTAGGCCGAGGAGCCAAGCCAGAGAGGTCGATTTGTGGGATTCACTCGAAGACAGCCAGTTGATTCATCTCAAGAAGCCGAAATTATACTCAAGACAGAAGATCTTTCCTTCAATTTCCTTCAGGGGGTTTTAAGGTTTTTCTTATGTTTTTTTATACTTTCTTCTGAGATGTATTCTTTTACAAATATGAACTAAACCCCTCAAATACCTGAGGGGGGATGAACTATATGATATATACTTGATATGTTCTTAATTATGTGTTATTAATTCTTACTTTGATATTTCAGGATATTGATTCAAGTATTGATATGCTTAGGCAGTGGAGGAAAATTTCCTGTTTAAGAGTAGATCTAGCATAATTAAGCAGAGTTGATCGCAACCCTAGAGATAGGATGACGAAAATCTGCCGGATTAGGGTCAAACCTAATATGAGAGTCCATATATCAAGTTAATGCAATTCTAGGGGTTTTAATTAGAAACATATTTCAATTAAACAACCTAGGGTTGACGTTAGTAGCCTCGAGAGAGGTATTAATATAAATTAGGGAATCCTACGGATTAAGTCAAGTGAATAAATCGTCTGGTTCAGAGTTAAATAACAAGTGAAGTCTAGGTGGATTCTTCCTCGGGTATTGTCTTAATCAATTGGTTTTCCCAAAAGTATTCTCTCCAATTCATTCTCTGAGTCTTGGCATCTTTAGCTTATTCATTAGTTAGTTTTAGATTAAATATCAATTCCCTTAATTCTTAGGCTAAATAATAGAAAGATAGTAATTACTAGTACTCTTGGTCCTTGAAGATACGATATTTCCGGTCTTGCCATAGCTATACTACCAAACGATAGGTGCGCTTGCCTCAATCGTTGTCATAGCTCTTTTGGGTTAATCTCCGTGTTGCTTGCTAGACGTCCTTGCGGTCGTTCGAACATTAACTTTGCAAGTTGTCCGACTGCCTTAGTGATTTCCCTAACTTGGCTCTTGATCTCTGCAATCGATGTTCGTTGGTTTGTTTCAGTGTTGATTGGCATGCTTTCTTGTGGTTGTTCTAAGATCAGCTTAGTAGGCTAACCTAACTGATCCTCGATCCCTTGAATCGATGCTTCTTGTTTTGTTTCTATATCTTGGCAGCGTGTTTCTGTGTTTGCTATGAATTTTGCCAGCATTTGTTCAAGGTTCGACTTATCTTCCTGTTGGTGAGGTGGTTGTTGAAAATTTGGAGGAAGTTCCTGTCTTTGGCTACTTTGATCATTCCACGAGAAATTGGGATGGTACCTCCAACCTGCATTATAAGTGTCATTATAAAAATTATTTTGAGGTCTAGAGTAGTTACCCATATAGTGGACTTGTTCGTTCTCCATGCCATATCCGTAGGGTAGGTACTCAGGATTCGCCACGCCTCCTGGATTCGAGTCATATTGCATTATTGGGTGTACCTGCGAGAGACTACACAAACCATCGATCTTTTTATTCATCATCTCTAGTTGGTTAGATAACCTAGTGAACATGTCAAGGTTGAAGGCACTAGCTGCTTTAGTAGGAATTGTCCTCATGACTTGCCACTGATAATTATTTAGTGCCATCTTCTCTATAAACTAAAATTATCTGCCAAAAACAAATAGAGGAAAAATTAGTAAAGAAAAAAAAATAAAAAATAATAATGAAAATAAATTGGAATAAAAAATGGCTAAAGTAATAAAAATAAAGCTTTCTTAATATTTTAGTTCCCCAGCAACGGCGCCAAAAACTTGATCGTTGAAATTAGAGCCTTAAAATTTATAAAAGAATGATTGAACCTAGAAACTAACTCTGACAATGATTAAAGGCAAGTGTACGTATCGAACAGTAGTATAGCTTAGGCAAGACCGGATTGTCGAACCCAAAGGAACTAAAAGTACTAATACTAACTTCCTTTTTATTATTTAGCCTTAAAAATAAAGTGAAGTTTGCTTTAACCTAAATTAACTACTACTAAGCTAAAGACACTAAGACAAAAAGAACGAATTGGGAAATATCTTGAAGAAAGACTCAGTTGATTACGATGATACCCTCAGGAAGAATCCACCTAGACTTCACTCGTTATTAAACCTTGAACTATATGATTTATTTACTTAGCATGATCCGTGAGACTCCCTAATGTATATTAACCCTCTCTCGAGGTGAATAACGTCTAACCCTAGGTTAATTAGTGGAACTCTCGTTTTCTTGTAATAACCCCCTAGAATAGCAGTAAATCGATCTATGGATTCCCATATTAGGTTTCACCCTAATCCGGCAAAATCTCGTCACCCTATCTCTAGGCGTGCGATCAACTCCGCTCAACTATGCTAGATCTACTCTTAGGTAGGGTCTATTCCTCCTCCACCTAAGAACATCTAATTTGGATTAAGCATGCATAATTAAGAACAAACTAAGTATTTATCATATAATTCAGAAAATAATAACAAGATCCATCATATGTTTCATCCCCTTTCAAGTATATGAAGGGTTTAGTTCATAACAAAATAAGAAAACATCTCAAGAGAAAAGATAAAACAAAACATAAGAAATCCCTAAAACTCCCTGAAGGAATTGAAGGAGAAATCTGTCGTCTTGAGTATAATTTTGGCTTTTTGGGATGGATAAACTGGCTAACTTCGAGCGGTTCCCACGATTCTTACCTTTTCGGCTTGGCTCCTTGGCCTAGCTCCGATGCCCGAACTCCCCTTTCAAGTTTCCCCCTTGGGTGTTTATATAGACTTTTAGATGCCTTACTTGGCCCCTAAGTATCCTAATCTAAGTAGTATTCCTACTAGGGTGTTTGAATAGGCTTTGGAATGTGTTTCTTTGCCTCCAAGTATCCAAATCCAAATGTAATTTCTCTTTCTAGCGACAGGGACACGGCCATGGCACACGCCCGTGTGAACCGTGGCCAGGCCGTGTTCGGACTTTTAATGAGGCACGCCGTGTGGTCTTTGGGCCAGGCCGTGTCGATTTCGTGATATAGCCCATTTACTCTATTTTGGGCCAGTTTCTCATTCTTTTCATCCTTAGATGCTTTCCTGGGTATAAGAGATGAAAAGAAAGGATTAAGAGCACCTTTTTACATAAATCGAGTCTTAAATTATCCAAAAGCATGCTAAATGTGGGCCTAAAATATGTTACTTTTACGGTTTATCAGAATTCCTAGGGGTATAATCAAAGATGTTCTCGTAAAAATTGATAAATTCGTATTCCTAGTACACTTTGTCATTTTAGACATGGATGAGGACAATAATATTCCTTTAATTTTAGGAAGACCCTTTTTAGCAACTGCCAGGACTAAAATTGATGTTGGTATAGGTGAACTCATACTTTGTGTAGGTTATGAATCAATTACTCTTCAGGCTCTTAACTCGACTAGGACATCATGTAATCAAGGTGAGGAAATAAATTTTATTAATGACCATTTAGTTAAACCTTCTTTTTAGGAAGCACCACAAAACTACACAATTGAGCCAGATTCTAGACCTTGTGCCAACAAGGAAATAACTCATGAGGAACGAAGGCTTCAGATCGATGAACTAGACGAGTGGAAGATGCATTTCAAAGAGAAATTAGGAAGACATGAAGCAGAACCAAAGCAAAACCATATTAAACTTAAGGATGAACCAAACCAATTTCAGATCAGGGATCATGTAATGTTGGCTAAAATAGACCCTCAGATCGCCACCTCAGACCTTGATACAAACGAAAAAATCCCTTTTAAGGTACTCAATGTCTTCCCTTATGGAACAGTCGAGGTTAGTAATCCTATATTCGGCACTTTTAAAGTAAATGCTACTCGACTCGAGCTATATATTGATAATAGAACTGATAGCATGAAAAAGGATTTTATACTCCTCAAACCACCATGATTATGCGAATGAGAGGTAAGTCTAGCTTAAGACTTTAAACGAACGCTTCTCGGGAGGCAACCCGAGCACTAACCCCATTAATTTTTACATTTTTATTTTTCCTTTTTAGCACCTAATTATAAACTAACCAAAGTGCAGTTTTCTCTACCCACACGGCCTTGCACACGGGCGTGGCCGTAGCCGTGTGGACACCACGGGTTTTCGTACTAACGTGGCAGAGATAGTACGAAACAGGACGGAAAAAATATCACTCAATGCCTAAAGGCAAGGCCAGCGAAACCATTCCCATGTCAAAGTAGCGAAAGGACCATAGCACAATCTCCCCGTGCGAGACCAAATTACATAATTTTATACCGGCCGCTTCATTAATTCGTCGAGCCAAGGACATTTGAGTCCATTTAATTTTTCTTTTTCTTTTCCCTTCTCCTTTCTTTTCCTTTTCTTTATATCTCTTATGCTTAATTTAGTTTATTTTATTTTGTTTTCTTTGATTTAGGTTCTAAAGGCTGTTAGAGAATCACCCTACCACGCCCTTAGAAATCACACCCACCTCGCGAACCATCCAACAATAAGGACTTTCCAGTCCATTAATCCTTTCTTTTAGTTTTATTTCACTTTTTACACTCTTTCTTTTTATTTTTATTTTTTTTAAATATATAATTAGTATATTTTGAATTATTCTTATTATTTCCGAGCTAATTCTTCATGAGCTTCCCAATTTCTTCATCTAGAGCAGAGATTGTTGGCGGCCACCATACTACCACCAAAGACGCCTCCTCCAGCTTATCTTTCACCTCTGAATCAAATTTCTACACTGCCAACTCAAGGAATCCATCCAAAATTCAGGAAGTTTCACTTCTCCCAAGCTCTTATGATTTCTATATATCTTTGTACATTGAGGACAATGTACATATTAAGTGTGGGGGTGAATTTTATTTTGAAAAGTTCCTAACTTTTTGCATTATTCTCAGATCCCTGAATTATGTCTTGACCTTAAGTAATTTTCTCATATTACTATTAGAATGAAATTTCCTTTGATTCATGATTTTTATTGATATGTTTTGGATTAAGTCATTGATAATTGTGCAGTGATGATTTAAACTTTAGGAGACTAGAGAATCAAGCGTGATGAGTCTATTTTCAAAAACTAAAAATTTTGTTAGGTTATCTACTTGAATCTAATTATTACCTCGAATTTTGAAATTGACAAAAGTTGATATCAAAAACCCATAATTTTTGTGAGATTTAGAGCCTTGTAGAGCATACATTCTTTTCTTGCTCACTTTATTGATTATGAGTGTGTCAACATTGATTTGTTATTCTAGAACTTGCTTCGATTATACATGTTGAGAGCACATCATTGATTTGATATACAGAGATGATAAAGGCACTTAGGATTTAACCCATTTAATCCACTAAAAGCCTACCCTCACAATTAACCCCTAGTGAACCCCTTTAATCTTAGCAAACCATTTATTAACTCACCCACTAATAAAACCCAAAACCCATCTTGTATTTGTTATCACAATTTCTCTTGACTACCCATATATCGAGATTTGATTTAATTAGTTGCCTGACTACATTCTCTATTTCAATTGTTAAAATCTATTTACTTGAGTTGTTCTTAAAAAAAAAAAAAGCATATCCATTATTAGTTCTATGTTAATTGAGCTTATACATTTAAAATCACATCTTGAGAAGAAGCTTATGTTATAAAATTTTAAATGATGTTATTATTTAAGTCTTAGCTCATCTTTTTAAGTTAGGTAATTTGTCAATTCAATCTCGATTCTAACCCTTTAATTCAGCTTTAATCCACTCCTTTAACCAAAGCCCCGTTACAACCCTTAAAAGACCTTTTGATCTATGTATCATTTCATTCTATAGTGGTGGAGGTTTGATTTTCATGCAAGCCTATGGGATTCACTTTTCATGTTTTACTTTTGAGTGCTTAATTTTGAACCTTAAACACTTCGAGTGATTTGAGTGAATCTATAGTGAGGATGTCAACTCTTGTCAATTTTGAATTAAAGGTGATTATTTAGGTAAGGGGAAACACCTATGTTTTCATGCTATAAAAACTATGACTTTGACTGTTCTTTAGGACTCTTCTACTTAAATTATCAATGTATAAATTATCTATGAATTATGATGAAACACTATTGATGAATATTATAAATTGCGGAAGTTTATTCTGAGTTGAGAATTTTGCTTGAGGACAAGCAAATGCTTAAGTGTGAGGGTATTTGATAAACCGTAATATATACATATTTTAATCCCACATTTGGCATACTTTTGGATGATTTATCCCCTGAATTGTGGAATTTGATGCTCCTAATCCTTTAATTTCATGTTTTATACTTATGAGAGCACCAAAGGATGAAAAGAACGAGAAACGGGCCAAAAATAGAGAAAATGGGCCAAAGTATGAAATCCACACGGCCTGGTGAAATCCACACTATCGTGCCTCTTTAAGCAGATCTGAACATGGCCTGGACTCGATTTACATGGGCGTGCCACATGAGCGTGTCCCTGCCATGGCCTGTTTTAATTCCATTCAGATTAGGATACTTAGGGGCAAAGAAAGACATTTCGAAATCCTATATAAACACCTTAAGTGTGACCTAAAAAGGGGGCGTTCAGGTAGGCCGAGGAGCCAAGCCAGAGAGGTCGATTTGTGGGATTCACTCGAAGACAGCCAGTTGATTCATCTCAAGAAGCCGGAATCATACTCAAGACAGAAGATCTTTCATTCAATTTCCTTTAAGGGGTTTTAGGGTTTTTCTTATGTTTTGTTTTATACTTTCTTTCGAGATGTATTCTTTTATAAATATGGACTAAACCCTTCAAATACCTGAAGGGGATGAAATCTAAGATGGATCTTGTTATTCTTTTCTGAACTATATGATAAATACTTGATTTGTTCTTAATTATGTGTTCTTAATTATTGCTTTGATATTTCAGGATATTGATTCAAGTATTGATGTGCTTAGGCAGTGGAGGAAAAATCCTTGTTTAAGAGTAGATCTAGCATAATTAAGCGGAGTTGATCGCAACCCTAGAGATAGGATGATGAAAATCTGCCGGATTAGGGTCAAACCTAATATGGGAGTCCACAGATCGAGTTAATGCAATTCTAGGGGTTTTAATTAGAAACAGATTTTAATTAATCAACCTAGGGTTAGACGTTAGTAGCCTCGAAAGAGGTATTAATATAAATTAGGGAATCCTACGGATAAAGTCAAGTGAATAAATCATCTGGTTCAGAGTTAAATAACAAGTAAAGTCTAGGTGGATTCTTCCTCGAGTATTGTCTTAATCAATTGGTTTTCCCAAAAGTATTCTCTCCAATTCATTCTTTGAGTCTTGGCATCTTTAGCTTAGTAATTAGTTAGTTTTAGATTAAATATCAATTCCCTTAATTCTTAGGCTAAATAATAGAAAGATAGTAATTACTAGTACTCTTGGTCCTTGATGATACGATATTTCCGGTCTCGCCATAGCTATACTACCAAACGATAGGTGCGCTTGCCTCAATCATTGTCATAGTTAATTTCTAGGCTCGATCATTCATTATATAAATATTAAGACTTTCAAACACGATCTGTACACTTTAGTGTACAAATCCGGGTCAGCCAATTCATATTCATGTGCGCACATTTCCATTTTAGAGAGCACACTCCCGCTAAACTCATCCTTACAGCGGGATTACCAGTCTAGACTAAATCCCATGTAATATAAACTCATAGAGTATTGTCGGGATTACCAGTCCAAGCTAAATCCCCTACAACGGCAATTACTCTAATGAGCTTGGATCTGAATTACCAGTCCAGGCTAAATTCAGACCCTAATTTAGATTACCCGTCCAGGCTAAATCCATTTTCTACATAGAGGGATATATCAGGATTAGATCACCCGTCCGGGTTAGATCCTTTTTACAGTCAATTCCTTTTCAGAGATCTATCGAATTTTCTTTTTATTCAATCGAGATTTATTTCCATTTTCATCAAGAATATCAATACTTCATCAATTATCATACAATAAAAATCCAAATCATATTCACATCAATAAAAATATATTTCAAGCATTTAAGAATATAATTCAAGTTACATGAACTTACAATTTGATTTTTATACCATAACGATAATCTTAGTTTCATAATAAATATTTGAAATAACATTATATCATTTCTAATTCAACGTTTATCGATTATAATCGAGAATGTGATCAATGAATACATAAGTCAATCATATATTTTTCTCCTCCTCCTCTCCATTCCACATCCTTAGTATAAATAACATATTTGTAAGTAACATTATCTATAATTTTTCACTATTTATTTATGTGAATATTCAAGCTGTTCATCCGTGTCATAGTCACTAAATTATTTTTATCTTGAGCTACAAAACTCCAAATTAAGATCCGCTAATTTTCTCTGAAACTAGACTCACATATCTTCTTACCATAAAATTTTAAGAATTTTTTATTTAGCCAATAACTATAGTTTATTCTTTAAAGTCATCCCTGTTCCGCTATCTAATAGTTCAGACCCCTCTTCACTAAAAATTAATTATATCATCGTACAGAACTTGGATAATGTTACATTTGTGTCTTTTGAAAATAAACTTATTAAGAATTTTATGCATATAAATTATAACCCATAATTATTTTCCTCCAATTTTTGATGATTTTCCAAAGTTAGAACAGGGAAACCCGAAATTATTCTGACCTTGTCTCAAAAAACCTATTATATCTCATGATTTACAATTCCATTTCTTACACCATTTCTTCTATAAGAAACTAGACTCAATAAGGTGTAATTCCATGTTTTATTCATCCTCTAATTTGATTTCTTAAATTTTTGGTATTTTTTTAAAGTTATACTACTGCTGCTGTCCAAAACTATTTTTGTGCAAAGTGTTGATTTCTATTTTGCCCCAAATTTCACAGTTCATACAATTTAGTCCTTGTCCAATTAACCCCTCAATTGGGCTAATTTTTCTCAATTAATACCTTATTCTATCATTTTAAACTACTTGCTAACCCTTGACAATCAGAACTTCAGCATTAAACCTTAATTCCAAACTCTTTTACAATTAGGTCCTAAAACCAATTTCCATCAATTTTACTTGATAAAATCATCATATAACAAAATTAAAGCTTCAATTCTATATTTATTCATCATATGCTTCTAGCACTCATACATAGCAACTTTAAAAGTTAGCCATAGAATCAAAAACTAATGACATAATAAGTTGGACCCAATTGTAAAAGTCCAGAAACATAGAAATTTCAAGGAGAAAGCAAGAATTAAACTTACATGAAGCTAGAGTGTGAAAACCAACTTGAGCCCTCTTCCATGTCTTTTTTTCAGCTGATGAAAGTGAAGAGAAATGAAGAGAATTCTAGATATTCCAATTTGGTCCCATTTTTATTTAGCTAATTTTGGCAATTTTCCAATTTTGCCCTTATTTCACCCATTTCCTGATTATTGCCGCCCAAAATATCTCCTTTGGGCTTATTTTCACTTTAGGTCCTTCCTCATTTGACAATTAAGCTTTTTAATCCTTCTAGTAACTTTTTCACCTTTTTAATTTAGTCCTTTTTATTTAATTAACCACCCAAACGTCAAAAATTTCTAACGAAATTTTAATACTACCTTATTGACATTTCATAAATATTCATAAAAATATTTATGACTCAATTTATAACACCGAGATCTTGATACCTCTTTTTCTCAATTTCTTGACCAAATAAATCTTTATAAAACACAATTTACTATTTCCGATATAGCTAAAATTTGGGCTATTACAAAGTCCATTGATAAATCAACCCAAGGTTCCGTAGGTATGGGTAAGGGTGTATACAAACCATGATCTTTAAGTCTAGACTTAGCCTTTTCGCATGTGATACACCTTTTACAAATTCTTTCAACATCTCGTCCCATGTGTGGCCAAAAGAAATGTATGGCAACACATTTAAAGTTTTGATCACGCCAAAATGACCCATAAGTCCTCCTCCATGTGCTTCCTTCACAAATAGCTCACGAATGGATCCCTAAGGAACACAAAGCTTGTTTTCTCTAAAAAGAAACCCGTCATGTCTAAATTTTTTCCAAAAGCTCCTTCTTTACAAGCTTGATATACATTTCCAAAATCAACATCAGAATCATATAAGTCTTTAATATACTCAAATCCAAGCAATTTTATATTCAGAGTTGATAACAGAGTATACCTACATGACAACACATCAACAATAATGTTTTCTTTACCTTGTTTGTACTTAATGACATAGGGAAAGTTTCAAGAACCTCTACCCATTTTGCATGTCATTTGTTCATCTTATACTGCCCTTTCAAATACTTCAATGACAAATGATCAATGTGAATAATGAATTATTTTAGCCAAAGGTAATGTTGCCATGTTTCCAACGCTCGTACTAAGGTATATATTTCTTTGTCATAAGTCATAAGTCTCGCTAAAGTACGCCACAGGACATCCTTCTTGCATCAACACATCGCTAATACCTAAGCTTGAAGCATCACACTCAACTTCATAGGTTTTAGTAAAATCAGGTAAAGCTAAGAACGAAACATTGATGAGTTGTTCTTTTATCAAATTAAAGCACTTTTCTTGCTCAACTCCCCAATGGAAGTTCGGATTCTTATTAATGAATCCAGTTAAAGGTGCGGCCAAAGTACTAAAATTCTTAACAAACATTCGATAAAAGCTAGCTAGTCCATGAGAGCTTCTAACTTGACTTACACTTGTCGGTCTTGGCCAATATCGAATAGCACTCACCTTTTCTTGACCAAATTCGAGGCCTTCGGAAGTTACTACAAAACCTTAGAAAACAAGTTTTTTAGTACAAAATGAGCATTTCTTAAGATTAGCAAATAACTTTTCCTTGTGTAAAACCTCTAAAATTGAACCTAAGTGCTGCACATGTTCATTTAAATTCTTACTATAAATCAAAATATCGTCAAAATAAACAACAATTATTTTACCAATGAAGTGTCGCAACACATTATTCACCAACTTCATGAAAGTGCTTGGTGCATTAGTTAGGCCAAAGGGCATGACTAACCACTCATACAAACCATATTTTGTTTTGAAGGTTGTCTTCCACTCATCGCCTTCTCGTATTCGTATCTGGTGGTAGCCGCTTTTCAAATCAATCTTAGAAAAAGTACGTGAACCACTCAACTCATTTAACATGTCATCGAGCTGGGGTATTGGATGCTTATATTTAATAGTTATCTTATTGGTAGCTCAACAATCGACACACATATGCCACATACCATCTTTCTTCGAAACCAACAACACAAGTACGGCACAATGACTTAGACTCTCACGAACATAACCTTTCTCCATTAATGCTTTAACTTGTCTTTGCAACTCCTTAGTTTATTCAAGATTGCTTTGATATGCCGGTCGATTCAGTATAATGGCACCGGGAATAAAGTCAATTTGGTGCTTAATTCCTCAAAAGGGTGGTAATCTATTCGACCCATCATCAGGAAAGACATCTCAGAATTCCTGTAACAATGAAACGATAGAAGATGGCAAAGTCTCATCAAGTTTGTTAGTATTAAACAAGGCTTCCTTGTCCATAAGTACAAGCAGTGGATGTCTAAGAACTAGAGTTCTCCTAATCTCTCTCTCATTGACATAAAAACTTACCTTTTCAGTTTTTTTCTCCTCTTTTCTCTTGATTAATTTTGATTTTACCTCAGTCTCTTTTTTTCTTTTCGTTTCTCTTTTCCTTTTCACTCTCATCACTCTTTTCTATTTCTTTTGATTTTATTTTTTCACTCTCTTCTTTCAAACAAATCTGATCTTCATAGACTTGCTTTGATGTCATCGAAGCTAAGGTAATAACTTTCTCATTATGCTTGAATGAATAGCGGTTGGTGTATCCATCATACACCACTCGTCGATTGTAACACCCCAAACTCGGCCCATGCTGTATGGCCAGATCTGACATGTCACATCAAGAAAATGTAAAACATCATGTGATTTTTACTAAAATAGGAGTTACTAGGTTGTGTTTAAGTAAACAAGTTTTTGAATGTAAATGTTTGATAAAATACAGCTATTTTTGAAAGATTGATTGATGAGTCAAAAATCGAGGTCGTGAACTTTAAAACCATGACTTTTGAAAATGTCATAGATAATTTTGAAAGAGAATCCGAGTTAAATCATTTGTAAAAGTTTGGTATAAAATCCGTTTGTTATTTTGGAAAAACCTTTATTTAAGATTTTAGAAAAATCCTCATTTAAATAGTGCAAGAAAAATAATAAGTACGGCTAAACATAAAACCAAAAAAAAAATATCCCAGAGGCCTTATTACAACTTTAAAACCTGAAATAATAAAAGCAACTAAATAATACGGAAAAGAAGTTTACTAAAGTCCGAAAATAACATTCCAAAAGTATGGCCTCCATCGAGTCATCCATGGCCCCAAGTCCTTGCCACTGAGCATTAGCTACAACATTTAAGAAAAAGGGGGAGTGAGTTACAAGAACTCAGTGTGAAATCCCCTAACCATCATCCACTGGGCCTGGACCCATATAGCAATATCTTGGGCCTAAGCACATTTATATAACAATATTAAAATGAGATGAATGTATGCAACCCAACCCATCCTAGTAATCCATCCGCTACACATCACTCGTACCATCCCATCGCACCGGTGGGGATCAAGTCAACCAACCCCGCCAAACACACTAATCGCAGGCAAGATGCCATTTAATACGCAGGCTAGACGCCATTTAATTCGCAGGCAAAATGCCATTATAACATATTTTTAATTGTGGCCAAGCCACCGGAATCATAATTATGCGTGGCATAGCCACTATACAGATTGTGGTAGAGCCACCAGAATATCATATACGGTAATATAACCGGCACACAGCCTGGGGTAAATATGATCGACACGGAGTCGTTAATTCATATGTTAGGCAGATAGCCATTATCAGAATTTGTGACAGAGCCACCAAAATATGTGGCAGAGCCATTAGAATCAAATTGTGGCAGAGCCACCGGGCTACTCTTCTCTTCATCATTTTTCCCATCCCATGCAAATTATGTAAATGCAACATACATAATAAAACATAATATTCACAAATATAAACAACAACCATTAATCCAGTGATTTATTACGATGAATCGGCCTATTATAGAACTTTGTAATTCGGCCCACTAAGGCTTTTTAGCAATTCAGCCCATTAGGGCATTTTGGTAAATCGGCCCGTAGGGCATTTTCGCAAATCGGCCCATTAGGGGCATTTTCGTAATTCGACCCATTAGGGGCATTTTCGTAATTCGGTAGTTTTACCCACTAAGGGTAATTCGGTAATCTTGCAACCTAGGCGTATTTTGGTAATTTACCATCCAAGGGTATTTTGGTAAATTCGCCACCCAAACTTAACCAGTAATTTGGGCATAAAAATTGAACCTGTCCATTTGCGTCATACTGACTAAACTGACTCTAACTCGAGTTAGGAAATTCAAAATTTAGATCCGTAAATTTTACTTGAAACTAGACTCATATATCTTTTTACTACAATTTTTTCTAGAATTTTTTGCTTAACCATATAGTACAGTTTATTCCTTAAATTTCCCATTGTTTCATTGACCAATGATTCTGACCTCTTTTAACTTAAATTCAAATATCTCATTGTACAATTTTCATATGTTGTTCCCACTTGTTTCTATTGAAAATAGTCTCACTAGGGAATTTATACATATAAACTATAACTCATAACTCACTTTGTACAATTTTAAATGATTTTTCCAAAACAGCAGAAGGAACCACGAAGTTAATCAGAAACAGTCTCACTAAAATTAAAACATCACAGAATATAAAATTTCTCTTCCTCTTCTGTTTCTTTCATATAAAAATAGACACAGTAAGCTTTAATTTGATATCTTATTCACCTTCTAATTCCATTTATCTTATTTTTTGTGATTTTTCAAAAGTCACATCACTACTGCTAACCAAAACTGTTTCATTGCAAAATATGGTTACTATTAGGAACATACGCACGCCCGAGTGATCACGGATGCCAGTTTTCGATTTTCTTCGGTATTTCGACCGAAACACAGAACATTTCATGCAAACTTTCAGAGAGATGTGAGATTACACACCATTTCAA
The DNA here is from genome assembly GCA_025503065.1 of Gossypium bickii. Lineage (NCBI taxonomy): Eukaryota > Viridiplantae > Streptophyta > Magnoliopsida > Malvales > Malvaceae > Gossypium > Gossypium bickii. The sequence continues at coordinate 48,957,018 of CP106718.1, read as the reverse complement.
ACATGTATTCGGAAGGGTATAAGATTACACACCTTATTTGGATTTCCTAAAGAACCACTCTTCGTTGACCCTAGAACAATACCAAACAAAAGTTAGCCTCAGATTTCCAAAATGTTTCGTATTACTTACACTTGAATCACTTACCACATGTGATCTTGCTCTACGGAGTCCCAATATTCAACCCCGCCTTCTGACTACCACCACACGCTCCTTTACTGCAACTGATGTTAATGATTACGATATGAGGGAGTATGGAAAACACCATTTTGGTTTAGAACAATATGAAATAACCAAATAATGAGGGATACTCATTCGGCTAATGAGAAAAATGAAAATATTTGAATAAAAACACTTACCCGGTTTAATCAAAGAAGAAATGTTCAACTTGCAAGATGGAAAAGAAGAGATGATCAAGATTCAACTTTGAAAATATGGATTAAAGGAGAAGGAAGAAAGATTGAAGAATTTTGTGAAGAGAAATGAAAAGATGGAGAAAGGGAGCCTAGGAATTTCGGCCAAAAACAAGAGAAAATGGTGTACAACCTTGGCTTTAGAGTTTCGGCAAGGGAAAAGAAGAAATTGGAGAAAAGAACACAAAAGAATGCAAAAAGGAATTAGGCTTAACAAGCACCAAAATTTTGCCAAAACACTAATGCAAAATTCGGCTACCCCCAAAACCCCTTCCAAACCATGTATCATCTTTACCAAAAGATGAACATTGACCAAATAATAATCTTTCCAAAACACCTTCCACACTATAAGCCAACATGTTCCCTTATCTTTCCTTTTTATTCATTTCTTTCCCACTTTTTCCCTAGTCTTTCTCCTTACCATAATCCATAGCCATTTTTCCAAAAATTAAAAAGTCCTCCTTACCTTATTTGATTCCATGGCCGACACTTGGGATGAATAGTACAAAAAAGTTAATCCAAAAAGTCTGCAATAGATGGGATTCGAACCTCAGACCATTAGTACACTCCACACGCCACTTTCCACCTTTACCAATAGACTACTTGTGCTAGTAAAATGCACACTTATTTCCTCAAGTCTTGATGTCATTTACCTTCTCTCCTTAAAGTACTTAAACATAAAAATTTTGCTAAGTCCCAATTTGAACCCAGAACTTCCTAGAACCCCGTAAATTTCCAAAATAACGTTCCTAATAAGTCCAACTTAAAATAATGTCGTTCTCAAATTCCCAAAATTTTAAAAAGCTTCTATGCTCAAGGCCCAATAGGCCCAATCCTACTAGGCCCAATTTCGGGTCGTTACATCGATCGTATTGCCAAGGCCTCCTTTGCAAAAGATGTCCATCATGCATGGAAAAAACATCAGAAAGCACTTCATCGCAATACTTGCCAATGGAAAAAGGAACTACAACCTGCTTGGTCATTTTGATCTCTCCACCATTGTTCAACCATTGCAACTTATATGGCTGAAGGTGTTTAAGTATTGGCATTCCAAGTTTTTCCACCATTACATTACTTGCGACATTAGTGCAACTCCCACAATCAATGATTACACTACATACCTTTCCTTAAACATGGAATCTGTAACAGCCAATTTTAGGGCTAGTTGGAATAGTGGTTTCGGGACCACTAATTCGAGGTTGAAGAAAATTAATTTTGTTATTTTATGTGTTATGACATAATTATATGGGTGTATGAAATTTTTGGAGCTTTAATTTTAGCGATTGTACGCTTAATTGTGAAAAAGGATTAAAACGCATAAAGTGCGAAAGTTTCATTTTACAAGCTAGGAGTATATAATAGCTATGGAATATTAAATTGGAGTTCCTTAAAGTGCAATTAGACCACCCTAAAGGTGATGGCTGGCCAAGGAAGACAAGGGCATTAAATTGGTCAAAAATTTGTGATATTAGGCAACTTAAATGAATAAAATAAGATAAATAAAGAAGATATGATCTTTTACTATTCCTATTTCTTCTTCCATCGAAAAGTTAAGAGAAAATAGAGATTTTTAGAGCTCAAACTTTCAGCCAAGCTATTCCTTGCAAGTAAGTGACTTTAGAGGTCTTTCTTGATAATTTTTGTGCTTTTGGAACCCTTAAAGCTTAAGCAAGCTAATGACGGGACTATTTTGCAAAATGGTTGAAAGTTTAAGGACTTGCCATGAGAGTGTTTATGTTGTTTTTTGAGTTTTTATGGAAGAAAATGAATGTTAGTGGGTTAAGGAATAACTTTTGTGAAAGGTTTTTCCATGAAAACGCCTAAATGTGACTTATTTGTAAAGGTTGTAATTGAGTAATAAGTGCATGAAATGATTGGTTTTGTGATTTATTATAAGAGAAATAAATGTTCAGCTAGGCTTGTTTAATGAGAAAATATGATGAAAAATGATTTACGAGCCTAGGGGAAAAATAGTAATTTAACCAAAGTATAAAGGCAAAAGGGTCAAATTTTTCCAAAATAAAAATTTTGAAGTGTAATTAGTTATGTTGTAACGCCCCGAATTTGGGCCTAGTAGAGTTGGGCCCATTGAGCCTTAGGCGTGGGAGCATTTAAAGTTTTTTAGAACGAGAGAACGACACTAATTCAAGTTGGACCTATTAGGTGAGTGATTTTGGAAGGTTATGGGGCTTCTATGAAGTCCCGGGATCAAACTTGGGCTTTAGGAAAATTTTGGTTTTAGGTGAGTAAAGCCTTGGGAGTTAGTAAGTAGGCTTTAAGAATAAAATGTGGAGAAAATGACACAAAAAGGGTTGTGGTCTAGTGGCAAATGACGCCACATAGGAGACAAGGGAATGACGCCACACAAGGAAGCAATGGGTCCAAGGTTCAAGTCTTGGCGCTTGCATTTCGTTTTGATTTCTTTTTTTAAAGGAACTTAGACTTTGGCCATAGTCTTATATTTAGTTGCACATGTTTTAAGACAACAAGGAGCTAGTTGGTAAAGTGGCTAGTGGCATGGGTTATGTTACAAGGGATCCTAAATTTGAATCCCACTGCAAGCAAAAAGGGGATATTTATTTTGCTAAGATGGGGCGGTGAGTGTTTGAGATGGAATTAAACTCTGCTGAAGGTAGGATCCCACATCGGAAAGCTAGCATGAGGGAATGTGAGAAGCTGGCTTTAAATAGAGCAATTTATGAGGAGAGTAAGGATACCTTGGTGGGCGTTTGGGCATAGGAGTGCTTGGAGCGCGAATTAGCAACTCCAGATTCCTATCATGTGTGTATTTCGCACTACTCTAGCTGTAGAGCGACAAATGCCGAACTACCGGTCACACGACAATGGTAGCCACATGAGCGTGCAAGCGCACGTGTGGGGGCTTCGACGCGATAGTTGAGGCCATCATGAGTGTTCTTGTGCGTTAGGCTGTTTGGGCCTCTATGGGCCGAAATGGGTATATGGGGCCAATGGGCCTGTGGGCCCATATGAATAAATTGTATGATTGTGTAGTAGATATTGGAATGGTCTATGTGAATCTCATATCTGTGGCTAGATTTGGGCTAAATGGGCCATACGAGCGTGTGGGCCCACTTGGGCCGAGAATGGGCCTTAAGCCCATTTGCATCGTTATCTCTATTTAGAATACCCTTGGTTTACAAAATTACTGAAATACCCTTGGTTTGTAAAATTACCGAGATACCTCTGTTTTGTGAAATTACAGAAATACCCTTAATTTGTGAAATTACTGAAATACCCTCGGATTGCAAAATTACTAAAATACCCCTATTTTGTGAAATTACAAAAATACCCCTGATTTGTGAAATTACCAAAATACCCTCAGATTGTAAAATTACCGAAATACCCTTAATTTGTGAAATTACCGAAATACCCTCAGTCTGAAAAATTACTAAAATACCCTATTTGGAAAATTACTGAAATACCCTCAGTTTACGAAATTATCAATGTACCCCTAATTTGCAAAATTATCAAAATACCCTCGATTGGCAAAATTACCGAAATACCCTCGATTTGCAAAACTATCGAAATACCTTCAATTTGTGAAATTACTAAAATACCCTCGATTTGTAAAATTATTGAAATACCCTCGATTTGTGAAATTACTGAAATACCCTCGATTTGCGAAATTACTAAAATACCCTCAATTTGTGAAATTACTGAAATACCCCCAATTTGCGAAATTATTGAAAACCCTATAAGGTAGAATTACTGAAATACCCCTATAGGGTAGAATTACTGAAATACCCCTATAGGGTAGAATTACCAAAATACCCTTGAAGGGTAGGATTACTGAAATACCCTTATAGGGTAACTGACTGTTTTGCCCTTATGGGTAAATGGTTGATTTGACTATGATCGTATGACTGTGTTTTAACTGACTTGACTGTGTGCGTGTGGCTGATATGCTGTTAATATGTGTAGAAATGAATGTTACCGAGCATGGCCATTTTGCATACACATGTAATGATTGATCATGACATACACGACATATTGCATGGGGTTGAGACATTGATACAGAGGAAGTTCTGATAGGGTTACACGGGTCGCATGACGACTGTGGATCCAGTATTTATTTGTTTAGGTCGCATGACGACTGTGGACCAATGGACGACTTAAAACCGCGTAATCTGAATATGGCTCTGTGCCAACCTAAATATGGCTTTGTGCCATCTTGATTATGGCTTTGTGCCAATCGTATTTACCCGTTATATCGATGACTCTGTGTCGATCATATTTACCCAAGGCTGTGTGTCTATTATATTACTGTCATTGATGGCTATGTGCCAAACATAATACAGTTACTGATGGCTTTGTGCCAATTGTAATACCACTACTGAAGGCTTAGAGCCGTATATATATGCTTACCAGCCTTGCTGCAACGTTTGAGTAGTGCCGCTGTTGGTGCTACCTTTGGAGTGTAGGGATGGGTGGGTTGATATTCATATCTCCACAGGAGTGTAGGGTTGGAAGGGAAATGGAGTGCAGGGTTGGATTTGGGATAGGATGCATCCTCATACTATTGCATATCTTTTATGAGACCTGTTATTGGTTTGGGCTAGGCCCAATTGATTCTGTTATGGGTTGTGACCCAAATGATATTATAGTGGGCTTGGCCTACGTATGCTCTGATCTGTACTGTACTGTTACTGTTAAAGGGATTTGGCTCAAACTACTTCGGGTTATATTTCTATATACTGACTGTTACTTTAGAAAGGGGATTACACACTGAGTTTTCATAAACTCACCCCGTTTTTAACTGTACAGGTAATCCCCAGCCTTAGACGGTTTCGATCTGCGAGGGACTCGGAGAAGACCACACACTGCTTTTGTTTTCCATTTTGATTATCTACTTTGAAATATTTTGATTTGGGTTGTAATAAGGCCTTTTAAAGTTTTCACACTTTAAATTTTAGATTGGTTTTGTTTTAATTTATATCTGTTAGAAGTAAATCGCAGTTTTTCGAAATGTTAACTGTTTTAAAACAACACTACGTTTTCGCAACATTTTTTTAATTGGTTTTACAACTTAATCTTTTCGTAAATCAATTACTTTCAAAATTAGCTTCCGTAACTGAAAAAATATTTTGGGAATAAAACTAGCGTAACTGGGATTTTAGTTAAGCTTTTAAACAAGAAGGGTTTCCAATGAAAACATGGTTTTTGAAAAGCACTTCAATGTGACACGCCAGATTCGGCCCTAACTTCTAGGGCGGGTTTGGGGTGTTACATATGTAGTGATTAAATGAGTAAATTTTATTATTATAGACCAAGAAGAGCGCGGCCACAACCTTGACCGGGGAAAAGGCAAGGTTACGGACTAAACCGCCAATTTACACATTTTTCACCGAGGTAAGTTATGTGTAACAATCCGAATTTGACCCTAATTGGAACGGTGGTTTCGGGACCACAAATCTGAGTTTGAATAATTTTTTAATATTAATTTCTGTGTTGTTGATATGTCACTAAGCATGTGTTAAATTTTCGTAAGCTAATTTGTCTGTCTGTGTCTTCAATTTTGACAAAAGGACTAAATTACATAATTTGTAAAAGTGGCTTTTTATTTGATTAATGGCTAAATTAGTGTGGCTTTTAAGTGTTAAGGACTTATGTGGCAATTTAGCCACTATTTTGGTTAGTGGACGGCATGAGTAAGAAAATATGTATATATATGTGTTTTATATATATATTAAATCTTATAAGTTAAAGTTTTATTATATTTATTTTATAAGTTATATTTATATTATAATAAAAGAAACATGTTAGTGGACGAATGAAAGACTATTATACCCATATTACATGTTTGTTTTATTTGTTTAATGAAAGGTTAAAAATGTAAATGAATTATTATGTTTGTATATTAGATAAAACATAGAAAAAAAATGGCCATTTTAGTTCATTCTTTAACCGAAATAAGAAAAAGAGAAAGCAAGGGATGAGTTTTGCATATTCGGCCATTTGGGAGCCAAATTAAAGGTTAGTTCTTGTTCGGGTTTTGATAATTTCTACGTTTTTGAGATCGTTGCTTAGAAATGTTCAAAACCCATGCCTTAATTTTTGAATTTGATGAATATTTTGAGTTGAGCCATTGTTGATAGTTGGTTGTTTATGTTATTTAAGGATGGAATATAAAATATATGTGATAGATTTACATGTTTTGAATTGGAAGTTTTGGTGAATTTGAGTATTTTGGGCTAAATTGAGAAAATAAATTTTTGAGGGGTTAAAATGAAAAATAAATGAAATGTTGGGACTTATATGATCATATGGAAGATTCGGCCTAGCTATGTTGTTGTGAGATTTTGCATATTTTGTGTTTTGTGCAAATAGGACTAAATTGTAAAAGTGTAAAATATTAGGGGCAAAACGGTAATTTGCCCATTTAGGTGTTTTTGGATTAAATTGAATTGAAATGTGCTTGAATGAGCTTAATTTGAATATGTTTAGATCAAGAACAAAGAAAAACGAATTTGGATGGGGGAAAAACAAAAATAGTTGAATAGCCGGTCTTCATCGTACGTCGATAGCCGAGGTAAGTCTTTAAGCAATTTAATATCGTTAATATCGATTATAACCTTGAGTACACATGGAAATTGAATTTATAAATTGAAAATTTGGCCAAAGCCGAATGAGATATAGTGTTTAAACAATGAAATGTAGTTAAACTTAATTGTGTTCATTATGTGAAAGTGATATTGAATTATGTGTGGTATATGTGATATTGGTAATATGTGAAAGTGATATTGAATTATATGTGATATATGTGATATTGGTAGTATGTGATGTGAATGAGATGGCTCAATAATATGAATATTCGGGCTTCGAGCCTAGCAGGCCTTGTGCTAGTGAAGTTTATCAGGCTTACTGCCTAGCAGGCTAAATGCCGGTGATTCAATTTCAGACCTCGGTCTAGCAGGCTTAGTGCCGGTGAGTAATTCAGGCTTACGCCTAACAGGTTTTAAACCGATGATGAAATTTCAAGTTGTTAGACATAAATTTTTCTAGCTATGTAATCATCGAGGAATTAAGTTGATATTACGAGTTATATATGTATGTTCGGCCATACAGGTACGTGCCTACGAGTTATTAAATTTATCTTCTATATTTAATCAATAAGGTAAGTATATATGTGTTAAGTTGTCGAACGCGAATGTTATTAATTGATCCTGTATATTCAGCCTTATGCTTATGTTTATGTGACCATATTGGGATTTCTTTGATGCCATGTATACGAATGTATGAAAGGTCAAATGGATATATATATATATTTTCTTTTATGTGAAATTACTAAGTGTAAAGTATATACTTATTAGTATATTCATATATATGTAATCCTATTGAATTATGTGTACCGAAAATATGAATAGTTGGAGATGAGTTATTAATTTATATTTGAACGACATGATGAGATAATAAATTGAAGTTTAAAGGTAAAATAGTGATGATGGTTGAGCTAAATGAGGTATTAGTATTCGGCATTAATAGATCAAATGAGTATTAAGTTTTAGATTTTTATGATATTATGTATGTTATTGAAATGATTGATTGATTACTTTACTTAATACATTTTCTTAAGACTTACTAAGCTAGTAAGCTACTCTCTGTGTTCATTGTTCTGTTTTATAGATTTTTTTATCAAGCTACGAGCTCAGGGGATCGTCAGCGAAGTCATCCACACTATCAATCTATTTTGGTACTTTGGAGTTTGGATTTTGAACTAAGGCATGTATAGGCTAGACTATGTTTTGAATTAATAAATTTTGTCCTCGTATATGTATATAGCCATGCGAATATGGCTAAATATGATGCTTAAATCTAAGTATAATCAGTCATGGCATACAAATGAGATGTGTTTGTCATGTTTTGTTATGGTTTGTGTTTAATTATGTTTGATGGTGATTGAAATTAATTTTAGAAAAATGTTAAATGGCATATGCGAATGGTAAATGTGAAGTGTTTGTTTTATATAAAATATTTGGCATGAAGTAGTTGTTTGTGACTTAAGGTTATTATATTAAGTAAGTTTGATATAGGTGATTGTGGATTTCATAATCGACTATGAAGTGAAATATGAATGATGGTTGTGTACTACTTTTAATTTGATACTTATACTATGAACATGATTAATTGGTTTGAAATGATAAGTATAAGCCGAATAGGTATTTGGATGTTTGATAATGTGATTTAGTAGAAATGATAAAATATGCATAAGTTGAGATGATCTTTATAAGTTATATTAAACGTCTGTAAACGAAATAAATTAGTGAATTTGATTGTATGAAATTGAACATATATATGGGGTTTTAGGATAGATGATGAAATCTTATGTTATGTACTTAGATTGACATATTCGCATGTGGTTCAACTATGTGTATATACATCTAGTTTAAGTTTAGGTGTTTCGGGCAAGAAAGGACATATATTATGTTCTAGTTAGATGCGAGTATGTTATTATAAATGTTTTGATTTTGGAATTGTTGAGAAATGCAAATGTACGAATTTGGCTTAGATGGATTAGGATAAGTTGTTAATGTTTAAGTTTGCTCTAGAAGTACAAACTCATAATGCATTTGTCCATGTCTTTAATAATAGTAAATAAATGATATGACCTGTGCTATGCATGGTAATGCACTGTAACCTTAATCCGGCAATGGATACGGGTTAAAGGTGCTACATTATGTGTAAACGATACATCTTTAATATATATGTTGTTATCTATTGATGCATTGTATGTATGTAAATACTTGTTGGTGAGATTGATTGGAAATGATAGAAATGAGTAATTCTCAAATGAACCTCGAAATAGAAATGTAAGTACGGATAAATATCTGTAAATATGTAATTATTGGTGGGCTATGTGCGATACCATCGTAATTATCATTGTTGGTGGGTTGTGTGCGATACCACCTTGCTATTCGTTCACGATGGGCTGTGTGTGATACCATCGTTTACATTACCATTTGGTGGGCTATATGCGATACCACCCTAATTATTATTGTTGGTGGGCTATGTGAGATACCACCCTATTATTGTTTAATGGTGGGCTGTGTGCGATACCACCCTATTTTTGACTAATGATGGGCTGTGTGTGAAACCACCGGGTAGTTTATATCATTCTGAAGGGTTCATCGAGAAACTTGTTAAGTAAATATTTCATGTGGCTTTGTGGTGATAAGTGTAGGGAATAAGTACAAATAAATGTGAGCAATATATATGATATGGTTGGAATGTGGTAAGAGTTGAGATGAGTAAGCATGATTATGATAATGTGAATTGCTCTTACATAGTATGTAATGATCTTGATTGATTAGTATATGGTATGATGCTTATTGTTTACACTCCATTTCTTTTCTCTTGTTTTATAGTGTCAAAGAGCCAGCTCAGGATACGAAGATAATCAGAAGATCACCCACACTATCAGCACATCTTGGTATATTTAGACTTAGCATTTTGAGTATGGCATGCATAGGGACTAGACTTAGTGAAATGTCATGTTGTTTTAGTCAAGTGCATTGGCTCTTTTAAAGATGAACTCTTTTGTATATGGCCATAGTTGATGGCTTATTATTATTAATCTATGAAAATATGAGGTAATTCATGATTGTACAAGTAGCATGTTGATTTTCTTGGTTAGAGTATGCATGAATGGATTGATGGTTGAATGTGATTTATGTTTGTATGAGTTAGGTAAAAAGAGCTTGGCAAATAGCCTTGTTCTTGTCCACACAGGGCGTGTGTCTAGGCTATGTGTGACACACGGTCGACCTAATGGGCGTGTGGTTAGGCTGTGTGTCCCCTTGCATGCTAGTTTTACAAGTCAGTATGCTCAGTAGTAAATACACGAGCAGAGACACGACTGTGTGCCTCAGCCGTGTGGATGGCACGGCCATGGGCATGGGCGTGTGCCCAAGCCATGTGAAGTCTGCACCTGAAATTGGAATTTAATTGATCACACGGTCGAAGGACATGGGCGTGTCCCTATGCCGTGTGACATATTTGAGTTGATGACGTCAGAAACAGAATGCCAAGGTTTTGGCACACGGGCTAAGACACGAGCGTGTCAAGGCCATGTGGAGGACACAAGCGTGTTTCTGGTCGTGTGAACACCCCTGTAAGTTCGAATTGATAAATAGATTCCACACGGGCTAGGAACATGGTCGTGTGTGACCACACGGCCTACCCACACGGGCGTGTGGCCCTATTTTAGGTAAAAAATTTCTAAGTGCGCAAAAGTTTTCGGTTTAATTCTAAAACCTTCCGTAAGTATGTTTAAGGCCTCGTAGGCTCATAATAAGAATGTTATGAATATGAATAAGAAGTTTTAAGTTTGAAATGAAATTTTATAGCCCGATGTTGTGTGTTAAGTAAGTTAAGTTAGGTAATGCCTCGTATTTGGTTCTAGCGTTGAACACGGGTAAGGGGTGTTACATTTAGTGGTATCAAAGTTATGGTTTAGTTAGTTTTCGGACAACCCTAGCGTGTGTAAGAGTCTAGCTATACATGCCATGAACATATATTAATAGTGTGTGACTCCTGACAGTATTAAACTGTGTTTTCGTATAGTAAATGGATCCTGACTGAGCTACTGCTGATGACGCTGCTAGTAATGCATCGGCTCTCGTGCAAGGGACTGTGCTTGTAGAAAGCAAACCTGAGACTTTGGGTAAAGGAGAAGAGGCTCGGGAAGCCTTTCTCCACATGATGAATAATTGGTACACGGAGTATGTACGAGCAAACCCTAATGCTCAACCTCCTCCATTCCCACCTATACCTTAGCCAGTCCCCGTGGCTCCTCAAGGTATAGATTTGGTGAGAATGACCACACCCCCGATCGATAAGATTCGAAAACAAGTAGCCGAGGAATTTAGAGCTAACATAGATGGTGACCCTGAGAGAGCGAAGTTCTGGCTTGAGAACACTATGCGGGTATTTGATGAACTCTCTTGCACGCCTAAAGAGAGCTTAAAATGTGTTGTGTCATTGCTGAGGGACTCGGCATATCGTTGGTGGAAAACACTGGCATCTGTAGTACCGAGGGAGAGAGTGACATGGGATTTCTTCTTGGAAGAGTTCCGAAAGAAGTATATAAGTCAGAGACTTGTATATCAGAAACGGAAGGAGTTCCTTGAATTGAAACAAGGCAAAATGACTATGGCAGAGTATGGGCGTGAGTTTGTTAGGCTCAGCAAGTATGCACAAGAGTGTGTGTCTACGGAAGCTATCTTGTACAAGAGGTTCAAAGATGGGCTGAATGAGGATATCAGATTGCTAGTTAGGATTTTGGAATTGAAGGAATTCATGGTTTTGGTCGATAGAGTTTACAAGGCTGAAAGATTGAATAAGGAAAAGAGAAAAGCCATGATTGAGCCCCGGGATACAAGAAAGAAGCCAATGAGTAAATCGTTTCAAATTCAGTCAAAGAGGGCCAAGAAAATGAACCCTCGGACGACTGCTTCAGTTGGGTATTCACACCGAGATCGAGGTAATAGTAATTCGAGCTTGAGAGTTCAACCCACCTCGATAGCAAGCGTGGGGAATACAAAGTCAAATAAATCGGAGTGTCCAAATTGTGGTAGGCAACATACTGGGGAGTGTTAGGGAAACAACCATAATTGCTACAAGTGTGGTTCACCCAACCACTTCATTCAGAACTATCCATAAAGGGATGAGAAGGATAGAAAACAAGAAGTAAGGCAAGCAATGTACCTTCGAGGGGTAGACCACAAAAGAACCTGGGAGGTGGGATTAGTAGTAGAGGTGCTCCTAGAGACTCTACTATGAGATCGGATGGTCGAGCACCTGTAAGGACTTATGCCATTCGCGCTCGCAAAGAGGCATAATCTCCAGATGTGATAACAGGTACTTTTTCTCTTCATGATGTCTCTGTTGTTGCGTTGATTGATCCGGGATCTACCCATTCTTATATTTGCATGAAATTGGTATCTAGTATGAGTATGATTGTCGAGTCTATAGAATTTGTGGTAAAAGTGTCGAACCCGTTAGGCAAACATATGCTAGTTGACAAAGTGTGTAGGAATTGTCACTTAACAATTAGAGGTCAAAGTTTTCTGACAAATCTCATGTTGCTGCCATTTAATGAATTTGATCTGATTCTTGGCATGGATTGGTTGACTACTCATAGTGTTTTAGTGAACTGTGGTAGTAAATTTATTGAATTAAGAAGTGTAAATGGAGATGTTATTCGGGCTGAATCAGGTAAATCAGATGTTTTGCCTGTAGTGATTTCGTCTATGGTAGCTGAAAAATACATGAGAAAAGGGTATGAGTCCTATCTCGCCTTTGTGTTGAATACTCAAGAGTCAGAGGTAAAGATTGAATCAGTGCCTATAGTGTATGAGTATCCAGATGTGTTCCCAAAAGAGTTACTCAGATTGCCTCCAGTTAGAGAGGTTGAGTTTAGTATCGAGTTAGTTCCGGGCACAGCACCTATTTCTGTTGCCCCGTATAGGATGGCACCATTAGAGTTGAAAGAGTTGAAGGTTTAGTTGCAAGAGTTAACAAATAAGGGTTTTGCAAGACCGAGCTATTAACCGTAGTGTAATATCCTAAATTAGGGGTTGTGCGTTTGGAGCATAACCCAAGTGTTAATGGGCTTTAAGAGTGCTTTGGATGTGTTTTAGAGGTTTTTAAAACTTTAGGACTAAAAGGAAAGCTTTGGGAAATTTTTGGATTTTAAGAGTAAAAAGAAGATTTGGGTGATGGAGGCCTTAAGTATAATTTTGGGAATTTCTTGACATAAGGAATCGTCTGGCAAAGTGGCTAAGGGCGCTACATGGGACCCTGGCAGTAAGGTCCCATGTTCGAGTAGCATGGAGAGCTTTGGGGGCGTTTTATATTGTTAAAGCAAAGGGAGCCCAGAAAAAAAAAGGCTTTAAAAGGAAATTGTGACCATTCATGGACACGAAAGTCATGGCAGTAGAGTGGCGCGGGTCTTATCTGGTGATTTCGGCTTTGAGGACTCGTGTTTGAGTCCTGGGGGTCGCGCATGAGGCGTTTGTTTTTGCTTTTAGCGCTAGAGCATAAGGAGCCAGCGAAGGATAGTTTAAAAGAATGTTGCGACGTGTTATGGCATGAAAGACGCGTTGGCAGTGTGGCTGGAGGCTTGGGAATGTTGCTTCAGGTCTCGGGTTCGAGACTTGGGGGCAGCATCTAGGTTTTCTTTTTGGTGTGGCCGGCGTGGGATTGTGGCCTGTATGGGGCATGCACGCATGAAGCAAAGGGTTGCTTTTTCTTTTTCTTTTATTTGTTTTGGAAGTATGGGGCTTCAATATTTTATTCTATTGTTTTTATTATTCATTTTTTTTTTGTTGTTTCAAAGCTGTAAGAGCATGGGCTTAAACCATTGTTTTTATTATTTTTGTTTGCTTAGAATGATGGGATAGTTTTATATATTATTATTATTATATTCTTAGGAAGATGGGTTTTAGTGATGGGTTAGTTTTATTTTTTTTTATTATTGTATGGAGATGGGGTAGTAATGGGGGGATTAATAAACAATGTATTATCCTTTTTCAATGGTGATGGGTCTTTTGCTTGGGGAATGAACTCAATTGAAGCTTGCTTTGGGGGAGGAGTTGGCCGGCCTTGAGATAGCATAGCATGGCCGAAATTCCCATTTGGTTTTTTCTTCCTTTCCAATTTGTGTTGGCCGAAGGTGGAGTTCCTTAGGAACCTTCATACTTGGTTTTGAAGTTACAAGAGTGGTGGCCGAATGTAGGGCTTCTTGGGGTGGCATTTTCGGCTTTGAAGTATGCTTAGTGTTGTGTACAGAAAATTGTTAGTTTTTATTTAGTGTTGCTCTGCCGAAATTCCTTTACTCCTCTCCTCTTCTTTTCTTGAATAGCCAAATACCCCATCTTCCTTTGAGAGCCATAGCCGAATGTGTAGTCATTATTTAGAGCAAAAGTCGAATCTCTAGTGAGCCTCATCAACATCTCTTTTTGGTCTCAAAAGCTGAATCATCAAAGAAGGTGCCTTTGACTACTTTCTTTTAGTCTCTCTAAAAAAACGTTGGTAGGTACTCCTATTAAATAGTTGGTTTCTTCTCTCTTTGTTTTTGTATGCCGAAATCAAGGGTAGGCCTTGATTTCTAAGAATGGTCGAATATGCTTAAGGCCATATTAATGTGTTTCTCTTGTGACAACGTTAGGGAGCGTTAAAAGAGTCCTTCGGGTTTTGCAGAGATTAAGGTAATGTGATATGTACATGTCGGCCAAGGGCCTTTTTCCTTGATTATTGTGTATAGCTGACACTAACAATGGCAGATAGGGATTTCGACAGTCTCAAGGAGCAAGCAAATCTTTTGGGACTTGGAAAAGCTAGGTAAGCGTTATGTATTTTCGGTCAAGAGCCATTATTCATGGAATTATGTGTTAGCCGATTCTGACTTAGGTGGTGTAGGAAGGAGTTCTACAACCGCAAAGGTGCAAATTGTTAGACGTGGGTTCAGGATTTAGTTAAATTGTGCTAATCAGGTGCGTAGTTATCGCACTGTTCTCTTGCTTGTTTACATGTGTTAGATGTAAATGTATATGCTGTGCATGTTAGCTAAAATAAGGGCTAAGATGATGGATACCCAAGGTGGGTGATCGAATGATCGGGTTAGTGGTTATGGTATTAACCTTTCAGTGTTATAAATGATCATTGATGAATGTATAAAAATGTGCTGGCATGTGATGTATATTTGTTACGAGTAATATGTTGCCATGGAACATATATATATATGCATGGGACTTGGGATGTGACTGTTGGAGGAAGGGGTGTACGCTATGTGCATAGTCTAATGCTAGCCTCGTGCTACATTAGAGCCTGATGTTAGCTATGTGCTTCATCAAGGGAGGTGTTGGCTGAGTGCCCATCTCGGCGGTTGATAGCTGTGTGCATCACCGTGGACTGATTGATATGTGGGATCCCTATGGGATCGGTGGCTCTGCCACGGCCTTGAGCAGTAAGTCTTCTAAGGTAAGATATGTGGATCACTATGTGATCAGTGGATTAGCCACGGCCTTGAGTAGGGGTCTGCTGAGGTAGGAGTAACGGATGGACTTAGGATGGGTTTGGCTTCATAATTACATATTCATGTGTATGGACTGTGTGGATATGGGCCAAGCCCATATGTGGAGACATGTGTATAGCTATGCACTGAGTCTTGGTGACTCACCCCCCCTTTTCTACCATTTTGTAGGTGAGTAGATTGCGGAGACAGAGCCGAAGAGGACTCGAGGCGGCCATGCTTGTTCCTCGATTTTGCAGTTTATTTCGCCCCGTTTTAAGTTTCTTTTTCACTAAATTTCGATGGGGTTGTAATATGGTCGCTTATTATTATTCGTATGTTTAAGTAGTTGCTTTTACTTTATTTCTATTATATTACTAATGAACTTATAAACTGTTAAGCAAATCGGTAAGAGCAACGTTTTCAAAGTGAATACTCGTATGCGTTTTCAAAGACGTTACCATCGGGTAACAATATTTTATAAGTTAACAATAACCCTGATGGTTTTAAAAACTTAAATGATCGTGTTTATCAAATCAACCCATCTGAGTTTTAGCAAACACCGTTTTATAATTTCAACAATATTTTCAAGATTTCCACTGTTAACCCAAATCTTTCAAAACGTTTTTACTCCGTGACATACCAGATC
Organism: Gossypium bickii; assembly: GCA_025503065.1. Lineage (NCBI taxonomy): Eukaryota > Viridiplantae > Streptophyta > Magnoliopsida > Malvales > Malvaceae > Gossypium > Gossypium bickii. The sequence continues at coordinate 48,940,928 of CP106718.1, read as the reverse complement.
CGGTCAAGGCCCGTGGGCTGGGTTTGGGGTGTTACAATTTGGTATCAGAGCCCGGTTCAAAACTCGGCTGTGGGGGCTCAAGGCCTAAAAATGTTTTCTTGATTGACCTTTGTGAAACATTATGAAAATGGTTTGGTCTGAACAGCATGACACCGAGTCTCCAGCATCGATCCGCTCGGGCAAGTACCTCCGACTATTGAGGTGATCTGGATAGTGAATGTGTGTGGCAAATACCACTGAATAAATGTGTTGATGAATGAATATGTCTCTGTTTATGAGCATGAATGTGACTCTCTGAATTAGAATAGCGAACTTGAACTGAAACTTGGTGTGATCGAAAGAACCACTTCTAAATTCTTATTTCATAAAATTGTTCGCGATTAATCAGTGGAACAAAATTCTGATGCATAAAACTTTTTAAAATAGATCGCGCGATAAGAAATGAGTTCTAGAGGCCGTGGTCGTAGTGGACGTGGTAGAAGTAGAATGGCAGCATCGGAACCGGTCGGGTCTGGCCATGGGTCAGGAAACGAAGTACCGCCGCCAGCAGTGGGCGCGGAGGATCAATATCAGACTGGAGAAGATGACGCAGTATCGCGAGCTATGCTACGAGTGCTAGAATGAGTGGCAGGAGCTAATATGGGAAGTGGAGCTCGGAAGTTTGTATCGGAAAGGCTTAGGTCGAACAGAGCCGAAGTTTTTAGAGGAGTATCAGGAGTAGCTCCGAATGTAGCAGAGTATTGGCTGGAAGCAGCCGAAAGAATCATGGACGATTTGGACTGTACTGATGAGGAAAAGCTGAAGGGTGCTGTTTCGTTGCTCCGAGATGAAGCTTATCGATGGTGGCTCACTGTCAAGCAAGGTGTTCCGGCAGATCGACTGGATTGGGAATATTTCAAGCTTAAGTTTGAAGGAAAGTACGTAGGAGCCAGTTACTTGGACTCGCAAAGGAAGGCGTTTCTAAACTTGGTACAAGGAAGCAAGTCGGTAGCAGAGTATGAAGCTAAATTTGTGCGGTTAAGCTAGTACGCCAAAGGGATCATGGCTACTGATTACGAAAGGTGTGTCCGATTCGAAGATGGGCTACGAGACGAGTTGCGAGAGTTGATTGCTCCGCACAGAGAGAGAGACTTCGCCATTCTAGTGGAGAAAGCTCGGATCGCTGAAGAAGTTAAGAAGACTGTAAAAGGGAATCGAGAGAAGAATAGGAATGGGGATAGGAGAAATATTGGATTGTCTGAATCATCTGAGGGTCTTCGGAAAAGACCGAGGGTTGAAAATTTTGCTCGTGTAACTAAGCCAGCTACAGGAAATCGGAGCCGTCCGTGTGCTCAGTGTGGAAGGTATCATGTCGGCGAGTGTTGGAACCGGAAGCGAGAGTGTTATAGGTGTATGTCTAAGTCTCACTTGATTAAAGACTGTCCTCAAGTGATGGATAGGGCTCGAGGTCAAGGACGTGGAACTTCAAGACGAGGTACGGAAGGTTCAGATGCGAGATGAGATAGCGGGTATGTTCCCTAATTTTTGAAATCCCTTATTGCCTGGATTGTTATGAGATAGTTCGTGTTTGTATGCTAGTGAAGTATGGAACTTGAATGCGAATCTTGAGATAATATCTAAGGAATGTGTTAGTTTTGTTAAGATCAGAGTGCGCAGCATAAGCGTAGTGCGGTGAGTTAAGATGTACGATTTTTCGCTAGTAAGTAATTTCGAGGACGAAATTATTTTTTTAAGAAGGGTAGAATTGTAATATCCTAAATTAGGGGTTATGCGTTTGGAGCATAACCCAAGTGTTAATGGGCTTTAAGAATGCTTTGGATGTGTTTTAGAGGTTTTTAAAACTTTAGGACTAAAAGGGAAGCTTTGGGAAATTTTTGGATTTTAAGAGTAAAAAGGGGATTTGGGTGATGGAGGCCTTAAGTATAATTTTGGGAATTTCTTGACATAAGGAATCGTCTGGCAAAGTGGCTAAGGGCACTACATGGGACCCTGGTAGTAAGGTCCCATGTTCGAGTAGCATGGAGAGCTTTGGGGGCATTTTTTTTGTTAAAGCAAAGGGAGCCCAGGAAAAAAAAGGCTTTAAAAGGAAATTGTGACCATTCATGGACACGAAAGTCGAAGCGATGAGAGTGGCGCAGTCTTGTCCGTGATTTTCGCTTTGAGGACTCGTGTTCGAGTCCCGGGGTCGCGTATGAAGCGTTTGTTTTTGCTTTTAGCGCTAGAGCATAAGGAGCCAGCGAAGGATAGTTTAAAAGAATGTTGCGACGTGTTATGGCATAAAAGACGCATTGGCAGTATGGCTGGAGGCTTGGGAATGTTGCTTCAGGTCACGGGTTCGAGACTTGGGGGCAGCATCTAGGTTTTCTTTTTGGTGTGGCCGGCGTGGGATTGTGGCCTGCATGGGGCATGCACGCATGAAGCAAAGGGTTGCTTTTTCTTTTTCTTTTATTTGTTTTGGAAGTATGGGGTTTCAATCTTTTATTCTATTGTTTTTATTGTTCATTATTATTATTATATTCTTAGGAAGATGGGTTTTAGTGATGGGTTAGTTTTATTTTTTTATTATTGTATGGAGATGGGGTAGTAATGGGGGGATTAATAAACAATGTATTATCCTTTTTCAATGGTGATGGGTTTTTTGCTTGGGGAATGAACTCAATTGAAGCTTGCTTTGGGGGAGGAGTTGGCCGGCCTTGAGATAGCATAGCATGGCTGAAATTCCCATTTGGTTTTTTCTTCCTTTCCAATTTGTGTTGGCCGAAGGTGGAGTTCCTTAGGAACCTTCATACTTGGTTTTGAAGTTACAAGGGTGGTGGCCGAATATAGGGCTTCTTGGGGTGGCATTTTCGGCTTTGAAGTATGCTTAGTGTGTGTGTGCCGAAAATTGTTAGTTTTTATTTAGTGTTGTTTGCCGAAATTCCTTTACTCCTCTCCTCTTCTTTTCTTTTTATTTTCTTTCAACCCCAAATCCTTTCCTTTTCTTTCTTGAATAGCCAAATACCCCATCTTCCTTTGAGAGCCATAGCCGAATGTGTAGTCATTATTTAGAGCAAAAGCCGAATCTCTAGTGAGCCTCATCAACATCTCTTTTTGGTCTCAAAAGCTGAATCATCAAAGAAGGTGCCTTTGACTACTTTCTTTTAGTCTCTCTAAAAAAACGTTGGTAGGTACTCCTATTAAGTAGTTGGTTTCTTCTCTCTTTCTTTTTGTATGCCGAAATCAAGGGTAGGCCTTGATTTCTAAGAATGGTTGAATATGCTTAAGGCCATATTAATGTGTTTCTCTTGTGACAACGTTAGGGAGCGTTAAAGGAGTCCTTCGGGTTTTGCAGAGATTAAGGTAACGTGATATGTACATGTCGGCCAAGGGCCTTTTTCCTTGATTATTGTGTATAGCCGACACTAACAATGGCAGATAGGGATTTCGACAGTCTCAAGGAGCAAGCAAATCTTTTGGGACTCGGAAAAGCTAGGTAAGCGTTATGTATTTTCGGTCAAGAGCCATTATTCATGGAATTATGTGTTAGCCGATTCTGACTTAGGTGGTGTAGGAAGGAGTTCTACAACCGCAAAGGTGCAAATCGTTAGACGTGGGTTCAGGATTTAGTTAAATTGTGCTAATCAGGTGCGTAGTTATCGCACTGTTCTCTTGCTTGTTTACATGTGTTAGATGTAAATGTGTATGCTGTGCATGTTAGCCGAAATAAGGGCTAAGATGATGGATACCCAAGATGGGTGATCGAATGATCAGGTTAGTGGTTATGGTATTAACCTTTCAGTGTTATAAATGATCATTGATGAATGTATAAAAATGTGATGGCATGTGATGTATATTTGTTACGAGTAATATGTTGCCTCGTGCTACATTAGCGCTTGATGTTAGCTATGTGCTTCATCAAGGGAGGTGTTGGCTGAGTGCCCATCTCGGCGGTTGATAGCTATGTGCATCACCGTGGACTGATTGATATGTGGGATCCCTATGGGATCGGTGGCTCTGCCACGGCCTTGAGCAGTAAGTCTGCCAAGGTAAGATATGTGGATCACTATGTGATCGGTGGCTTGGCCACGACCTTGAGCAGTAAGTCTGCCGAGGTAAGATATGTGGATCACTATGTGATCGGTGGATTAGCCACGACCTTGAGCAGGGAGTCTGTTAAGGTAGGAGTAACGGATGGACTTAGGATGCGTTGGGCTTCATAATTGCATATTCATGTGTATGGACTGTGTGGATATGGACCAAGCCCATATGTGGAGACATGTGTATAGCTATGCACTGAGTCTTGGTGACTCACCCCCCCTTTTCTACCATTTTACAGGTGAGTAGATCGCGGAGACGGAGCCGAAGAGGACTCGACGCGGCCATGCTTGTTCCTCAGTTTTGCAGTTTATTTCGACCCGTTTTAAGTTTCTTTTTCACTAAATTTCGATGGGGTTGTAATATGGCCGCTTATTATTATTCGTATGTTTAAGTAGTTGCTTTTACTTTATTTCTATTATATTACTAATGAACTTATAAACTGTTAAGCAAATCGGTAAGAGCAACGTTTTCAAAGCGAATACTCAAATGCAGCGTTTTCAAAAGACGCGTTACCATCGGGTAACAAAATTTTATAAGTTAACAATAACCCTGATGGTTTTAAAAACTTAAATGATCAAATGGTTTCAAAGGAAAAGAAAAGGTTTTCAACTCAATCGTGTTTATCAAATCAACCCATCTGAGTTTTAGCAAACACCATTTTATAACTTCAACAATATTTTTAAGATTTCCACTATTAACCCAAATCTTTTAAAACGTTTTTACTCCGTGACATACTAGATCTGGTCAAGGCTCGTGGGCTGGGTTTGGGGTGTTACACGTAGGGTGTTCCAGTGCTTTTTGTGAAGAAGAAAGAGGGGTCGATGAGATTGTGTATAGACTATAGACAACTCAACATGGTAATAATGAAGAATAAGTATCCTTTGCCAAGGATGGATGATTTGTTCGACCAACTGAAGGGAGCTACGGTGTTTTCTAAGATAGACTTAAGGTTTGGCTATTACCAGTTGAGGGTTAAGGAGCAAGATGTGCCGAAAACTGCATTTCAGATGAGGTATGGCCATTATGAATTTCTTTTCATGCCATTTGGCTTAACAAATGCTCCTGCGATTTGGATAAGTTCGTAGTCGTTTTTATTGATGACATACTAATTTATTCCCGGGATGAGAGTGAACACGCAGAACACCTGAGAACTATGTTGCAGACTCTAAGAGACAAACAGTTGTATGCTAAATTTAGCAAGAGTGAGTTTTGGCTCCGAGAAGTCGGATTCTTAGGACACATTATGTCGGGTAATGGAATAGACTTGATCTGTGTAAGATCTCGACTATTGTGGAGTGGAAACCGCCAAGGAATGTGTCAGAGATTAGAAACTTTTTGGGTTTAGTGGGCTACTACAGAAGCTTTGTAAAAAGGTTCTTCATGATTGCTACCCCGATGATGAAACTATTACATAAAGATGTTAAGTTTGAATGGACCAAGAAATGCCAACCGAGTTTTGAAAAACTGAAAGCTTTGTTGACTGAAGCACCAGTTTTAGTACAACCTGAGTTGGCTAAAGAGTTTGTGGTCTACAGTGATGTGTCATTAAATGGTCTTTGTTGTGTGTTGATGCAAGAGGGTAAAGTAGTAGCTTATGCCTCGAGACAGCTAAAACCATATAAGAAGAATTATTCGACTCACGATTTGGAGTTAGTTGCGATCGTTTTCGCTTTGAATATTTGGCGTCATTATTTGCATGGTGAAAAGTGTTGAATCTTCGCTGATCACAAGAGTTTGAAATACTTGATGGAACAAAAGGATTTGAATTTGCAATAATGACGATGGCTCGAATTACTGACTAGCAATTGATTACCACCCAAGGAAAGCGGATGTGGTTGCGGATGCCTTGAGTAGAAAATCCCTGTATGCTTTGAGAGCTATGAATACGAGTTTAGGATTGTCTGATGATGGTGTTGTATTGGCCAAGTTGAAGGCTAGGCCATTATTTCTTCAGCAGATATGTGAAGCTCAAAAGAAAGATAGAGAAATGCAAGTTAAGAAGCTCATTGCGAATCGGGAAATGACTCTGAATTTCGAGCTGGTTCAGATGATTGTTTGATGTTTCATGATAGAGTTTGTGTACCAAAGGATGATGAGTTGATCCGGAAAATTTTACATGAAGCGCACAATGGTTGCTTGTCAGTACATTTGGGAAGCACAAAAATGTACAATGATTTGAAGAAGCTGTATTAGTGGCTGGGTATGAAAAGAGACATCTCCGAGTTTGTTACAAAGTGTTTGATCTGTCAACAAGTGAAAGCCGAGCATCAAGTACCTTTGGGATTACTTCAGCCAGTGATTGTTCCTGAGTGGAAATGGGATTGATTCACAATGGATTTCGTAATGGGGTTACCTATGACTCAGAAAAAGAAAGATGCAGTCTGGGTTATTGTGGATAGATTAACATAATCGGCTCACTTTATACCGATGCGTGTGGATTTCTCACTTGATAAGTTGGTCGAGCTTTATATTACTGAGGTAGTAAGATTACATGGGGTGCCTATATCTATTATCTCAGATAGAGATCCAAGATTTACTTTGAGGTTTTAGAAGAAGTTGCAGGAAGCATTGGGTACAAGATTGAATTTTTGTGCTGTGTTCTATCCACAAACCGATGGCCAGTTCAAAAGAGTGATTCAAGGTCTTGAGGATATGCTCCGATGTTGTGTTTTAGAGCTCGAAGGTAGTTGGGAAAAATATCTACCTTTGGTTGAGTTTGCCTACAACAACAGTTATCAGTCGAGTAAACGGATGGCACCGTACGAAGCTTTATATGGTCGCAAGTGTCGAGCTCCCTTGTATTGGACCGAGCTTAGTGAGAAGCAAATTCACGGGGTTGATCTAGTTAAAGAATCCAAGGAGAAAGTGAAAGTGATCCATGATAGTCTGAAAGCTGCTTCAGATCAACAAAAGTCATACGCGGATTTAAAAAGGAAAGAAATCGAGTTTCAAGTAGGCGATAAAGTATTCCTGATAGTATCCCCATGGAAAAAAATATTGAGATTTGGTCGAAAAGGTAAATTGAGTCCACGATTCATAGGGCCGTATGAGGTTATTGAAAGGATTGGGCCAGTAGCCGGTTAGCTTTGCCGATAGAGTTAGATATAATACACAACGTGTTTCATGTGTCAAAGTTGTAGCGATATCGTTCCGATCCTTCACATGTGATCCCTCTAACAGAAATTGAGATACGACCGGGCATGACTTATGAAGAGGAACTAATTAAGATTTTGGCTCGAGAGGTTAAACAGTTGAGGAATAAAAGTATAGCCTTAGTGAATGTGTTATGGCAAAAACATGGTGAAGAAGAGGCTACGTGGGAACCAGAAGAAGCTATGAGACAGTACCAAACCTTTTTACTGGTAAGATTTTCGGGGACGAAAATCTCCAAAGGGGGATAGCTGTAACAACCCGATTTTGGGGCTAGTCAGAATAGTGGTTTTGGGACCACTAATTCGAGGTTGAAGAAAATTAATTTTATGTTATTTTATGTCTTATGGCATAATTATATGGGTGTATGAAAATTTTGGAGTTTTAATTTTAGCAATTGTATGCTTAATTGTGAAAAAGGATTAAATCGTATAAAGTACGAAAGTTTCATTTTACAAGCTAGGAGTGTATAATAGCTATAGAATATTAAATTTGAGGTCCTTAAAGTGCAATTAGATCACCCTAAAGGTGATGGCCAACCAAGGGAGACCAGGGCATTAAATTGGTCAAAAATTTGGTGATATTAGGTGACTTAAATGAATAAAATAAGATAAATAAAGAAGATATCATCTTTTACTATTCCTATTTCTTCTTCTATCAAACATTTAAGAGAAAATAGAGGTTTTTGGAGCTCAAACTTTCAGCCAAGCTATTCCCTTGCAAGTAAGTGACTTTAGAGGTCTTTCTTGATAATTTTTGTACTTTTGGAACCCCTAAAGCTTAAGGTAGGTAATAAGGGGACTATTTTGCAAAATGCTTGAAAGTTTAAGGACTTTTCATCAGAGTGTTTATGTTGTTTGCGGAGTTTTTATGGAAGAAAATGAATGTTAGTGGGTTAAGGAATAACTTTTGTAAAAGGTTTTTCCATGAAAACACCTAAATGGGACTTATTTGTAAAGGTTGTAATTGAGTAATAAATGCATGAGATGATTGGTTTTGTGATTTGTTATAAGAGAAATAAATGTTTAGCTAGGCTTTTTTTAATGAGAAAATATGATGAAAAACGATTTACGAGCCTAGGGGAAAAATCATAATTTTGCCAAAGTATAAGGGCAAAATGGTTAATTTTTGCCAAAATAGACATTTGAAGTGTAATGAGTTATGTAGTGATTAAATGAGTAAATTTTATCATTATAGATAAAGAAGAGCGCACAAACAACCTTGATTGGGGAAAAGCCAAAGTTACGGACTAAACCGCCAATTAACACATTTTGCATCGAGGTAAGTTTATGTGTAAACGATACATCTTTAATACATATGTTGTTATCTATTGATGCATTGTATGGATGTAAATACTTGTTGGTGAGATTGATTGGAAATGATAGAAATGAGTAGTTCTCGAATGAACCTCGAAATAGAAATGTGAGTACAGATAAATATCTATAAAGATGTAATTGTTGGTGGGCTATGTGAAATACCACTGTAATTATCATTGTTGGTGGGCTGTGTGCGGTACCACCTTGCTATTCACTCACGATGGGCTGTGTGCGATACCATCGTTACATTACCATTTGGTGGGATATGTGCAATACCACCCTATTATTGTTTAATGGTGGGCTGTGTACGAAACCATCGGGTACTTTATATCATTCCGAAGGGTTCATCATGAAACTTGTTAAGTAAATATTTCATGTGTCTTTTTGGTGGTAAGTGCAGGGCATAAGTACAAATAATTGTGAGCAATGTATATGATATGGATGGGATGTGGTAAGAGTTGAGATGAGTAAGCATGATTATGATAATGGGACTTGCTCTTCAATAGTATGTAATGTTCTTAATTGATTAGTATATGGTATGATGCTTATTGTTTACATGTTGACTTACTAAGCTTAAAGCTTACCCCCTTTCTTTTCCCTTGTTTTATAATGTCAAAGAGCCAGCTCGGGATACGAAGATAATTAGAAGATCACCCACACTATCAGCACATCTTGGTATATTTAGACTTAGAATTTTGATTATGGCATGTATAGGGACTAGACTTAGTGAAATGTTGTAACATCCCTAGACCCGGCCAAGACGTTATGGCTGAATCAAGGAATGTCACTTCAAAGGCATAATTCAAAATAATGTTGCTAAGTTAAAATTTAAGGCTTAAAAGCCCAAAACCCTTGAATCTTGTTAAGTAATGATAAAAGCCCATATTTTTAGGTATTTCAAAACCATGTTTAAGAAAATTTATTTAAGTTTAACAATTAAGTAAATAGTTGAACAATGATAACAAAACACAAAATCTAAAGTCAAATCGGAGTACAAGGCCTTATTACAACCAGCAAAAATAAAGTAATTAAAATCATGTCCTTTGAAACAAATAAACAAAACTCCTAAGCATCTTGTAGTGTGGCCCTCTCTAAGTCGTCTCCCATGTCGAGTCGTCTACTGAGGGTCACCTGAAACTTTTAATAAAAGGGTGTGAGTTTTGAAACTCAGTGTGTACGACCCTTGGTAACCAATCAACTTGCAAATATCACATTGGTCCTAAGCCCTATCAATTTCGGTGGTCTTGGGCCTTAGCCCGCAATGGCCTCACATCACATTAGTATCACATGAATGCAATGCACCCATCCCAAATCCAACCCTACACTCCATTTCCCTTCCAACCCTACACTCCTATGCGGATATAAATATCAACCCACCCATCCCTACACTCCAAAGGTAGCACCAACAGCGGCACTATTCAAACGTTGCAGCAAAGCTGCTATAATGGGCTTAAAGCCACCAGTGGATCCACGGTCGTCAAGCGACTATGCGATCCTCAAATCTTCCTCCGTATCATCAAAACCTACCCAAATGCAACATATATTTCATGAATGCAACATACACAATTTCACACATTAAGCACTTAGAGGTATTTTAGTCATTTCACTACCCAAGGGTATTTTCGTATTTCTACCCTACTAGGGTATTTAGGTAATTTTGCAAAATAGGGGTATTTTGGAAATTTTGTAAATCAAGGATATTTTGGTAATTCTGCAAATCAAGGGTATTCTGGTAATTTTACAGATCAGGGGTATTTTAGTAATTTTGCAAATCTAAGGATATTTTGGAAATTTTCAAACTAAGGGTATTTTGGTAATTTTCAAACTAAGGGTATTTTGATAATTTTCAAATCATGGGTATTTTGGTCCCTCTCGGGTTTTAGTTATGAACTTTGGCCCATTAACAAGTCCTTGCGGCTAAAGTGAACAGACACTACGCACCAGGTAGGATTCCAGAGAAGAGGAGGTAGGCCACTAGGACCGCTTAAGTACCAAGCTCTCCCTAGATCCAATCCTAGATATGCATATGTTCGTTGCCACACTCTAACCCAGCGACTTGTCCACGGACATGTTTAATTATTAGGTTAAGTCTTATGTTGTTTAAGATTTGTTCAGAACTAGGCCTAAAGTCCATTAAACCCTAGCAATAATTGTTAACATCCCCGTAAAGCCCATCAAGCCCATTTCACGTTCATATAGCCCATTAAGCCCAAATCACATCCTTATGACCCATTAGGCCCAGATCTCATTCATATGGCCTATTTGGCCCAAAACAATTCCAGATCATGTAACATGCATGACTAACTCAATTCATATAACCAAATCAATTAATTTCATCAAACTTAGCCTTAGGGCCCACCGGGCCCATTTAGCCACTTTCGCTTTTCAGCTTTCCGGCATTGCCAATATCATGTGTTTGTAGTGTTTTTACACACCTGGTTACTGCGACGTGCTATACTATCCTTAGCCTTGAACCTACAACCAACCAACCTTCAATCAATCACCCATACTTAATCAAAACATTTACCAAAAGCCGAAGCCTTACCGTAACCTTGCCGTGTGCCACTGGGTTCTAATAGCCCTTCCTTAGCTACTAATCATGAGTATCCCCTAGATCTACACTCACACATACACCATCAAACTTCGAGTGGCTCATAATCCACACAAGTCACCCTTATAGATCATACTCACATTCGGTCATTTACTTAAACTATAATCAAGTTGAGTACACTTACAATTTGCTAACGATCCTTACTACGCTTGCGATCTCTGAACCTTACCCTTGTTAATACAATATTAACGACAATGAGAAGTTAGATAGCCCTTCAGCTTTTAACAAAACACACTAAGGGGTTATCTGAATGCTTACCAAATCCACTTTTGATCCTGTGGCCTAGATAGCTACTGAACGAGGATCGGCTTTTAACCTTGACTGATAGTAGATAACAATCGATTTGTGATGGAGGAAAAAAATAAAGATTTGGCACTAATAGGGATTTCAATAAGAGAAGATGATGATACTTCGGCAATAAAAGAGTTTGGCTATGAGAGAATTCGGCAAAAGGGATTCGGTTATAGGAGATTTCGACAATAAGGTAAGGTATTTTCGGTTGTGGAAAAATAAGGTTTCGACAAGAAAAAGAAAAAGAATGGAAAATTTGGCATTACCTAGGCCCCAGATTAGGCACACACACATTCATATAGCCTATAGCTGAAACTTAGCCACCCATAAAGTCCAATTCATGACCACTTTATCCACTGCTCATCTCCTAATTTTTCTCCATGATATCTCCCTTATCCTTCTCCTAAATTCTCTCTACTGATCACTTCTCCTTAGAGTGCCTCTACATGCCACTTCCAGCCTTCTAGAAGCCTAAAATTGAACTTCAAAATAAAGCTAAGCTAGCACTCAAACGTCAGACCTTCCTGTATGCATATGTCGCCACCTCTCTACACCCTAGTGGCGTCACTTAGCCACTTCACCACAGGCTTCTTTGTGCCATTTTTCACTTTATTTTTATTTAAAAGCCCACTACTCACAACCCTGATTCCTTAATTAAATAAATTAAGAATCTTCCACCACAAAACTCAAACCTAGAGCTTCTCCAACACACCTAGACACTCCAAATTCATTAAACCTTTAAAATCGTCATGTCATTTGTCATTTTCTTGCTCACTTAAACATTTTATGAGACCCAAAGCCCAATAGGCCCAATTCTTCTAGGCCCAAATTTGGGGTGTTACAAATGTCATGTTGTTTTGGTCAAGTGCATTGGCTCATTTAAAGATGAACTCTTTTGTATATGGCCATAGTTGATGGCTCATTATTATAAATCTATGAAAAGATGAGGTTATTCATGATTGTACAAGTAGCATGTTGATTTTCTTGGTTAAAGTATGCTTGAATGGATTGATGGTTGAATGTGATTTATGTTTTTATGAGTGAGGGTGATAAAAAGAACTTGGCAAATAGACTTGTTCTTGTCCACACAGGTAGACACACGGGTGTGTGTCTAGGCCGTGTGTGACACACGGTCGACCTAATGGGCGTATGGTTAGGCCGTGTGTACCTTTGAATTCTAGTTTTACAAGTCAGTATGCTTAGTAGTAAACACACGAGCTGATACACAGTCATGTGTCTCAGCCGTGTGGATGGCACAGCCATGGACATGGGCGTGTGCCTAGGCCGTGTGAAGTCTGCACCTGAAATTGGAATTTAATTCGTCATACGGTCGAAGGACACGGGCGTGTGCCTAGGTCGTGTGACATATTTGAGTTGATGATGTCAGAAAAAGAATGCTGAGGTTTTGGCACACGAGCTAAGACACGGGCATGCCGATGCCGTGTGGAGGACACGGGCCAGGGACACGAGCATGTGTCTGGCCGTGTGAAAACCCCTGTAGGTTCGAATTGAGAAATAAATTCCACACGGGCTAGGAACATGGGCGTGTGTGACCACACGGCCTACCCACACGGGCGTGTTCCATTCCACACAGGCCTGTGGCCCTGTTTTAGGAAAAAGAATTCTATGTAACACCCCTTACCTGGGACCATTGCCGGAGTCGAGCACGAGGCATTACTAGACTTAACTTACTAGTTCAGGGCATAAAAATTGAAACTATCCATCTGCGTCATGTTCACTAAATTGACTATAACTCGAGTTACGAAACTCAAAATTTAGATCCATAAATTTTCCCTGAAAGTAGACTCATATAAATTCTTACTATAATTTTTCCAGAATTTTTGGTGTGGCCAATTAGTACAGTTTATTAGTTAAAGTCTCCCCTATTGCACTGACCGATAGTTTTGACCCCTCTGCACTAAAAATCAATTATCTCATAATATACAATTCTTTTACGTACACCATTTCTTTCGTATAAAAATAGACTAAATAATATTTAATTCTATATCTCATTCACACCCTAATTCCATTTATGCTATTTGTAGTGATTTTTCAAAATCACGTCACTGTTGCTGTCCGAAACTATTCCCCTGCAGATTTTTTTACTCTTTCATAATTTCTTTGTAATAACTATCATCTAGGCATACATAACATCCAAAACATGTTCTTAATTGACCATTTTAATGGCTAATCATCATCAAGCATTTACAAGACAATATTAAGACATATCATAAGGACATACACACAAAATGGCTAAATCCTTATACATTCCATAACTTAAAACATTCAAGTCACAAAATACCAATATAATCCTTTGATAGTGTGTAACGAACTTCGACATCCTTGCGATCCCCAAGTTTGCTTGTAATACTATATAAAAAAAGAGATAAAGGAATGGGAGTAAGCATAAAGCTTAGTAAGTTTACATGTAAATAAATAACAACATTCTTAATGAATTATCATAATCTTTTCTTACCAAGATTATTTAAGCCTTTAATTTAATATACTTAAGTCTTAAATTCTTACCTATACCTTTTTAGCTTGAACTTGTCTTACCTTTCATTTGGTATACTCTTTAAATTTTCCCGTTGAACCACTTAGAATACTAAGGATACGCGGGTACCTTTCCTTATAAAACTTAACCATTGCCATGTCTTGACATGGTCTTACGTGGTATCCTTGCCTTATGAACTCACTAATGCCATGCCTTGGCATGGTCTTACATGGGACCTTTGCCTTATAGTAACTTATCAATGTCATGTCTTGACATGGTCTTAAATGATTTCCTTAAACCCTAATGTCATGACATTTGTATCCTACACATTCCTAAGGTTCAACCAGAACTTTTTGAGATAGCTTTTTCGTCAATTCATACTTGAGTCTTTAAATGATAAATTTATAGAATAAATATGTAAATGCTAGAATTTAATAGTATTAAATGTAAAATAATAGAATATTGCATTTATTTACCTCAAACTTATCTCGAAACAAAATACGATAAACTATATCGATTTAGTCCACTATCTTTTTCTTTCCCTGATCTAACTCCAGATTTCATTCTTCTTGATCTATAATAGCAAATTTAGCTTATTTAATACTCACATTTACCAAAACAGTCCTTAACTCTAGCTTTGGCAAAATTACAATTTTGCCCCTAAACTTTTACATATTTACACATTTTTCCCCAAAGCTTGGAAATTAAACTTTATCCCTTATTCTTATGTTTTATGACATGCTGATCATTTTTCCCTTCTATGACAAAATCAAATTCTCACTCTTACATGTACTTATGAACATTAGGTATTTTTACTGATTAAGCCGTTTTACTCGTTTTTACTTAAAATCACTTAGTAAAAGTTGTTTAACATAATTTCAAACTTCATAGTCTATCATAAAACATCAAAATAAACACATTTCAACTATGGGTATTTTTCCAAATATGAACCCTAGCATGAATTATTGATAGAATAAGCTAAATCAAGCTACCGGGGCTTCAAAAATGTAAAGAACATTAAAAATAGGGCTTGGAATCACTTACTATGGAGCTTGGAAGCTTGAAACAAACCCTAGCTATGGTGAACCCTTGAAAATTTAGCCTAATGAAGAAGATGAGCACATTTTTCCATCTTTTTCCCTTTTAATTTCTTTTTATTACCAAATGACTAAATTACCCTTCATTAAAAACTTTGGTTCTTTCTACCTATATATGTCCATTTTTGTCCATGAAAGCCTAATGGTATAATTACCATTTAAGGACCTCTACTTCAATTATGCTCTTTAATTAAATCCCTTAACACCTAAAACTCATATTTATCAACTTTTGCAATTAAGTCATAATAGGAAAATTAAACATGCAATTCATGAAATTTTCTATCGATATTCTAACACATGCATCTAATCAATCAATAAATCATAATAATTACTCGTAATAACCTTTTTTATCTCAGATTCATGGTTTCGCAACCACTATTCTATTTAGGCCCTATTTTGGGATGTTACATTCTACGTGCGCAAAAGTTTCCAATTTAATTTCGAAACCTTCTGTAAGTCTGTTTAGGGCCTCATAGGCTCATAATAAGAATGTTATGAATATGAATAAGAAGTTTTAAGTTTGAAATGAAATTTTATAGCCTGATGTTGTATGTTTAAGTAAGTTAAGTTAGGTAATGCCTCGTATCTGATTCTGGCGTTGAACACGGGTAAGGGGTGTTACAGAACCGGTGTGAAAGATGTTTTCCTGTTGTTATTCATCTTTCGAGTCATGAATATTCAAACTCCTTTTTACCACAAGAAGTTCACCACCAACAACATATTCCATTTCATTTGCAACATCTAGTGGAGGTAAAGACTCATCATCAAATTCATCTTCAGTCTCAATTTCTCCATTGTCTCTAAAGACCATCGTATTTCGATTGGGACAATGGCTAGCAATATGCCCTCGGCCCAAACACTTAAAGCACTTGACATCTCGCAAACAATTTTGCTGCCTTTCTGTCTTTCCTTTATATGCAACGTCACTTGACTTTTGGAATTTAGGTGGTCTAGATTTGTCTTTTGTTGGCATAGTTACATCCTTTTTAAAAGATGTTTGGACCCATTTTGAAGTAGAACCAATGTTGGATGCCATTTGAAGCACTTATTTCTTCTTGAGTTGCTGCTCAATTTTTATGGTCATATGAACCATATTCTCAATTCGACATAATGTTGTAGTTCAACAACATTAGCTATTTCTCGATTTAAGCTGGACAAAAACCTCTCCATGGTAGCCTTTCAGTCTTCATCAACATTGGCTCAGATCATAGCTATCTCCATCTCCTTGAAATAATCTTCCACACTCTGATTTCCTTGTGAAAGATTTTGGAGTTTCTGGAACAAGTCTCACCGGTAATGAATAGGAGCAAATATTTTTCGCATGAATACCTTCATTTCAGCCCATGTTTCCACGGGTCATTCTTCGTTTCATCTCCTATCCATGTTCAGTTGATCCACCATATAATAGCATAATCTGAAAATTCGATGGCTACGATTTTTACCTTTTTTAGTTCTAAATAATTATGGAACTCAAATACCAACTCTAACTTCTTTTCCCATTCCAAATAAGCTTTAGGATCGATTCTTCCTTGGAATGAAGGAATCTGCACCTTAATATTTTCAAGATTGTTATCAACTTGCTCTCGCCTCCTTGGCTCATGATTTCTACGATCATTTCATCTCACACTTCGTTCTGACACTTGATCGCTTTCCACTTCACTATTACCATAGTAGTCATCTCGGTAATTTCTTACAGATGCTTAATGTCGTTAAGCATTAGGAACATGAGGTGATCAGTCTCGAGGTGGAGGTGAATGACCTCTTTGTGGAGGTAAACGTCCTCGTTGTGGTTTTAAACGAGCTCAATGTGGAGGTGAATGCCTCTTTGTGCTCTCCCCTCTAACTGATCAAGCCGCTCTTGGATGGGCTCCACTTGATTTTGCATCATGCATTCCATCTCCCTTATCAACGCTTACTTAGCCAAGTTTGGAACTCCCCTTCCTTCATTAGGCGTATTCCTTACAGGACTCCTTGACATGATTTCTATTAGTCACAAAACAATGTTAATAATGAAATATTCCTCACCAAATCAAATCTCACAATTTTCTCTCGGAAAAGAAAAATCACTTCTCTCGTGTTTGCAATTAGTTTGGCTTTTTGTCACTCTTTTAGTCTCACCACTCGTGCCTTTTTCCACTCAGGTTATTCCTTAAGTTCTTAATCGAACTAGTTAGGACCTGATCAAAGAACACTTGCAACAGTCGGTTAGCAACAAATGGGTTGATATGCGGTAGGATAGGTTCAAAAAAAAAGAAAAGAAAAGGTAACAAATTTTTTTAATTGAAAGATTTTAGTAGTGTGAAAACTTGTAGGAAAATATAAGATTTACTCCAGGATATTAATCAATTTTATTTCTTCTTGTTTTCAACTTTAAAATTTTTTTTTCACGAAATTTCACTTTGTTTTTTTTTTCAAATTTTTTTCACTATTCTGAAACTTCTAATACGACACCTGGATTAGATTTTCATAGCTCTGATACCAAATGATGAGAGCCCGTATTCTTGAATTCGATTATAAGATGTTGAGTTTCTCGATCATCTAATTTCAGTATCGTTTCAAATTGGTATTCAAAGTGAAATTGTGAGTAATGGAAAATAGGTTGAATAAATATATCAAAGAAGGTTTTGGAAGGATGACTTTCACGAATCAAACACTTAGAAAAGAACAATCAATATAAAAAATCGTGACTCAATTTCTATATAGTGAAATAACAAAGAAGTCTTTGAATAAGAAGGAGTAAATTGTGACCCGCTATTTAGCAAAATAGGAACCAACAATATGTTAGAACACCACACTTAGAACGCCACACTTCATAAAATAAGGAAAGAATGGAAGTGATAAGTTCAAAAAGAAAGGTTTTGATGCCACAAGGAGAACCTTGATAAGTCTAGGTAAGTTAGACCAAGAACAAAGAGATAGAATTCTCACTTGAGACTTTTCATATTCAGCCATTAACTAGTATTATTACAAGCACTAATTTCATCTTTAACTCTTGTAAGGAAGCCAGTGAGTCATGTCTCTTCATTGGAGTCTGATGTAGTTGAAAAGGCATGTCAATTCTCCTTAATGAAGATTTAATGTATCCTTAATGTGTTTAATTGTTGTCCCTTCAACTCCCTTGAAACCAAATTATAAAAGCTTGTGTAACATTCTCTTAAATGGCACCATGATGAACGTTTAAGACTCCAAAAATGTTTAGACTTGAAGAGTCTCCTTTGGTCCATTAAACAACCTCCTTAATGTTCTTTAAAAAGCTTTGAAACCGTCTAACTTGAAGCTTATTTAATCATATGAAAAGTCACCTGCAAAATAGATATTTAAGATTAAACAATAACTTAAAACACTCATAAAAAAAAACATATTTAATAACACTCATGCACAAAAATTAAATGAACATGCAACTTAAACCATACTTGAAGTAAATTAACAAATGAGATGATTTACAGCATGACTTAATAAATATGAAAAATACATAATGCAGGTCTTAAAGGATACTAATGTGTTAATGTAAAGTTTTAACTAAAGATGAATTTAATAAACAAGAAACATAATGCACATTTTAAAAGATGTAAATGTATTAATGAAAAAAATTAGATAAATATTCATTTAACTAACAAAACACATAATGAAGCAGATTATTAAACAAAGATGCATTTAACAAACAAAACACATAATTAAAAAATTGAAGAGTTTGTTCATGCTAATCAAACTATCACATGAAACACATTGCATGGAATTGGATGGTTATCTTGAGTCCAATAGAAATTGGACTTCTCATGCTTGGCCCAAACTTGTTGAATCAACCCTAACATCGCCTCTTTGAGTTTCTTAGACCTAGCCCGAGTGATAGGCCCAACGAGAATTTCAATTGGATTTCTTCTTGAATTCTCCTCAACAAGAATTTCAATTGGATTTCTTCTTGAATTCTCCTCAACGAGAATTTCAATTGGATTTCTTCTTGAATTCTCCTAATCTTTCAACCCAATTGGTATTGACATGGACGAATTTGATTTTGTTCCAATCGATTATTCATCAGATGCTTATATGCATGCATCACATAACACATGCATGTGGTAGAAAAATGAAAGGAGGAGGCATCTGGCAGTAGATCAGCATTTCTGGTGGCTTGTCCATAATATTTTGTATATGGCAATAAATCTGCAATATTTGGTGATTTGGCCACATTTTGGTGTATTATTGGTTGGATGAGTTCTGGGAACTCTTTAGGGTGTGTAGCAGAGTTGAGTAGGATTTAATTACTAATGTATGTACGGTATTCTAAAAAATATTGCATTGATTTCGTCACAATACAATCTGCCATATCTTATTTTAAAATTGAGTAATTTATATATGTTATGGACTTATTAATGTGATGTTGTGATGAATTATTATGTGAAATAATTGTTATTTGAGACCTACACTGAGCCTATTAAGCTCACCCCCTTCAAACTTTGATTTTTAGATAATCGAGGCTAGGATGGGCTTGGCTACATAGGTACTCTTGGTTATTTTTTGGAAAATTTTGCAAGTAGTGGTATTGGACATTTTGGTTTGTGTTGATGCCATATGGACTTTAATTTTGGGACTTTGGTTTGTATTTTTATTTGGGAACTTTGGATAATGTTTTGGGGTTGTTTCTTCATGATTTCTTATGTTAAATTCTTATTTAAATTGTAACACCCCATACCCGGTCAACACACCACGACCGAATCTGGTATGTTACGGAGTGAAAACACTTTGAAAACACAAGTTACCGGTTAAATTTTTACAAAAAACTCTTTTACCGCCTTAAGGTTTGGAAAACTTAGTAATAGGTGATGTTAAAATAGATTTATATTTGTTTTAAACCTTGGAAAGAAACATATGTTTGAAAATCATTTGTTAATACTAATTTTAGAAAAACATTTGATACTTATAAAGTACTAAGTGTGATGAGTACAATCAAGTTTAAAGCCATCCACCTTTGAAATTTGTTTGCGATTAAAAGTTGTAAAACATCCAAGTTACCTTTCATATTATTTTATGAACTTTGTTACCCGGTGGTAACGGTTGGAAAACCCGGAGAGATTTGGTTTTGAAAACATTATTTTTACCGATTAATTTTACAAGTCCATAAGTCCAAAATATATGCATAATAAAATCAAATAAAAGCAGGTAATTAAACCCAAAATAAAACTTAGCGGCCTTATTACAAAACCCAAAACCAGATTTAAGGAAAATTAATAAAATCAAAATAGCAATTTAAAGTTCAAAACCAAACTAGGATGCATGGCCACCTCGAGTCCTCCCCGGCTCTAAATCCGCGATCTATGCCTCATCTGCAAAATATAAGGGAAGGGGTGAGTCACCGAGACCTAGTGTATAAATCCCCAACCCGATAATTCAACCACTTACACAGATCATTAGCAAAACATGCAAATCATGCAACCCACAACCTAACCATCCAATCTCCTTAAACTACCCCGTGTGGTCAAAACCACTGGTGGTCAAAACCACTGGTGACCGAAGTCACAAATATATCGGTGTAGTCAAAACCACTGGTGACCGTAGCCACAAATCAAGTGATGGGGCCAACCCATCGTGTGGTCAAAACCACTGATGACAATCCCGTAATATATCATGTGGGGCTAACCCACTGTGGTACCAAACCACTAGGACGAGTCACAATATCCATATGTGGTCAAAACCACTGGTGATCGTAGTCACAAATATCAATCGTGTGGTCAAAACCATTGGTGGTCAAAACCACTGGGACTTAGTCACAAATCATATTAATAGTGTGGTCAAAACCACTGGTGGCCGTAGTCACAAATCAACTGATGGGGCCAACCCATCTTGTGGTCAAAACCACTGGTGACAGTCCAAATAGATCATCCCCCTCCTCTCATCAATCCCATCATCATCATGCTCATATCATACGTGTCATAATATCATGTATCATGCATTTAAAGCATAGCATAGCATTTAACAAATCATGATGATGTATATCAAAAATCACATAGCAGGGGACTTACCCGGAATCCAAGCTCATGCCCACAAGGCAAAGTCACTAATACTGAAGGTTATACAGTAACATACTAAGCATCATTAAACTAATAAAGTGTGTAAGCGTTTACACACCTGGCTAATCGCAGATCTAAGTAAGAATCCCGAAACCACTCGAATCTAGTGAATTCCCGAAGCATTGTTTCCCTTTCCTACAATCGGCCAACACCCTATTAGTAACTAAAAAGCCTATTCGGCTCTATTAGAAATCTCGAAGGATATGTCGCATGAAGCCAACTCCTTACCTTAGTGCCGATTTGATTTCCAACCAAATCCCGAAACTTTGTGATCGATCCCCCTTGCAATTGGCCAAACACTAGCACCCACAAAGGTTAGCCTTCGGCTTTTAATAAATCAATTAAGAAATAGCTCTTAACGTTGAACCCTTACCTTAATGATAGATTCGGCTAATCAAACACCAATGTTCGGTACCCCTAAATGATGTGAAAGGTTTCGGCTCCCTTCAAAGAACAAGAACAGAGTTTTTAATACTTAGATCTAAAATGGAGAAAAAAAAAGACAGAAGAGAAGTGGGTTTCGGCATTACCCACGTTGATCAAAAAAAGAAAACGAATAGGTAGTTCCCTTACCAGAGTTTTGGCTATGATCCACAAAGAAGAGTAGATTCAGCACTTGCCAATGGGGACTAGATCTTGTGAAAAGAGAAGAAGAAGTAGAAGGACTGAGGATATTCAGCCAAAGTGACAATCAAGGGAAAGAAGTGGTAAAGAGGTTTTGGCTATGGCTTATGAATCTAAAAGAGGAGAAGAAAACACAGGGGATGATGCTGTCGAATGGAAGAGGAGAATAAAGTTGGGTATTTCGGCACAAGTATTTTGAGAAGAGAAATCGAATAGAAAGGAGATTATTGCTTTCGGCTTTTGAACATAATAAATAAAAGGAAGAAGAAGCAAGCAAGTTCTGGCTCTTGAAGATGGTGGAGATGAAGAAGATGAATGCACTAGAAAAGAAGGGTTTCGGCAATAGGCAACCAAAAGAAAAGAGGAAGAATGCCACTTGGGTTTTGGCTTTTACAAAGAAACAACAAGGGTGGTTCGGCCAAGTACCTAGAATGCTGAAAAGAGAAAAGAGAGATTGAGAGGGGTGCAATTTGAGGTTTCGGCTTGACACTAAACACAAAACACAACAAAAAGGAAAGAGCAAGGCCTTCCAAGCTTTGCCGATTTTAGCTACTAACCCAAAGCACATTCGGCCACTCCCCCATAACCCCAAAACCGATTACACCCTCTCCTCCAATGCCCAAAGTTCGGCCAATACCTTCAAATAAGTTTGAAATAATTCAAACTCCTAAATTTCCTCCCTTCCATCAGTTCAAATTCGTTTGAACGAGTCAAACTCCTCAAATTTCTCCTCTCCATCCATATCTCCTAGAGTCCATCCTGAGCACTCCACCTCCTAGCTTGTGGCGTGAAATAGAAAGAGCAGAGAAGGGATTTCTGCTGCTCGAACACAGGCACTCCCTCCCTGCATGTGGCGTCATCCCCCTGGTGCTTAAGTGGCGCCTCCTTGCCACTTTTCCAATTGATTTCTTATGTCAAAATTCCCCAATAAATTCTCTTAACCCCTATCTCACCTAGCTCCTTTTCCTTAAGTGCTAAAACAAAATTCTTAGCCCTAACTCAGGCCTAACCTAGGGTTATAACTAGACCCCAGAACATGATAAACGAACATAATAGACATATCATCACATGCACACAAGTAAAATGCAGAACCCCGATTAAAGGATAAATAATTTGAAGAAATAAAACTAAAACGATGGATTATTTTTATAATAAAATTTATTAAACTCCAAGTAAGGATTTTAAAATCAATACTCGATTTGCAAAAGCGATGATTTCCAAAGTATCAATATCAAACTTATGATTTTCAAAATGACATTTTTTGCTACGATGTTTTAGTTGAATCGTGACATTTTTATTTTAAACATAAGACTGGATTTTTAAACACAATGAAATAACACAACCTTCAGTTTTTGCAAAGGGATTTTTAAGAGATAATTTCTAAAATGTTTTATTGGGCCATCGTCATGGCCAATGTAATCTTCAAGTTCTAGCTATAATATTCGGGCCAGGTTTTGGGGTTATAGCCTGGGACACGGGCTATCACACGAAACAAGGCTTCCTCACACGGTCGTGTGTCTTCTTACATATTTGTGTAGGCTTAACTCATACAGCCACAGAGAGTTACACGGTAGTGTGATGTATTATCAGTCACATCTATGTCTCTATCTTCTGGGAGTCAACGCTCCGATGCCCAGGACAAAACATCTTCCCAATTGGACTTGATATACGACATATTAGTGTTTTAATCAGTTTGCTCATTTTCAATTAGACTGAGGAATTTTGTAGGTTCGTCTACTAATATAAGTTATCTTTTCGTATTACGATCTGACCACGTAATACCGCTTACTATTAGTTAAACATTATACAACCAGTGAGCTAATATTTGCTTCTATTTTGCTTTACATGCAAAAACCATGTGATGACAATATACAAGATATATTAATGTAATTCATGAATAATTTTATTAACCAATCTATTTGAAAATATTACATAGACGAAAATACTACACTTAGGGCACCATATCCAACAATATAGTTGAAGTAACTTAATCAATCCTATGGAATGCCTATTATATCTGACTTTGCCTAAAAAGTTAATAGGGTAACTAATTTTTCAATTTCATCATATGGTTCAATTCATTTTCTATCGTTCTCAATTCATCATCATCATCTCATCATAAATATAACTTGTTCAATTCAATTCCATACCAAATTTCATAAATCTATTGAGTCATGCTACTTTCTATTCTATTCAATTCAGTCCATGTTGAGAATATTTGATTTCTTTGACAACATTGAGTAGCTAATATTTAGGGATTATAGGTGGTTTTTAGAGATTTTGATTAGAGATATTCTTTCCTTACATGATTCAATGCTTCATGTATATATATGTACATATTTATGAGAAATACATAGTTTTTGAGTGAATTTTTCCTCAATATGTCAAAGTATTTATCTCTAATTTCATCATGGTATCATATTTTTTATTAAGTTTTTAGGGCAATTTTTTCTGATTTTCAAAGTTTTGTTCCAAAAACTCTAGAAACACTAAATTGGTACTTTCTACCCTAGCCTTAATTTTCTCTCTCACCGCCCCTACCAAAGGAGTTGACATCCACTCGCCAACAAAACCTCAGAGAGTGCATGTGGGCCTCACCTATCGTCGCAAGGTTTTGCCTCTTTGTTTCATGCACCGTGCATGACCTTCACCTGTTGCCAGCGTGTTCTTTCCAATGTCATCACAATGCTCTTTTCTCTCTTCCAGTCATTGTCCTCTGATTGATGGTGTATTTCAGCTAAGTTTTTTTTTTCTGTAGGATCTCTTTTGTGTTTTTTGGAGTGGTTTTTATTATAATTTTTCCAAGCTAGTTTTTAGGGTATTAGTTGTTTCTTTTTCACATTATATCGAAGGACGAGAAGCTCGTGATTCCAACCGATAATCCGTTGTTGCAAATCAGTCCTATAATGAATGATGGACAAAATTACCTCGCTTGGTCAAGGTCCTGCTTGTTGTTTATCAAGGCTCATGGATTGCTGGGATACATTACTGGTACCATATCGAAACCATAACACACTGATTCAACTTTTAGTTAGTAGGATAAAATGAACTCTCTTATTATTGCATGGCGTATCAACTCTATGCAACCCCATATTTCCAAAACTTATTTGTTGCTTGATACTGCGAACAAGATTTGGAATGGTGCTGCTCTCACCTACTCTCATATTGGGAATGATGCACAATTTTTTTTTAGATTCGTAATGAAGTCCATGGTGCAAAGCAGGGGGAGCTAACGATTTCTCAATATTTTTCTAAATTAAGTAGCTTATGGCAGAAATTTGATTATTATCAAGATTTTCAGGCAAATTGTACCAGTGATAACGGGAAATTTCAGAAGATGATGGAGAATGAGCGAGTTTTTGATTTCTTGGCTGGGTTGAATACTAAGTATGATCAGATTCGGGTTCAAGTTCTTGGAAAAAGTTATTTCCCTTCTCTCTAGGAGGCATACTCTTATGTACAACAAGAGGAGAGTCGGTGTGTTGTTTCGCTTTATAATCCACCTATTGAGAATGCTAGCCTCATTGCTAACCAAGATGGTACATCAGATGGTAAGTTTGACAAGGATCACTTGACATATGACTACTGTGGTAAGCTTAGACACAAAAAAGATTCATGCTAGAAGCTACATGGTCGCCACACTCGAGGTTGTGGTGGAAAGCGAAGGGGTAATTCTCAGTCTCAAGCAAAATTTTCAAACTTCATGACAATAGAGGACTAGTCCACTTCTGCTGGGAATTTTACCTCAGACGGATTCAACATCTTCGACATCTACTATCTACCTCGAGTGCTAAGTCTAATCATGCGACATCAAGTACTGTTTTAAATGCTCCATCTACTTCTTAATCTTGGATTACTGATTCCAGTGCAAATAAACATAGGGGCAAACAAAAGCTTATTTAACTATACTAATTGTCCATCTAAATACAGTGTGAGAATAATTGATAGCTTCCTTACCTCTGTCTTTGGAATATGTTTTGTTATTTGTACTCCTAATATCACTTTATCCTTTGTCATAACTTTTTATCTATTAGTACTATCATTAAAGCCTTAAATTGTAAACTCAAATTCTTTCACAACCATTGCGTCTTCTAGGATCTCTAGATAGGGAAGACGATTGGCATTGGTAGATTGTGTGATGACTTATATCTTCTGGATTGATCGTACAGTATGTCTCAGCCTTATTTGGAGAGAATAAAGATGTCAAGTGGGAGATAATTTAGTGGCATAAGCGGTTAGGACATCCATCATTTATTAATTTTGCCAAGATGTTGCCTAGTTTGTTTTCAAGAACTCAGTTCAATTTTTTAGTTTGTGATGCATGTGAGTTTGCTAAGCATATAAGAACCAGTTATGCTTTACATAATAATATAAGTACTGTTCCTTTTGATATTATTCATTCTGATGTTTGGGGCCCTACTCGCCTTACTTCTTTATCTGGTAATCATTGGTTTGTTAAATTTATTGACTGTTGCACTCGGATGACATGGGCTTTTTTTATTGAAATCCAAAAGTGATGTATTCTCGTGTTTCCGTTCTTTTCATAAATTGATTACTACTCAATTGGATGCTAAGGTTAAAAGTTTGTGAACTAATAATGGAACCGAGAATAAGTTTAATGATTATTTAGAATCATATGGGGTTCTAAATCAGACCATTTGTCTCACAACAAGTGCTTAAAATGGTGTTGTGGAAAGGAAAAATTGACATATTTTGGAGGTTGCTAGATCAATTATGTTCACTTTGAACCTCTCAAAGCCTTACTCGGGGGCTGCGATTTTGGTTGCTTCTTAGCTCATTAATCGAATGACTTTTTGAGTCCTTGATTTTAAAAGTTCCATAGAAATATTATAGGGCAAGACAAATTACTCGGTTTCACAAAAGGTATTTGGTTGTGTTTGCTTTGCTCATCTTCAACATTGGAGCAAACTGGATCCTCGAGCAATCAAATTTGTTTTCATTGGATATCCTCCTACATAGAAGGGTTACAAATGTTATCATCCATCATCTAAAAAGTATTATGTAAGCATGGATGGAACATTTTGTGAGGATGAACCTTACTTTTCTTCATCACAACCATCTCTTCAAGGGGAGATTATTGAAAAGGAAGAGATGACACCTTGCTTTCTTACTCTTCCGAGGGAGAATTTAGTTCCAACAGAGACTTTGGTTCAAGAGAGGAGTAGTGGATGGTTTTTGGATAGGCCTCATTTAAGGACATACACTAAAACAGACAAGAAAGAAGATTCCATCATACAATCTACTTTGTGCCCTGACTCTTCACTTCTAGGTGAGTCTTTTTTACCTGAATTTGCTACTAATTTAGAATTACCAATAGCCCAACAATAAAGTGTTAGAACTTGCACTATACATCCTATCTTTGAATTTCTCTCTTATGATTTCTTATCCCTATCCTATAGAGCTTTTGCTTTGTCCTTGTTCTCTATGTATGTTCCACAGGATTGGAGAGAAGCTATCATTGATACAAGATGGAATAAGGCTATGATTGAAGAAATGTGGGCTTTAGCAAAAAATGAGATGTGGGAACTAGTTAATCATCCTAAGGGGTAGAAAATGGTTAGCTGCAAATGGGTATTTACTATCAAGTATAAAGTTAATGGTTCAATTGAATCAACACCAGAATAGTAGTGCAATGATTCACTCAGACATATGGAGTGGATTATCAAGAAACATTTCCTCCAGCTGCTAAATTGAACATGATTAGGATCCTTTTATCATGTGCAACAAATCTCGACTCTGAAACTTATAGTAATTTGATGTAAAGAATGCCTTCTTACATAGAGACCTGGAAGAATGCATATGAAAGTTTCTCTAGGATTTGTGGATAAAGATACTCAAGGGAAGGTGTGGATACTGAAAAGGCTCTATATGAACTAAAGCAATCTCCTAGAGCCTAGTTTGACAAATTTAGTAAGGTCATGTGTTGTTTGGCTATCGAAAATGTAATGTTGATCATACACTTTTTATAAAACATCACAAGGGTAAGATTACTCTCTTTATAGTTTATGTTGATGAGATAATTGTAACAGGACACGACAAGGAAGAAATGGCCCGTCTTAAGAAATAATTGGCTTAGGAATTAGGATCCAAGCTAGCTTCGTAGAACTATAAAACATAGAAACAATTAAAACAAAGTAATCTATAAGCTTAGTAAGTCCGTATGTGAACATAAAATAATTACAACATTCATTAGCAATTCATAATGAATTATATCATAAACATTTAAAGCATCAATTCATGAGCTATCATAAAATTTATCCATATCATCATTCATAAGTTCTCATCTTCATCTATCTCAATACTTGAATAGTTCTTCGTACATACATGTACTGGTACATTTCTATTTCTCATCAATACTCTGATCAAACCACTCTGATTTAAAAATGCATTCGATACCATTTCATTCGATTTTTCCGATGCCATAGTCCAACTATGGTCTTACATGTACATTGCCAAGGCCCGGTCGTGGTATTTCGTTCACATGCCATAACCCAATTATGATCTTATTAATTGATCGCCATAGCCCGGCCATGGTCTTATTCGGCAACTTACCTTACTCAACTCGTACATTTCATTTAATATCTCAACATTCATCCAACAGAATAAACATTATCTCAAATTTATCCATTCAATAAATAGATACACACTGAAGTTCAATTATACGAACTTGCCTCGTATTTAGAATTGACGGATCGGATCGACTACTCGTTAACTTTGCTTTTTCCCCCGATCTAAATCTGAAGTCTTTCTTTCTTGATCTATATGAATTCAAAATTGACTTATTCAATCATATGTTCTTTCAATTTAATCCTTAAACACATATTTGGGAATTTTTACACTTTTGCCCTTAAAGTTCCACATTTTTACAATTTAGTCCTATTCACATAAAAACACAAATTACACAATTTCTTTCTAAATTCATGAGTGCCGAATCACTATAGGGTCCTTAGCATCCTAAATTTTCATTTATTTCACATTTCAACCCCACAATTTACACTTTTCACAATTAAATCCCTAAAATGCATTTTTACTTAAAATCACTTTACAGAACATTTAAATCTATCAACAAACAGTCATTTTCCATTATCAAACATTCAAAAGCTCAAACATTCATCAATGATACTTCAAGAATTCATGAAAAAATTTGAAAATTAAGGCACGAGTTAGTTAGAACACAAAGCAACGATTACAAAAACATAGAAATCATCAAAACCCGAGCTCAAACGGTACCTTAATCAAGCTTAATGTGTGTCGAACCTATAACAACCCGATTTAGGGGTTAGTTGGAATAGTGGTTACGGAACCACTAATCTGAGGTTGGAGAGAATTATTTTATTATTATTTTATGAGTTAAAGCATGATTATATAGGTGTATAAAAATTTTTGGTGCTTTAATTTTAGCAATTGCATGCTTAATTGCGAAAAAGGACAATATCGCATAAAGTGCAAAAGTTCTATTTTAAAAGCCAAAGGTGTCTAAAACCCATATAATATTAATTGGAAGTCTTTAAAGTGCAATTAGCCCCTCAATCAATGGTTGGCCGGCCATAGGGGAAAAACCATGTCAAAATTGGTCAAAGTTGTTGAAATTAGGTGGACTAAATTGATGTTTTATAATAAAATAAAGAAAGGAAAGATATCATCTTTTCTTATCTTCTTCTCCACCTAAAATTAGCTACAAAATAGGGGGTTTGAGAGCTCAAAAATTTCATCAAGCTTTTCTCCTTGCAAGGAAGTGCTTTAATGGCCATTCTTTGTTAATTTTTGTACTTTTGGAACCCCTAAAGCTTAAGCAAGCTAAAGAGGGGACTATTTTGCAAAGAGGTAAAAAGTTTAGGGTTTTGCCATGTGAGCATTTAGGCTGTTTGCTATATTTTTATGGAATGAAATGACTCTTAGTTATTAGATAACAACTTTTGTGAAAGGTGTTCCATGAAAACACCTAAAATGACCTTTTTGTAAAGGTTGAAAAAATAGGTGTTAAATGTGTGAAATAATGAGTATTGAGAGTTGATATAAGAGAAATAAATGTTCACGTAGGCTCGTTAAAGGAAGAAATTTGATTAGAATTGATTTACGAGCCTAGGGTTAAAATAGTCATTTTGTGAAAGTCTAAGGGCAAAATGGTAACTTTGCCAAAGTATGATTTTTGAAATGCATTGATTAATGTGGTAATTAAATGAGTGAATTTGTTATTATAGATCAAGAAGCACGAAGTCCGGACCGAAACCGAGGCAAGAACAAGTTGGTGGACTAGTTTGAAAGATTCCACATAAATTTTGGTATCGAGGTAAGTTTATGTGTAATAAATTCAACATCATGTTATTAAGTTTCTAAATGTTTGATATTAGTGATGTTGTATAATATTACTATGAATTGGAGTAATGATGTTGACTGAGAAAATGATGAGAAATGTGATGTGGAAGTCCCGGTTGGACTTTAATAAATGAGAGAATAATATCATCAAGACTTGAGATGGGTAAGGTCCCATATAAGACCATGTTTGGGACATGACCTTGGCACCGAATTGAGATCCCGTATAAGACCATGTCTAGGATATGACATTGGCATCAAATATGAGAATCGTATATGACAATATCCGAGATATGGCATCGAAAATCGATAGTGATCCCGTATAAGACCATATCTGGGATATGGCATCGGCATCTAAAGATGACCCCATGTAAGACCACATCTGGGAGGTGACATTGGCGTCGCATTTATGTGAATAATGATAACTATGTATTTTCAAGTATCCCCAAGTGATTCAATGGGTAAATAGCTAAGCTTATAATAGAGATGAGATTAGTGCTAAAGCTATGTGATGAAGTGATATAGGTACATGTGAGTAATTCACGAGAAATGTTTACGATATGAGTCATGATATGAAATTGGTAAGAGTAAGCATGAGTAAGTTATGGCAATGTGTTTAAGACTTTTTGTTTTATTCAATGAAATGGATGGATGACATTATAAGCCTTTATGTTGCTATTTATTTCATACAAACTTACTAAGCTTTATGCTTACCCCTATCATTTCCCTTTTCCTTGTAGTATTGCCAAGCTAGCTTGGGAATTTGTGGAACGTCGGAGTTCAAAAATCACACTATCAACTTCTCTTTGGTATAGCAAAGTTAGATTTATTTTGAGTATGGCATGTATAGGACTTGGTCATTTTGTTATGTCATATTTGTTAGCCAAGGTGTTGGCTATTAATGTTGTTCAATTCATTTTGCAAATGGTCATTGGAAATTGGCCAATACTTGACTAGTTCATATTTATAAATGATGATGAAATTCATGAAGTGCATGTTTGTGTGGATGTCTTGATTTTGGGTTCTTGGAAGTGCCTTATGGTCATGATGTAGGTTGAATTGATTTGGTATAAGTGTGGTTTCTTTGTAGGGTGGCAAATGGCTTGGTAGATAGCCTTACAATTGTTCACACAGGTAGATACACGGGCATCTGTCTAGGCCGTATGTGACACACAGTCAGCCCCATGGGCATGTTGAGAGGCCGTGTGTCCCTATGCATGCTAGGTTGACAAGTTAGAATACCTAGTAGTAAACCCGTGGGTTGAGACACGACCGTGTGTCTCAACCGTGTGGGAGACACGGTCTAAGACACGGGCATGTTCCTCGAGCCGTATGAAGTCTGCACCTAAAATTAGGAATTTAATTCGACACACAGTCTAAGGACATAGGCATGTACCTTGGCCGTGGGACCTTATTGAGATGATGGCGTCAGAAACAGAATGTCAAGGTTTTCACACACGGGTAAAGACACGGGCGTGTCATGGCCGTGTGAGGGACGCGGGCTATGGACACGGGTGTGTGTCAGGCCTTGTGAAAACCCCTGTAGGTTCGAATTGAAAAATAAATCCACAAGGGTGTGGAACACGGGCATGTGATATGCCACACAGGCGTGTGACCCTGTTTTGAGTCAAAATTTTCTAAGTGTTCAAAAGATTCTGGTTTGGTTTTGAATCATTCCGAGTACAAGTTTAGGGTCTCGTAGACCTATAATAAGGACATTAAGGTCTTGAATGAAAAGTTTCAATTTGAAATGGAATTTTATGAATCGATGTTGCATGATTGAGCAAGTTAAGTACGGTAATGCCTCGTACCCGGTTCAGGTGTTGAATACGGGTAAGGGGTGTTACAGAACCCTAATGTTCTCCCATGGCTTCTTTTTCTTTTAATTTACTGTAAGAATGGACCAAAGATTTGTTTTGTTTTATTTATCACTAATTAACCATTTTACTATTTTAACCTTTACTAAACCATTTAAACATTACTAAAATGATGTCCATAATAGTCCACTAACATTTAAAATGTTTTAGATATCATTTAAGGCCATCATATTTAAAAGCCAAAGCTATTTGGCACCTTTAGCAAGTAGAATGCAACATTCGCATTTTACGCGATGTAATCATTTTTCTCAAATTGAGTTATTAAACTATAAAATTAGCTCATGAAATTCACACATATATACTGTAAACACATAAAATAATATTAAAATAATTTTATGAAATCAGATTTTTGGTTCCAAAACCACTGTTCTGATTTAGCTAAAATCGGGCTATTACAACTCTTTCCTTTTAGGGATTTTCGTCCACGAAAATCTTACCAGTGGATAGGTTCAGGTATTGTTTTCTCATAGCATCCTCGGGTTCCCACGTAGCTTCTTCAATTCTGTGTCAATACCATAATAGTTTCACTAATGCAATTTTCTTATTTCACAGCTCTTTGATGTCACGAGCTAAAATTTGAATTGGTTCTTCAGCATATGACATATCTGACTGAATTTCAACCTTAGTCGACGAACTGACATGTAAAGGGGCGGATCAGTATTGTTGAAGCATCGACACATGAAACACATTATGTATTTTCTCTAACTCAGATGGTAAAGATAGTTGATATGCCACTGGTCCAACTTGCTCAATAACCTCATACAGTTCGATGAATCGCAGACTCAATTTCCCTTTCCAACCAAACCGCAATATCTTTTTCCATGACAACACTTTCAAAAACACTTTATCCCCGATCTAGATCTCAGTATCTTTCCGTTTCAGATCTGCATATGATTTCTATCAATCTGACGCAGCTTTCAAACTGTTACGAATTACTTTTACTTTTTCTTCAGTGTCTCTGATCAGATCAACCCCGTGAAACTTATTTTTGCTGAGCTCACTCCAATACAACGGTGTTCGACATTTACAATTGTATAGAGCTTCTTATGATGCCATCTTTATACTCGATGGAAAGATATTATTGTAAGCAAATTCAATCAATGGTAGGTATTTCTCCCAGCTACCTTCAAACTCAAGAATGCAATATCTCAACATATCTTCAGGTATCTGAATAACTCGCTCGGATTGACCATCTGTTTGCAGGTGAAATGCAGTGCTAAAATGCAGCTTTGTATCTAAAGCTTCTTGCAATTTCTTCCAAAATCACGATGTGAACCTCAGATCTCTATCTGAAACAATTGAAAATGGCACTCCGTGCAATCGAACAATCTCGGAGATATACAACTATGGCAATTTATCAAGCGAATAATCCGTACGTACAGGAATGAAATGAGTCAATTTTGTCAATTTATCAACAACAACCCAGATCGCATCTTTCTTTCCCGGAGATAAAGGCAATCCTGATACAAAATCCATTGTTACTCTATCCCACTTCCACTCAGGAATCATAATAGGCTGTAATAAACCTGACAATACTTGATGCTCAACTTTGACTTGCTGACAAACCATACATTTCGAAACAAATTATGAGATATCTCTTTTCATGCCATGCCACCAATAAAACTGTTTTAAATCATTATACATTTTTATGCTTCCTGGATGTACTGATAAACAACTATTGTGTGCTTCATTTAGAATCTTCTGAATGACTTCAAAATTCTTTGGTACACATATTCTATCACGAAACATCAAGCAGTCATCAGACCCTATTCGAAACTCAGATTCAGAAATCGACTCACACTGAACTCGTTTTTCTTGCAATTCATTATCAAATTTTTGAGCATCACAAATCTGCTGTAGAAATAACGGTCTCGCTTTCAACTCGGCTACTACCAAACCATCGTCAGATAACGCTAATTGTGTGTTCAAAGTTCGTAAACTGAATAAAGACTTTCGGCTCAAAGCATCAGCAACTACGTTTGCTTTCCGCAGATGATATTCAATTACTAATTCATAATCTTTTAGCAATTCTAACCATCTTCGCTATCGCAAATTCAATTCTTTCTGAGTCACCAGATATTTCAAACTTTTATGATCGGTATAAATATGACATTTATCACTAAATAAATAATGACGCCAGATTTTCAATGCGAACACTATCACGGCTAACTTAAGATCATGCATCGGATAATTCTTTTCGTGTGGTTTCAACTGTCTCGAGGAATAAGCTACAACTTTGCCTTCCTGTATCAAAACACAACCCAGGCCAATTAACGATACATCACTGTAAACTACAAATTCTTTACTAGACTCAAGCTAAACTAACATTGGTTCCTTTATCAACAATGCTTTCAACTGTTCGAAGCTCTACTGACACTTTTCTGACCACTCAAATCTAACATCTTTTTGAAGCAATCGCGTCATCGGAGTCGCAATCATCGAAAAGCCTTTCACAAAACGTCTATAATAATCGGCTAGTCCCAAAAAACTACAGATTTAGGATACATTTCTCGGAGGCTTCCAATCTATAATCGCGAAAATTTTTCTTGGTCAACTCAGATACCTGCTGCTGAAACTATATGTCCCAGAAAATCGACCTCTCGTAACCAAAATTCACATTTACTAAACTTTGCAAACAACTGTTTATCTTTCAAAGTTAGTAACACAATTCTCAAATGTTCAGCATGCTCAGATTCATCACGAGAGTAGATTAAAATGTCATCAATAAGTACAAGTACAAATCGATCTAAATACGGCCTGAAAATCCGATTCATCAAGTCCATAAAAACAACAGGTGCATTTGTTAGTTCGAAAGGCATAACAAGAAATTCGTAGTGTCCGTACCTTGTTCTAAATGCAATCTTTGGCACATTCGAGTCTTTCACTCGCAACTGGTAATAACTTGATATCAAATCGATTTTCGAAAACACTGTTGCCCCTTTCAACTGATCAAACAAATCATCAATCTGCGGTAAATACCTCTTTATAGTCACTTTATTCAGCTATCTATAGTCAATACACATTCTCATCTTGCCATCTTTCTTTTTCACGAATAACACTGGTGCACCCTAGGGAGAGAAACTCGGTCTAGCAAAATCTTTATCTGTCAACTCTTGCAACTGAGCTTTCAATTCTTTTAACTCTGTCAGGGCCATTCTGTATGGAGCTATCGATATCGACATTGTATTTGGTACTAATTCAATACCAAACTCAACCTCTCTGATAGGTGGTAAACCCAGTAACTCTTAGGGAAACACATCTAGATACTCACATACAACTGGTATTATTTCAATTTTTCTTTCTGTCACTTTCATATCAAGTATATAAGCAAGATAAGCTTCACACCCCTTTCTCATAAATTTCTGAGCTAACACAGACGAGATCACAACTGGAAAACTATTTAGATCATCAGATTCAATTCTAATAGTCTCATTATTGTAACATTTTAGTTCAATGGTCTTTTGTCTACAATTCACTATAGCACTATGCATCGTTAGCCAATCCATACCCAAAATCACATCAAATTCGTCGAATGGCAACAACATCAGATTAGCCAGAAAACAAAAATCCCAATGCATTAACAGACAATTCTTGCAGACTTTGTCAACCAAAACACATTTTCCTACGGGGTTTGATACTCTAATCACAAATTTAGTAGACTCTACAGGCAAATTCTTACTAAATACTAAATTCATGCATAACTAAGAATGAATTGATCCTGGATCTATCAATGCAATCACATTAGTATCATAAAGAGTGAAAGTACCAGTGATAGCGTCTGGAGATGACGCTTCTTCGCAAGCGTGAATAGCGTAGGCTCTAGCAGGTGCTCTAGCATCGAATCTTGCAGCAGTATCTCGTGTCACACCTCTACCACTACACACATTTCCAACATTACGGAATGGTCTTCCTGTAACACCCATAACCCGTATCCGTTGCCGGACTAGGGTTACGAGGCATTACTCGACCGAACACAAATCAATGCACTTTTATAAAAGAAACTAATACTTTGACAAATGTATACCAATTCATACTATTACGATTGAACAGGTATATCCCATCTAATATAAAAACATTAACTTACAGATCACGAATAATATCATTAACATCTAGTAGAAAATCACTACGCATTTGGTCATTCAAATGCTACGGCCGAATAGGCATATGGTAATTATTCATTTATTTCAATTCTATAATCAACATTATATTCAATCATATACCATTTCTGAACATATGCATCACTTTCAATTATGTACATTTCTCATTTCATTATCACATACGATTATACCATTGACCAATATACTTATTCCACATTCAAGTATACTATAATACAAATATCAAACCAACTCATTTATCTCATAGTTACTTATCACCTTTGGCATTAATTATTACATATATATGTATATCATCAATAGCACACTTTAGCACTTATTTCCCATAACTGAATATACCATAGCACTCAATAGAAAATTTAGACTCTAAACTAGATCAAGTCATAGCCAAACATTTCATTTTCACTAACTTGACATACGATACATACATATAATTCTACATATGTTCATCACTTACCTTAACATACTATATGCATTATTCAAAATCATAAACATGTATTCATACTTGCCGTACATATATTATCAAGGTATAAAATTTCCAAAAATGCTTGCCACAAAACCGTACATACTTAAGCATTATAATCAAGCTTGATAATTTTAAACCAACCCATCACATAGTAATATGCCATTCATAATCTCATGAAACATACCTACCCAAATCGAGCTATATTCCAAACCAAAATTTCTCAAACATATATTTATACCAACTCAAACATATTCACTCAATTCAAGGATAGAGGTGAAGCCATTTTCGCATGGCATTATATACATCCACTTCAAAATAACTTAAAAGAGTAACATAGCTTACACATGCCAAAATTCCCAAAAGTTTCACAAATAAAAAGGTACCACAGATAGATGATAGTGTGTTGAACTTCCAAGATGATCCTCAGGCACGAGCTGAGCACCCAAAAGAAATCTACAATGTGGAAACAACCAAGAACAAAGTAAGCTTTCACAGCTTAGTAAGATTTAAGCAATTTATACACATATAAGCTTATTCGAGATTTCATAACTAATTTCATTTATAATATCCTTACCGAATAGTCAAACATTTAAAAGTAGAATTCATAGACACATATATAGGCTCATACCTACTTCCATATACCACCATCACATAATGAATAATTGGCATGCATATCTTCTACTTACCGAATCTTATACTTATATTTCAAGCTACCATCAATCTCAAATTAATATGTATAATACATACCTCTAGTTTACTTACCTATCCAAACTTATTCGGTCATGCATAACATATGATAATATACTCGATCATTTCCATATACTTAACAGCATTAGTAATAAAAGTCTTTTAACAACCTCATACCTGCTCACTTATTAATAAGATTTAGTAACGTATCGCACACTTAGTGTTGTTACTTAAGATTTCCACATACTTAGTGCCAGTTTCCAGTAACGTATCGCACACTTACTGCCGTTACTTTAGTACTTCGCACACTTAGTGCCATGTGACCGGTTTCACACACTTAGTGCCCTGTTATAGATTCGTATACTTAGTACCTTTTGTAGACCTGTGATTCATTCAAATGTGCACTTATATATATATATCCAAGGTCTAATCCACAGCATCACTTATAAGCACATACATATAAACATTACTTTATTATTCCATACCCAAATATAAATATCATATTCGGCCAAAACAATAGTATATAACTAACTTATCATTGAATATATTCATATCATAATTTAGTATCTCTCATATCCATTTGCATCATTAACATTTAGATATTCATTTCATGACATCAAATTCAAATTCCAAGCAATCTTAGATTAGGCTATTTTATACCAAATTCACCAACACATTCGGCAATACGTTATTCAATATACTTACCATCATTAACATAGATATACTATATAAAAGATATTCGATTTAACTCAATTGCTTAAAATCTTACCTCAAAAATCAACGGATTAGGGTTTCCTGGCTATTCGTTCAACTTCGCCTTTCCCCGGTACAATCTCGTTTCTTTTTGTTCTTTATCTAAATAATTCCAAATTAAGCTCATTCAAATATATTTTCATTCAATTTAATCCAAAAACACATAATTATAAAAATTACCATTTTACCCCTAACATTTACAACTTTTACAATTTAGTCCTTATTGTACAAAACACAAAATACACCTAATTTGACTTCACTCCCTAACGGTCGAATGTTCTTCATGCTTATATAAGTCCATACAAGCCATTTCTTTTGCATTTTAGTCCCTCAACTATTTAATTTTGCAATTTAATCCATAACACTCAATTTCATCAAAATTTCCAATTCAAAAAATGTTGATTTAAAACATATCCTTAATATTCTACCATCAAACATTACAAAACATAAACATTCATCAATGGCCGAACATCAACATCCATCAAATTCAAAAATTTTAACATGGGTCGGATAGTAGTCGAAGCAATGAACTCAAAAACGTAAAAATTATAAAAAACCGAGCTCAATTACTAACCTTAATTTAACATGCAATAGGCTGAATGGTTGGAAGCTATAGTTGCTTCTTCTTTCTTTAAGTTTCGGTGAAGATGAAATGAAAAATGATGAAATAAAACATGTTTCTTTATTTAATAATATTAGTATATATTATAACATGACATTTTACTTATAAAAATATATTTATAATATACTTTAACATAAAATCAATGTCAATGTCGTCCACTACCATGTAAAAACGTAAATTTGCAACATAAGTGCTCATACAAAAGAAGACAAAGCAATTTAGCCACTTAATTTAATAATTGGCTACTGATCGCTGTAAATCAGAGTTTTAAAATTTATAAAAGAATGATCAAACACGAAACTAACTCGACAACAACGATTAAAGGCAAGTGTACCTATCGAGCAAGAGTATAGCTTAGGCAAGACCGGATATCGAACCCAAAGGAACTAAAAGTACTAATACTAACTTTTTTTTATTATTTAGCCTTAAAATTAGAGTGAAGTTGCTTTAGACGAAGACTAAACTAAGGACACAAAGACAAAAAGGACGAATAGGAAAATAACTTTGAAGCAGTTGATTGGGACGATACCCTTAGGAAGAATCCACCTAGACTTCACTTATTAATTAACCCTAAATTATATGATTTCTTTTACGTAGCTTGATCCGTAAGACTCCCTAACCTATATTAAAACCTCTCTCGAGGCGAATAACGTCTAACCCTGGGTTAATTAGTGGAACTCTCGTTCGCTTATAATAACCCCCTAGGATAGCAGTAAATCGATTAATGGACTCCCATATTAGGTTTCACCCTAATCCAAAGAAAATCTAAATACCTATATCTCTAAGCGTTCGATCAACTCCGCTTAATTATGTTAGATCTACTCTTAGGAAGGGTCTATTCCTCCTCCACCTAAGCACATTAGATTTGGATTAAGCAACATAATTAAGAACAAACTAAATAATTATCATATAACTTAAAAATCAAATAAAAAGATCCATCTAGGTTTCATCCCCTTCAGGTATCTGAAGGGTTTAGTTCATAATGAATAAACAAAACATCGCAAGAGAAAAGATAAAATAAAACATAAGAAAATCCTAAAACTCCCTGAAGGAATTGAAGGAGAATTTCACCGTCTTGAGTATAATTCCGGCTTCTTGGGATGGATCAACTGGCTATCTTCACGTTATTCCCTAACTCTGACCTTCTCGGCTTGGCTCCTTGGCTTAGCTTTGACGCCGGTTTTGGCTTCTGCCAACTCCCCTTTCAAGTTGCCCCTTGGGTGTTTATATAGACTTTGTGATGCTTTACTTGGCCCCTAAGTTTCCTAATTTAAGTAGAATTCCTGCTAGGGTGTTTGAATAGGCTTTGGAATGTGTTTCTTTGCCTCCAAGTATCCTTTCTCGAATGAAATTTCTCTTTCCATCGACAGGGACACGGCCATGGCACACGCCCGTGTGAATCGTGGTCAGGCCGTGTTTGGACTTTTAATGAGGCACGACCGTGTTTATCAGGGTCCAGGCCTTATTCTTGTAATTTTAATGAGGCACAGCCGTGTGGCTTGAAGTCCAGGCCGTGTCGTTTTTCTGAATTTGCCCATTTGGCCCGTTTTACGTTCTTTTCATCCGTGGGTGCTTTCCTGAGTATAAGACATGAAAAGAAAGGATTAAGAGCACCTTTTTACATAAATCAACGCTTAAATTATCCAAAAGCATGCTAAATGTGGGCCTAAAATATGCTACTTTTACGATTTATCAGCTACTTTTACCACTTATGCGATTTAGTCTTTTTTCTAAAATTAAACACCCAAACAGACAAATTAACCTATGATATTTTAACACATGCTCAAACATATAACATAGATATCAGATAAAATATTAAAATATTTTTCTAACTCGGATTCGTGGTCCAGAAACCACCGTTCCGATTAGGGTCATAATCGGGCTGTTACAACTCTCCCCCCTTAAGGGATTTTCGTCCCCAAAAATCTTACCAATGAATAAATGTGGGTAGCGATCTTTCATTGAATCTTCAAGTTCCCATGTTGCTTCCTCAACTCCATGCTTATGCCACATAACTTTAAACAACGAGATTCTCTTATTCCGCAACTCTTTCACTTCACGAGCTAAGATACGAATCAGTTCTTCCTCATAAGTCAAGTTAGGCTGAATTTCAATCTCTGACGGGTTAATTACATGAGAAGGATCAGATATGTATCGTTGAAGCATCAATACATGAAAAACATTGTGAATCTTCTCTAGTTCGGATGGCAACATCAGTCTGTACGCAACTGGCCCGATATGTTCAATAATCTCATATGGCCCAATAAATCTCGGACTTAGCTTTCCTTTACGACCAAATCTAAGTATCTTCTTCCACGGTGAAACATTCAAAAATACTCGGTCACCCACTTGATACTCTATATCTTTACATTTCAAGTCCGCATAAGATTTCTGACGATTTGACGCAGCTTTTAAACTTTCTCGGATTACTTTTACTTTCTGTTCAGTCGCTCTAATTAAATCAACCCCGTGTATCTTGTTTTCACTTAGCTCGGTCTAATATAGAGTTGTACAACATTTACGACCGTACAAAGCTTCGTAAGGTTCCATTTTGATACTCATCTGAAAGCTATTATTATATGCAAATGCAATCAAAGGCAAGTGTCATTCCCACGTACCCTCAAACTCAAGAACGCACCATCTCAACATGTCCTCGAGTATTTGAATAACACGTTCGGATTGTCCATCCGACTAAGGGTGAAAAGCAGTATTGAAATGCAATTTGGTACCTAGAGCATCTTGTAGTTTTTTCCAAAATCGCGATGTAAACCTCGGATCTCTATCTGATAGAATAGAAATAGGTACTCTGTGCAATCGTACGATCTGATATATGTACAACTCAACTAACTTATCAAGTGAGAAATCCGTACGTACCGGAATAAAATGGGCCAATTTCGACAATCTATCAACAATAACCCAGATTGAGTCTTTCTTACTTGGCGTCAACGGCAAACCGGATATGAAATTCATCGTGACTCGATCCCACTTCCACTCAGGTATCATAATCAATTGGAGTAGTCCCGATGGCACCTGATGCTCGACTTTCACTTGTTGACATATTAAACACTTCAACACATAATCTAAAATATCTCGCTTCATACCATGCCACCAGTAATGCTATCTCAGGTCGTTATACAACTTTGTACTACCCGGATGAATCGACAATTTACTATTATGAGCTTCATTACAAATCATTTGAATCAATTCAGGGTTCTTAGGCACACATATCCGATTCTTCAACCGTAGACATCCCTCAGCATCTAACTGAAAATCTGAATTAGTACTCGAGCCACATTGACTCCTTTTTGCTATTAGGTTATTATCAACCTCTTGAGCTTCGCGAATCTGTTGTACAAATAGTGGTTTCGCTTTCAATTTTGCAATAATCACACCATCATCAGTCATAGCTATATCCGCATTCATCGCACGTAGAGCAAATAATGACTTTCGGTTGATAATCAATCACAAGCTCGTAATCTTTTAATAGCTCCAACCATCTTCGTTGTCTCAAATTCAGATCCTTCTGAGTCATTAAATATTTTAAACTCTTGTAATCCGAATAGACATGACATCTTTCACCAAATACATAATGACGCCATATTTTCAAATTAAAAACTATGGCGGCCAACTCAAGGTCGTGTGTCGGATAATTCTTTTCATGCGGCTTCAACTGTCTCGAGGCATAGGCTACAACTTTACCCTCCTGCATCAAAACCCAGCCCAAACCATTTAAAGATGCATTGCTAAAGATAACAAACTCTTTATGAAACTCAGGCTGAACAAGCACTGGAGCTTCTGTTAGCAAGGTTTTTAGCTGATCAAAACCCTTCTGACATCTTTCTGACCACTCGAATTTGACGTCTTTCTGCAACAACTTTGTCATCGGAGCTGCAATCATAGAAAACCTTTTCACGAAGCGTCTATAATACCCGGCAAGTCCCAGAAAACTATGAACTTTAGAAACATTTTGCCGAGGTTTCCAATCAAATATAGCCGAGACTTTACTCGGGTCAACCCAAATGCCCGATCCTGAAACAACATGCCCCAGAAAGCTAACTTTATTCAACCAACACTCACATTTGCTGAATTTTGCGTACAACTGCTTATCACGTAAAATTTGTAACACAAGTCTCAAATACTCAGCATGCTCGGTTTCGTCACGCGAATAGATCAGTATGTCATCTATGAATACAACCACAAACAGATTTAGATACGGTCTAAATACCCGATTCATCAGATCCATGAAAACAGTAGGGGCATTAGTGAGTCCGAATGGCATTACCAAAAACTCGTAATGGTCATATCTCATCCGAAAAGCAGTCTTTGGTACATCTGAGTCTCTAACTTGCAGCTGATAGTAACTTGGCATTTGATCAATTTTCGAAAATACCGAAACTCCCTTAAGCTGACCAAATAAATCATCGATACGTGGCAATGGATATTTATTCTTTATGATCACTTTATTGAGTTGTCGATAGTCGATGAACATTCTCAAAGTTCCGTCCTTCTTTTTCACAAATAGGACTGGCGCACCCCAGGGTGAGAAACTCGGTCGAGCAAAACCTCTATCTCTCAATTCTTGCAACTGAGCTTTCAACTTTTTTAATTCGGTCGGTGCCATTCTATACGGAGCTATCGAAATCGGAGTTGTCCCTGGCACTAGCTCAATACCAAACTCTACCTCCTGAACAGGTGGCAACCCCGGCAATTCCTCCGGGAACACATCCGGATACTCACAAATAACCGGTACAGATTTAATCTTCTTTTCAGTTACTTTGCTATTAATCACATACGCAAAATAAGCTTC
Organism: Gossypium bickii; assembly: GCA_025503065.1. Classification (NCBI taxonomy): domain Eukaryota; kingdom Viridiplantae; phylum Streptophyta; class Magnoliopsida; order Malvales; family Malvaceae; genus Gossypium; species Gossypium bickii. The sequence goes on along the minus strand of CP106718.1, from coordinate 48,897,548 downwards.
GCAGCCCTTTCTTAAATACTGTCAAGCCAACGTCGAAGATATCACAGTTGGTCGCCCATTCAAATCTGCAGATTCAATCCGAATTATCTCGTTATTCTGACACCTCAAATCAATAGTCTTTCGTCTGCAATTCACTAATGCATCGTGTACAGTTAACCAATCCATACCGAGAATAATGTCGAACTCTTCAAATGGTAACAACATCAGATCAGCCGGGAAATATGAGTCTCGAATCATTAAAGGGCAATTCTTGTACACTTTATCAACTAGCACACACTGACCCAGGGGGTTCAAAACCCGAATCACAAACTCAGTAGACTCAACAGGTAGAGTCTTGCTGGATACTATTATTTCACACACATACGAATGAGTTGAACCGAGATCTATCAAAGCAATTACACTAGTATCAAAGAGAGTGAATATACCAGTGATGACATCTAGAGATGAAGCCTCCTCTCTAGCACGAATGGCATAAGCTCTAGCTTGTGCCCGGGCCTCTAATTGAATAGCCGCATCCGAAGTCCCCCTCTGAGCGCTACTCCTAGCTCCCACATTACGAGATGCTCTACCTCTAGCTACAGTGCTACTCGGTCTCGCACTCTAAGCAATACCCTTTTCAGCTCTCTCCGGGCAATCCCGAATAAAATGATCCTGTGAACCACACTTGTAACAAGTGCGATTATTAGATTTACCCCAACATTCACCAAAATGCCGTCTACTACACTGTTGACACTCGAGCTTATTCGATCGGGTATTACAAACACTAGCAATCGATGTAGCCCGAGAACTCACTAGTGGTCGTTGTCGTATAGAGATCCCTGTGTTAAGTTTGGACCGGCTACTATCATTCTTGAACTTCTTTGTTGAAACTTGAGGAAATTTACCCGCAGATCTCTTTCGAAAGTCTCTAGCCTCAAACCCAGCTTTCCACTTTTCTTTCCCTAGCTCTTTGGCTTTACAAGCTCGCTCAACAAGTACTACGAACTCGTTTATTTCAAGGATGCCAACCAGAAGTTTTATATCGTCATTTAACCCTTCTTTGAATCTCTAGCACATAGAAGCCTTAGACGAAACACATTCACGAGCATAGCGACTAAGCCTCACAACTTGCGCTTGTATTCAGATACGGTCATACGACCCTGTTTAAGCTTAAGAAATTCCTTGCGTTTGGAGTCTATAAATCGCTGACAGATGTATTTCTTATGGAACTCCGTCTGAAAGAAGTCCCAGGTAACTTGTTCCTTTGGAACAACCGATACGAGAATATTCCACCAATAGTAGGTAGAATCCCGTAATAATGATATAGCATACTTTAAGCAGTCATCAGGTGTACATGATAGCTCATCGAAAACACGAATAGTATTATCGAGCCAAAATTCAGCTCGCTTTGCATCATTATCATCTTCAGCTCTAAACTCTTGAGCCCCGTGTTTTCTAATTCGATCAACTGGAGGCTTGCTTGCTCTTTTAGGATTAATAATCGGGGGTATCACCGGTACTACAGGGGGAGTGTTCGGATTCAAGGATTGTTGAATAGCCGTATTGGCTCGAGTATACTGACTGAACCAATCATTCATCATGTTATAGAAGACTGGTTTAGCCCCCTCATCGGGATTACTAATAGCTGGTCAAGATTCCTCCGGCGCGGTCCCTTGCGCGGGAGCAGACGCCATGCTCTCGACATCATCAGCTATGGCTCACTCGGGATCAGGATCCATTTACTATATGAAAGAAATAAACACATTTCACTGTTAGAAGTCATCACACAATCACATTATAAAATATGGCATGTATAGCTAGACTCACACGCACTACGTTAGTCCGAGAACCGACTAAACCGTAGCTCTGATACCAATAAAATGTAACACCCCTAACCTATATCCATCGCCGGACTAGGGTTACGAGGCATTACTCGATCGAACACAAATCAATGCACTTTTATAAAAGAAACTAATACTTTGATAAATGTATACCAATTCATACTATTACGATTGAATAGGATATCCCATCTAATATCAAAACATTAACTTACATATCACGAATAATATCACTAACATCTAGTATCAAACCACTAAGCATTTGGTCATTCAAATGCAAAGGCCGAATAGGCATATGGTAATTATTCATTTATTTCAATTCTATAATCAACATTACATTCAATCATATACCATTTCTGAACATATACATCACTTTTAGTTATGTACATTTCTCATTTCATTATCACATACGACTATACCATTCACCAATATACTTATTTCATATTCAAGTATACTATAATATAAATATCAAACCAACTCATTTATCTCATAGTTACTTATCACCTTCGGCATTAATCATTATATATATATCATCAATAGCACACTTTAGCACTTATTTCCCATAATTGAATATACCATAGCACTCAATAGAAAATTTAGACTCTAAACTAGATCAAGTCATGGCCAAACATTTCATTTTCACTAACTTGACATGCAGTACATACATATAATTGTACATATGCTCATCACTTACCTTAACATACTATATACATTATTCAAAATCATAAACATTCATTCGTACATGCCGTACATATATTATCAAGGTATAAATTTTCCAAAAATGCTTGCCACAAAACCGTACATACTTAAGCATTATAATCAAGCTTGATAATTTTAAACCAACCCATCACATAGTAATATGCCATTCATAATCTCATGAAACATACCTACCCAAATCGAGCTATATTCAAAATCAAAATTTCTCAAACATATATTTATACCAACTCAAACATATTCACTCAATTCAAGGATAGAAGTGAAGCCATTTTCGCATGGCATTATATACATCCACTTCAAAATAACTCAAAAGAGTAGCATAGCTTATACATGCCATAATTCCCAAAAGTTTCACAAATAAAAAGGTACCAAAGATAGATGATAGTGTGTTGAACTTCCAAGATGATCCTCAGGCACGAGCTGAGCACCCAAAAGAAATCGACAATGTTTAAACAACCGAGAACAAAGTAAGCTTTCACAGCTTAGTAAGATTTAAGCAATTCATACACATATAAGCTGCTTAGTAAGATTTAAGCAATTCATACACATATAAGTTTATTCGAGATTTCATAACTAATTTCATTTATAATATCCTTACCGAATAGTCAAACATTCAAAAGTAGAATTCATAGAAACATATATATGCTTATACCTATTTCCATATACCACCTTCACATAATGAATAATTAGCATACATATCTTTTACTTACTGAATCTTATACTTACATTTCAAGCTACCATCAATCTCAAATTAATATGTATAATACATACCTCTAGTTTACTTACCTCTCCAAACTTAACCGTTCATGCATAACATATGATAATATACTCGATCATTTCCATATACTTAACAGCATTAGTAATAAAAGTCTTTTAACAACCTCATACCTGTACACTTATTAGTAAGATTTAGTAACGTATCGCACACAAAGTGATGTTACTTTAGTAGTTCGCACACTTAGTGCCATGTGACCGGTTTCACACACTTAGTGCCCTGTTATAGATTCGTACACTTAGTACCTTTCGTAGACCTGTGATTCATTCAAATGTGCACTTATATATATATCCAAGGTTTAATCCACAGCATCACGTATAAGCACATACATATAAGCATTACTTTATTATTTCATACCAAAATATAAATATCATATTCGGCCAAAACAATAGTATGTAACTAACTTATCATTGAATACATTCTTATCATAATTTAGTATCTCTCATATCCATTTGCATCATTAACATTTATATATTCATTTCATGACATTAAATTCAAATTTCAAGCAATCTCACATTAGGCTATTTTATACCAAATTCACCAACAAATTCGGCAATATGTTATTCAATATACTTACCATCATTAACATAGATATCCTATATAAAAGAAATTTGATTTAACTCAATTGCTTAAATCTTACCTCAAAAATCAACAGATTAGGGTTTCCTGGCTATTCGTTCAACTTCACCTTTATTTTAATCCAAAAAACATAATTATGAAAATTACCATTTTACCCCTAACATTTACAACTTTTACAATTTAGTCCTTACTGCACAAAACACAAAATACACCTAATTTGAATTCACTCCCTAACGGTCGAATGTTCTTCATGCTTATATAAGTCCATACAAGCCATTTCTTTTGCATTTTAGTCCCTCAACTATTTATTTTTGCAATTTAATCCATAACACTCAATTTTATCAAAATTTCCAATTCAAAACATGATGATTTAAAACATATCCTTAATATTCTACCATCAAACATTACAAAACATAAACATTCATCAATGGCCGAACATCAACATCCATCAAATTCAAAAATTTTAACATGGGTCGGATAGTATTCGCAGCAACGAACTCAAAAACATAAAAATTATCAAAAACCGAGCTCAATTACTAACCTTAATTTAACATGCAATAGGCCGAATGGTTGGAAGCTATAGTTTCTTCTTCTTTCTTTAAGGTTCGGTGAAGATGAAATGAAAAATGATGAAATAAAACATGTTTCTTTATTTAATAATATTAATATATATTATAACATGACATTTTACTTATAGAATATATTTATAATATACTTTAACATAAAATCAAAGTCAATGTTGTCCACTACCATGTAAAAAGGTAAATTTGCAACTTAAGTGCTCATACAAAAGAAGACAAAGCAATTTAGCCACTTAATTTAATAATTGGCTACTTTTACCACTTATGCGATTTAGTCCTTTTTCTAAAATTAAACACCCAAACAGACAAATTAACCTACGATATTTTAACACATGCTCAGACATATAACATAGATATCAGATAAAATATTAAAATATTTTTCTAACTTGGATTCGTGGTCCCGAAACCACCGTTCCGATTAGGGTCATAATCGAGCTGTTACACTTCCTCTCACAGTAGGGTTACTCGATTTCACATTCTGAGAGTTATCTTTCTCATCTATCTCAAGATAATCCCGGATGAAATGTTCATGCGAGCCACATCTAAAACAGGCTTTATCATTCAATCTAAATTCTCCAAAATGTCGTTTTCCACAATGTCCACATTCCAGTTTATTTGATCTAACATTACCCATACTAGTCATTAACACAGTTGGAGTTTTTGAACTCGTAATTTTCTTCCCACAATCTCTACTACAGTATTCCACTGGTGCATTAGATCGGCTAAACAAATCTCGAGATTTCTTTGATGAAAAGTGATACTGTTTACTAAATGATCTTTTTCTCGAGTCTCTAGCTTCTGAATCTGCCTTTCTCTTTTCTTTTTTTTCTTTTTTTGCTAAAGTCTTCAGCTTTACAAGCCCTTTCAACCAGAACGAAAAATTCTTTTAACTCTAGAATTCTGACTAGTAGTCTTATATCTTCATTCAACCTGTCAACGAATCATTTACACATAATCTCCTCAGTTGACACATACTCTCGAGCATACTTGCTTGATCGTACGAACTCTCTTTCATACTCGATGACAGTCATGCGGCCTTGTTTTAACTCTAAGAACTCTTTATGCTTCTGATCAAGGAATTGCTGACTGATGTACTTGTTTCAAAATTCAGATTGGAAAAACTCCCAAGTAACCCATTCTTTAGGAACCACAGATATCAATGTTTTCCACCAATGGTACGCATTATCTCTTAGCAAAGATACAACGGATTTGATACATTGATCAGGAGTACAAGATAATTCATCGAATACTCGGATTGTGTTTTTGAGCCAGAACTGAGCTCTCTCTCCATCATCATCAACAGTAGCCTAGAACTCTTCAGCCCCATGTTTCTGAATCTTATCTATTGGCAGCCTGTTCAACCGTATCAGATCTATAACTTGAGGAATAACAGGGATTTGTTGAGGAATAGGTGGGGATAGAGGTTATTGAGCAGCTAGATTCGTTCGAACGAACTCCATGAACCACTCAATCATTATCTGGAAAAAAGTCTTGTTTAGTCTCTCCCTCGTGACTACTCGACACGAGTCTAGATTCAGTAAGCACTATCCCTAGAGCGGGAGCAGGTGTATTACTCTCTACATCATCCACTGTAGCTCATTCAGGATCCATTACTATATAAAAACACAATTTATGCTGTCAGGAATCATCACATTATCGCAAAGTATATATAGCATGTATAGCTAGACTTTTATACACGCTACGTTAGTCCTAGAATCGACTAAACCATGGCTCTGGTACCAATAAATGTAACACCCCTCACCCATATTCACAGTCAGAATAGTCACAGTCAGAATAGGGTTACAAGATATTACTGATCAATCAACATCATATAACATACATAATTCATACATTTATGCGTTCATACTCAAATTCCATTCAGTTATATTCATATTGTCCCTTATGAGGGCCTACGAGGCTTTAAACATGCTTTAGAAGGAGTTCGATACTAAACCAATAACATATAAAGTTCTCAGAAAACTTAGAAATTTTTCAAACATACAAGGGTCACACGCCCGTTTGAACAAGCCGTGTGCCTCACATGGCTCCAGACAAGCCTGTGTCCCAGGCCGTGTGAAAACAGGGCATACATACTGACTTGGGTCACACAGCTGACCACACGCCCATGTAACAAGCCGTGTGTTAGGCCATGCCAATCCTATAGGATATACTGACTTATGCAACACGGCCAAGTCACACGCCCGTGTGCTAGGCCGTGTGCCAATTAGGGCGTATACTGACTTGTGCCACACGGCCAGCCACATGCCCGTGTGTGTGGCCGTGTGGAGCATACTGACTTCAATGCAATTTCAACACCAGGGGACACATGACCATGTGGCATGATTGTGTGTCGTGCACGGCTGAGACACACATCCGTGCCTCTGCCCGTATGGACAAAAATAAGCCATTTGCAAAGCCAATTTGCCACCCTTTTTGCACATACCTACACAAGCTCAAATGGCATCATTTTAAGACACAATTATGTAGCTAAAAGACATCAACCAATACACAAATATACCTAATCTAATTCAATTATTCCAATACTCAATTCCATATTATGCACCTATTCAAATACCAACCAATTTAACATGCTTTACTAAGCATAATTCACATGTATAATTCATATAGCAAAACCAATCCAAACACACATAACCTCTTTAATCCCATCTATTCATTATAGGTATATTACCAACATTAAAGGTAGAACTAATTGCACATTCATAAGCATCATCAAGTTCATCATCTTAAGCCAAATCATATGGCCAAAATACACATCTATCAAATATACCAAAATGACTCAAGCCTATACATGCCATATACCATATATACGTAGCTTCAAAAGTACCAAAATAGACGATCGATAGTGCGATGAAGTCTCTGACGATTCCCAGATCCGAGCTAGCTTCGTAGACCTATAAAACATAGAAACAATTAAAACAATGTAAGCTATAAGCTTAGTAAGTCTGTATGTGAACATAAAATAATTACAACATTCATTAGCAATTCAGAATGAATTGTATCATAAACATTTAAAGCATCAATTAATGAGCTATCATAAAATTTATCCATATCATCATTCATAAGTTCTCATCTTCATCGATCTCAATACTTGAATAGTTTTCCATACATACCTCTATCGATACATTTCTATTTCTAATCAATACTCTGATCAAACCACCCTGGTTTATAAATGCTTTAGATACCATTTCATTCGATTTTTTCGATGCCATAGTCCAACTATGGTCTTACACGTACATTGCCAAGGCCCTGACGTAGTCTTTCGTTCACATGCCATAACCCGGTTATGGTCATATTAATCGATTGCCATAGCCCGACTATGGTCTTATTCGGTAACTTGCCTTACTCAACTCGTACATTTCATTTAATATCTCAACATTCATCCAACATAATAAATACTATCTCAATTTCATCCATTCAATAAATAGATACACATTGAATTTCAATTATATGAACTTACCTCGTATTCAGAATTGATGGATCGGATCGACTACTCGTTAACTTTGCTTTTCCCCAGATCTAAATCTGAATTATTTCTTTCTTGATCTATATGAATTCAAAATTGACTTATTCAATCATATATTCTTTCAATTTAATCCTTAAACACATATTTGAGGTTTTTTACACTTTAGCCTTTAAAGTTCCACATTTTTACAATTTAGTCCTACTCACATAAAAACACAAATTACACAATTTCTTTCCAAATTCATGATTGCCGAATCATTATAGGGTCCTTAGCATCCCTAAATTTTTATTTATTTCACATTTCAACCCCTCAATTTACACTTTTTACAATTAAATCCTTAAAATGCATTTTTACTTAAAATCACTTTACAAAACATTTAAATCGATAAAAAATAGTCATTTTCCATTATCAAACATTCAAAAGCTCCAATATTCATCAATGGCACTTCATGAATTCATGAACAAATTCAAAATTAACGCACGGGTTAGTTAGAACACGAAGCAACGATTACAAAAACATAGAAATCATCAAAACCCGAGCTCAAACCGTACCTTAATCAAGCTTAATGTGTGTTGAACCCTAAAGTTCTCCCATGGATTATTTTTCTTTTAATTTTCGTTGATACTGGACTAAAGATGATGATATGTATGTTTTGTTTTGTTTTATTTATCACTAATTAACCATTTTACTATTTTAACCTTTACTAAACCATTTAAACATCACTAAAAAATGTCCATAATAGTCCAACAACATTTAAAATGATTTAATTACCATTTAAGGCCATCATATTTAAAAGCCAAAGCTATTTGGCACCTTTAGCAAGTAGAATGCAACTTTTGCATTTTACGCGATTTAGTCCTTTTTCTCAAATTGAGCTATTAAACGATAAAATTAGCTCACGAAATTTTCACACATACATACAATCATACTGTAATCACATAAAATAATATTAAAAGCAATTTTTTGACATCGAATTTGTGGTTTCAAAACCACTGTTCTGATTTAGCTAAAACTGGGCTGTTACATACAGGGTCACACCCTATGGTTGAAGCTAACGGAATCCAAACATAATTGGTATTGTTTTTTGGCTGTCACATGAGTTAAATTGATTCTAGAATTAATTTAATTGGGTAGTTAAATATCGAACGAATTATATGTACAAGTATGTTGTACACATAATGAGGACATTGTTAAAATAACATATATGAATTTGATTCGTATAAAATTAACTAAACATAATTTACCAAAATCCTTGTTATAATTATTGTAATTATAATTTACGATCAAATTTTATTAGAATTATTGTAATTGTAATTTTTCAGTCAATCATTATTATAATTATAGTAATTATAATTATTATATTCGATTAATTATTATAATAAATTTTGATTCATATTAAGATATCAAATATTCCAGAATTAGGAAATATAAGGTTTTCCATAAAAACCTTATATAGCTGAAATATAGTGTATGAGGTCTAGTAGTCATTAATGAGTTTTTCTCTCTGAAAAATTAAGATATTTCTTGCCGTTCATTGTCACATTGGGTGGATTACTAAAGGCCAAAACTTTTCGTTGCAACTTGGAATCAACATACAATTGCATAATCAGTTTCAGAACAGTTATCTTTGGTATTCCGGGCGATTAAAGGTAATTGTTCATACCATTCTTACCCCGATTCGTTTCTCACACATGGATCCCACTGGATTTATTTTTCCGCTACGCCATGAGGTGTACTGGTGTTCCAAGATGAAGTCTACACTAGGCAAAGGTATTCTCTTCTTCAAAAATAGTCATCTCAAGATAGAAGTATTTATAGATGCAGATTGGGATGGCTCTCTTGATGGCGGAAGATCTACAACGGGTTATTGTACTCTTATGGGAGGAAACTTAGTCACTTGGAGGGGTAAGAAACAAATTGTTGTTGCTCGATCAAGTGCAGAGGCAGAATATAGGGCAATTGCTCAAGGTGTTTATGAGCTTTTATGGCAGCAAAAGGTATTGGAAAAGCTAAAGTTATTGAACAAAAATGGATCAACCTTGTACTATGATAACAAAGCGGCCATCAGCATAGCTCAAAATCCAATGCAACATAATATGACCAAGCATATCGGAATAGATCATGATTTTATCAAGGAAAAAATAGCCAATGGTGTCATAAGTCTATCTGATCTAGCATTCAAAAATCAGTTGGCTGATGTCTTTATTAATGGGCTTAGCTGTAAGACTTATCATAATCTTCTTTTCAAGTTGGGCATGCGAGACATCTATACACCAATTTTTCAATTTCATCATACAATTCAATTCATTTTCTATCATTCTCAATTCATCATCATCTCATCATATAATATAACTTGTTCAATTCAATTCCATACAAAATTTCATAAATCTATTAAGTCATGCTACTTTCTATTCTATTCAATTCAGTCCATGTTGAGAACCTTTTATTTATTTGACAACATTAAATAGCTAAGCTTTAGGAATTATAGCTTATTTTTAGAGATTTTGATTAGAGATATTCTTTTCTTATATGATTCAATGCTTCATGTATATATATATTTGTACTATTTATGAAAAATACATAGGTTTTTAGTGAGTTTTTCATCAATATATTAGAGTATTTAGTGAGTTTTTCATCAATATATTAGAGTATTTATCTCTAATTTCATCTGTCCACTATCTCAATATTCAATTTCAATCATAGCAGTTCAATTCAAACAACCATTATCAAATCACCTCAATATCAAATTATGCAAAATATCATGAAAATGCACTAGTTAAATTGATCTTGAATCATAGAAATATTAACTGAAATCTCGCATCACTCATCATCGGCTCTCGCTTTTCCTTTTCCTCTCGATGGTCGATGTCGCCTTTAGCTACGAATAGTAATTCAATAAAAAAAACAATATCAAATTTCATAGAATTCACATTAAATTAAAAAGTTAAGCATATTTTTCATTTTATTCAATTTAGTTCCTAAACTCAGGATTTGCATAACTTTCGATATATAGCTTTGGATTAAAACTTGATTCCACATTTACTCATTAGGGACCCTATACTTTCTATTCCTAACATAATTTCATAACATATTTTCATTTATTTAATTTGGTCCCTAATGTAACAAAGTTTAACAATTAGGTTTTACGATTTAGTCATTTTTATGATCTAAGCTTAATTTTACTAATTCTCAACAACGATAACTTGTTAAAAATTAAAAAATTGAATAAATTGATACATGGGCTAACTAAATTAGGATCTCATGATCATAAATCTATAAAAATTTCAAGAAAAGGGTTTGGTTACCTTAATTAATTTTTGTCCAAAAGAAAAACTTGAAAGCTTTGGATTTATTCTTGAATGGCTATGGTGAGCTTTAGGATGATGACAAAATGTCCTCTTCCACTAAGTTTTACCATATATACTTAGAGTAAATGTTAATTAGCTTAATAATTATGTTTTTGCTTTAATTAATCTTAGTTTAATAATAATTTAATCTTTAATGGGAATCATCATAAAAATCAACTATCTCATATTGCAAATTGGTTTATTTACTATTTTATTCCTTTGCATAATTGCTATCTATGTCCCAAGCCTTTTTCTTAATTAAAACTCTATAGTGATAAGATATTTACAATTTAGTCCTTAAGCATTAATTAACCACTTTTTCGACTAAATGACTTAACCAATTTTCAATATATTTTTATACTTACTCTGTAAATATTCCTATTTAATATTAACGATCTCTGTTTATGAAAATGGGTTTTAAAATCGCATTTTTTACACCACTGGGAATCAGGTTGTTATGCCATCCTATTTAGACCTATGGTGGTACACCACTTGGCTTACTTGCCCTTGACTCATCAATGGGGAGATGGCACATGGCACATCAAGATCATAACCAAGGGTATGTAAGCCCTTATCTTTGACTTAACAAGGGTTTATCTCTCTCCCTCTCTCACACACACACACACACACAGACACACACACACACTCTCTCTCTCTCTCTCTTACAGATTTTCCTTCTTCCACCATCCAACTCTATCACTACCATAGCCCAACCATCATACACAACAGCTCTCCACCTTACGCTAAGCAAGGTGATTTGTCAATCACCATTGCCACCTCCGCCTTGTCTAACAAAACTATTTTTTATTTTAATTTTGTATATATTACATATGTCATTGTTACTTTCCAACCATGTAATACCCCTCACCCGTCTCCGTCGTCGAGTAAGGTTACTGAGCATTACCGTACAATTAAAAACATTTAAACATGTTAACATTAAATAAATTAAATAATATCATACTCATTCATACACATGTATAATGTCTCGAAATTGAGCAATTGAGGCCTTTAAAATAGCTTAATAGCAAGTTGGGACTAATTTGAAACAATTTGGAAAGTTCAGAAAAAAGTTGCAAATTAGGGGTCACATGACTGTGTGCCTCACATGGCTAAGACACACACCCGTGTGTCAGGCTGTGTAACCTTCTAACTAGGGACAAACGGTCGTGTTCCAGCCTATGCCCTAACCTATGTAACTCTCTGAGTAGGGTCGCACGGCCATGTCACACGCTTGTGTGTAAGGCCATGTGCCTCTCGAAGATGTCCCACACACCCGTGTACCAGGCTGTGCACTAGGCCATGTAACTCACTACCTTGTATGTAAAAGAACTCTCAGATGACACACGGCCGCGTCGCTAGGCCATGTGTCTCACACGACTGAGTCACACGCCTGTGTCACAGGCCATGTGGACCTAAATTTACCTAAAATCAAGCCATTTCAATATCATATCATGCTCAAATTCTCAAACCATTCATGCACACAATTAGGGAACCTAAACACCACCTAAACACACATCAAAATATCATTTCAATGTCTTAACACAACTAACCAATATGCCATTCAAAGGCACCTCAATCAAGAACTAAATATCACCTATCTAAACATGTCAATTATACCATATTTCAATCATCAAATTCTAGTTTAACCTTTACCAAAACATACCCCAACCATTAACACATCATTTCAGACATACCATAATAGCCATTCAAATATGCATAGTAGCATAACCAAATTGACCTAATTTGTCAAAGCATCAAATGATGCTGTAACACCCCAAACCCGGCCCATGAGCCACGGCCGAATCTAGGATGCCACTACGGAAAACGTTTGAAAAAAATATTTTGACTTAGAGTGAAAACATAAAAATTTATTTGTTTTTCATAAAGCAACATGGGTTTAAAATGCAAAATAAAGTTAAGTTGTTACAAAATATTCAGTTGAAAACTTTAATACAAGTATTCATAATATCACTTGATTATTAAAATCATTTCCAACTTTAGCTTAATAATAACATAACCTCAAAACCATAAATAAAGTCTCCAAATAGTTTAAGTGGCCCTTATTACAATAAATAATCATTCGAAAATACTGATAATATAAAATGCATAAATTAAGTGAAAACATATTATGCATGGGCCACCTTGTATCCACTCCAACCCGGTCCAAGCTTTATGTATCACCTGTAAGGTTTGAGAAAAAAAATTGGGTGAGTCACACAGACTCAGTGTGTAATTATTTCACATGTCTCCACATATGGGCTTGGCCCATATCCACACAGTCCACATACAAAACTATGCAAAATGAATCCCAACCCAACCTAATTCCATCCATTACACCTACCTCGGCACACCTGCTGCCCAAGGCCGTGGCTAATCCACCGATCACCTAAGTGATCCCACATAACTTACCTCGGCAGACTTTCTACTCAAGGCTGTGGCTAAGCCACCGATCACATAAGTGATCCCACATATCAATTAATCCACGGTGATGCACATAGCTATCAACCGCCGAGATGGGCACCTAGCCAACACCTGCCTTGATGAAGCACATAGCTAACATCAAACGCCAATGTAACACAAGGCTAACATCAGTCCACGCACATAAAGTACACCCTTTCCTTTGATAGTCACATCCCAAGTCCCATGTATCATGCCACAATATCATAAAAATAAGCATACATCACATGCTATCACGTTTTCATACATAGATCATATGTAAATTAACATCAGAAAATACTGACCTTGTTAATCGATTATTCAACATGGGTATCCATCAATTTAGCCATTATTGCCAGTTACCGTACACATCATACGCATATACATAGTAAGACATATAAACAATCAAGAAATAGTGCGATAACTACACACCTTTTTGGCACAGTTTACTCAATCCCGAAACTCTCTTATTCCAGTCGATTTGTTCCTAAGAACCAAAGTCAGAAATCGGTCATAACTTAAACTCATACAATGGCCTATGGCCGAATACTACAAATCACCTACTTTGCTTAACTAAATCCCGAATCACCACATAACACTTACCTTGATGAATTAAATTCTTACAATCCACCTTAAGGCTCCTTATCGTTGGCTACACAAAAGAAACACAATATTATGACTCTACATACATTCGGCCATCCCTTAGAAACCAAGGCCAACCATTGGTTTCGGCATACTAAATGAAGAAGAAGAGAATTCGATTGCTAAGAAAATACTTACTATACTCAAAACTGATTGGAAGATTGATGAAAAGGAATGTCGACACCTCCCCCTCTAAAGGTTCTAAAAGATTCGGCAAGAACTCCCAAATGGAGATGGGATAATCGGCTAACACAAAATAGGTATAGAAAAGAAGAAAATAAGTGTAGATGAAAGTTAGGAGAATTCGGCAATGAAGAACAAAGATGGAGAGGTTTCGGCTTTGTTGCAAATGAGAGGATGGGTTTCGGTTTTTAGGAAGTGAATGGAAGGAAAATAAGTTGCAAAAGGAAAAAGAAAAAGATACAAAAAATGACTTCCAACTTTCAGCTTTTGGTCAAGAAATAAGGTGCAAATTTTGGCAATGGCAAGGGTGAAAAGAAAGTTTTAAAAGAGAATACTAAAGAAAGAAAAAAGAACCCAAAAAGACTAATAGGAAATTCGGCTATTCCCCCCCACTCATGACCGAAATTATCACCCAAAAGAGACCCACATTCGGCCTCCACACTCAAAATTCTTCTTGCCATCAATTCAAACTAATTTTGAATTAAACTCACTCCTAAATTTCTCCTTATTTCCTCCTAATCACATTCAAAATTAAGTCAACCCCCTAGTCCACTATACCGTCTACATTCATGGTCAAATGGCCATAGAAAAATTTCCAAAACAACACTCCATACTTCAAGCCTTATGTCCCCTTATCCTACCAAAATTCCTTGATACCATACCATAAATAAGCACTTGCCTTATTCCTTAGTCTACTATCCATAAAAAACAAAGTCCATCCTTACCATAAGTAAAATTTGACCAACACATGCCATACAAAAATTAAAAGTCACCTTAATGTCATCCATGGGATTCGAACCTAAGACCATTAATACACTCCACACTCCACTTGCCACTTTACCAATTGACTCATTGTGATTAAAACCTTAAACTAATTTTCTTAAGGCCAATTTTGCTTCGCTCCCCTTCTAAGAATAAAAATCTAATATTTTTCTAAGGCATTCCCTTACATTCTAAAATTCTAAAACCCTTAAAACATATCCAAACACACACTAAGCCCACTATCACTTGAATTATGCATAAACGCATAACCCCTAAATCTAGGATATTACAGCTCTACCCTCCTTAAAAATAATTTCGTCCCGAAATTACTTACTAACGAACAATCGTACATCCTAACTCACCACACTACGCTCTTTTCTGCGCTTTCTGATCTTAATAAAGCTAATATACTTTCTACTAAATCTTGGAATCCCGACCAGGACCCAACTGTTCCGTCACGACCATTCGCTCTACCACGCCCTCTAGAACTCATATCTATGATCGCGCTTTAATCGATTAGAAAGTTTTATGCATTAGTACTTTTGGTTCCACTTTGTTTATCCGCGAAACAGCTTTATGAAAAGAAGTTTAATAGTGGTTCTTTCGATCAATCAAAGTTTTCATCTCAAGTTCACTATTCTAATTCGAGAATCACATCCATTCACAACGCTCAACACACTATTATGGGCATCTTTGTCCATTCCTAACCTGTGGGTAATTTCGTCATTTTTCCTATAGGGTATTTTGGTAATAAATCGGGGTCAACTTAAAAATTATCTTGACAAATCAAAGGCATTCTAGAATTTTCAAAACTCGAGAGTATTTTAAAAGTTTTTTCCAAATCAAGGGTATTGCAGAAATTTCAGAAATCGGGGTTATTTTGGTAACTTTGGAAGTCAGGGGCATTTTAGTAAATTTTCCCAAATCAGGGTATCTTACTATTTTGTAAAATAGGAGTTTTTGGTATTTTTGTAAAATAAGAATGTTTTTACAAAAGTCGTGGGTAGTATGGTAATTTTATAAACTAAGGGCATTTTCGTAATTTTTCAACCAGGGGTATTTTAGTAATTTTGTGAATCAAAAAATTTTTAGAAAAATTTTCAAAGTCGAAAATGGTTTTTTTTTTTTACAAATCAAGGGGTAATTCAGTGATTTTAAAACTGAGATTTTTATAAAAATACGGCTAGTCCCTTTCGGGTTTTAGTTATCGGGTTTAGCTCATGAATAAGTCCTCTTGGTTAGGGTGAACCGCACACTACGCACACTGTAGGATTCCAGTGAAGAGGAGGTGAGTCACGAGGACTGCTTAAACACCAAGCTCTTCTTGAATCCAATCCTAGACATGCGCACAATGGTTGCCACACCCTAACTCGGCGACTTAGTTCACAAGTTTGTTCGGTTGTTCTTAAGTATTATGAATCCTGTGTTGGAGTAAGCTAATCCTAAAGTTCAATAACTTAATTTACTAATCCACGTTCCCATCATACCGACATACCAATCATATAATAATTCACACAACAATTAAAGGTACTTACCTGGTGGACTTCGGGTCGGAGATACAGGTGCCATGCCAAAATATACCTGAAAAATTTATGAAAGCCCAAAGCTTTGAAAAGCCCATCTTAAAAAAATTTTTTTGGACCCAAAACCCTCAAAGTCAAGTTTTAAACCTTGCTCTGATACCAATTTGTAACACCCCAAACCTGGCCCATGAGTCACGGCCGAATCTAGGATGCCACTGCGGAAAACGTTTGAAAAAAATATTTTAACTTAGAGTGAAAACATAAAAATTTATTTGTTTTTCATAAAGCAACATGGGTTTAAAATGCAAAATAAAGTTAAGTTGTTACAAAATATTCGGTTGAAAACTTTAATACAAGTATTTATAATATCACTTGATTATCAAAATCATTTCCCACTTTAGCTTAATAATAACATAACCTCAAAACCATAAATAAAGTCTCCAAATAGTTTAAGTGGCCCTTATTACAATAAATAATCATTCGAAAATACTGATAATATAAAATGCATAAATTAAGTGAAAACATCTTATGCATGGGCCACCTTGTATCCACTCCAACCCGGTCCAAGCTTTATGTGTAATATCCTGAAATAGGAGTTGTGCGTTTGGAGCATAACTCAAGTGTTAGTGGGCCTTAAGAGTGGTTTGAATGTGTTTTAGGGGTTTTTAAAACTCTCGGATTAAAAGGGAGTATTTTGGAAATTTTTGGAATTTTGGGTTAAAAAGGGTAACAAGGCAAGGAGGTCTTAAAGGAATATTTTGGCAGATTATGGCATATGAAATGCCCTGGTAAAGTGGCTTCCATGCGCCACTTAAGGCTTGGGAGTGACGCCATAATCAGTCGAGAGTTCGAGTCTGTATGCGGCATAAGCGTTTTATTTTGCAAAATGGCGCTGCTTTGAAGGAGGCTTTATAATAATTTGTGGCGAGATTTTGACATCAACGAACCAGCAATAAAGTGGTTTGGACGCTGCAGCAAGGGAGCTTTAAGAGGGCTCAAGTTCGAGCCTTGTTGACAGCAGTGAGTGCGTTTTATTTTTGGTCTGGCGCATAAGCAAGGGGAGCTAAGGAATAAGAGTTTAAAAGAATTTTCAATGCGTTTATTGGCATGAAATGCGCAATGCTCAAGTGGCAGAAGGTGAGAAGATGCTTCCTCAGGTCTCGGGTTCGAGACTTTGGAGGCGCACCTAGGGGTTTGTTTTTCTTTTTGTTCCGGTGTGATTAATGGCCTGCATGGGCATTTAATTCATAAAAGCATACTGATTATTTTATTTACTTCTATGCTGCTGCAAGGTATGGGAAGTATTCCTTTTATGTTATTATTTTATATAGGAAATGGGGTAGTAATGGAGGAATAAATAAACAATGTTCATTGGTATTTGATGTTAGGAATTTTCAATGGATGTGGGAAAAAGAGAGAAGCATGGCCGGCCTTGTCATAGCAAGCATGGCCAAAATTCTTGATTTTTGTTTTTACTTTCTTTGCTTTTGGAGCATGGCCATTTGAAGCATGGGAGAGGAGCATGGTCGGCTTTGGGGTTTGACAAGAGAGCATGGCCGAATTTTCTTAGGCTATTTTCTTTTCTTCCCATTTTGGTGCTTGGCCAATTGAAGCTCTCTCTCTAGGGGCTATCTTGGTCGGTTTTCTTGTAGCAAAGGAGGTGCCAAATTCTTTTGTGAAGTGTCTAACTTGCTGCCGAATGCTAATTGGTCTCTCTCTCTCTCTCCATCTTTTTGACATAAGCCAAATCCTCTATGTTGATCCATAGCCGAATCTCAAGAGAGCTTCATTCTTCTTCTTTTGTTACAAGTAAGGTAAGTGGTGGTGCTATTCGGCCTTAGGCCATTTTGGTATTTAAGTGGCTAACCGATTTTTAACTTTGGTTATCAAGGCAAATCGACAGCAGTAGGACAAGTTTCGGGACTTTAGATTTTGTTAGATTCGATAGATCAGGATCTCGCTATAGTCAGGTGCATAGTTATCGCACTGTTCTTTTGTTTGTTATATGTGTTGTATGTGTTATTTTATGTAAATGTATATGTTGTGCATGTTAGCCAAAATTAAGGTTAAGATGATGGATACCCAAGGGGGTGATCGAATAATCAGGTTAGTGGTTATGGTATTAACCTTTCAGTGATTTGCGATAATAAATGATTATTGATGAATGTATAAAAATGTGTATGGACTATGTGGATATCATAATTGTATATTCATGTGTATGGACTATGTGGATATGGGCTTCATAATTGTATATTCATGTGTATGGACTATGTGGATATGGGCTTCATAATTGTATATTCATGTGTATGGACTATGTGGATATGGGCTTCAAAATTGTATATTCATGTGTATGGACTATGTGGATATGGGCTAAGCCCATATGTGAGGACATGTGTACTAACTATGCACTGAGTCTTGGTGACTCACCTAATTTTTCTAAACTTTTCAGGTGATCGTGATTTTTGGATCGGGTCGGAGTGGATACAAAGGTGGCCATGCGGAAGCGGATTCTTATGCAAAAAGGATATTTTGATTAATTAAGTATCTACCTTTTCATTATTCTGATTAAATGTTTAATGTAAAAAGGCCCATTAAAGTATTTAAGTACTTTTATTAAGCATCTTTATTATTATGCTCTATTATGGATGGACAATTTAAATGTTGATTGCAAATGGCTTTATTGTCTCAAGTAAAGTTTGAATCCGATATTTTTACAACAAACTTCAATTTTTACTTAGAATATTTCAAGTCACGAAAATGTTTTATTAAAGGAAACAAATTTTTTTCCACAGTTTTTACTATTAGGTAAGAATATTTTTGAAAGTGTTCCGCAGTGGCATTCCAAATTCGGTCGGCGTGAATAGGCCGGGTTTGGGGTGTTACATTGTGCATCACCTGTAAGGTTTGAGAAAAAAAAATTGGGTGAGTCACACAGAATCAGTGTGTAATTATTTCACATGTCTCCACATATGGGCTTGGCCCATATCCACACAGTCCACATACAAAACTATGCAAAATGAAGCCCAACCCAACCTAATTCCATCCATTACACCTACCTCGGCACACCTGCTGCCCAAGGCCGTGGCTAATCCAACGATCACCTAAGTGATCCCACATAACTTACCTCGGCAGACTTGCTGCTCAAGGCCGTGGCTAAGCCACCGATCACATAAATGATCCCACATATCAATTAATCCATAGTGATGCACATAGCTATCAACCGCCGAGATGGGCACCTAGCCAACACCTCCCTTGATGAAGCACATAGCTAACATCAAGCGCCAATGTAGCACAAGGCTAACATCAGACCACGTACATAAAGTACACCCTTTCCTTCGATAGTCACATCCCAAGTCCCTTGTATCATGCCACAATATCATAAAAATAAGCATACATCACATGCTATCACGTTTTCATACATAGATCATATGTAAATTAACATCATAAAATACTGACCTTGTTAATCGATTATTCAACATGGGTATCCATCATTTTAGCCATTATTGCCGGTTACCATACACATCATACGCATATACATAATAACACATATAAACAATCAAGAAACAGTGCGATAACTACACATCTTCTTGGCACAATTTACTTAATCCCGAAACTCTCTTATTCCAGTCGATTTGTTCCTAAGAACCAAAGTCAGAAATCGGTCATCACTTAAACTCATACAATGGCCTATGGCCGAATACTACAAATCACCTACTTTCCTTAACTAAATCCCGAATCACCACATAACACTTACCTTGATGAATTAAATTCTTACAATCCACCTTAAGGCTCCTTACCAATTGGCTACACAAAAGAAACACAATATTATGACTCTACATACATTCGGCCATCCCTTAGAAACCAAGGCCAACCATTGGTTTCGGATACTAAATGAAGAAGAAGAGAATTCGATTGCTAAGAAAATACTTACTATACTCAAACCGATTGGAAGATTGATGAAAAGGAATGTCGACACCTCCCCTCTAAAGGTTCTAAAAGATTCTAAAGAACTCCCAAATAGAGATGGGATAATCGGCTAACACAAAATAGGTATAGAAAAGAAGAAAAGAAGTGTAGATGAAAGTTAGGAGAATTCGGCAATGAAGAACAAAGGTGGAGAGGTTTCGGCTTTGTTGCAAATGAGAGGATGGGTTTCAGTTTTTTAGGAAGTGAATGGAAGGAAATAAGTTGCAAAAAGGAAAAGAAAAAGATGCACAAAATGACTTCCAACTTTCGGCTTTTGGTCAAGAAATAGGGTGCAAATTTCGGCAATGGCAAGGGTGAAAAGAAAGTTTCAAAAGAGAATACCAAGGAAAGAAAAAAGAAACCAAAAAGAACTTCTAGACCTCTAATAGGAAATTTAGCTATTCCCCCCCACTCATGACCGAAATTATCACCCAAAAGAGACCCACATTCGGCCTCCACACTAAAAATTCTTCTTGCCATCAATTCAAACTAATTTTGAATTAAACTCACTCCTAAATTTCTCCTTATTTCCTCCTAATCACATTCAAAATTAAGTCAACCCCCCTAGTCCACTATACCGTCTACATTCATGGTCAAATGGCCATAGAAAAATTTCCAAAACAACACTCCATACTTCAAGCCTTATGTCCCCTTATCCTACCAAAATTCCTTGATACCATACCATAAATAAGCACTTGCCTTATTCCTTAGTCTACTGTCCATAAAAAACAAAGTCCATCCTTACCATAAGTAAAATTTGACAATCACATGCCATACAAAAATTAAAAGTCACCTTAATGTCATCCATGGGATTCGAACCTAAGACCATTAATACACTCCACACTCCACTTGCCACTTTACCAATTGACTCATTGTGATTAAAACCTCAAACTAATTTTCTTAAGGCCAATTTTGCTTAGCTCCCCTTCTAAGAATAAAAATCTAATATTTTTCTAAGGCATTCCCTTACATTCTAAAATTCTAAAAACCCTTAAAACATATCCAAACACACACTAAGCCCACTATCACTTGAATTATGCATAAACGCATAACCCTAAATCTAGGATATTACAGGTACCAAACCGAGATAAGTTTCAAAACTTTTACATGCCAAAACACCTTCAAACCATTCACCAAAATAACATTACAAGTTATCCTATACCATAACAAAACTCTTATACATCCCATTATTAACCTTGATAAAAAAAATACTCAAAACTACCAAATTAACTGTTGGATAATGTGATAGGTCTTCAACAAGCTTCCTGTAACAGCCTGAACTTGGGCCTAGTCAGAACAGTTGTTTCGGACCACAAATTCGACGAGGAATTTTTTTAATATTTTTATGGTCTACAATTTCATGAGATAATTTTGTGAAAATTTTGCTCGAAAATTTCGACGCTTTAAGTCAAAAGGACTAAATTGTAAAAAGTGAAAAAGTTGAGTTCTACATGTTAGAAGTGTCAATTGTTATGAAATCTTAAATCTGAGGTCCATAAATGGTAATTAGACCATTGGTTATTTTTTTGGACAAAAATGGACATGAAATAGGTGAAATAGAATATTTTTAAGTTAGGGGCATTTTGGTCATTTAGTGATCAAATGATTAAATAAACAAAATTAAAAGCCAATTTTTGTCCATCTTCAACCCCATGGCCGAATTTCATAAGGGGAAACCATGTCTAGGGTTTTTCAAGCTTACAAGCTCGATTGTAAGTCCGTTTGAGCCCCGTTTTAGTAATTTTTACGTTTTTGAAATTCTTGTAACAAGATCTATCTATCTCTACCACTAATTTGAGATATGGTAAAAATGTCTAAAAGGACTAATTTGAAAAAGTTATGAAATTTGTCATAAAAGTCTGAATTAGTGGAAATCGGGGGTTGTTGTAGTTATGAAAATGGTTCGTCTAAGCTTAAAGTACAAAGAAATTGAATGGAAATCATTTTATGAGCCTAGGGGCAAAATTGTAAATATATGAAACTTTAGGGGCAAAAACATAATTTTTCCATAATATGATTTTTGGGTCACATTGAATAATGTGACTAATAAATAAATTAATTGTGATATTATATGTCAAGGAAAACGAGGTTTGGAACTAGAACGAGGGAAAAATGTGAAATTGACGAATAAGTCATTTTCACTGATTGTGCTACCGAGGTAAGTTTGTATGTAAATAATGCATATGTAGGCCACTTTTGATGGTATAAATGGTATAAATTGTAGCTGAATATTTGATTTAATTGACAAAATATCGACAAGTGAGAAATTTCCCGGTTGAACCTTCGAAATAGAAAAGATACGAATGAGGTAGCTAGGCCACATGTGTGGTACTAAGTGTTGGCCACTATGTGTACAAGAGAGCTACGAGATGGTTTTAGGTCACGTGTGTAGTACTAAGTGTAGGCTACTATGTGTACTAGACGGATAGGTCGCATATGTAGTACTAAGTGCAGGCTACTATGCATACCCGATAACTTCGATCACATGTGTGGTACTAATTGCAGGCCACTATGTGTAAGTGATGGTTTTGGTCACATGTGTAGTACTAAGTGCATGCTACTATGTGCACCAGATAGCTTCGGCTACAAGGATGTACTATGTGCAGGCCACTGTGTATCTGTTATTATTTCGATGTGTTCAACGGGAAATTGACTAAGTGAAAATACATGTGATCATGTAACGACTAAGTGTAATTGAATATGACTATGTGATGAATAAGTGCAGGTATAAGTGTGAAAATTTAAACAATGTGTTCGATATTTGATCGAACCTTTGGTAAGATGAAATGGAGTAAGTGAAAGTATGAAAGAGTAAATTTAGCAACAAAACAGTTTTGGACAGCAGTAGTTGTGTGACTTTGAAAATTTTCCAAAAATGATGGAAATTGAATTAAAGGTTGAACAAGATATGAAATTAAAGCTGAATGAGTCTATTTTCACATTGTAACATCCTTCAATTAGGGTCTCTGCATTTTGCATGTGTTTGCATGTGATGATATGTCTGCTGTGGTTGTTTGAGATGTTTTGGGGTCTAGGCATGACCTTGGGTAAGGCCTGGGTCATGGCCAAAAATTTTGTTTTAAGTGTTTAGTGAGAGGAAGCTAACGGAGTAGGTGTTAAAAGAATTTATTGGAGGGTTGTGACACAACGAACCAAATGGCAAAGTGGAAAAGAAGGCGCCACTAAGGTGTCAGGAAGGTGACGCCACATTCAGGGAAGGAGTGCTTGGGTTCGAGCAGCAGGAATTACACTTCCTGCTTATTCTTTTTCATGCCAGAAGCAGGGAAGTGGAGTGCTCAGGATAGACTCTGGAAGATAAGGATGGAAGGGGTCAACCGAATTTGAATTGATGGAAAGGAGGATATTTAGGAGTTTGAATTATTTCAAACTCATTTGAAGGAGTTGGCCGAATTTTGGACTTTGGGGGTGGAGGTGTAATCGATTTTGGGTTTATTGGGGAGTCGCCGAATGTGTTATATGAGATAGCTAGGGACGGCTAGCTTAGAAGGTCAGTCCCTTGGTGTTTAAGGTCAAAACCGAAACCCCTCTTGCCTTTCTCCTCATTCTGGTTTTCTCTTTTGGCAATTTGGGCATTTGGCCGAATCAAGTTTGCAACTTCCTTTGAAGAGCCGAAACTTAGTCCTCTCCTTTTCTTTCTTTTCGGTTCACTCTTTGTTAGTCTTCTCTTTGCCAAAACCACCTTTGTTCACTTTTTCTTCTTCCTATTTTGCTCAAGACGAAACTTGATCCTCACATCTTCTTCTTCATATTCTTTCTATTCCATCTTTTTCTTCTCTCAATTCTCCTTTTGTCGAAATCTCTGTCGTCCTCTTTTGCCGATTTCTATTTTCTTCTCCTTCTCTACCATCTTCAAAAGCCGAAACTTTGCTGAGTGTTCTTCTCTTCTTTCAAGTGTGTGGCCGAATACCCTTAGCCTCATTCTCTTCTTTTCTCCTGTGATCTACTCTCCATGGAAGTGCCGAATCTAGTTCTCCTTATGGGTCATAGCCGAATCTCTTAGTAAGTGGCATCTTTTTCTCTTCTTGATCAATTCGGGTAATGACTGAAACCCCACCTCTCTTATATCTTCTTTTCCATTATATAGATCTATGTATTGAACTCCATTCTTATTCTTTGAAGGTAGTCGAAACCCCTAACATTATTTAGGGTGTGCCGATCTTTAGTGAGTAGGGGCCGAATCAGTCATTAAGGGAGGAGTACATCCCGAACCAGTGGATCTTCAGGATTTAGTGGCCGATCTAGGTAAGGGCTCTAGTGTTTGGATCTATTTCTTATTCTGATAAAAATCAAAGGCTAATTCTTTTTGGTGCTAATGGTTAGTCGATTGCAAGGGAGATTCATTGCGTAGTTTTGGGATTTGGTTGGAAACCAAATTGGCACTTAGGTAAGGTATTATCTTCCTGCGTCATATCCTTCGGGATTTCATGTTGAGCCGAATGGGCTTTTGGTCACTCACAAGGTGTTGGCCGATTGTAGGAAAGGGAAGGCAAACGTTTTGGGATTTCGCTTAGATCTACGAATAGGCAAGTGTGTAACCTTACGCACTTCATTAGTATTACATGTTGTTGTGTTTACTGTTAAACCGATTAGTTATTGAGATCAGTGATTTTGCCTTGTGGGCATGAGCGTGGACTCCGGGTAAGTCCCCTGTTATGTGATTTTTTATTATATCGTCATGTTATTGTTAAATGTTATGCTATGCGTTACTTGCATGATTACATGATATTCTGACACGTATGATATGGACATGATGATTGGATTGATGAGAGGAGGGGAAGGATTTATTTGGACTGTCACCAGTGGTTTTGACCACACGACGGGTTGGCCCCGTCTTTGATATTATTATTTGTGACTAAGTCCCAGTGGTTTTGACCACCAGTGGTTTTGACCACATATATGATATTGTGACTACGGTCACCAATGGTTTTGACCATATATGGATATTGTGACTCGTCCCAGTGGTTTGGTACCATAGTGGGTTGGCCCTACATGATTGATACAAGATTGTCACCAATGGTTTTGACCACACGATGGGTTGGCCCCATCACTTGATTCGTGACTTCGGTCACCAGTGGTTTTGACCACACTTATGTATATTCGTGACTTCGGTCACCAGTGGTTTTGACCACACGGGGTAGATAAAGGAGATCAGATGGTTAGGTTATGGGGTGGCATGATTTGCATGTTCTATTAATGATCTGTGTAAGTGCTATTCCATCGGGTTGGGGATTTATACACTGAGTCTCGGTGACTCACCCCTTCCCTTATATTTTGCAGATGAGGCATAGATCGCGGATATGGAGCCGGGGAGGACTCGAGGTGGCCATGCAAACTTATTTTCGGGTTTTGACTTTAAAATTACTATTTCAGTTTTATTTATTTACTTTAAATTTTGTTTTGGTTTTGTAATAAGGCCGCTAAGTATTATGTTGGGTTTTTAATTATTTTGCTTTACTTTTGATTATATTATGCATGTGATTGCTTTATTAACCGATAAAAACAACATTTTCAAAATTACATCTCTTTCGGGTTTTCAAAACCTTGTTAACGGGTCACCGCATTCACAATATGATTGCAAAAGCAACCTAAATGATTTTCGTATTTAATTTTTAAACAACTTCGAAGCGAATGGTTTTAACTTGGCTATACACAACCTACTCGGAATTTAGAAGAATCACATGATTTCCAATAGCTAGTAACAACCGACGAATTTTTCAAACATAAATTTCTGAGTTTAAAGCATCACGAAAATGATTTCAACGCCACTTAATAAGAGGTTTTCTAAACTCTAAAATGATAAAGAGTTTTTCAATAAAATTTAACTGGTAACTTGTTTTATTCAAATGTTTTCACTCCGTAACATGCCAGATTCAGTCGTGGTGTGTTGATCGGGTTTGAGGTGTTATAATTTTAGTATCAGAGCCAGTTTCAACAGCTCGGCTGTGGGCCAGAGGCCCAAAAATGTCTTAAAATGAATTGGGAAAAGGTTTTATGGGAAAAGTACAATGGTGGAAGGCATGGCACCAAGTCTCCGGCACCAATTCACCCAGGTAAGTACCCCAAACTATGGCTTTTGATGATATGATCATGATGAGTGGCATGACTAAATAGTAGTAGGAACTACTCTAGAGACTTGAACTGTAGGATGGATATACTCGCGAAACAATCCCTTATTAAACTTCTCATAAAACTGTGCCTTAATAGACACTGGAATAATAGTTTAACACATAAAACTTTTAATCAGCTCGTATCGGATCGGTAGACATGAGTGCACGTGGATGTGGGCGTAACACTCATGGACGAGGTAGGGGTAGGATGACGGTCTCGGAACCGGTAGGGTCTGGTCATGGATCAGAAAATGAGGTGCCACCGCCGCCAGCTGTGGGCGCAGAACATCAGGACCAGACTGGTGATGACGCAGTGTCACAGGCGATGCTGCGGGTGTTAGAAAAGGTTGCTAGTGCAGGCGTCGGAGCAGGGGTTCGAAAATCTGTGCCCGAACGACTCTGGGCTAATAGTGTCGAGGTGTTCCGAGGTATCTCTAGTGTGGCTCCCAGTACGACAGAATATTGGTTGGAGGCGACAGAACGTATTATGGATGATCTAGCCTTCTCGGCTGAGGAGAAGCTTAAGGGGGTAGTATCTTTACTGCGAGATGAGTCATATCAGTGGTGGCTCACAGTTAGGGACAGAGCAATGGCAGATGACCTTACTTGGGAATTCTTTAGGGCAGCCTATCAGAGGAAAAACATAGGGGCTTGCTATATTGATGCGCAACGCAAGGCGTTCCTGAACTTGGTTCAAGGTAATAAGACTGTATCGGAATATGAGGCGGAGTTCCTTTAGCTGAGTTGCTATGCATGTGGTATTGTGGGCACAGAGCATGAGCGCTATGTCAGATTTGAGGATGGGCTAAGAGACGAGCTGCAGATGGTAATTGCCCCACAGTAGGAAAGAGAGTTTGCGGTCTTAGTGGAAAAGGCCAAAGTTGCTGAGGAAGTGAAACAGTCAGTAAGACAGAATCAGGATAAGGGTTGGAACAAAAGGAATTCTGGATCACCTGGGTCTACCAGGAATAAGCAGAAACGGGGTAGATTTAGTGGGCCGAGTCAAGCTGCTATGCCTGCTGCTGCTAATACTCAGTGGCCGCCATGATGTGCTCGGTGTGGGAAGTCTCACGCGGGGGAATGCTGGACTGGAAACAGGGGATGTTTTGAGTGTGGATCGATGGGGCATCGAGTGAGGGATTGTCTACAGAGGTCAACTAGGTTGCAGCCCGGGGATCAGAATCGTACACAGGTCAGGAGGGATGGTCAGCAGTCTCAGAGGGGCCGTGGTGTAGCCAGGGGTGGTAATGGATCTGGTAGAGGCCGTGGAGCACCGGGCAGAGGTGCAGCTGGTACAAAGGTGAGACAGCCTGGGTTGGTCTACGCAGCGAGGCGCCAAGAGAAGGGCGACGCACCGGACGTCATAACCGGTACGTTCTTAATCTTTGGACTACCTCATAAAGCTTTGATAGATGTGGGGTCGATGCACTCGTATGTTGCCAGTAGCATAGTGGAAACCATGAACTTAGACTCTGAGATTACTTCTAGGAAGATGACAGTGATAAGCCCTCTAGGTCACTCTGTAGAAGTAAGTAAGCTGTATAGGGATGTATCCCTAGAAATTCAAGGGGTCGTGTTTTTGGCTTACTTGATGGAACTACCGTTTGGGGAGTTCGATCTGATTCTCGGGATGGATTGGCTAGTGAAGTACCAGGCTAGTTTAGATTGCGCAGCTAAGCGTATGGTATTGAAGACAGTGGAAGGTGAGGAAGTAGTGATGATAGGTAATAGGAGAGATTACCTATCCAATGTGGTCTCTGTGCTGAAGGCGGAGAAAATGGTTAGGAAAGGTTGTGAGGCATTTTTGGTGCATGTCTGTGCTCTGGAAGCTGAGGATTCGGCTGTGAAGAATGCTCGAACCGTGAGGAAATTTGCTGATGTATTTCCAGAGAAACTTCCGGGTGTGCCTCCGGACGTAGATCTGCTGCCAGGAACCGCGCCAGTGTCTATTGCTTCATATAGGATGGCGCCAAAGGAATTGGTGGAGTTAAAGGTGCAGATTCAGGAATTGTTGGACAGGGGTTTCATCCGGTCGAGTATATCTCCTTGGGGAGCTCCTGTGCTTTTTGTTAAGAAAAAAGACGGTACAATGCGGATGTGTATAGACTACCGGCAGCTGAATAAGCTGACGATAAAAAAAAAGTATCCGTTGCCCAGGATTGACGACTTGTTTGATCATCTTAAAGGTGCATCAATTTTCTCTAAGATCGATCTTAGGTCTGGGTATCATCAGCTCAAAGTGAAGGAGGCTGATATACATAAGACGGCATTTCGTACTCGGTATGGGCATTATGAGTTTCTAGTGATGCCATTTGGGTTGACTAATGCGTCGGCAGCATTCATGGATATGATGAATCGGGTGTTTTAGCCGTATTTGGATCGTTTTGTCGCAGTGTTTATAGACGACATCTTGGTATACTCGAAATCTAAAGAAGAACATGACGCGTATCTTCGGGTGGTTCTACAGGTTCTAAGGGAGAAGCAGTTGTTTGCCAAGTTTAGTAAGTGCGAGTTCTGGCTTAAGGAGGTAACTTTCTTGGGTCATGTAGTATCAACTGAGGGGATTAGGGTGGATCCTCGTAAGATCGAAGCAGTGTTGGATTGGAAACCACCTAAGTCGGTTGCAGAGATTCAGAGTTTTCTGGGTTTGGTAGGATACTACAGGAGGTTCGTGGAAGGTTTCTCTTTGATTGCAGCGCCGCTGACTAAGCTGTTGAGAAAAGGGGTTCCGTTTGTGTGGTCTGAGAAACAGCAAGAAAGTTTTGACAAATTAAAGAAGATTTTGACTGAAGCTCCGGTCTTGATTCAGCCTGAGGCAAGGAAGGAATTCACAGTCTATTGTGCTGCATCACATACTGGCTTAGGGTGTGTCCTGATGTAAGATGGGAAGGTTGTAGCGTATGCATCTCGTCAGTTGAGGCCTCATGAGGGTAACTATCCGACACATGATTTGGAATTGGCTACAGTGGTTTTTGCCTTGAAGATTCGGAAGCATTACTTGTATGGGGAAAAGTGGATAGTTTACACAGATCACAAGAGTCTGAAGTACCTCTTGACGCAGAAAGATTTAAAGTTGAGGCAGCGAAGGTGGATTGAGTTGTTGAAGGACTACGACTGCTCAATTGAGTACCATCTGGGTAAGGCTAACATAGTAGCTGATGCGTTGAGCCGTAAGGTGGTGGCAGACTTGCGAGCAATGTTTGCTCACCTTAGTCTATATGACGACGGGAGTCTTTTGGCAAAATTGCAAGTAAAGCCGAATTGGATCGATCAGGTTAAGGAGAAGTAGCTAACAGATAAGGTTTTGAGTGCTCGGAGGTTGCTAGTACAAGATGGTGAATCCGAAGGTTACAGCTTGGGCAGTGATGGAGTACTGTGTTTTCAAGGGAAGGTATGTATGCCTAAGGACATCGAGTTGAGACAGCGGATTCTTCAGGAAGCTCATAGCAGCCCATACGCTATGCATCCTAGAGGCAGTAAGATGTATCATGATTTGAGGGAATAGTTTTGGTGGCCAGGTCTTAAGCGGGAAGTAACAGAGTTTGTGGGCAAGTGTTTGACATGCCAGCAAGTTAAAGCTGAGCATCGATTCTTGCGTCGAAGTATCATTGCGATCAGTAAAGATTCCACAGTGGAAGTGGGAAAGGATTACGATGGACTTCATTAGTGGGCTTCCCCTTACGCCTAGCAAGAAGGACTCAGTTTGGGTAATTGTGGTCGTCTGACTAAATCGGCTCATTTCATTCCGGTGAGGGTTGATTATTCGCTCCAGAAGTTAGCCAAGTTGTATGTGGCAGAGATAGTAAGGTTGCATGGAGTGCTAGTGTCAATTATTTCAGATAGGGATCCCAGGTTCACGTCGAGGTTCTGGAAAGCTTTGCATCAGGCTCTGGGTACAAGGTTGGATTTCAGCACGGCTTTTCATCCGCAGTCTGATGGACAGTCTGAGAGGGTAATCCAGATTCTGGAAGATATGTTAAGGGGTTGTATTTTGGATTTTAGTGGTAGTTGGGAGGAGTATCTACCTTTGGCAGAGTTTGCTTATAACAATAGTTATCAAGGGAGTATACAGATGGCACCGTATGAGGCACTATATGGACGAAAATGTCGTACTCCGACGTATTGAACAGAATTGGGTGAACGACAGATGTTGGTTCGTAGTTGGTGGCAGAAACAGAAGATAAGGTTAAGGTGATTCGGACTCGTCTTAAGGAAGAGTCGGACAGGCAGAAGTCTTACGCCGATCTTAAGCGCAGAGAGATAGAGTATGCAATGGCTGATAAGGTCTTCCTGAAGGTATCGCCATGGAAGAAAGTGTTGAGATTTGGGCGAAAAGGGAAACTGAGCCCTAGGTTTATCGGGCCGTATTCGGTGTTGAAGCGAGTGGGACCGGTAGCTTATCAGCTGGAGTTACCATCAGAGTTAAGTCAGATTCACTATGTCTTTCATGTTTCAATGCTTAAGCGCTATCGATCAGATCCGTCACATGTTGTGCCAGTTGCGGAGATAGAGGTGAGCCCTGATTTGTCTTTCGAGGAGGAACCAGTAAGGATCTTGGACCGGGATGTCAAAGTTCTGCGTAGGAAGTCAGTTCCCTTGGTGAAAGTATTATGGCGAAACCATGGTACGGAAGAGGCCACGTGGGAACTAGAGCATGTGATGCGGCAGCAATACCCTCAACTCTTCTGATCAGGTAATTTCGGGGTCGAAATTATTTTTAAGGTGGTAGAACTGTAACATCCTTGAATTAGGGTCTCTGCATTTTGCATGTGTTTGCATGTGATGGTATGTCTGCTGTGGTTGTTTGAGATGTTTTGGGGTCTAGGCATGACCTTGGGTAAGGCCTGGGTCATGGCCAAAATTTTGTTTTAAGTGTTTAGTGAGAGGAAGCTAACGGTGTAGGGGTTAAAAGAATTTATTGGAGGGTTGTGACACAACGAACCAAGTGGCAAAGTGGAAAAGAAGGCGCCACTAAGGTGTCAGGAAGGTGACGCCACATTCAGGGAAGGAGTGCTTGGGTTCGAGCAGCAGGAATTGCACTTCCTGCTTATTCTTTTTCACGCCAGAAGCAGGGAAGTGGAGTGCTCAGGATAAACGCTTCAAGAAGGATACACTGTCAACAATAGTACTAAAAAAGCTCCCACGTAGATGCTCTTTTGCTACAGTAGTTCCTGAAAAGATAATTTTGAGAAGACATTTCTGAACAAATAGTGACCAAAACGCTTCAAGCAGATGCACTGTCAGCAATAGTACTGAAAAAAGCTCTCACGTGGACGCTCTTTTGCTACAGTAGTTCCTATTTGGCCTTAGACTATAAATGAGCCAAATTTCATTCTCAAGTTATATAATAGAATTTGAGGCAAAAGTATAATAGAAACTGAAGATGAGTGAATGTATTAGTACTGTTATTTACTATGATGGTGAGGTTCGTGACACCAAAAATGGTGTTGTTTTTTTATCGGAGAACACAGCGCGACTGGTTTTTAACCAGAACATAGATTTGACAAAACTTCGTAAAAGAATTAGGCGTAAAATCTTCGGAACAACGCCAATGAAAGTTATGTCTATTAAGTATAGATTTTGTGCTTCAGTTGATCCCATGAGATATGACTCATTTGACATCAAAGACCCTCAGAGCTTGGAGGCAATAGTGGAGACTCATCTTGCTAGTGGATCACCCTATCTTGAGGTATATGTATAATTTTTATCGCCAAGTGATATTCCTTCGACTTCAACATCTACTGCTGTTCGAGGTGAATACACGACCCCAAGCTGACACTCTGTTAGTGGGGGCAGATAAGGAAGCGCCCGTGTTTGGTGGTAGTGTGGAAAGCACAATCCCTGCACGAAACTCGGTTGGTGGATGGGACATGCATATCAATGGGTCGACGTTCGATGCTAGAAATACATATTGGGGAATGTCATCAACTTCTAGTGGTTGGCAATCCACATATTATTGGGGACGTTATGAAAGTTGTTTAAGAAAGGATGATGAGTCCAATGTGGGTCCACCTCGAGAGCCCAGCCCGGATGGTGCAGAAGTTGCATTATTTTCTGAACCGGAGCCTGTTCCAACAATACCTGAAGATGTTGAAGGGGGTTCAGATGATGAAGAAGAAGATCCGTGATTCAGGGCGTACTCGCCTCCAGCCCACATGCATAATGTCGATCTATCTCAAGACGATGCGTTGGAGTTTCAAGAACTACCACACAAAAGGCGTGACTGTACAAGTTCGTCATTGAATTCGAGTGAATTGGAAGTTGGTAAAGAGTTTTCCAACAAGGATAGTTTTCTTGGTGCATTGAAACAATATAGCATCAAGAACGGGGTTAACTACAACGTGGTTAAATCCAAACCCGATAAGTATGAAGCCAAGTGTCCAGTGCAAGATGGTACATGTTCATGGAAAATCATGGCCTCGTTGAGGAAAAGGACAGGCTTGTGGGAGATTAAAAAGTACAAAGGTCCACATACATGTGTTGTCGATACAGTATCATTAGGTGTTTAGGGTTTTTGAATAATACTGATATGATGTAATGTTGCATTATTTAACGTACTTCGTTGATAGGTGTTTCACAAGATCATCCCAATATGGTTTCAGATATGTTTGCTAGCTTAATAATACCTACGATGAAGGTAGATCCCAAGACTTCAGTGCCAGTCTTAATTACCAATATTCCTAGCCAATTGGGGTACACGCCCTCTTACCACAAGACTTGGATATCTAAACAGAAGGCGTTGGAAAAGTTTCATGGTCGATGGGATGTGTCAGGTGCTGGAGAGATATGTCTCAGGCAGCATAACAGACCTTGAAACGGTACCTGCGTACTACAACGATTGATTGCTCCGTGGATGCCAAGTGTTCAAGCGTCTATTCCAGACACTTAAGCAATACCGAGACGCATTTTTGTACTGCAAGCCATTGGTACAAATTGACGGTACTTTTATGCATGGTAGATATACACATAGGCTATTGCTAGCTGTGGCAGAGGATGGCAGTGGGAGAATCCTTCCACTTGCGTTTGCAATAACAGTGGGGGAGTCAATTGATGACTTGGAATTCTTTCTATCTAGGTTAAGGAGGCATGTCTACCCCCAACCTGATATATGTGTTATATCAGATCGGGGCCCTGGAATACTAGCCGCAATAGAGCGACAGGGAAGCCTATGATATCGCACACACCATCGATATTGCCTAAGGCATGTTGCGTCCAACTACCACGGGCAACATCGATCTACAAGTGAACGACGACAAGTGACCAACATGGGTATGTAATATCTATTAATATAATTTTGTTTGTAATATTTAATTTATTCTTAATTGAAAAGTTGTATGTCATATCGCTATCAACTTATATTGGCAGTGTACGAGAGCAATAATGACCGTTTTCACGAGATGTTGGCGATTTTGTGCTCAGTTAACGAAGAAGGCGCAAACTACCTATGCAACATACCTTTCGAGCAGTGGACGCAAGCATACGACGGCGGCCTATGATATGGTCACATGACCTCAAACCTGGCTGATTACATAAATTCTGTTCTAAAAGGAACGTGTCATATGCCGATAACATCGGTTGTGCAAGAGACATATTTTCGTTTAGCGGCACTATTTTCGAAGTGAGCAGCGAGTTATAAAGGCCAAATACAGGGAGGCCATGTATGGTGTGCGAAGCTATTGCGAGAAATTAGCAAGGCGAAGGCATGGGCCAACACCATGCACACAGTATGTCACGATCGCGACAACCTATGGTTTCGTGTGACGAAGTTTGACAGACCGAACCCAGGTATTATTAGCAGGCAATATCGTGTACACTTGAGAAATAGGACCGGCGACTGTGGGATATTTGACGCACTTCGTTATCCATGCGCTCATGTAATTGCAGCTTGTCAGAATCTCCGTCTGGATCCTATGAGCTATGTCGACGAAGTGTACAAAATAGAATACATGTACAACGTGTGGAGACACGTATTCCCACCAGTCCCAGATAAACGTAAGTGGCCGTCTGTATCGCTTGCTCCGTTTAAGTTATTACCGAATAGAGAACTGCGTCGCAAACCAAAGGTTTGACTTTGCTCGGCTAGAATACGCAACAATATGGATATCCGAGAAACAGCCAACCAACGGAAATTATGCGGTTGGTGTAGGAACCTAGGCCATACATCTCGCTCATGTCCAAATCGGAATAGTTGATAGTCTCCTTATCATTTTTGTCTCTTAGTGGCTATGAAAATTCTTTTAATTTCATGATGAAAATGGTGAACTTTTGTAGAAGGACTTAGTTGCAAAACAAAAAAAAAGTTATTCAATTAATCTAAAATATCACCATCATCATTATTCTTCAAAATTATCTTTCTTGCTAAATGATTATTTTTCCCCTTATGATCCTTCAAAATTCCTACATTGGATCAACACCCATATTGATAAAATTACAATTTAACCCTTCATACTTTTTCACTTATTCAATTTAGTCTTAATTCATTCATTTTTTCTTAGTTTCTAGATCCTTCCACCTTTAAAATATTTACACTATTGGCCCTTCAAGTTTTTCATATATATATTTTAACCCCTTAAATTTTGAATATTTATTCTTGAGCCACAAAACCTTTCTCGCATTTGCGATTTAGTCCTTACTTGAACCAATACAATTAGGATATTAAAAATAACTTTTATTTTATTAAAAATATAAAAATTAAATTACAATTAAAATATTAAAATCAACTTTTATTTTATTAAATGTAACAATATAAAAAAGTTTGTAGAAATATATTAAAAATATAAAAATATTAAAAATATTACCTTATTAAAAAAATTGATTTTATTAAAAATATACAAAGTGAATTACAATTAGGATATTAAAAACAACTTTTATTCTATTAAAAATATAAAAATAAATTACAATTAAAAAAATTAAAAATAACTTTAATTTTATTAAAAATAAAAATTAAATTACAATTAAAATATTAAAAACAACTTTTATTTTATTAAAAATATAAAAATTAAATTACAATTAAAATATTAAAAACAACTTTTATTTTATTAAACGTAACAATATAAAAAAGTTTGTAGAAATATATTAAAAATATAAAAATATTAAAAATATTGTCTTATTCAAAATGAAATGATTTTATTAAAAATATTCAAAATAAATTACAATTAAAATATAAAAAAATTATTTTATTAAAAAATATAAAAAGTAAATTACAATTTAAATATTAAAAACAACTTTTTATTTTATTAATTGAAACAATATAAAAAAGTTTATACAAATATATTAAAAAAATCAATGTTGGTGCTTATCGGAATCGGTGCCACACAGGTGGTCGACTGCATTCTGCTAGATTCCTCTTTGTTCTAGCATCCAGCAGGGGTTGTGGTTGCTCCAGTGGGGATTCTGGTTCCTCCGGCAGGGGATCTGGTTGTGGTTGTTGGGAGGATGACCCACCTTGATAAAATAATGACTGCAAAGGTGTTTGCATCACCCATGGCGGAGGTGTTTGAATCCCATAAGGCGAAGGAGATTGGTAAAAAGAAGAGCTCCCCGATGGCGCCTTGTGCGATCCCTCATGCAATAGCGGCCTATAGATCGATGGTCCACTTGGAGTAATCGGAAACGAAGTCGAACCGGGCCATGCATTCAAACCTGCCACAGGACTGGGAAAAGGAAAAATATAAGGGTTAGGATACATATAAGGGCTAGGATACACACCTAGCATAATCTAAAAAGGTTGTGATGTGGGTGTCGTCGGCTGAAGTGTTGGGCCCGGTGACTATGTGGGCGTTGTTGCTGGGCCCGGTCATTGTGTCGGCGTTGTTGATGGGCCCGTCCCATCATCCCTTCTCCTTGGATTTAAAGGGCCCCGTCGTTCCCTTTGTACACGGAGTTGCCGTCACCTCTCCTCTTCTGACAATAAATGCAGCTTGCCATGGATCCTAAACCATGGCATGTATTTTGGCATGCACGCTAACTCAGGAACGATGATCGATTCCCAAGTAGGTATATAATCATACCGGTTTTCCCGCAATTCGATATATGCTGACCAAAATCTTGCCCAATTCATATGCAACTGCCGTAAGTCGACTTTGTGCTCATCATCGAGCACCTCAGGTGCCACGGGAGTCGGTTGTCGGAATCCAAATTGTCACAGAACCCGATCTGACTGGTGCATCTCCACGGTGGCATAGTTGACCAATGGGACCTTCACATGCCAAATGTTCAGATTTTGAAAGAATTCATCTAGAATTACTGCCCGAATTACCGGATCCTCGTATGGTGTCCATTGAAACTATATTAACATGATAAAAATATTAGTTATATACATAATACTAAGTACTAAATACTGAATATTGAATACTAAATACTAAATATTAAATACTAAATCTAAATATGAAACGACTATTTTATTACGAAAATATATTTTATTTAATACTTACTTGTGCTTCTGAGCTTTGGTCTAATAGAAGTCGTATATCTTCAAGCGAGGTAGGTATTCCAACATAACTCACCGAATGGTTCCAGCTAATTAAATAAAATTTTAGCATACAATTATATTTTAAATCTACGTAATAATTGTAAAATCTAATATTAAGTTTAGCTCGTTATGAGTGGGAATATGAGTGGTCCACTCGAGGACCTAAAAATGGAAAGCGAAACCGTGCCCATGATTGCAGTAGTGATTGGCAACCTCCGATTTTGGCTTTATTTGGTCGCGTCGCCCCGCACATCTCCCGACACAATTTTGCTAGCACGACAGACCCCCAACTCAATTCACCAGCTACTCTAAAATCAACAAGTTTCAGCATCTATCTCAGGTGTACGAGGTTTCATGACAAGTACGGCATCAGATAGCCTCCAATAATCTCAAGAATGTATGCCCGAGCATACCGTATTCTTTCTAACTCAGTCGAATCATTATCTGGCTTCGGGAATGTATTTCGTAACCAGCCCATCTCGATCCGACCTCCATTAATGTTATCCAGAATAGCACCCAAAAGCTCGTAGCATACGGCTCCCCAATCACCAGAAGTTGCAGACCCGGTGACTACGTACCCATCCACCGGAAATCTTAATTGCAACTGAACGTCTTCCAGGGTGATAGTACAGTCTCCGCAAGGAAGATGGAAAGTGTGAGTCTCGAGTCTCGACCTCTCCATCAACACACTGATTAGTTTTGGGTCCAACTTGCAGCCCCGGCCTATCGTGGCCACGTGCCAAAAACCCGCTTCCTGCAGGTAATTCTCTATCAACGGTGATGGCGGACCAGGCATATTACGAATATAGCATTGCAACACCCGATTTATAGACTGTTATAAAAAATTATAAAATAAAAATTAATTAAAATTTCATAAACGAAAAAAATATTAAATAGTATTGAAAAATTAAAATTATAACTTACCATTGTCATTTGTTCGACGGAGATGTGTTTATTATCGAGACGAATTAATTCTCCGACCATTGCTAACACGATCGAATATTTCTTAATTTAAATAAAAACTAATTCAAAAAACTTTTAAATAGGGCTTTTTTGTAAAAATTAAAGGACTTTTGTGAACTTTTAGAGGAATTTCAGAGAAATTTAAGAGAAAGTTGAGAGAAATTGTAGAAATTGTAAAAGGACTTTTGTGTGAAAAAATTGAAAAGGGGGCTTTTATAGTTTTTTTTTGACTGTTGGAGGCCAAACGATCAAAAAAATAGCCGTTACACCGGCAAACATTTTTGCCAGATCAGCAAAGCGCGCCCTTAAGAATGCGATTTCTACTGATGTGGCAAAAAATGCCCCACCAAGGACGCGTTTTCCTGCCACATACCTTGACATTGCGCTGTCATAGACACGCTTTTGAGGAAAATGGCCCATTCCGGTAAATAATTGAATAATAGGTCTTTTTCCGTAATGTTTGAAAAAAAAAGGGCATTTATTGGTAATTTGCCCCTAATTTGAGATATGGTTAAAGTCTAGTGTAACAGCCCGGTTTAGACACTAATCAGAATAGTGGTTTTGAGACCACAAATCTGAGGTTGGAATAATATTCTAATATTATTTTTGGTGTTTATTATATGTGATATAGCCTGTTTGAAAATTCTGTGTGGTAATTTTATCGATTGTGTGTCAAATTATGATAAAGGACTTAATCGCGTAAAGTGCAAAAGCTGTGTGCTGATTGTTAAAATGTCTATTTGTCATGGCTTATTAAATGAAAGGTCCTTAAGTTGTAACTAGACCATAGATAGTGGAGATGGACATATATGTACATGGTTAGTGGAATTTTTAACGTATTAATGAAAAGGCAAAAGGGTAAAAAGCATATTAATGTTTATTAAACAAAACAAAAAGATGAAACATGTTCATCTTTGTATCTTTTCAACCGAAAATAGGAAAAATAGAAATGGTTTGGGAGCTTTGTAATGTTCGACCACTTCAAGCTTCAATTGGTATGTGATTTTTGTTCGGTTTTTGATAATTTCTACGTTACTATAATTGTTGCTTCGTGCTGTTGCTAACCCATGTCTTAATCTTGTGAATTGAAGATGTTTTTGAAATATGCCATTGATGAACATGTGAGTTCTTGAATGTTTGATGGTGGAAAATGAAAGATATGTGTTTGATTAATATAGTTTGTCTTTGGAGTTTTGATGAATTTGTGTAATTTGGGCTTAATTGAAAAAAGTGTAAATTGAGGGACTAAAATGTGAAATAAATAGAATGTGTGGACTTTTATGGACATAGAGAGAATTCGGCTAGGCATGGGTGAAATGAAATTATGTGTATTTTGTGATTTTGTGAATTAGGGACTAAAGTGTTGAAATGTGAAAATATGAGAACTATTTTGTAAAATGCCTTAAATATTTGTGTGGACTAAATTGAATGAAGTTGTGATTGAATGAGTTGAATTTAAATGTGTATAGACCAAGAAAGTATAAGTTCAGATCGAGATCGAGGCAAAGACAAAGTGCTCGATTAATCGACCATTTCGATATTTCAACATCCGAGGTAAGTTCGGATATAATACTTGATATAATACTTGCTATTAAACTAGTATCTATGTGATGAGAAATGAATGAATGTATACTAATGGAATAGAATGTGTTATGTACGAGTTCGAGTATTGAGGCACTAAGTGTGCGAAATTGAGTTAATACAGAGTTGATTAGCAATGTGTGTGCGAAACGATAGAAGCTACGGCTTTACTGATTGGCATTGTATGTGCGATACTGATATAAGATCGGTTTGATATAGAGGCACTAAGTGTGTGATGTTACTTAAGCTTGGGCTATGATTTGGGCACTAAGTGTGCGATTGAATTAAAGAAATAATGAAAGTTCATCGAAATGAAATATTGAGTATTGAGTAGCATGTGTGGTCGGTAACTAAGTGTTGACTAAGGTACGTTCGAAACCTATGTGGTTGATGAGATTGTAAATGAATTTATGGAATAATAATTGAGCATATTGTATATGAGTATGTGGTTGAGATTGATAATGTGCGTAGTTGTGCCTTTATCTATGTGATGGTATATATATATTGATGTGGTAATATTAGGTAGTATGCATTGTATTTCGAACTTACTAAGCTTAGGAAAGCTTACTATGTGATTTGTTTCTCTGTTTTACAGTGTCATAAAGCTAGCTCGGATCCGGGGGTCGTCAGCATCTCTATCACACTATCAGCAATCTATTTTTTTGGGTACTCTTGGAAAGATGTATTGTAACACCCCTAACCCGAGACTGTCGCTGGAATAGGGTTAAAAGGCATTACCGATCAATCAGAACATTTAACATCTAGAATTTATGACACAAAGTCAATCATCATCAGTCACCTTCATTTACAATCATGTTGTCCCTTATCAAGGTCTACGAGACCTAATTCACAAGCTAAAGAGGGGTTGGGACTAAACCGAACACACACAAAAATTCTCGAACATTTAAAATTTTTCTAAGATTCAGGGATGCACGCCCGTGGAAAGAGACCGTGTGCCCTCCACGGCTGCTAAACACACCCGTGTGTCCTTCTGTGTCCATATACTGACTATACGAGCACAGTCACTAGGCACGCCCGTGGGCCATGGCCGTGTCCTACTAGGCTATATACTGACTTCCCCTCCACAGCCACCTAGCACGCCCGTGTTCCATGGCCGTGTGCTCTTAGCTAGCTACTGACTTGTACACCATGGCTAGTTGACACCCCCGTGTCGAGGCCGTATGCTACTAAGCTACATTCTGGCAATTCACCCACAGTCTTTAGGCACGCCCATGCGCCTAGACCGTGTGACATTATAGGCCATTTTGCAAGACCAAAATGCCACCCACTTAGGGTCTAACCTACAAGCAACACATACCAAAACATATCATGCACATAAGGCAATCAAAACTTACCAATTTAACTAGACAATCTATGCATTCGATTCTCATTCCAACCATAACAAGTTCAACACCAAAACTTATCTCATCACAAGCATAATACATTCAATACCAAACATCATTCCTTCTCAATTTCACTAACTCCTATTATCATTTTACCAACACATAGTTACAATTCAATAGTCAATTTCTCAACCAACAAACCATGCCAAAAGATGCATCACATATACCAAATTCACTCATGTTAAAACTAGCACATATCTAGCCACATCTTATGGCTACTTACAAAAACCAAAGATGATTCAAATGACCAGCCTATACATGCCATATTTTAACTATATACATCTTTCAAAAATATCCCCAAAATAGATTGTCGATAGTGTGACTGAGATGCTGACGATCCCCTGATCCAAGCTAGCTTTACTGACACTACAAAGCAGAAAAACAAATCACACAGTAAGCTTTACAAAGCTTAGTAAGTTCATAACATAATACCTTATATCAAACATGTCATCACATAGATTAATATTACAATCATATATATAATACCATCCAAAACCAATATGTTCAATTAGCTCTTCCACGACCACATTCATAGTTTCACTAACCACATAGATTCTGAGCGTACCTTAGCCAACACTTAGTTGTCAAATACTTTTGCTCATCAATAATCACGATTCACTCGATCAACATTCATCTCTTCCTCGATTCATTCGCACACTTAGTGCATAAATAGTTAGCCAAAGCTTAATTAGCATCATACACTTAGTACACCCATCTCAAAGCGATCTTAAATCAGCATCGCACACAAAGTGCCAACCACGAAGCTGAAATTTATATTACTCTGCACACACAGTGCTATTTATCTCGGTCACGTTTCTAAATACGCACACTCAGTGCCACTTAACTCAATCTATCACATAGCATACAAATTTCGATAATATTATACCATTCATTTCATAACATTAAACGTAGCGAAATACATGTATTATGTCCGAACTTACCTCGGACGTTGAACTATCAATACGGTCGATTAATAGAGCACTTTATCTTTGCCTCGATCTCGATCTGAATTTCTTCTTTCTTGGTCTATAAACATTCAAATTAAATCCATTCATTCACCAAATCATTCAATTTAATCCACATACACAAATTTAGGGCATTTTGCATAATAGCCCTCATATTTTCACATTTTGACACTTTAGTCCCTAGTTCACAAAATCATCAAATTCACCAAAT
The DNA here is from genome assembly GCA_025503065.1 of Gossypium bickii. NCBI lineage: Eukaryota > Viridiplantae > Streptophyta > Magnoliopsida > Malvales > Malvaceae > Gossypium > Gossypium bickii. The sequence continues at coordinate 48,855,014 of CP106718.1, read as the reverse complement.
TCCACCTAGCACAAGCTTAGCCGAATTTTATTAGTGTCTATACAAATCCATACATTTCATTTATTTTACATTTTAACCCTTCAATTTGCTATTTTCACAATTTAGCCCTAATTAGCTAAATTAACCAAAAATTCAAAAACAACACATGTTAATCCAACACCAAGTTCTCATATTTTACTATCAACTAGCACATAGCTCAATTGTTCATCAATGGCTCATCACAAAAACATCATCAATTCACAAAATTCCAACATGGGTTAGCTAGAGTACAAAGCAATGATTACTAAAACGTAGAAATTAACAAAAACCAAGCTCAAACATACCTTAAATCAAGCTTGATATCAACGAAACCTAAGTGTTCTTCTTTCTTTTTCTTTCCTTGGTTTTTCGGCATAAAAGATGAGCACTCTCATCTTATTTTCATCTTTTGTTTGTATAATAAACATGTTATTAATATAATTAGTAAGTTATCCTTCCATTAAACATATAAGACAAATAAACCATAAGGTTATTTTGTCATTTAACCATCCATTAACTTAGTAATGGTTTATTAACAGCATAAGGCCTCCACCTTAAAAAGACATCCACACTTAGGTACTTATAAATCAGCACATAGCTCTTACACCTTATGCAATTAAGTCCTTTCTCTTAATTCGACACACAAATGATCAAATTATCACACAGAATTTTCACACAAACTATGTCACATATCATTCACACAGAAAATATCATTAAAATATTTTTAAGACCACAGATTTGTGGTTTCAAACCACTATTCCGACTAGGGTCTAAACCGGGATGTTACATGTATATAGTTGAAATATGACATGTATAGGCTAGAAGTTATGGCAGGTTTTGAAATGCTTAATGCTTGCCATGTGACTTGGCTTGGAAGTTGAATGATGTTGAACTTATGAATGGACTATGAATATGGTATATCTCATGATTATGTGGTTGATGAAAGATGTAGTTTGAAGATGAATTATGGTATAGATTACATGATATTTGATACATATATGTTTTGAGATGTACAATTGTTACTTTGAATAGACTTGTTTGTGATGATATTAGGTATGGAAGTAGATAGTATTGTTGATGATTAATTGGTGCATGAAAGGGAATGTTTGAATGCATTTAGAAGCATGAATTAGTACTGATTTGAAGCTTGGAGGGATGACCCTTGTATGGGTGGCAAATTGGCCTAGCAAATGGCCTGTTTTACATACATGGCCAAGGGACACGGGCGTGTGTCTCTGCCGTGTGGCTCAAGGGCTACTTCAAAATGTTCCTGGGTTATACGGCTGTGGCACACGGTCGTGCTTGGTGAATGTGCGACCAAGTCAGTAGCTAGCTTAATTTCACACAGCCATGGTACACGGGCGTGTCTGGTGGCCGTGTGAACAAGTCAGTCTGTATGCTCTATTTGGGCACGATCTGGTCACATGGGAGTGTCTGGTAGTCATGTGAGGCACACGACCGGCCCACACGGGCGTCTGATGTTTGCAGTGTTGAAGAATGTTTAAATTTCTAAAAACTTTCGTAATTGTTCGGTTTAGTCCCGACTTCTTTCTAACATGTCTTTAAGGTCTCGTAGACCTTGATAAGGGACTATATACTCGTATTTGAATATGTTAGATTGACGATTGACTTTGTGTCAAAAATGGATGTGAATTGTTTTCGATTGTTCGGTAATGCCTCTTAACCCTATTCCGGTGACAGTTTTAGGTTAGGGGTGTTACATCTAGGGTTTTGACCCATTATGAATATGTGTGTATTTTTGTATTTAATGGTCAAAAATACATGTTTATGGTTAAAGAAACGACTTTTACTAAGTGGTTTTCGATAAAAATGCCTAAAAGGACTAATTTGTAAAAGTTATGAAATTTGTCATAAACGTGTGAATGGAAATTATGGCTTGTTGTAGTTTTGAAAATGGTTCGGCTAGGCTTAAAGTACAAAGAAATTGAATGAAAATCATTTTACGAGCCTAGGGGCAAAATTATAAATATGTGAAACTTTAGGGGCAAAAATGTAATTTTTCCATAATATGATTTTTAGGTCACATTGAATAATGTGACTACTAAATAAATTAAATGTGATATTATAGATCAAGGAAAACAAGGTTTGGAACTAGAACGAGAGAAAAATGAGAAATTGACAAATAAGTCCTTTTTACTGGTTTTGCTACCGAGGTAAGTTTGTATGTAAATAATGCAACGTTTTTACTTACATTTTTATATTTTGATAAATGGTATGAATTGTGGCTGAATATTTGATGTAAATGACAAAATATTAACTAGTGAGAAATTTCCTGGTTGAACCTTCGGAATAGAAAAGATATGAATGAGGTAGCTAGGTCACATGTGTGATACTAAGTGTAGGCATTATGTGTAGAAGAGAGCTACAAGATGGTTTTAGGTCGCGTATGTAGTACTAAGTGCAGGCTACTACGTGTTCCAGACGGATAGGTTGCATGTGTAGTACTAAGTGTAGGTTACTATGCATACCCGATAACTTTGATCACATGTGTTGTACCAAGTGCATGCCACTATGTGTAAGTGATGGTTTTGGTCACATGTGTAGTACTAAGTGCAGGCTACTATGTGCACCAAATAGCTTTAGCTACAAGGGTGGTACTATGTGCAGGCCACCGTGTATCTGTTATTATTTCGATGAGTTCAACAGGAAATTGACTAAGTGAAAATACATGTGATGATGTAACGACTAAGTGTAATTGAATATGACTATGTGATGAATAAGTGTAGGTATAAGTGAAAATTTAAACAATGTGCTCGATATTTGATCGAACCTTCAGTAAGATGAAATGGAGTAAGTGAAATTATGAAAGAGTAAATTTAGCAACAAAACAGTTTTGGACAGCAGCAGTTGTGTGACTTTGAAAAATCACCAAGAATGGTGAAAATTGAATTAGAGGTTGAATAAGATATGAAATTAAAGATGAGGGAGTCTTTTTTCACATAAACGAAACAGTGTAAACAAAAGAATTTCATATTCTGTGATATTCTAATTTTTGTGAGACAGGGTCAGAATGAAGTCGGAATCCCCTGTTCTAACTTTGGAAAATCATTTAAAATTGTATAAAAATAATTATATATATTCATAAATTTTTTAATGAGTATACTTTCAGGAGAAACAAATGGAAACATTATTCAAATTTCGTACAAAGAGATAATTAATTTTTAGTGAAGAAGGTCGAAAATATCAGACAACAGAGTATGGGAGAATTTAAAGAATAAACTGTACTTATTGTATAAATCAAAAATTCTGAAAATTTTATGGTCATAAGATATGTGAGTCTAGTTTCAGGGAAAATTTACAGATCTTAATTTTGAGTTTTGTAGCTCAAGATATAAATAATTTAGTTACTGTGACTCAAGTAGACAGCTTGAGATGAACATGAGTAAATAGTGGAACAATGTGCAATTATGATAGTATTATCTTGAGAATATATTGTGAAAACTTATAAAAGCATGTTAATAAATTACTTATTATTAACATACCTACTTACTAAGCTATAATGCTTATCCCCTTCCTTTCCTTTTTCCTATAGTGTCACAGATGCTAGCTCGGGTTGGAGATCGTCGGAGATTCTATCTCACTATCAAGCTTTTGACTGGTATCAATGCCTTCAAGTAATTAAAGTTTATGGAATGTATAGGGACTTAGTCATTTTGTATATGTGTTCTGTAACGCCCTAACCCATAACCGTCGCCGGTCTAGGGTTAAGAGGCATTCTAATCATTTCATATCATTATACAACACAAAGTCAATCATCATTTAAATATATTAAGATGCAAACATAAAGTCCATTAATAAGGTTTACGAGACACTAAACACATGTTTAAGAGGGGTCGAGACTAAACCGAGCACACATAAAAATTTTTGAAATTTAAAGATTTTTCAAAACTGCAAAGATCACACACCTGTGTCGGTAGGCCGTGTTCCTCACATGGCCTCAGACATGCCCATGTGTTCAAGCCGTGGCAAAACAAGGCATACATACTGGCTTGTCCACACGGCTTGAGACACGCCCATGTGCCTCACCCGTGGTCGACACTGACTTGCACCACACGGCTAGTCACACGCCCATGTGTCCAGCCCGTGGTCGAGTCTGACTTGTTTTGAAACACAACCTCGAAGTATATGGTCGAGCTACACGCTCGTGTGCTCAACCATGTGGGCAATTATAGGTCATTTTCAAGGCCAAACTTGCCACCCACACTTAGGTTACCTACAAGCCTCAAATCCCATGCATTTATACCTCATTTGGCAACCAAAACCTATCAATATATGCACCAATTAACCATCAACTACATCATCTATTTTCACACTCAATTTCATCTCAAATAAGTTCATCAAAAATGCCAAAATTCACATCCCAACTCATATAGATCAAATATCATATAATCCCTGCCACAAGTTCACATTTAAATCACTATTGTCATCAACCATTTGAGCATGAAACATACTATATTCATCAATCACTTAATCCACACACACACACACACACATATATATATCAACATCTTTCAACTTTCAAGCCATATCTCATGGAAAGATTTAAACAACAGAAAACATGCCACATTCAATAGCCTATACATGCCATATATCAAATATACACATCTTTCAAAAGTACCAATATAGTTAGCCGATAGTGTGATTGAGTCGCTGACAATCCCCGAATCCGAGCTAGCTTTACTGACACTGTAAAATAGAGAAACACATTACATAGTAAGCTTTTAAAGCTTAGTAAGTTCGTAATATAATACATTCAATTCAATAGATCAAATACAATATACAAAGTTAATCTATCACATAGATCAACTCACAAATATACACATCATATCATCCATTCCTAATATACTCACTCAATCCTTCATAAATCCATTTACAATTTCAACAACCATAAAGGTTCCATGCATACCTTAGCCGACATATAGTTATTTACCATTCATGCTACTTAATGCTCGACATTACATTTCGATTAACCTTTGTTAATCATTCGATTTATTGGCACACTTAGTGCCAATTTCGTAGCCGAAGCATAAATATCATCACACACTTAGTGCCTGTATTTTAAACCGAACTTATTTTTGTATCGCACACACAGTGCCAAATCAATAAGCTGAAACTTCTATTATTTCGCACACACAGGGCTAATCATCTCTGTATCATTTTTAATTACGCACACTTACTGCCACCTATCTCGATTCCACACATAGCATCTCTAATCCAATAATCATATAACATTTTATTTCATAGCATTTAAACATAATTTAAGAACACATATTATATCCGAACTTACCTCGAACGTAGAAATACCGAGATTAGTTGATCAATGGAGCACTTTGTCTTTGCCTCGATCTTGATTTGAATCTCTCCATTCTTGGTCTATACATATTCAAATTTAACTCATTCAATTACCAAATCATTCAATTTAATCCAAACACATATATTTAGGGCATTTTACAAAATAGCCCTCACATTTTCACATTTCGACACTTTAGTCCCTATTTCATAAAATCATCAAATACACATAATTTCATTTCACCCATGTCTAGCTGAATTCCCCTTATGTCCATACAAGCCCACACGTTTCATTTATTTCACCTTTTTGTCCTCCTATAACAGCCTAATTTAGGGGCTAGTCGAAACAGTGGTTTCGGGGCCACAAACCGAGGTTAAAGAAAATTATTTTGATGTTATTTTATGTGTAATGGTATTATTATTACAAGGCTATGTGAAATTTTTTGTCCTTTTATTTGAGTGATAACATGCTTAATTGTGAAAAAGGACTAAACTGCATAAAGTGCGAAAGTTCCATTACAAGTGGTAGAGGTGTCTAATAGCCAAAGACTACCAATTAGAGGTCCTTAAAGTGATATTAGGCCATTAAACTAGTGATGGCCAGTCATATAGGGGCTAGGAGGACAAGATTTTTAATGTTCGTCAAATTTGGTGGAAATTAGGTGATAAAAATGAATAAAAGATGTTATCATCTTTCACTATTCACTCTTCATCTTCCACCAAAAATTACAAACATAGAGGGGTTTTGAATGCTTTAAAATTTCAGCCAAGGTATCTCCCTACAAGTAAGTGATTTTGGTAGTGTTATTTGATAATTTTTGTACTTTTGGGGTCCTCAAAGCTTAAGCTAGATAATGAGGGGACTAATTTTGTAACAGCCCGATTTAGGGCCTAGTCGGAATAGTGATGCGAGACCATGAAACCGAAATGAATTCATGAGTTTTTAAGGTTTATGTCATGTTTGCATGCTAGTATGAAATATTCATGAAGCAATTTTGCTAAATTGTGGATGAATGGTCCAAAAGGACTAAATTGCAAAAGTTGCAAAATATGAGTTTCTAGAAGCTTTTTGTATGAAATAGCTTTAGAATAGTAATTAGAAGTCCATAAATAGCAATTTTTCCAAAAATATAATTTTGGACAAAATTAGTCATGAGATGGTGTTATAGAAATTTTTAGTGATAAGGGCATTTTGGTCATTTATGTATTAAATGATTAAAATGGGAAAAAGATGAGAAAAATCTACTCATCTTCTTCCCCCATTGCCGAAAATTGAAGGAAGCCATAGCTAGGGTTCTTCAATTTTTCAAGCTTGCTAGTAAGTGCTTCTAAGCCCGATTTTTGATATTCTTCATATTTTTGAAGTCCCGGTAGCATGAGTAAGCTATTTTTAGCTATTTCATGAGCTAAGATGCATGTTTAAAATTTACCCATACGTGACATGCATGCTAAATGATGTTTTATGGAAGTTTAAGAGAGTTTGATGATAGATAAACATCTTTTCCTTAAAGAATTTCATGAAAAATGATAGTATGGACCATTTTGTAAAAGTTATAAAATTGGTCATACCTGCTAGAAATAGAGAGAATTGATGATTGCTATAGTAGAGAAAATGATTCAGCTAAGCATGTAGATTAAAAAAGTTGCATGAAAATCATTTTACGAGCCTTGGGGGCAAAAGTGCAAATATCAAAAAGTATAGGGGCAAATAGTAATTTTGCCAAATTATGAGTTATGAGTCAATTTAGTCAATAGGATTATTAAATGATTTATTTATGATTATAGATCAAGATAAACGAAGCCCGGATCAAAATTGAGGCAAGAACAAAGTCGAGGACTAAATTGCATATCTACATACATTTTGTATTTTGAGGTAAGTTTGTATGATTTCTAAGCTTTATGATTTATATCATTGAATTACTTAATATGATGTACACTATCTTCATGAATAGTTTAATGTTATGTTCAACCAAGAAATCAATGAGATTAATTAAGAGAAAGTCCCGATTGAAAATGAATCCCAGGATACTCGGTCTATCACAAGAGATAAGAAAGTCCGTATAAGACCAAGCCTAGGCATGGCATCGGCAATCAAGTACAGACATCATGTAAGTCCAAGGCAAGCTTGGCATTGAACAGATATCATGTAAGTCTAAGGCAAGCTTGGCATTGAACAGTTATCAAGAAAACGACTTTGTATAAGTCCATGTCAAGACATGGCCTTGAAATCAAGATGAGACTTACTATCCTTGGTTATTTGCAAAAATTCATTGGGCAAATGAGTAAAGTTAAAATGAGATGACAAGAAAGCTAAATGACTAAAGTTATTATCAAGTTGGAATTGAGTAATATTTACGTTATGAATGATGAATTAGAGATCATTATTATTATGTTAAAGTATGCTGATCAATGTGATCAAGTGATACAAGAATTTTGTTTACCTTACAAGTATGAGAATATTAAGTATCGTAAGACACGTAAGGATTGGTATGAGTAAGTAAGCTCTACAGCTGAAACCTATGATACCATTGCTATGTCAATTGGTTTATATTAAGCAAGTATATTGATATGTGCTTTACATACAAACTTACTAAGCTAAATGCTTACTTCTTTAATTCTTTCTTCTATGTAGACCTACCAAGCTAACTTGTGGATCATTGGAGTCAGAGCTTGTAGTACACTATCAATCCTTATTTTGGTATAACCAAATTATTTTACTAAGTATGACATGTATAGGGAGCATTCAATTTGAGAACATGTTTAAGGAAGGGTTAATGTATAAGTTATTAAGTTATTATTCTTTTGTAAATGGCTAAGTGATTGGCCAAATTGACCATGTATGTATGTTTATTGAAGTCAAGGAAGTGCGTAGTATTATTATTGAAAATGTATTGGCTGATCTTAGTTTCAGGGTGGGAAATGGCTTGGTAAATAGCCTTTAAGTGCCTACACAGTTAGACACACGGGCGTGTGTCTAGGCCATGTGTACCCTGCACCTTATTGTTTTAAAAACAAGATAGGCCACGATTACTCCGCACGGCCGTTTGTATGAGCCGAGTAGGACACATGGTTTGGACATGGGCGTATGCGCAAGCCGTGTGGATCAAGTCAGTAGCTTCCCACGGTTGGAAGACACATGCGTGTCAAGACTGTGTGAATGAAGTTAGTAACTCTCCACGGTTGTAGGCATGGGCGTGTCTAAGGGTGCACGGGCGTGTCCCATGTCACATGGGTAAGTGAACCCTGCTTCAAGGAAGAGTTTTCGACTAAGTCCCGAAAGTTTTAGGATAAGTGTTTAAGGCCTCGTAGGCCCATGAAATGCATGATTAGTCTAAGAAAGAGAAGTTTTAAGTCGGAATGAAATTTTACAGCCCGTAAGTGTATGTTTATGTGAGATCAAGCATGGTAATGTCTCGTATCTAGTCTTAGCATCAGACATGGGTATGGGATGTTACATTTAGTGGTATCAGAGCTACGGTTTAGTCAATTCTAGGACTAGCGTAGCATGAGCATGAGTCTAGCTATACATGCCATACGTAAGAATGTTTTTATAATGATAGTGTGATGACTCTTGACAACTTAAATTATGTTTATACGTATAGTAAATGGATCCCGAAAGAGCTATGGCGGATGATGTAGAAAGTAACACACCAGCCCCCGCTGAAGGGACGGTGCCGAATGAGAATGAGAATAGACCCACTACAGTAAGTCAAGGAGCAGAAGAAGAGGCTAGAGAAGCCTTCCTCCATATGATAAATGCTTGGTATACGGAGTTTGTTCGTACGAACTCGAATGCACGACCTCCTCCACTCCCGCCTGTTCCACAACCTGCTCCAGTAGCCCCTCAAGTAATAGAGGTGGTAAGAGGAGATAAACCTCCAATTGATAGGATCAGGAAACATGGGGCAGAAGAGTTTCGAGCGAAAAGAGAAGATTGTACAGAGAAGGATGTATTCTGGTTAGAAAATACTATCAGGATATTTAATGAGCTGTCATGCACCCCTGAAGAATGCATGAAGTGTGTAGTCTATCTTTTAAGAGACTCTGCTTACCAATGGTGGAACACACTTGTGTCGGTAGTACTGAGGGAAAGAATCACATGGGAATTCTTCCAAGAAGAGTTCAAGAAAAAGTATATCAGCCAAAGGTTGTAGACTAGAAGAGGAAGGAATTTCTAGAGCTGAAGCAAGGCAAGATGTCAGTAGCTGATTATGAACGAGAGTTTGTATAACTTAACAAGTATGCTCGCGAATGTGTATCCACTGAGGCCATTATGAGTAAAAGGTTTGAAGATGGATTAAATAAAGACATAAAGTTGTTAGTTGCTGTCCTGGAGTTAAAAGAATTTATTGAACTAATAGAAAGGGCTTATAAAGTCGAAGAACTAGTAAAAGAGAATAAAAAGTTTGAAATGGAGTCTCGTGTCTGTAGAAAGAGACAGTGGAATAAGTCATTCCAACCTTCGTCCAAGAAGTCAAGAGATTTCTTTGCTCAATCGGCTATTTCCACTGGATTTTCAAGAAAAGATAAGAGTAAGCAATATATGGGAAATAAAGCATAGACGACTTCAGTTGCTAGTGTGGGAAATATTTGATCTGACAGACCTAAGTACCCACAATGTGCTAGACGTCATTTTGGAGAATGCCGAGCACATGAAAATGCATGTTTTAGATGTGGTTCCCAAGACCATTTCATAAAAGATTGTCTAGAGATGAGTAAAGAAGAGAGAACTCAGAACCCGAGATCCGAGAGTATGGTCAGAGGGATACTGTAAAGGAACCCGGGAAGTGGGGCAAGTAGAAGAGGTAACCCTCGAGAGTAGGCCACAAGACTTGAGGGTGGAGCACCTATAAGGACCTATGCAATTCACGCTCACAAAGAGGCATCTTCTCATGATGTTATTACGGGTACATTTTCTTTTTTTGATACCAAAGTTATTGCTTTAATAGATCCCGGATCCACACACTCTTACATTTGTATGAAGTTAGTATCCGATTTGAGTATGCCTATAGATTCTACAAAATTTACGATTAAAGTGTCTAATCCTTTAGGCAAGAGTGTGTTAGTTGATAAAGTATGTAAAGATTGTCCATTAATAATTAGAGGTCATTACTTTAAAGCAAATCTTATGTCGTTACCATTTGATAAGTTTGACCTCATTCTTGGAATGGATTGGTTGACTGCTCATAATGTAATAGTCAATTGTAGGAAGAAGTGCATAGAGATGAAATGTGAAACTGGGGATATTCTTCATGTCGAATCAGATGAATATGTTAGATTGCTGGTAATGATCTCTAATATGACAGCACAGAGAGGTTTAAGAAAAGGATATGAATCATATCTGGCCTTTGTGATGAATGAAAAAGAAATAGAGTTAAAGATTGAGTCAGTGCCGATAGTATGTGAGTATCGGGATGTTGTTCCTAAGGAATTGCCAGGACTACTACCAGCTAGAGAGTTTGAGTTCAGCATTGAGCTAGTTCTCGGTACAGTACCTATATCTATTGCTCCTTACAAAATGGCTCCAACAGAGTTGAAAGAATTGAAGTTACAGTTGCAAGAGTTGACAGAAGTGACAGAGTTGAAAGGCTTTGCAAGATCAAGTTGTTCACCATGGGGTGCTCCAGTTTTATTTGTGAAAAAGAAAGATGGCACCATGAGATTGTGCATAGATTACCGTCAGCTTAATAATGTGACAGTAAAGAACAAGTACCCATTGCCTAGGATCGATGATTTGTTCGATCAATTGAAAGGAGCCACTGTGTTCTCCAGAATAGACTTGAGATCAAGGTACTACCAGCTGAGAGTGAAAGATGCAGATGTATCCAAGACTGCTCTTCGAACAAGGTATGGACATTATGAATTTTTAGTCATGCTCTTTGGGTTAACCAATGCTCCCATGGTATTCATGGATTTAATGAACCGCATCTTTAGACCATACCTTGACAAGTTTGTAGTCGTTTTTATTGACGACATACTGATTTATTCTTGAGATGAGAATGAGCATGTTGAGCACCTACGAGCAGTTCTACAGGCTCTTTGAGAAAATCAGTTGTATGCCAAATTCAGTAAAGGTGAATTTTGGCTCAAGGAAGTAGGATTTCTTCGACATTTTATCTCAAAAGATGGAGTCCGAGTAGATCCAAGTAAGATTTTGGCCATAATGAACTGGAAGCTATCTAAGAACATTTCTAAGATTAGAAGTTTTCTAGGTTTAGCCGGCTATTACAGACGATTCGTTAAGGGGTTTTCCATGATTGCAACCCCGATGACTAAATTATTACAGAAAAATGTGAAGTTTGAGTGGACAGAACGATGCTAGCAAAGTTTCGAGAAGTTAAAAGCAATGTTGACAGAACCTCCAGTTTTAGTACAACCTAAGACAGGAAAAGAATTTGTGATTTACAGTGATGCATCCTTAATTGGATTGGGTTGTGTTCTCATGCAAGAAGGCAATGTGATTGCTTATGCCTCAAGACAGTTGAAGCCTCATGTGAAGAATTACCCGACACATGATCTAGAATTGGCTGCTATAGTCTTTGTTTTGAAAATTTTGAGACACCTTTATATGGTGAAAGATGTCAGATTTTTACTGATCATAAAAGTCTGAAGTACTTGATGACGTAGAAAGAGCTAAACTTAATACAACGAAGATGGTTAGAGTTGATAAAAGACTATGAGTTAGTCATTGACTACCATCCAGGAAAGGTGAATGTGGTCATCGATTCTTTGAGCAGGAAGTCCCTTTTTGCGTTAAGGGCAATGAATCTGCGGATGACCTTATTCGACGATGATTCTATTCTAGCTGAGTTGAGAGCTAGACCAATGTTTCTTCAAGAGATCTTTGTGGCTCAAAAAGGAAATAATGAATTACAAGTCAAGAGAGCTCAGTGCGAGTCAGGTATTGAATCCGACTTTCGGATAAATTCTGATAGATACTTGATGTTTAGAGATAGAGTTTGTGTACCGAGAAAAGAAGAGCTTATTCAGAGAATTTTACACGAGGCACATAATAGATGTTTATCTGTACATCCAGGTAGTACTAAGATGTACAATGACTTAAAACAACAAGATTAGCGTAGAAAATGAAGAAAGATATTTCAGAGTTTGTTTCCAAGTGCATGATTTGTCAGCAAGTAAAGGCTGAACACCAAGTACCTTCGGGTTTACTTCAACCCATATTGGTTCCCGAGTGGAAATGGGACCGTGTCACAATGGATTTTGTAAGGGGCTTACCATTATCTCCGAGCAAGAAAGATGTTGTATGGGTAGTGGTTGATAGACTCACAAGGTCATCTTATTTCTTACCTGTGCGAGTTGATTATTCTCTAAACAAGTTGGAAAACTTGTATGTTTCAGAAATAGTGAGGCTTTACGGAGTTCTTTTATCGATTATTTCGGATAGGGATCCGAGATTCACATTTAGATTTTGGAAGAAGCTACAAGAAGCCTTGGGTACAAAGTTAAGCTTTAGTACGGCTTTTGTAACAGTCTGGATTATACCCTAGTCGAAACAGTGGTTTCAGGACCACAAATCCGAGTCTGAATATTATTTTAATAATATTTTTTGTGCCGTCGATGTATGAGTGAGCATGTGGTAAATTTTCGTGAGTTAATTTGTTCGTCTGTGTGACTAATTTGACAAAAGGATTAAAATGCATTGAATGTGAAATTTGCTTGCTATTTGCCAAAGTACTAAAGTGATGTGGCTTTATTAATGTAAAGTCCTTAAAAGGTAAATAGCCCTTTTTACTTATAGTGGATGGCTAAAGTCATGAATGACATTGATATTATATGTTTTGTATATTATTATTAAAGGTCATTTTTGTACATCAATTATTAAGCTTATTATAGTAGAATAAAGCATGAAAGTGGACTTGAGTTCATCCATTCTTCCACCGGAAAAACACAAACAAAAATAGGAAAGAAAGGCTTTGTTATTTTCAGCACATGAAAGCTTGAATTCAATGTTAGATTTTGTTTCGTTTTTTGATAATTTCTACGTTTTTGTAATCGTTGCTTTCAGAGCTATCAAGCCCATGTACTAATTTTGAGAATTGTTGATTTTGTGTGATATGCCATTGATGATATATCAAGCTTTTTGATGATTTTTGGTGTTAAATAAAAGATATGAGCTAGATGGACATGTTTTGTTCTTGAAGTTTTGATGAATTTAGCTAAATAGGGCTAAATTGTGAAAATAGTATTTTAGAGGACTAATTTGTGAATTTGATGAAATATTTGGACTTGTATAGTCCCTAGAGAAGTTCGGCTATGCATGGGTGTGAATGGATTTTTGTGAATTTGATGTTTTGAGAAAAATGTACTAAATTGATAAAATGTGTAAATGTGAGGGCCAAATTGCAAATAGCCCTAAATGTGTGTCTTTGGATTGAATTGAATGAACTAGTGAATAAAGGAGTTAATTCTGAATATGTTTAGATCAAGAACCGAGGAAAACAGATTTAGATCGCGGGAAAGCGAAAGTAAACGAGTAGCCATTTTCATTCCGATATATCGAATCCGAGGTAAGTCACTATGCAAATAAATATACTTATATGAATTTATACATGTTCATTTGATTAATTTTGATAATGGATGCTTATGAGAAATTCTGTAATTGAATTCCGTGATAAGTTTGATGTATTGACTAAGTCTGAGAAGCCTCATGCAAACCTAGGAATAGATATCTGTTCTATTTACGAATAAGACCATGTCGGGGATGTTGGCATTAATATCTATTTACGAGTAAGACTACGTCGGGGACGTTGGCATCAATATCTGTTTAGGAGTAAGACCACGTCGGGGACGTTGGCATCAATATCTGTTTACGAATAAGACCATGTCGAGGACGTTGGCATCAATATCTGTTTACGAGTAAGACCACGTCGAGGATGTTGGCATCAATATCTATTTATAAGTAAGACCACGTCGAGGACGTTGGCATCAATATCTGTTTACGAGTAAGACCACGTCGAGGACATTGGCATCAATATCTGTTTATGTGTAAGACCTCGTCGGGGACGATGGCATTGTACGATGATTCTGAGCTTCTGAGTATCTAATTGAATTCCTTATGAATCAACGGGCAAGTTTGAGATATGAATATCAAATCCGAGTTCTGATAGTTTAAGTAAATGAATGTTCAGCTCAGATATGTTGTATATACACTAAATGTGTATACAAGGTAAGTACCTATATGACTCTAATTTGAAGAAAGGTATGAATGAATATGAGAATGTGAATGAGATGTTAAAATGGTTATGGAAAGCTATGTTTATACATATGATTTTTGAAGTAATGAATGCGGCATTATGGCCAAATATATGCACCCAAGCATATATGTGATGGTTTGCTAAGTAAATGAGATATGCTTTTGTATTTATGTGCATATATGTTTTCCATGCTAAATCTATTTGTATTATGACTTACTAAGCTTTGAAAAGCTTACTCTGTGTACGTTTCTTCTGTTTTATAGTTCGTTAAAGCTACTGAAGGCTCGGGACCGGCACGGATCGTCATCACACTACTAATCTCTTTTGGGTACACTTTGAAAATGTATAAAGCTAGATATGGCATGTATAGGCTAGTATTTGGTATAATAGTTATGTGACCTTAGCCATGTGATTTGGCTATTTATGAGTTGAGATTTTGTTTAAATGAATGTGATATATGATGCATATCTTGGTATAGTGAAAGCATGTGGAATGGCCAAGTTTTGAGTGAGCAAAAGAATGAATTAGTCTTGTAATGAGATGAGTTTTAATCCTTGAAGTTATCTTGGTTGGAATTTGTATTGAATGCAAGGTTTGAATGGTTATTTTGGTATGCTTTGATGGATATATGTGCACGAAATATCTTGTTAAATATGGCTAGTAGGTATGACCCTTGTGGATGGTATTTGGCCTTGTAGATGGCTTATAATGTCACACAATTGTGGCACACGGGCATGCCCGTGGATGAATTGTAAGATGCAATTTAGTATTACACGGCCTTGACATGGGCATTTCAGTTGGCCGTGGTGTGCAAGTCAGTAGCTGGCTAAGAGCATACGGCCATGGCACACGGGTGTGCTTGGTGGCCGTGGTAGGGAAGTCGGAATAGGACCACGGTCAGGACACACAGGCGTGCCTGGGTGCCGTGGGGACCAAGTCAGTAGCTAGACACGAAAGAACACACGGGGGTGTTTAGAAGCTGTGGAGAGCACACGGTCTCCTCCCACAGGTGTGTCTCCCCTGTAATCTAGAAAAGTTTTAAATTTCTGAGAAATTCTGTATGTGTTTCGATTTAGTCCCGACTTAGTTTATAAGCATGCTTAGGGTCTTGATGACTCATCTGAGGGACACTTTGATTGCAAATGATGGATGTAATGTTTGAAATGATTTGTAAGTTTCTGGTCTATTCCGTAACGCTCCTAACCCTAGTCCGGCATCGGTTACGGGTTAAGGGTGTTACATTTGGTTGGTATCAGAGCTACAGTTTAGTCAATTCTCGGACTAACGTAGCCTGTTAGAGTCTAGCTATACATGCCATATATCTGAATTGTGATAGTTTGATGAATCCTGACGTGTAAAATGTGGTTTTTTATATAGTATGGATCCCAAAAGAGCCGTAGCCGACGACGTTGAAAGTAATGTGCCTGCTCCCGCGCAAGGGATCGCGCCCTCTGATTTGAGACCGGCTACGAGCGGTTAAGAGGGAGAGGCTAAATAAGCTTTCTTCCAAATGATGAGTGAATGGTTCACTCAATTCGTTAAGAATAATCTGACTATTTCGCAACCCCCTCCCCCGGTTAATCCCCCTCAAACATCTGATATACCTCCGACTGCAAATTTGAATCTATGGAATAAGCCTCCGGTTGACAAGATTCGCAAGTGTGGGGCCGAAAAATTTTGAGCTACTAATAATGATGATGTTGAAAGGGCTAAATTTTGGTTAGAAAATAATGTTTGGGTATTGATGAAATGTCCCTTACTCTGGAAGAATGTATAAAGTGCGTAGTGTCTTTACTTCGAGATGCAGCTTATCAGTGGTGGAAGACTTTGATTTCTATTGTTCTGAAAGAGCGGGTGACATGGGACTTCTTTCAAATTGAGTTCCGAAAGAATTATATCAATGAGAGATTCGTTGATCAAAAACGAAAAGAGTTTCTGGAACTAAAATAGGGTCGTCTGTCTGTTATGGAGTACGAATGAGAATTCATCAAACTGAGTCAGTATGCTCGAGAATGTGTATCATCCGAAGCCATAATGTGCAAAAGATTTGAAGATGGCCTTAATAAAGATATTCGATTGATGGTCGGGATCTTAGAAATAAAAGAATTTGTTACACTTGTTGACCGAGCTTGCAAAGCTGAAGCACTCAGAAAAGATAAAAGAAAAGTTGAGTCTGACGCTCGAGATATGAGAAAGAGATTTCAGAGTAAATCATTTCAGTCCACTCCAAAAAGATTCAGAAATAACCAAATTCGTTTCAGAGATAATGTGGGACATTCGAACAGAAATCAATCTAGACCGTAAATGAGTTTTAAAACTCCAGCAATTTCAGTGGCCAACATTGATAATGCTCGATCTGAGAGACCTGAATGTAAGTATTGTGGAAAAGGACATCCGAGAAGTTGTAGACTTAACGATAGAGCTTGCTTCAGATGTGGATCACTTGATCATTTTGTACGTGGTTGCCCTGGGACTGTCGAGCCAGAAACTGTTCCGAATTTGAGATCTGAAAATGCACCTCTGAGGGGTAGACCATCGAAGAATGTAAGAAACTTCTGTGGTAGTCAGAAAACTATGAGAGATAATGTTGTCAGATCTGAATCTAGAGCGCCTGCCAGAGCGTATGCTATCCGAGCTCGAGAGGAAGCTTCATCACCTGATGTTATAACTAGTACTTTTACTCTTCATGATACTTCTATGATTGCTTTGATAGACCCTGGTTCTACGCATTCATATATATGCATGAATTTAGTGTTCAGCAAGACTTTGCTTGTAGAGTCTACTGAGGTTACTATAAAAGTATCGAACCCCTTAGGTAAAAGTGTCCTTGTTGACACAGTATGCAAAAACTGTCCGTTAATGTTTCGAGATATCTGTTTTCCTATTGATCTGATGCTTCTGCCATTTGATGAATTTGATATTATTTTGGGTATGGATTGGCTGTTTCTGCATGATGCTGTTGTGAACTGCAAAAGAAAAACTATAGATTTGAGATGTCCGAATAATGAGATTGTACGGGTTGAGTCCGATGAATTGAGTGGTTTGCCTACTGTAATATCTGTTTTAAAAGCTCAAAGTTATGTGAAAAAAGGTTACGAGGCATATTTTTCCTACGTGATTTATTTGAAAGTATCTGAGAAGAAAATCGAATCAGTGCCTGTTGTCTATGAATTTTCTAATGTGTTCCCTGAAGAACTGCCGAGTTTGCCTTTGATTCGTGAAGTTGAGTTCGGTATTGAGTTACTACCTAGTACTACACCTATTTCAATAGCTCCGTATAGAATGGCACCAACAGAATTGAATGAGTTGAAGTAACAGTTGCAAGAGTTGACTGATAGAGGGTTCGCTAGACCGAGTTTCTCACCTTGGGGTGCTCCTGTTCTGTTTGTAAAAAAGAAAGATGGCACGATGAGAATGTGTTGAACAAGGTGACAATAAAGAATAAATACCCATTGCCCAGGATTGATTTATTTGATCAGTTAAAAGGAGCTACAGTATTCTCTAAGATTGATCTGAGATCGGGATACTATCAGTTGAGAGTTAAAGATTCAGACATTCTGAAGACTGCTTTCAAAACGAGGTACAGGCATTATGAGTTTTTAGTTATGCCATTTGGACTAACCAATGCTCCTGCTATTTTTATGGATCTGATGAACATAATTTTCAGACAGTACCTAGATCGATTTGTTGTCGTATTCATTGATGACATTTTGATTTATTCACGTGATGAGGCTGATCATGTTGAGCATTTAAGAATCATGTTGCAAAATTTGAGAGAAAAGCAATTGTATGCGAAATTCAGCAAATGTGAATTCTGGTTGTATGAGGTTAGCTTTCTAGGACATATTATATCAGCTTCTGGAATCCGAGTGGATCTGAGTAAGATTTCTGTTACTCTGAAATGGAAACTCCCAAGAAATGTATCTGAAGTTCGTAGTTTTCTAGGTTTAGCTGGTTATTATCCCATATTCGTAAAAGGCTTTTCGAATATAGCTACTCCGTTCACTAGATTACTTCAGAGAGATGTTAGATTTGTATGGTCTGATAAATGTCAAAGAAGTTTCGATCAGTTAAAAGCTCTATTAACAGAAGCCCCAGTGTTAGTACAGCTAGAATCGAGTAAAGAATTTGTTGTGTTCAGTGATGCTTCGTTAAACGATCTGGGATGTGTTTTGATGCAGGAAGGAAAAGTTGTAGCTTATGCCTCGAGAAAATTAAAGCCTCATGAAAAGAATTATCTGACACATGACCTCGAGCTTGCTGCGATTGTGTTTGCATTTAAGATTTGGCGTCATTATTTGTATGGTGAAAAATGTTACGTATTTTCAGATCATAAAAGTTTGAAGTATCTGATGACTCAGAAAGATTTGAAATTGCGACAGAGAAGATGGCTTGAATTGTTAAAAGATTACGAACTTGTGATAGATTATCATCCGGGCAAAGAAAATGTTGTTGCAGATGCTCTGAGTAGAAAATCGTTGTTTGCATTACGAGCTTTGAGTACTCAGTTGGAAATTTTTGATGACTGTTCTATGATAGCTGAACAAAAAGTGAAATCGCTGTTTTTACAATAGTTATGTGATGCTCAAAAATTTGTTAATGAGTTGCTAGCGAAACGAGCTCAGTGTGAAATGAATTTTGAATCTGAATTTCAAGTTGTTGATGATTGTTTAAGATATCGAGATCGTATCTGTATTCTGAGAAATCCAGAGTTAATTCAGTTGGTTTTAAGCGAAGCTCATAATAGTAACTTATCTGTCCATCTAGGAAGTACAAAAATGTATCATGATTTGAAACGACATTACTGGTGGTCTAGTATGAAACGAGACATTTCTGACTTTGTTTCAAAATGTTTAGTTTGTCAGCAAGTGAAAGCCGAACATCAAGTTTCATCTGGATTGCTTCTGCCGATTCTAATTCCGGAGTGGAAATGGGATAGAGTGACAATGGACTTTGTTTCTGGTTTGCCTCAGACCCCGAAAAAGAAAGATGCTATATGGGTTATAGTTGATCAACTGACGAAATATGCCCATTTTATCCCGGTAAGATCTGATTTTTCACTTGACAGATTAGCTGAGCTTTATATTTCTAAGATTGTGAAATTACACGACGTGCCGCTATCTATTGTGTCAGATAGAGACCCGAGGTTCACGTCGAGATTCTGGAAGAAACTACAAGAAGCATTGGGCACAGAATTATACTTCAGTACAGCTTATCATTCGCAGACAAATGGTCAGTCTGAACGGACCATTCATGTTCTTGAAGACATGTTGAGATGCTGCATACTTGAGTTTAATGGTTCGTGGGAACAATATCTGCCCTTGATTGAATTTGCATACAATAATAGTTTTCAATCGAGTATCAAAATGGCACCATATGAAGCTTTGTATGGACATAAATGTCGTACACCTCTGTATTGGACTGAGCTCAGTGAAAATAAGCTACACGGGGTTGATCTGATAAAAGATTTAGAACAAAAAGTGAAACAGATCCGAGAAAGTTTGAAAGCAGCATCTGATCGTCAGAAGTCTTATGCGGACTTAAAACGTAAAGATATAGAATTTGAGAGCAGCGACAAAGTATTTCTGAAAGTGTCTCCATGGAAGAAAGTGCTTCGATTTAGACATAAAGGCAAATTAAGTCCGAGATTCATCGGGCCGTATGAGATTATTGAAAGTGTCGGGCCGGTTGCATACAGATTAAAGTTACCCTCTGAGCTAGAAAAGATACACAACGTATTTCATGTTTCGATGCTCCGCAGGTATCAATCCGATCTGTCGCATGTGATTGCCCCATCCGAAATTGAAATCCGATCTGACATGTCATATGAAGAGGAACCGACCTGTATCTTAGCTCGTGAAGTGAAAGAGCTGAGAAATAAGAAAATTCTGTTAGTGAAAATACTATGGAATAGGCACGGAATCGAAGATGCTATGTGGGAGCCTGAAGATTTGATGAGACAACAATATCTGACTCTGTTTAACGGTAAGATTTTCGGGGACAAAATCCCTAAAGGGGGAGAATTGTAATAGTTTGGATTATACCCTAGTCGGAACAGTGGTTTGGGGACCACAAATTCGAGTTCAAATATTATTTTAATAATTTTTTCTGTGCCGTCGATGTATGAGTGAGCATGTGGTAAATTTCCATAAGTTAATTTGTCCGTCTGTGTGACTAATTTGACAAAAGGATTAAAATGCATTGAATGTGAAATTTGCTTGCTATTTGCCAAAGTACTAAAGTGATGTGGCTTTATTAATGCAAAGTCCTTAAAAGGTAAATAGCCCTTTTTACTTATAGTGGACGGCTAAAGTCATGAATAAGCTTGATATTATATGTTTTGTATATTATTATTAAAGGTCATTTTTTGTGCATCAATTATTAAGCTTATTTTAGTAAAATAAAGCATGAAAGTGGACTTGAGTTCATCCATTCTTCCACCGGAAAAACACAAACAAAAATAGGAAAGAAAGGCTTTGTTATTTTTGGCACATTCAAGCTTGAATTCAAGGTTAGATTTTGTTCTATTTTTGATAATTTCTACATTTTTGTAATCGTTGCTTCGAGAGCTATCAAACCCATGTACTAATTTTGAGAATTGTTGATGTTTGTGTGATATGCCATTGATGATATATCAAGCTTTTTGATGATTTTTGGTGTTAAATAAAAGATATGAGCTAGATGAACATGTTTTGTTCTTGAAGTTTTGATGAATTTAGCTAAATTGGGCTGAATTGTGAAAATAGTATTTTAGAAGACTAATCTGTGAATTTGATGAAATATTTGGACTTGTATAGTCCTCCCTAGAGAAGTTCAGCTATGCATGGGTGTGAATGGAATTTTTATGAATTAGATATTTTGAGAAAAATGTACTAAATTGATAAAATGTGCAAATGTGAGGGCTAAATTGTAAATAGCCCTAAATGTGTGTCTTTGGATTGAATTGAATTAACTAGTGAATAAAAGAGTTAATTCTGAATATGTTTAGATCAAGAACCGAGGAAAATGGATTTAGATCGCGAGAAAGCGAAAGTAAACGAGTAGCAGTTTCATTTTGATATATCGAATCCGAGGTAAGTCACTATGCAAATAAATGTACTTATATGAATTTATACATGTTCATTTGATTAATTTTGATAATGGATGCTTATGAGAAATTCTGTAATTGAATTTCGTGATAAGTTCGATGTATTGACTAAGCCTGAGAAGCCTCGTACAAACCTGGGAATAGGTATATGTTCTGTTTACGAATAAGACCATGTCCGGGACGTTGGCATCAATATCTATTTACGAGTAAGACCACGTCGGGGACGTTGGCATCAATATCTGTTTACGAGTAAGACCACATCGGGGACGTTGGCATCAATATCTATTTACGAGTAAGACCACGTTGGGGACGTTGTCATCAATATCTATTTACGAGTAAGACCACGTCGGGGACGTTGGCATCAATATCTTTTTATGAGTAAGACCACGTCGGGGACGTTGGCATCAATATATGTTTACGAGTAAGACCACGTCGGGGACGTTGGCATCAATATCTGTTTACGAGTAAGACCACATCGAGGACGTTGGCATCAATATCTCTTTATGTGTAAGACCTCGTCGGGGACGATGACATTGTACGATTATTCTAAGCTTCTGAGTATCTGATTGAATTCCTTATGAATCAACGGGCAAGTCTGAGATATGAATATCAAATCTGAGTTCTGATAGTTTAAGTAAATAAATGTTCAGCTCAGGTATGTTGCATATACACTAAATGTGTATACAAGGTAAGTACCTATATGACTCTGATTTGAAGAAAGGTATGAATGAATATGAGAATGTGAATGAAATGTTAAAATGGTTATGGAAAGCTATGTTTATACATATGATTTTTGAAGTAAAGAATGTGGCATTATGGCCGTGGGGACCAAGTCAGTAGCTAGAAGCCGGGGGTGTCTAGAAGCCGTGGAGGGCACACAGTCTCCTCCCACGGGCGTGTCTCCCCTGTAATCTAGAAAAGTTTTAAATTTTTGAGAAATTCTGTATGTGTTTCGGTTTAGTCCCGACTTGGTTTATAAGCATGCTTAGGGTCTTGATGACTCATCTAAGGGACACTTTGATTGCAAATGATGAATGTAATGTATGAAATGATTTGTAAGTTTCCAGTCTATCCGGTAATGCTCCTAACCCTAGTCCGGCATCGGTTACGAGTTAAGGGTTCTTCAATTTTTCAAGCTTGCTAGTAAGTGCTCCTAAGCCTGGTTTTTGATATTCTTCGTATTTTTAAAGTCCCGGTAGCATGAGTAAGCTATTTTTAGCTATTTGATGAGCTAAGATGCATGTTTAAAATTTACTCATGAGTTACATGCATGCTAAATGATGTTTTATGGAAGTTTAAGAGAGTTTGATGATAGATAAACATCTTTTCCTTAATGAATTTCATGAAAAATGATAGTATGGACCATTTTGTAAAAGTTATAAAATTGGTCATACCTACTAGAAATAGAGAGAATTAATTATTGCTATAGTTGAGAAAATGATTCAGCTAAGCATGTAGATTAAGAAAGTTGCATGAAAATCATTTTACGAACCTTGGGGGCAAAAGTGCAGATATGAGAAAATATAGGGGCAAAATTGTAATTTTTCCAAATTATGAATTATGAGTCAATTTAGTCAATATGATTATTAAATGATCTATTTATGATTATAGATCAAGAAAAAACGAAGCCCGGATCAAAACCGAGGCAAGAACAAACTCAAAGACTAAATTGCATATCTACATACATTTTGTATTTTGAGGTAAATTTGTATGATTTCTAAGCTTTATGATTTATATCATTTGAATTGCTTAATATGATGTACACTATCTTCATGAATTGTTTAATGTTATGTTCAACCAAGAAATCAATGAGATTAAACAAGAGAAAGTCCCAATTGAAAATGAATCCTAGGATACTCGGTCTATCACAAGAGATAAGAAAGTCCGTATAAGACCAAGCCTAGGCATGGCATCGGCAATCAAGTACAGATATCATGTAAGTCCAAGGCAAGCTTGGCATTGAACAGACATCATGTAAGTCCAAGGCAAGCTTGTCATTGAACAGATATCACGTAAGTCCAAGGCAAGCTTGGCATTGAACAGTTATAAAAAAAACACTTCATATAAGTCCATGTCAGACATGGCCTCGAAACCAAGATGAGACTTAGTATCCTCGGTTATTCATAGAAATTCATCGGGCAAATAAGTAAAGTTAAAATGAGATGACAAGAAAGCTAAATGAGTAAAGTTATTATCAAGTTGGAATTGAGTAATATTTAGGTTATGAATGATGAATTAGAGATCATGATTATTATGTTAAAGTATGCTGATCAATGTGATCAAGTGATACAGGAATTTTGTTTACCTTACAAGTATGAGAATATTAAGTATCGTGAGACACGAAAGGATTGGTATGAGTAAGTAAGCTCTACAGCTGAAATCTATGATACCATTGTTATGTCAATTGGTTTATATTAAGCAAGTATATTGATATGTGCTTTGCATACAAACTTACTAAGCTAAATGCTTACTTCTTTAATTCTTTCTTCTTTGTAGACCCGCCAAGCTAACTTGTGGATCATTGG
Organism: Gossypium bickii; assembly: GCA_025503065.1. Classification (NCBI taxonomy): domain Eukaryota; kingdom Viridiplantae; phylum Streptophyta; class Magnoliopsida; order Malvales; family Malvaceae; genus Gossypium; species Gossypium bickii. Next base: position 48,830,859 of record CP106718.1, on the reverse strand, counting down.
AGTCGGAGCTCGTACCACACTATCAATCCTTATTTTGGTATAGCCAAATTATTTTACTAAGTATGACATGTATAGGGAGCATTCAATTTGAGAACGTGTTTAAGGAAGGGTTAATGTATAAGTTATTAAGTTATTATTCTTTTGTAAATGGCTAAGTGATTGGCCAAATTGACCATGTATGTATGTTTATTGAAGTCAATGAAGTGCGTAGTATTATTATTGAAAATGTATTGGCTGGTCTTAGTTTCAGGGTGGCAAATGGCTTGGTAAATAGCCTTTAAGTGCCTATACAGTTAGACACATGGGCGTGTGTCTAGGCCATGTATACCCTGCACCTTATTGTTTTGAAAACAAGATAGGCCACGGTTACTCCCCACGACCGTTTGTATGAGCCGGGTAGGACACACAATATGGACATGGGCGTGTGCCCAAACCGTGTGGATCAAGTCAGTAGCTTCCCACGCTTGGAAGACACGGGCGTGTCAAGACCGTGTGAATGAAGTCAGTAACTCCCCACGGTTGTAGGCATGGGCGTGTCTAAGGGTACACGGGCGTGTCCCATGTCACATGGGCGTGTGAACCCTGCTTCAAGGAAGAGTTTTCAACTAAGTCCCGAAAGTTTTCAGATAAGTGTTTAAGGCCTCGTAGGCCCATGAAATGCATGATTAGTCTAAGAAAGAGAAGTTTTAAGTCGGAACGAAATTTTGTAGCCCGTAAGTGTATGTTTATGTGAGATCAAGAATGGTAATGTCTCGTATCCAGTCCTAGCATCGGACATGGGTATGGGGAGTTACAAATTTGTGATATGGTTGAAAGTCTAGGGACTTGCCATGAGAATGGTTATGTTGTTAACTGAGTTTTTGTGGAAGAAAATGAATGTTAGGGAGATGAGAAACAACTTTTATGAAAGGTGTTAGCATGAAAACACCTAATTAGGACTTGAATGCAAAGAATGAATTTGTGTCATAAATGCATGAAATAGATGGAATTGTGAGTAGTCGTAAGAGAAATAAATGTCCAGCTAGGCTTGCCTATTGAGAAAATATGTTCAAAAATGATTTATGAGCCTAGGGGCAAAATCGTAATTTTGCCATAACACAAGGGCAAAATGGTCATTTTGCCTCAGTGTAGATTTTGATGCATTATGATCATAGAATGATCTAAATGAGTGAATTTTATTGTTATAGATCGAGAAGAGCGCGAAACTAACCTTGACCGGGGAAAAGGCAAGGTTTCGAATTAAACCGCCAATTGAAATGTTTTGCACCGAGGTAAGTTTATGTGTAAACGATGCATGTTATATATACATTGTTGTTGGTAATTAGTGCATGGCACAATTGAGAACATGTATGATTCAAGTGGATTGAATGTGGCAGTTATTGAATAGCTCTCATATGAATGATGGAATGGATATGTAAATGTGTAATATCAATACTTGACGGTGGGCTATGTGCGATACCACCTTAATACATAATTATGATAGGCTGTGTGCGATACCATTGTCTATTTATCATTCGGTGGGCTATGTACGATACTACCCTAATAAAGACTAATGGTGGGCTAAGTACGAAACCACCGAGCGATTGAATTATGAATGGTTGATTAAGAAATTGTGATGTGTTGTAATATGTAATATTGTGGTGCTAAGTGCAGGGAAGCATGTTAATGAATGTAAGCATTAAGCTTGTGATATGGTGGAAGGTGGTAAGGGAAGAAATGAGTAAGCATGACTATAAATGTGGATTGTTCTTGTTTAGTATGTAATGCTTTATATATTGTTTAGCACATACTATAATGTTAAATGTTTACATGTAAACTTACTAAGCTTAAAGCTTACTCCCCTTTTCTTTTCCCTTGTCTTATAGAGTTAAAGAGCCGAGTTGGGATACGAAGATAATTGCAAGATCGCCCACACTATCAACTTACCTCGGTATATCTAGACTTAGTACATTTGAGTATGGCATATATAGGGGCTAGACTAGGTATATTGTCTTGTTATTTTGGCCAAGAGTGTGTTGGCCCCTTTGTTGAGAAACTCTTGTGTATATAGCCATGTTTGTTGGCTCTTTGATATATATATATATATATGAAAACATGAAGTTATTCATAGAAGTTTATATTGCAAAATATGAGTTGTCTAGTGATATGTTGAATGGATTCATGTTGTGTGAGCTAGAGGGATGAAAAGAGCTTGGCAAATAGCCTTGTTCTTGTCCACACGGGTAGGCACACGGGCGTGTGTCTAGGCCGTGTGTGACACACGGTCAGTCCCATGGGTGTGTGACCAGGCCGTGTGTCCCCTGCATGTTAGTGTTGTAAGTCAGTGTCGACTACGGGCTAGCCACACGGGCTTGTGCCTAGGCCATGTGACCTTTGTAAGGTTGCTGACGTCACAAACAAAATACCCAAGTTTTTACATACAGGCAAGGACACGGGTGTGTCTAGGCCATGTGGAGCACATGGGAGTGTGTCCGGTCGTGTGAAAACCCCTGTAGGTTCGACACGAAAATGAATCCCACACGGGGTAAGGACATGGGCGTGTGTGATCACATGGCCTGCCCACACGGGCGTGTTCCATTTCACATGGGTGTGTGGCCCCTGTTCAAGTGAAAATATTTTAAGATCGCAAAAGTTTTTGGTTGGGTTTCGAAACCTCTCGTTAGTATGTTTAAGGCCTCGTAGATCCGTAATAAGATTCATATGAAGGTGAAAGGGGTAATTTAGGGACTAAAGTTGCCTGTGCAAGTGGGTTAAGTCCGGTAATGCCTCGTGCCCAGTTTCGGTACCGAATACGGGTAAGGGGCGTTACACCTCCAGTTCCTTATTTTCACAATTAAGCCCAAATTACTCAATTTCACTAAAAATTCAAAGACAAAATATGTTAATCTTTCACCTATTTTTCATATTTCATCATCAACTATCATAAGGCTCAAGCATTCATCAATGGCATATCTCAAAATCACCAATAAATTCTAAAATTAAAGCATGGGCTAGTTAGAACACTAAGCAACGATCACAAAAACGTAGAAATTATCAAAAAGTCGAGCTCAAAACATACCTCAATCAAGAATAACAATGGCCGAATGTTTCAAGCCCTAGTTCTTTCTTTTTCTCCTTCAAATTCGGCTAAGAAAAGATAATAATGGCTTTATTTTTCATACTTGTTTTATTTAATATACCTTATTTTATGTTTTACCATTTTGCCCTTTAATAATTCATTTAAATTTCCACCAACTAAAGCCCATTTTTGTTCATCCATTCTTTTAACAGTTTATTAACATCATAAGGACTTCTCATTTAGAAAGACATGACAAATAAACACTTTAACAATCAGCACATAGCTTTTCCATTTTATGCAATTAAGTCATTTTTACAAATTAAGCACACAATCGATAGAATTTTCACACAGAATTTTCACACATGCTTAATCACACACTGTAAACACGAAAAATAGTATTAAAATATTTTTTTAACCTCAGATTTCTGGTTCCGAAACCACTGTTCTGACTAGGGTCTAAACTGGGTTGTTACAACTCTCCCCCAAGGGATTTTCATCCCCGAAAATATTACCAGTGAAAAGATTCGGATATTGCTCTCTCATAACATCTTTAATCTCCCACGTAGCCTCTTCAACTCCGTGTTTGTGCCACAACACTTTCACTAAGGAAATTCTTTTGTTTCTCAACTCTTTGATCTCACGTGCCAGAATTCGAATTGGTTCTTCACTATATTAGAAATTTGATTAAATCTCAACCTTAGAAGGAGCAATTACATGCAATGGATTAAATCTGTATCATCGAAGCATCGATACGTGAAATACATTATGAATTTTCTCTAATTCAGGTGGCAACAACAACTTATAAGCAACTGGCCCAATTCTTTCAATGATCTCATATGGCCCGAATGAACCTAGGACTTAGCTTGCCTTTTCGGCCAAATTGAAGTATTTTCTTCCACGGAGACACTTTCAAAAACACTTTGTCTCTGACCTCAAATTCGATATCTTTTTGTTTCAAGTCTGTATAAGACTTCTGACGATCTAAAGTCGCTTTCAAATTATTACAAATCACTTTCACTTTCTGCTCAGTCTCTTTTATCAAATCAAACCTGTGAATCTTATTTTCACTCAGTTCAGTCCAATACAATGGAGTTCGACATTTTCTACCATAAAGAACCTCATGTGGTTCTATATTGAAAACTATTATTGTATGTGAATTCAATCAATGGTAAATGTTTCTCCCACATATTATCAAATTCAAGAATAAAACATCTCAACATATCTTTGAGAACTTGAACGATTCGCTCGGATTGTCCATCCGTTTGCAGATGACATGCAGTACTGAAATGCAACTTTGTGCCTAAAGCCTCTTGCAATTTCTTTCAAAACCGCGAGGTAAATCTCGAATCATTGTCAGATACAATAGATAATGGTACCCCATGCAATCTCACAATCTCAGCAATATACAATTCAACTAACTTATCAAATGAATAATTTGTTCTCACCGGAACGAAATGAGCTGATTTCATCAATCTGTCAACCATCACCCAGATTATATCTTTTTTTCGGAGATAAAGGGAATCTCGACACAAAGTCCATCGTGATTCTCTCCCATTTCCACTCAGGAATCATAATCGGTTGTAATATACCGGATCGAACCTGATGTTCAACTTTAACTTGCTGACAAACCAAACATCTCGAAATAAACTCTGAGATATCCCGTTTCATACCATGCCACCAATAAAACTGTTTCAGATCATTATACATTTTTGTACTCCCTGGATGAACATCCAAACGGCTATTGTGAGCTTCGTTCAAAATCAACTGAATCAACTCTGAATTTCTTGGAATACAAATCTGATCTCTGAATCTCAAACAATCATCATTATCAACTCGAAATGCTGAATCAGAATTTAAACCATATTGAGTTCGTTTTGCTATCATCTCATCATCACTTTTCTGGCATCACAAATTTGACATATAAACATCAGCCTCACTTTCAACTCAACCAAAACCGAACCATCATCATATAGATCTACCTGAGTACTCATTGCTCACAAAGAACATATAGACTTTCGGCTCAAAGCATCAGCAACAACATTAGCTTTACCTGAATGATAATCAATTACTAATTCATAATCTTTTAGTAATTCTAACCATCTCCGCTGTCTCAAATTCAATTCTTTTTGAGTCATCAAGTACTTCAAGCTCTTGTCATCAGTATAAATATGACATTTCTCACCAAATAGGTAGTGACGCCAAATCTTCAATGCAAAAACAATCGCAGCTAATTCAAGATCATGCGTTGGGTAATTCTTTTCATGCGGCTTTAATTGTCTCGAAGCATAAGCTATAACTTTACCCTCTTGCATCAGCACACAGCCTAAACCATTCAACGATGCATCACTGTATACTATGAATTCTTTACCCGATTCAGGTTGGACTAACACTGATGCCTCTGTTAACAATGCTTTCATCTGTTCAAAACTTTACTGGTACTTTTCTGACCACTCAAATTTAACATCTTTTTGTAGCAACTTTGTCAATGGAGTCGCAATCATCGAGAAGCCTTTCACAATCCATCTATAATATCCCGCTAGTCCTAGAAAACTACGAACTTCAGACACATTTCTCAGAGGTTTCCATTCTAAAATAGCTGAGATATTACTCAGATCAACTCGTATTCCCGCAGCTGATACAATATGCCCCAGAAAACCAACCTCATGCAACCAAAACTCACATTTGCTAAACTTTACATACAATTACTTCTCACATAGAGTTTGTAACACAATTCTCAAATGCTCTGCATGTTGCATCTCATCACAAGAATAAATCAAAATATCATCAATAAACACCACAACAAATCGATCCAAATATGGTCTGAATATCCGATTCATCAAATCCATAAACACTGCAGGAGCATTCGTTAGTCCGAAAGGCATAACTAAGAATTCATAGTGTCCATACCTCATTCTAAAAGCAGTTTTTGGTACATCTAATTCTTTGACTCTTAACTGATAATAACCCGATCTTAATCTATCTTAGAAAACACTGTAGCTCCCAGCTGATTAAAAAATTATCGATTCGCAGTAACGGATATTTATTCTTTATCGTCACTTTGTTTAACTGTCGGTAGTCAATATACATCCTCATAGTACCATCTTTCTTTTTCACAAACAAACAGGAACACCCCAGGGCGAGAAACTTGGTTGTGCAAATCCTCTATCAGTCAACTCTTACAACTGTAACTTCAACTCTTTTAATTCTGTCGGTGCCATACTATACAGAGCTATTGAGATAAGAGTCGTCCCAATACTAATTCAACACCAAACTCAAATTCTCGTATCGGAGGTAATCCCGGTATTTCTTCAGGAAACACATCTAAGAACTTACATACTACAGGTATAGATTCAACTTTCTTTTCAGTCACTTTTGTATCTATCACATACGCAAGATAGGCTTCGTAACCCTTTTTCACATAATTCAACTCTTTCATCGATGATATAACAGCAGGTATCCCATTCAACTCACTGGATTCAATTTAAACTATCTCACCATTCTGACTTCTCAAATCAATACTCTTTCGTTTACAATTCATAATAGCATTATGCAAGCTGAGCCAATCCATACCCAGAATTATATCAAATTCATCAAAAGGTAACAACATCAAATTAACCGGAAAGCAAATATCCCAAAACATCAACGAGCAGTTCTTGCACACTTTATCAACCAAGACACACTTGCCTAAGGGGTTCGTTACTCTAATCATGAATTCAGTAGACTCAATAGGTAGAGTCTTACTTGATACTAGATTCACACATACATAGGAATGAGTAGATCCTAGATCTATCAATGCAATCACATTAGTATCAAATAGAGTAAAAGTACTAGTAATGATGTCTGAAGATGACATTTCTTCTCGTGCGTGAATAGCATAGGCTCTGGCAGGTGCTCTTGCCTCGGATCTTACAGTTGTATCAGTAGTCCGTCTTTGACTTCCACTCACATTTTTGATATTTCTGGGTGGTCTACCCCTAGCCGTCATATTACTCGGTCTCGCACTCTGAACATTGTCTTTCTCAGCTAACTCCGGACAATCTCGAATAAAATGATCTCGTGATCCACATTTATAACGAGTTCTATTATTGTACTTGCCCCAGCATTCTCCCACATGTCATCTTCCACACTGTCTACACCTAGGTTTGTTGCTTTTGGCACTTCCAACACTTGATTCAGTCAGAATTTGAGCTCTTGGACCAACACTTTGTCTCATACGATCTCTACATGAATGTCCAAACGAAGCATGTGAACAATTGCTTACATCTCTAAATCTCTTCGTCGAAGGTTGAGACGACTTACTCATCAATCTTTTTCTTTCATCTCTAGCCTCAGAATCTGCTTTCTTCTTTTCATTGCTAAGCTCCTTGGCTTTGCAGGCTCTTTCAACTAACACAACAAATTCATTCAAGTCAAGTATTCCAACCAACAATTTAATGTCTTCATTCAGCCCTTTAATAAAATGTTTACACATAGTAGCTTCAGTTGAAACATATTCTTTTGCATATTGGCTCAATCTTACAAAATCCCGTTCATCCTCCATAACTAGCATACGACCTGTTTCAGCTCCAGAAATTCTTTATATTTCTAATCTATGAATCGTTGACTGATATACTTCTTTCAGAATTCAACTTGAAAGAAATCCAAGGTGACTCTCTCTCTCGGAACCACGAATATCAATGTCTTCTACCAATTATATGTCGTATCTCTCAACAAGGAAATTGCACATTTAATGCATTCATCAGGAGTCAACGGCATCTCATCAAACACTTGAACTGTATTCTCGAGCCAAAACTCAGCTTACTCGGTATCATCATCAGCTGTGGCCCTAAACTATTCGGCCCCGTACTTTAAAATTTTATCTACAGGAGGTTTATTCAATTGGATCGGATCTACAACTTGAGGCACAATATGTACTTATAGGGGTGGAGGTTGTGGAGCAGCCGGATTCATTTGAACAAACTCTGAAAACCACACACTCATCATTCAGAAGAAGGCTTGCTTAGCCCCTCCCTCTTGCGTACTAGCATTCAGCCTTGATTCGACCGATGCTGTCCCTTGAGCGGGAGCAAGCGCATTACTCTCTACATCATTAACAATTGCTCGATCGGGATCCATTTACTATACGAAAACACATTTTTAACTGTCAAGATTCATCACACTATCGCAATTATATATATATGACATGTATAGCTAGACTCACACACGCTACGTTAGTTCTAGAATCGACTAAACCGTAGCTCTGATACCAATAAAATGTAACACTCCTAACTCGTAATCTTCGCTTGTCTAGGGTTAAGAGGCATTACTAATCATTCTGATCATTTCATGTCATTATACAACACAAAGTAAATCATCATTCAAATATTTTAAGATGCAAACATATAGTCCTTCAATGAGGTCTACGAAACCCTAAACACATGTTAAAAAGGGGTAGGGACTAAACCGAACACATACAAAAAATTTTGAAATTTAAAGATTTTCCAAAACTACAGAGATCACATGCCCGTGTGGGTAAGCCATGTGCCTCAGACCACCACGGACACGCCCATGCGTACAAGCCGTGGCAAAACAGGGCAAACATACTGACTTGTCCACACGGCCTGAGACATGCCTGTGTGCCTCACCCTTGGTCGACACTGACTTACACCACACGGCCAGTCACACGCCCATGTGTCCAGCCTGTGGTCGAGTCTGACTTGTTTTGAAACAAAACCTTGAAGGACACAGTCGAGCCAAATGCCCATGTGCCCAATCGTGTGGGCAATTATAGGCGATTTTCAAGGCCAAACTTGCCACCCACACTTAGGTTCACCTACAAGCCTCAAATTACATGCATTTATACCTCATTTGGCAACCAAAACCTATCAATATATGCACCAATTAACCATCAACTACATCATCTATTTTCACACTCAACTTTATCTCAAATAAGTTCATAAAAAATGCCAATCACGTTCCAACTTATATAGATCAAACATCATATAATCCCTACCACAAGTTCACATTGAAATCACCATTGTCATCAACCATTTGAGCATGAAACATACTATATTCATCAATCACTTAATCCATACACACATATATATTTATATCAACATCATTCAACTTTCAAGCCATATCTCATGGCAAGATTTAAACAACTCAAAACATGCCACATTCAATAGCCTATACATGCCATATATCAAATATACACATTCTTCAAAAGTATCAAAATAGTTAGCTGATAGTGTGATTGTGTCGTTGATGATCCCCGGATCCGAGCTAGCTTTACTGACACTGTAAAATAAAGAAACACATCACACCGTAAGCTTTTAAAGCTTAGTAAGTTCGTAATATAATACATTCAGTTCAATAGATAAAATACAATATACAAAGTTAATCCATCACATAGATCAACTCACAAATATACACGTCATATCATCCATAGCTAATATACTCACTCAATCATTCATATATCCATTTACAATTTCATCAACCACAAAGGTTCAATACATACCTTAGTCGACACATAGTTATTCACCATTCATGCTACTCAATGCTCGATATTACATTTCGATCAACCTTTGTTAATCATTCGATTTATTCGCACACTTAGTGCCAATTTTGTAGCCGAAGAACAAATATCATCGCACACTTAGTGCCTGTATTTTAAACTGAACTTATTTCGGTATCGCACACACAGTGCCAAATCAATAAGCCGAAACTTCTATTATTTCGCACACACAGTGCTAATCATCTCTGTATCGTTTTTAATTACACACACCTAGTGCCACCTATCTCGATTCCATACATAGCATCTCTAATCAAATAATCACATAACTTTTTATTTCATAGCATTTAAACATAATTTAAGAACACGTATTATATCCGAACTTACCTCGGACATAGAAATACCTCGATCAATCGAGCATTTTGTCTTTGCCTCGATCTCAATCCAAATCTCTCCTTTCTTGGTCTATATATATTCAAATTTAAATCATTCAATCACCAAATCATTCAATTTAATCGAAACACACATATTTAGGGCATTTTACAAAATAGCCTTCACATTTTCACATTTCGACACTTTAGTCCCTAATTCAAAAAATCATTAAATACACATAATTTCATTTCACCCATGCATATCCGAATTCTCCTTATGTCCATACAATCCCACACGTTTCATTTATTTCACCTATTAGTCCTCCAGTTTCTTATTTTCACAATTAAGCCCAAATTACTCAATTTCACTAAAAATTCAAAGAAAAATATGTTAATCTTTCACCTATCTTTCATATTTCATCATCAACTATCATAAGGCTCAAGCATTCATCAATGACATATCTCAAAATCACCATTAAATTCTAAAATTAAAGCATGGGCTAGTTAAAACATTAAGCAACGATCACAAAAACGTAGAAATTATCAAAAACGAGCTCAAAACGTACCTCAATCAAGAATAACAATGGTTGAATGTTTCAAGCCCTAGTTCTTTCTTTTTCTCCTTCAAATTCGGCTAAGAAAAGATGATAATGGATTTATTTTTCATATTCGGCTAAGAAAAGATGATAATGGATTTATTTTTCATACTTGTTTTATTTAATATACCTTATTTCATGTTTTACCATTTTGCCCTTTAATAATTCATTTAAATTTCCACCAACTAAAGCCCATTTTTGTCCATCCATTCTTTTAATGGTTTATTAACATCATAAGGACTTCACATTTTGAAAGCCATGAAAAATAAACACTTTAACAATCAGCACACAGCTTTTTCATTTTATGCGATTAAGTCTTTTTTACAAATTAAGCACACAATCGATAGAATTTTCACACAGAATTTTCACACATGCTTAGTCACACACTTTAAACATGAAAAATAGTATTAAAATATTTTTTTGACCTTGAATTTGTGGTTCCGAAACCACTGTTCCGACTAGGGTCTAAACCGGGCTATTACAACTCCCCTTAGGGATTTTCATCCCCGAAAATCTTACCAGTGAAAAGATTCGAATATTGCTCTCTCATAAAATCTTCAAGCTCCCATGTAGCCTCTTCAACTCTGTGTTTGTGCCACAACACTTTCACCTGAGAAATTTTTTTGTTTCTCAACTCTTTGATCTCACGTGCTAGAGTTTGAATCGGTTCTTCACTATATGACAAATCTAATTGAATCTCAACCTTAGAAGGAGCAATTACATGCAATGGATCAGATCTGTATCGTCGAAGCATCGATACGTGAAATATATTATGAATTTTCTCTATTTTAGGTGGCAACAACAACTTATAAGCAACTGGCCCAATTCTTTCAATGACCTCATATGGCCCAATGAATCTCGCACTTAGCTTGCCTTTTTGGCCAAATCGAAGTATTTTCTTCCATAGAGACACTTTCAAAACCACTTTGTCTCCGACCTCAAATTCGATATCTTCTCGTTTCAAGTCTACATAAGACTTCTGACGATCTGGAGCCGCTTTCAAATTATTACGAATTGATTGTAAGCCTATATATATTATTTATATGTCAATGTCTTGTAATGTGAGTTGTGTTTGCATGATATATGATGAGTTGTGGGTTATGGCCTAAATACCTAATGGTTGAATGTGCTAGTAATCTTGATGTCAAATGGCTAAGTTTGGCTTAATGGTATGGTATGATAATTAGATATAATTATGCATGTATAAGAGTTATTGAGGATGTATATTGAGTGTGACCCTGTTTTGAAGAAAAAATTTCTAAGTGTTGTGAAATTTTCCTAAGTTATCTGTTTAGTCCCGAACCGCTTCCAAAGCATGTTTTGGGCCTTGTAGGTCCATATTAGGGACTTTATGATTGAATATGAAAAGTTTTAAATTTGGATGGAAATCTGTGACTCAGAAATGATCGGTTATAGGTCATTAAGTTCGGTAATGCCTCGTACCTATTGACTTTTTTACAAAATTGCCCATAAAGTTTATCTTTTTTCCAATTTAGTCCCTAAACCTGAAACTTACAATTTCATCATTTCTAAATAAAACTCATGCAAACCGATTTTTATCTATTTTTATAACAGCCCATATTTATCATCCATTTGCAATATTTTCCTTTAATTTCTCTATTTTCATAAATAAGTCCTTATATTTAAAATCATCAAAAATTACTTAATAAAATACTCATAATCAACAATTAACAACTCAAATTTATTATTTAACATCATGAACATCAAGAAATCCTTAATAATATCATCTAAAATTTTTAAAAATTTCAAAAACAGAGGTACGGGTTAGCTAAACCTAATTGCAACGATATCAAAAGCATAAAAACTATAAAAAATATTTATTGCTCAGTTTATAGAAACGAGGTCCTGATACCTCATTTTCTAAAACCACTTGACTTTAGGGTCATACCACTTGAACCTAATTATTCATTTAAATAGCATAAATTGTCAATTTAAAAATTATTTTAATACCATATTTGACTCATAAATATTAAATAATAATATTTACGAACTTACTAGTTGGATTTGTGGTCCCGAAATTATTGTTTCCGATACTACTGAAAAACGAGTTGTTACAAACCTTTCAACCTTATATTTCATTATTTATTTTATGTTTTTTTAAGCATACAACTGTTTTTTAAATATTTAGTTTCCATACACGTATACGTGTTATAGAATTTGTAATATATTAAAAAAATTGCTTTTAATTCTTTACATGTTGCACCTATTATTTATGGGTTCTTTTTAATTTATCCGGGGAAGGAAGGAAAGAAAGCAAAAGAATGAGAGAAAAAAATGAAAATTGAGAGAGAACAGATAGAAAAGATATCTTTGTATTAGTTATTTTTAATATTATATATTTATTATTATAAATTTATATAAAGAGAATTTTTATTTAATTATTTGTATTTATTGTTAAATAATATATAACATATAGTTAATATATATAAATACGAGTTTCAAGATATTTTTGAACAGATAAGAATATTCTTTATTTTTATCATATTATTGAATTGATATTTAAAAATAATTATAATATTTAATTAAAATTATTAGTTGACTTAAAATAGAAGTTGTGATAATTATACATTTAAAAATAATTTTAATTTAATAAAATACTATAATTACACATTAAAAAATAAGTATAATTTAATTTACAATTATTATTTTAAAATTTTTTGTTGTAAACAAGGTATTGCTAATTTTGAAATAAAATTATTAATTGAATAAAAATTTATGCATAAAATATAATAAAAAGTTGAGATAATTATAATTATAATTATAATTTTTAATTATTTGTTGAAAATTATTATAAATTAATTTTGAAATTATTATAATTTTTTTTTTATTTTTTACAAGTAGTGAAAGAGCAATTCTAAATTCTTCCAAGAGCATTTTGGTCATATTACCCAAGGAGAATTTGCTTTTCTACAAATAGAAACCTTAGTCATTAGAAAAAGATAGAGGATGTCAGTCATAAGGGTTGAATTTAGATTTAAATGCTCCTTTTATTTTCTTTTTCTTTATTTTGCCTTCTCTTATAAATGGTTTTGGTTTTTTTATTTTCCTTTTTTTTTTCTTTTTAAATAACATGTAAATGTATTAAATTCTGAAGTATTAAGGAATTATATTCTGACATTTCAAGATTTAAAAAAATCTTTGTGATTTGATTATGTAGCTTACAAATTCCATTTACATTTCTTGTTATCTCATGTTAATTCTTTTTGTATTTTATATTCAACTCTTTAATTCTATTATGGGCTAAAAACTTATTATGGATGGGATTTGCCTAAATGAGTTAAGTTCTCAATATACAACATTCACGTAGGTTTGTGTATTTTTTTGGGGGGGGGGGTTAATTACCAGAGTGAGCTTAGCTCCATTGATCGGATTGACGCCAGGTAGTGTTATTCCTAAGTGACAATTAGGAGATGAATCCATAGATTACCTCAAATCCGTAAATTTAGAGCCTAACATGACTCGAGAGCACTAAGTGCTAACTCGGGTTACCAGTGATCATAAGTAGGCAACGGCTTAAATATTTTTGTTGCCTCATCCTGTTAACCAAAGCATTTCCCTAACCACTAACTTTTCCTCATTTAAGTTCCCTTCAAGTTATTCACTTTTATGCATTTATTTTTCTGCTTTTTATAGTATCCATGTAGTTGCCTCTCCCCACTCTATAAAAATTATTTATCGTATTGATAAATAACTAATCTATTAAAATCAGTACTCATTCGATTAGTTGTTTAAGTTGGTATCCAAACTCCATTACCCTAATCTCTATTATTTCGATTGATTTATACGATTTTTTATTCCTTTTGAGTTCAATACTCATATATTACTTTGATTTGTGCACTTTTGGATGATCATAATATGTCTCATTTTTAAAATCTAAAAATTCTTATTTATTTTAAGCCACTCCAATAATTGTAATAATTTTTTTTAACATTATTATCAATAAAATAAGTAAAACCAGGTGGATTGTTCAGATTAATTTTTCTTAATGAAACAAAAATCTATTTTCAAAAACGTAACTTATTAATCAATTGAGTGGGTATCAAATAAAATAATAATAATTTAATCTATGAGTTAGTATTTGATATATCGAAAGTGTGTTTTTTTATTCCACAAATAATCTTAAAAAATTGTAATATCTCTCATTTTTTTAAATATTTATTTTGTTAATATTTTACTATATCTCTATAACACATTTGTTAATCCCTTTTGACATTACTTGTGGAATCTAAAAAATTACTGCTTACTTTATACACTGGTTGCCTATTTCATTAATTTAGTTAGGTTAGACGTTTTAGTGACAATAAAAAAGGACGAAATGTGGCATGGGATGGTGTATCCGGAGGGCCAGAATAAATGTGGTTGGCGGTGGTTTATTGATGGACGCTTTTCAGTAGCTGCTGCTCATAGACCATTACCAATGGCGAAATGGATGCCAAAGGATAATGGTAAGTCGGCGGTATTAAGACATTTCCTCTGGATATTACTAAACGAGAGTCGAGAGGTTACTTTCTAATAGCGAAATATGCAGAAAAGGGGTTAGAGACTAATTCGCATGTTGTCCAGGATTGTCTCACGGCTCGGTCAGTATGGACAAGGATAGTTCCACTGGATGACCAAGCGAGATTCTTCATAACTTCAGTTAAGCATTGGGTGTGAAAATCTCGCAATTGTTTATATTGGTGAGGTCGAGTGGCACACACCCTTTGGCCTTATTTGCTGGAGCTTATGGACGCAAAGAAATAATGTCTTGTTTAAAAATGCAAATTATAGTGTTCTTGAGATTTTATCTAAATGTTTGATGTTGTTAGGGACTATTGTATCAGGGATCGTTATAGGCCAACCAGAGTGACTAAAATAGTGGCATGGTGCCCACCCCAACGAGGATGGATCAAGCTCAACACTGACGGTGCAGTCCAAGAGTGATCGAGAAGAGCGTCAGGTGGTGGAGTTTTAAATGATAACAATGGCATATGGCTGATGGGTTACAGTTAAAGCTTAGAGTATTGTTCGGTAATCCATGCTGAATTATGGACTGTGATCGACGGTCTTCTGTGTGCTTGGGAATATGACTTAAGTTGTAATTGAGATTCATCCAGGATTGCATAAATGGTGGCAGTAGCTTATCTCTATTTTAATAATCGAAAGTCCAACAATATGTCAGCAAAAACTTTATATCACTAGAATTTTTGCACATCTTTTTAATTTTTTGAATTCTACATTTTTCACAAATAATATAAAATAATAGTTTAAATATGGTATAAATATTGTATATTATTCAGCTTATCGATTAGTTGGATCAATAATTTTTTTAATAAATCTTTATAATATTCTTGTTCATTTTATGCTCTTCAACATTTCCTTTTATTAAATTTAAGTTGCTTGTTGTGTAATGTCTTGTATATCTCAGCCACGCACTGTAACTGTTTGATCATTCTCTAATCGAATTTATTCTTCTAATCCTTAGTGAATTATTTCCTACCATGATTTCAATGTAAAAAATTAGAGAATAGATTATTTTAAAACAAATTATGAAAGATAGAACTAAAAGATATAAAGTAAAAATAAAAAAAATTAAAAATAAGAAAATAATGTTATAAAATCTTAAATTGTAAGTGATTTGATTTATAATTCTTTATTGTATTTAATCATCTATACATCAATTCTATTTATAGGCCTTATACATGCATAAAATGGAAGGAAGGAATTTAGATTTTGAATACTAATTTTTTGTCTTAATTGTTGTGGTTTTATTTCACATAATTTTTACCTTAATTTCCATAATCATTATTAAGGATTTTTCTATTACTTTTTATATTGACATTAAAAATAGATTTATTTAACCTATATTCTAAAAAAAAATGGAGTTTCTCTGAAAAATGATAAGATCTCTGATTCCCGTTCGACTGTTGATCAAGAAACGAAAAAAAGTCTGGTTTAAAGAGGGTAAAGGTGATGATGGAGATGTTTTCTTTGATATGGTCGTGGATCTAGATCTGCAACCAAAAGTTTCCTGGAAACAAATGCTGTTGGGGAAAGGGAATCCAGGCCAAGAGGAAGGATATGCTAAAGTTGATAGCGTTGAAAATTTGGAACTCTTAGAAGGCGATATTAAGAAATCCATGGTTAATTGTGTCACATCCCAGAAATCGGGTTAGTAGAAATTAGGTTAATGAACCGAGAGTGGTCACAACCAAATTTTTATTTAGATAATTTTTTCTAATTTGATAATAAATAAATGTCAATTATAGTGATTGAGTAATGTTGGAGTTTTCTTTGATGATTTGAGTTCGAAACCCTTCTCTCTTGTTAATTTCTAATTAGTGCAAATTTGTTTCAAACCCTTAGCAAATGTCATTCCATATTTTTATTTTTATTTGCGCAAGTTTGAGAACAAGGAAGTGAGTAGTTTAGTGGTTTATTAACCCTTTAGCTATCCTAGTGGTTCACGTCATAATGTTTATACTTTTCTATTAATTTTTTTTTACAAATTTTCCATGTGATTTAAGTGCTTGTCGTTCACCCCCTTGTTGCCATATGTGGGGGATTCCTTTCCTCCTTTAGCAAGTCAAACTTGCTTTATGTTGTAAGACATATCCCCCTTTTCACTCCTATTTTCACTCCCTTGCCAAAACTTCCTCTCTTGCCATAAGATTGTGATACAATAAACTTTGGTCATGGTTAACCAAGCTATACACACCCTTTGTGACGTCCGCTACATTCATTTGCACCCTAATATCCCTTTTTTTTTCATTTTCTTTATCTTCTTTCTCTCAAATCAAAATAGAACCACCAACTCATTTTAACTTCTGTTCTCCAACCACCACAACTGAGCCTTCCACAATTACCAAAGACCTCCTAACCACCACAGACGTCGTCCCTTTTCACCCCTCCTTCCTTCCACCGTTGTGGGTCGCTGTGACCGCAGTCGCGAACCACCACGAGTCTTCTCTTCCTCCACCTATTTTCTATTCTTTTTCTCTTTTCTCATTTCTTCAAATTATAGTGACCGAAACCTCCTCCTTTTAATATTTTCTCACCACCGTTGGACGGTCACTTCTCCATAGCTAGACCACCATCGTTGCCGCCGTTGGTGACCAAAATTTTCCTTTTTGCTTCCTCTTTCTTTTACCGTTTCCTTGGTGACTAAAACTTATATTTCCTTTCACTTATTCGATTATTTATTTCTAGATCACTCAAACTTTGATCTCATTCCATTCTCGATCCTTCGATCATTTTGTATTAAATCAAGTGTATGTAAGGTTGTTCGATTTGTACTAATGTGATTTCATATCAACTTGAAGGACCAAACGACACCGATCAAAGAGATCCTTAGTATGATAACGGGGACAACTATTCCAAGTCTTGATTTAAGGATTCATCTATCGGCTTAGATCCAAGTGAAATCTCTTCTAATAGGATTGTGGTAATCAAATCTACAATTTAAGGTGTGGTGTCTAACTCTCATTTTAAGTGAAATATAATGTTATTTACTTTAGTAAAATTTTATTTAACTAATTGATTTGTGAGTACATTAAGTACTTGAGTGGAATTGAAAAACTCAATCAAAGAGGAATATAAGTAAGTGTCCTAAACTATTAAGTGTTGTGAAAATCCATGATTTGTGATATGTGATGTATGTAATGTTGATCTCAACTCTATGTTATGTGATTTATGGTTAGATTGATATGTGATGATCTAAACATGTGATATATGTATGTGTATGTTAAGATCCATGTTTTAATATAAATATATATATATTAAAGCATGCTAAAGTGAAAACAATGTGATATGTGAAAATGTAAGCATGATACATGGATATGTATAGAAAACGAAAAATATGAGTTCCGAGCATGAATATGTGAAAAATGTGAAAAATGTGAAAAGTGAAACATATGTGTTAAAATGGCCATATCACATGCATGGGGTGGGATTGCGAAAGTAGGAAGTTATGCAGCAGTTTAACTGTGATTGTGGTTGTTATCAATAATTATGTGGTGGCTTGTCCACGATGCGTTACGTGACCATTTATCGGTATTTATGTTGTGGTTTGTCCACAAATGGTGTGTTATTGGATGGACGAGTTCTGGGGAACTTGATATATGGTGTGTAGCGGAGATGGTAGGAATTTTTATAAAATGTGCATCCTTTTTAAAGCATGCATCGACATGTTCATGCATAAGTATCAGTATTAGAACTTGTGGTTATTATGATGATTGATATGATGAGATTGATATTTTGATATGTATGTGATTATATTTGTGTTAATCTCGCCCATGTTCAATGCCGGAATAGGGTTACGGAGCATTACCGAACTTATCACACATTAAAAAATACACTTTTCATACAAATTAACCATTTCAAATACAATTCATTTAAAATCAATCGTTTTGTCCCTAATACGAACCTACGAGGCCCTAAACATGCATTAGGAGTGGTTCGGGACTAAACCAATAACTTTGGAAACTTTTTGAACATTTAGAAATTTTTCTCAAAAACAGGGGACACATGCCCATGTGGCCTGGCCGTGTGATGTGTCTTTGGCCGTGTGGATATCCGAAATGGGAGCACATGGCCGTGTCCCAGCCCATACCCGACGCCGTGTAACTCTCTTACTTGGGCCACACGGCCAACACACATGCCCGTATGGCTAGCCCGTGTGCCCTAAAAATGACCATACACGTCCATGTACCAGGCCATGTGCTAGGCTGTGCCAAACCTATAGGGTATACTGACTTATGCCACACGGCCAAGTCACACACCCGTGTGTGAGGTCGTGTGGAGCTTAATGACTTGGTTTCTAATTCGACACCATCGGACACACGGCCGTGTATATGACTGTGTATCATAGACGGCTAAGACACACGCTCGTGTCTCTGCCCGTGTGGACAAAAATAAGCTATTTAGCAAGCCAATTTGCCACCCAATCTTATACACACCTACACCAAACTCAATGGTACCAAAAAACATAGCATATATGTGCATTTAAATTTACTCTAACCAAGCATAATCCATGCCATTTCATTACCAACCAATACAATACACAAATACCAAAATATAGCACTCAATTTCATGCCATATTTCACTATATCGAATCATCAATATGGTCATCTTCTAAACATGCATTATTTAGCCAACTTTCACAAACATACCAAACTCAAATCATAACCATTTAGTACCCCTAAATACCAAATATCAACTAACGTCACATAACCATAATCAAACACATAACAAGAGCCATTTGCACAAATTCATACACAACCAAAATAAGCCAACTTACATAACTATGCACAAAACTAAACCTTAGACATTTACAAGCCAATTCATATGGCTATAATCATCATCAACTTATGAACCAAAATGACCAAAGTCCTTATACATGCCATATACCAAAATACCAAAGTTCAAAAGTACCAAGTGATAGTAGGATAGTGTGACGTAGTGTCCGACTATCCCCGAAACTGAGCTAGCTTTGAAATCACTACAAAACATGGAAAAATAAACAAAGTAAGCTTTATATCTTAGTAAGCTCGTATGAAATAAACTTAATGAAATCATAAATACACAATTCAACTATTCAAATATATTAATATGCAACTCATATTATCAAACAAACCTTTCATAACTTTAGATCATAAGATTTTATGCAAACTTCTCAATTTCTTTAATTCAAAGCTTATATGATCCATGTATATACCTGTACCATCTTGTATCAATCTCATATTTCAACCACATCTTTCATTTACCCTTTGAACCATTCAGAATACTATCGGATACTTGGGAAACTCGCACTGAAGTGCCACATACATAGACAATGCTATCTCAATCTCACATCACATATATGCTAACTCTCAAGCTATCAACGGGCCTGCTCACACAAGCTGTGGGTCAAGACGTAGCTACACGATGCTGCTCACACAAGGTATCAAGTAACCGCAACACATGCCGGTATACTCAGCCACCGGTAGGACATACAGGACCAGTACTCGGATCACATAATCACATTAAGCCCTAATGACATGTCATTCGTATCCTAATCTATTCCTAAGGTTCAACTGGGATTACTAATGTCAAATCATCGTCGAATCATTATCGAACATGTCCATTGTCTTGTATTCACAGTTTATGCAATATCAAAGCATTTAAAATACATTTATAATGAAACTTATTATATACAAACTTACCTCGGATGTAAAAACGACTAAACTGGTCGATTAGTCGAGAACTTTATTTTTCCCTCGATCTAGATCCGAGTTTCGATTTTCTTGATCTATCTATTCAATTTAGTCCAAAATTCTCTTTAAGGAATTTTTACACAATTGCCCCTAATATTTCACATCTTTTAAAATTTAGTCCTTATTTCATAAAATCACAAATTCATGCAATTTAACTACAACCCATGCTAGTCGAAGTACTATTATGTCCCTAGCAGCCCATATTTTTCCTTTATTTCACATTTTAACCGCAAAGTTTCCACATTTGACAATTTAATCCCTAATTTGCATTTTCAGTAAAAATCACTTAACAAAACTTGTATAACTATCATCAAACATTCGTAATCTATCATTAAACATCAAAATACTCATGTATTCATCAATGGAAACATCTAAAATCTTTAACAGTTTTGCAAAATAGTCCCTGGGCTAGCTAGACCTAGTTGCAACGATCTCAAAAACACAGAAATCATTAAAAACGAAATAAAAATGGACTTACAATTAAGCTTGCATGTGGCCGAACCCTAAAATAGGCAACAATGGCTTCTTCTTCAATAACCGGTTGAAGATGATGACTAAAAGATGGTAATGTATTTTTATTTTATTTACTTATTCTTTATTTAACTATTTACTATTATAACATTTAATTAATTCATCAAAATTCATTTATGCATGTCCATCTTTGTCCATTTACAATAGCCATGGTCTAATTACAACATAAGGACCTCCTCTATTTAATTTCATAGCTCTTAGATACTTTTATCTAATAGAACTCCACTTTTACACTTCATGCGATTTAGTCTTTTTTATCAAATTGACTAATCATACGAAACTTTCACACAATCACTCAATCATATTGTAGACATTAAAATAATAAAATAAATATTTTTTACTTTGGATTTGTGGTCTCGAAACCACTGTTTCGATTTAACTAAAAACAAGCTGTTACAACTCTCCCCCTTAGGGATTTTTGTCCCCGAAAATCTTACTAGAAAAGAAGTTAGGGTACTATTTTATCATAGCTTCTTCAGGTTCCCATGTAGCCTCTTCAACCCCGTGATGTTGCCAAAGTACTTTCACTAAAGCAATGCATTTATTTCTCAACTGTTTAACCTCTCGAGCTAAAATTCTGATTGATTCTTCATTATACATCATATCGGGTTGAATCTCAATATCTATCAGAGAAATAACGTGTTAGGGATCTAATCGATACCGGTGCAACATCGACACATGAAACACGTTGTAAATCTTTTCTAATTCTGACTGTAAAGCTAGCCAATATGCCACTGGCCCTATTCATTCAATGATCTCATACGGCCTGATAAATCACGGACTTAGCTTGCCTTTGCGACCAAATCTAAGGATTTTCTTCCACGGAGATACTTTTCAAAATACTTTATCATCAATTTGAAATTAAATGTCTTTATGTTTCAAATCCGCGTACGATTTCTGTCTATCTGAAGTTGATTTTAGACTGTCGCGAATTACTTTCACTTTATCTTCAGTCTCTCGGATCAAATCAACCCCATGAATCATTTTTCTCATTCAACTCGGTCCAATATAATGGAGTTCGGCATTTGCGACCATACAAAGCTTCATACGGTGCCATATTTATACTCGATTTAAAACTATTGTTATATGTAAATTCAACCAACTGTAAATATTTCTCCCAGTTGCATTCAAATTCTAAAACACAACAACGAAGCATATCTTTGAGAATTTGTATTACTCTTTCAGATTTACCGTCAGTTTATGGATGAAATGCAGTACTAAAGTTCAACTTCATACCTAAAGCTTCTTGAAATTTCTTCCAAAATCGCGACATAAACCTTGGATCTCTATCCGAAATAATCGAAACTGGCACCCCATGCAATCTAACTATCTCAGAAATATACAATTCAGCTACTTTATCAAGTGAATAGTTTGTACGTACTGGAATGAAATGTACTGATTTCGTCAGTCGATCTACGACAACCCATATAACATATTTCTTTTTCGGAGACAAGGGCAATCCCGATACAAAATCCATCGTAACTCTATCCCATTTTCATTCTGGTATCATCACAGGCTGTAGTAATCCTGAAGGCACTTGATGTTCAGCTTTAACTTGCTGACAAACCAAACATCTCGATACAAATTTTGAAATGTCTCGTTTCATGCCCAACCACCAATACAATTGTTTCAAATCATTGTACATTTTGGTACTCCTCGGATGAATAGATAGACGATCACTGTGTGCTTCGTACAAAATTTTCTGAATGAGTTCAGAATTCTTTGGTACACAAATTCTATATCGGAATATTAAACAATCATCGGATCCAATCTGAAAGTTAGAATCACTAGTCGACTCACATTGCATTCTTTTGGCTGGCAATTCATTATCATATTTCTGAGCTTCACAAATTTGCTGAAGAAAAACTGGTTTAGCTTTCAACTCTGCTAGAATCGAACCATCATCAGAAAAAGTCAGTCTTGTATTCATCGAGCTCAAAGCAAATAGAGATTTTCTACTCAAAGCATCTGCGACTACATTTGCTTTCCCCGATAATTCTTTTCATACTTGGGTAGCTTTCCCCGACTACATTTTCTACTCAAAGCATCTGCGTCGGATAATTCTTTTCATATGGCTTTAACTGTCTAGAGGCATAAGCTATAACTTTTACTTCTTGCATCAAAACGCAACCCAAACCATTCAATGACGCGTCACTGTATATCACAAACTCTTTACCTAAATCAGGTTGAACCAAAACTGGTACCTCAATTAACAATGCTTTCAATTGATCAAAACTATGTTGACATTTCTCGGACCATTCAAACTTCACATCTTTCTGTACCAATCTGGTCATTGGATTAGTAATCATTGAAAATCCTTTAACAAAATGTCGATAGTAGCTAGCTGACCCCAAAAAACTTCTAACTTCAGACACATTCCTTGGTGGTTTCCAATCAACAATAGCTGAAATTTTGCTCGGTTTTTATGTTCAATCAAAAAATAAAAGAATTTGTCATTTTTTGTTCTATCGCAGAATAGAACGTAAAGACAAGTAGAGTCTTATTCTTATTATTCTTCGTCTATAAATATCCAAATTTTGATTCCTAATACCCCATAGATAGTTCGAACTCTATAAGAGCAATACTCAATTTTCGCTCCAATGGTTTGTAGAGGAACCCTACCTTCTCGGATCCATTCGACACGTGCGATTTCTTTTCCGTCGATACGCCCTGCAATTTGTATTTGAATTCCTTTTGTATCCGCTTGCTCAGTTAATTCAATAGCCTTTTTCATTGCCTTTCGTCCAATCAACAATAGCTGAAATTTTGCTCGGATCAACTTTTATACCTTTCGCTAAAACAATGTGCCCTAAAAATCAGACTTCTTTAAGCCAAAACTCACATTTACTGAATTTAGCATACATTTTCTTAACTCTCAAGGTTTGTAACACAATCCCCAAATGCTCAGTAATGCAATCTTGACCGCATCATGTTGCAACACAACTCGATGCCACAGAGATTGGCCCAAACTCGAGGGGCCCAAGTGCAAAATGAAGCTTTTAATTTTAGTTTGTTAATTTGGTTGTTGGAATAAGGACTTTGATTTACTTATTTTAGTTACTTTAGTTATTATAATATGAGTCTTTAATTATGTCTTGTTTATTAAATGCATCTTTAATTAATGTCTTGCATTATTGATCTACATCTTTTAATTATGACATGCATTATGTGTTCTGCAATTAATAAAGTCATGCATTATGTAACTCTCATGTTAGTTAAGTTTGCATCATAAATTATAACATGTATTATGTAACTCCCATGTTAGTTTAAGTCTGCATCATTAAATTAAGTCATGCATTAAGTAACTCATTTGTTCATTTAGTTTGCATCTTAATTAAATCATGCATTTAAGCATCATAGTTGTTTGAGTTAGTTTATAAGTGTGTTATCTAATTTGGTTGTTAGTTTATAAGTGTGTTATCTAATTTGGTTGTTATTTTTTTAATGCATGAGTTATAGTGTGTTTAATTTTTTTTTTCTTAAATAAATTGAATGTATGTTTGCTGTAGGAAAGTTCAAAAGGCTGGTCACATATTTTCTTAAATAAATTTAATGCATTTGGTCACTTAATTGCTAGTGCATATTTAGAACGTTTTTGGTGGATATTGAAGCACTCAAAGCTCATTATGGTGGCTTTTTTAAATGGACCAAGAGTGACTCTTCAAGTCTGATCAGTTTCATGCACTTAAAGCTAGTTATGGTGCAAATTAAAGAGATGAATACACAAGCATTAAGGCATTTGGTTAAAGGGAAAATGAAGGGACATCAAACAGCAAATTTAAAGGACTATTAAGCTTTCATCAAGTGAAAAGGCATGGCTTTTCAACTATGCATGAATCAAGTGAAAAGACATGACTCTTTGGCTACCCATTAAGAGTTATAACTGAACTTACATATTTTAATAACTTTAGTTAAATGCTGAAGGTGAAAGGTCACAAATAGACATTTGAACAGTTATAATAGTGCCTATAAATAATATGTAAGAAAACATTGTTTTGGTTAGACAACTTTTGATAAATTTATGAAGTATTTGAAACTTGTGAGAGTTCAAATCTCCTTGTTCTTTTTAGGACTGATCTGACTTATCAAGCTAGGCTTGTGGCGTCTTATCCTTCCTTTGTTTTTCGAACTTATCACTTTAAGTGTGGCGTTCATTATACCTTCGGTTCCTATCTCGTTAGATAGTGGGTCAGATTTATTTGCTGATTTCACTTTTCTTATCCATCTAAGTGCTTGTAAGTCTTGGGTCAACAATCTCTATATTGTTGGTTCAGTCTTTGCCTTAGCTAAACCTATCCATTCTTTTCCTAAATATTCTTTGAACCTTTGTTTGAACCTATCTTCTATCCATTTTCAGCCTTTTCTTGTAAGGAATCAAACTTACTCAATTTCTCAATCGGGCAACTAATACGACTCGAATCATCACCAAATTGAGTTCGTATCATTTGGCATTACAGCTAGTAAAAATCAAGAAGTACAGACGTTCGTAGCATTTCGAGTAAGTTTTCAAAAAAAAAATTGAAAAAGATTGAAAAAAAAACCTTGTGTACAAGAAGCATTTGTTTTTATTCAGCATATTTTAATAAAAAAATCAAAAGTACAAAAAAAAGAAGAAAAAAAAGATAGAAATGAAGTTGTTTGAAGTGTTCGATTTTGTTTCAATCATGAAATTCCATTTTTGCCCAAGACAATCAAATTCGGCACACTACCATACATTTATTTTTTTCTTTTGGCCTACCTAACACCCAAATCAGTTTCTACCCTTTTCAATCCTTTGAAACCGACCCCTAAGCTTGCTTCCAAGTCTAAATGAGTTATCTACAAACTTTGAGAGGTGAATTGAGTGGTAAAATGCACGAGTGTTGTGAGAGAAATCGAACAAGAAAAATAAAAGCCAAGTATCGACTGCAAACATGAGTGGAGATCCATCTTATCTTTCCTTGAGAGTGATCATGAGGTTTGTATTGGTGAGGTATTCATCTTCTATTTTTAGACTTTTTCTTTTCCATCAAGAAATCATGTCCCGAGAAGAGCCTTTAGGTTTTGAACTTCAAGATTTGATGAAAGAGACGTACCGATTGTTTGATAGAAAACTAAAACCCTTACAAGAATGATTGGTTCATACTGAAGAGCAGGGCTAGCGAGCAAGAGCACAACGGGAGAAAATTTCTTCAAGTCAAAGGACGGAAACAAGATCGTCCCGGAGACAAGCATTGTAACATCCTGGAAAGGGCCTATGCATTTTTGGTTTAATTGTATGAAATGACATGTCTTAAGTTTTATGAATACATTTTTAACATTTTTGGAAACCTAGAAATGCATGGAAATGAAAATGGAAATGAACATTTTTTGAAACCTAGAAATGCATGGAAATGAAAATGGAAATGAACATTTTTGGAAACCTGGAAATGTAAGGAAATGATTCAAAATGGAAAGTAAACATTTACGAAACACGAAATGTAAGGAAATGATTCAAAAATGGAAAGTAAACATTTCTGGAAACTTGGAAATGTAAGGAAATGTCAAGTTTACAGAGCCGATCGAAAATTTTTGGAAACTTAGAAATGACCTAGAAATGACGAGTTTTAAGGTTTAAAAGGGGAAATTAAGGCAAGGTGGCCTTAAAAGAAAAAGTTTGTGAAATTTGACACACAAACAGGTTTGGAAAAGTGGCCTGAAGATGTCACTTAGGGCCTATGGAAATGGTGCCATATGCAAGAGGAATGGGCCTGAGTTCGAGTCACTTGGGAAGCAAATAAATGAGGTTTTATTTTTGCTTCCATAAGCCAAGGAGTGGACGGCAAGGCTTCTAGAAAAAAAGAGGTTTATCCTCTTTAAAATTCGGCTATTAAGGATAAATAAAGGAGTTTTTTTTAATTGAAGAGATAAATGATGATTTATCTTAAGTATTTTCAAAAGGGAATTTATTTATCATAATTTCCATGAGATAAAGGCTGGATTAAACTTTTTTATTTTAATATAATTCAAGGATAAAGCTATCAAATTGAAGAGTGGTGGCCAAGTAAGGGACTCCTTAGCTGATAATTTCGTCTATAAAAGGAAGGAAGGAAGGATACTCATCAGTTTTCTTTTTTCTCTGCTCTGCCGAAATTCTTAGGGTTCTCTCCTCTTCTTTTCTCTTTACTTTGTTTAGCCGAATTCCCTAGCCTTCCCTCTCTTTTATTCACAACCAAAAACACAATCCAACCAAGCCGAAATTCTGCCAAAGCTGAATCTTTGTTGTGACAGAAGGGTGTTGCCGATTTCATTCAAAAAGGTAAGATTAGCTATTATTTGATTTTCAATCTCTCTTTAGCCGAAATATAGGAATCTAACTCCTTTAGAATTCCATGACCAAAATTTGGAAGGTTTTCTTGTAGATCTAGTAGTTGTCGACTACAAGGAGAAGTACAACGAAGTTTCGGGATTTCTAAGACTCAAGGTAAGTCATATGAATATTCGGCCATAGGCCATTTAAAGATGATTAAGTGTTAGAAATCAATCTAACATGTGCTTATAGGATTTTCGACAGACTTTTAAGGCAAGGTTTTCGGGATTTGAACCAAAAAGGAAATCAACACCAAGGTAAGTGTATAAATCCTACTAGGATTTGGTTTTAAGACCAAAAAGGTTTATTAATGTGTTTGAATGATTGGCCGAATATAGGGATTAAGACCTAAATCAGTAGATCAGTTCTTCGGGATTTCAAGGACTTCATTAAGCGAATCATGTGTGCACCCCACACTACTTTGTAATATGAATTATGGTTATATGTATTAAAATATGTGTTAATGGAAATATGAACGTGGCTAAGGTACCATGTTATGGTACTAAGTACTCAGGCACCTTTCCTACTCCTACTAGGAATATGAAATATGTTATTCGTAACATGAGAATATTATACAATTGTGAACTCTAGTATATTATGCATATTAATATATGGGGCATATGGTTGTATATTGAAAGGGGAAGTGAAAAGTGGTGACTTAAGACCACGATGTCCCAAAAGTGGTGACTTACGACCACGATGTCCAAAAAAGTGGTGACCTAAGACCACGATGTCTGAAAAGTGGTGACCTAAGACCACAGATCACGGTGACTTAAGCCCGCAATTTGGTGTGTAGCGGAAGAGGGTCGACTTAGTAGTCCCACACGGTGTGACCGGCGTGTGCGGGGTGTGTAGCGGATGGACAATTAGGTTTGGGTTTGGGAATGCATCATAACTTGTATTCATTGTTTTGAATGTGTAATTCTTGTATGCCTAATTCTATTATGATTTAGTGTCGTGTACACATTGAGTCTGTTTGACTCACCCGTTGTGGGACTATTTTCGTGTGAACAGATAATGTACCGGGCTCGTGAAAGCTTAGGGATGGCCATGCACAGCAAGGAATTTAATTAATGTGGATTTTATTTTTGTCAAGTACTTAAACTTAAAGTTTGGGAAATTATTTGATGTAATAAGGCCATAAGGCCATAGTTGGTTTTCTTTAATTCTTTTACTCTTATTTATTATGTTTACAAATTATTGTTTATGGATTCAAGTAAATTTATTTTGAAGTAAACCCTAAATGTTTATCACCTTAAATAAATGGATTTTAAAGTAAGATAAGTTGGTTTTCAATAAAAGCCCAACCCAAACAATATTTTTTTTAATCGCACAAGTTTTCTCTAAGTAACAAAAGAATTTGAAACCGGTTTTCTTGAGGAACATGCCAAATCTGGTCAAAGCTCATGGGCCGGATTTGGGGTGTTTCAGTTTGGTATCAAAGCCCAGTTTCAAACTCTCGGCCTGTGGGCCAAGGCTCAAAACGTTTTCAAATCGAGCCAAATAAGTTTTTTAAAGGCTTTTATGAAATAAACAGGTTTTCTGGCATAGCACCTAAGTCTCCGACCCGCAGTCCACCAGGTAAGTACCCCTAACTCTATGAGTGATTATGTGATTTATGAATTGAATAAGGGTAGAAAAGGCATGGAACATAGAATAGAATGATAGGAATATTGAACTCTAGGACTAGTCTACTCAAACACAAACACGTAAGACTTAATGCACTAAACAAACCTATGGCTAAGTCACTGAGCTAGGGTGTGGTAACCCCTGTACGCATGTCTAGGATTGGATCCGGAAGAGCACAGTATTTAAGCGGTCCCTAGTGACTCACCTCCTCTTCGCAGAATCCTGCAGTGCGTAGCTTCGGTTCACCACTAACTCGGAGGGCTCGGTGGTGTGGCAACCTCTGTGCGCATGTCTAGGAGTGGTTTCGGTGGGCGCTTTGTATTTAAGCAGTCCGCGTGACTCACCTCCTCTCCACTCGAATCCTGCTTGGTGCGTAGCTTTGGTTCACCCTGACCAAAGAGGGCTCGGTCACAGGCTAAACATAATGACTAAAACCCGAAAGGGAACTAGCCATGTTTAAAAAAAAAAAAAGGAGAACAAAACAACAAACCCTAGTTTTAAATTTCTTAAAACTTTCTTTTAAATTTATAAAAACTATCTTTACAAAATTTCCCGAAAAATTTCTGATTTGTGAAAATTACAAAAATGCCCTTAGTGGTAAAATTACCAAAATGCCCTTGATTCACAAAATGTCAAACTTTTCAACAGTTTTGCGAAAACTTCATTATTTTATAAATTTTCACAAACCCTAATTTGCAAACTATCAAAAATACCTTGATTTTCAAAAATTACAAAATTGCCCTTAATTTGGGAAAATTACCAAAATGACCTTGATTTTCAAATCTTTGCAAACATCACCATTTTGAAAGGTACAATTCTCGAAAAGAACCCTCAAAGTTTTACAACTCCTAAAATATCCCTGATTTGTTAACTTTTACAAATTTACCCCAGTTTGCGAAAAATTACCGAAATACCCTTGAGGTCAAAAATTACCGAAATACCCTCAGATTTCAAAAATTTTCCAAATTACCCTAGGACTTTGAAATTACCAAAATACTTTTTGACGAAATCACCAAGGAACTTTTTCTTTTAAAAAAAAATTATGAAAATGCCCCTGTAGGACAAAATTACGAAAATACCTCTGGGTAGTGGAAAAACAACAACGATGAAAATTACAACGTTTCTCTGAATGAACGGAAGTTCATACTTGTTTGATGGATGAATGAATGAATGGAAAGACTGTGTGTTTGTATGAATGCGAAAGAACCACTCCTAAATCCTTTTTCATAAAACTCCGTTGCGGGTAAATAAGTGGAACAATGACTAATTCATAAAACTTTTTATTCAGATCTCGACGTTAGAAAATGAGCTCTAGAGGACGTGGACATCGTGGACAAGGTAGAGGAAGAATGACTAGGTCGGAACCCGTTAGATCGGGTCAAGGATCAGATAATGAAGTACGACCGCCACCACCACCCCCAGCTGTTGGTGTTGAGTAACAAGCTCAGACGGGGGAAGATGCTATGTCGCAGGCTGTGCTGCGAGTTTTGGAATTGGTGGCTGGTGCAGGAGGAAATTCGGGAACCCAGAAATCTGTGCCTGAACGGCTCCGAGCTAATGGAGCCGAGATGTTTCGGGGAGTGTTTGGAGTAGCACCCAGTACAGCTGAGTACTGGTTGGAAGCAACGGAGCGCATCATAGATGAGCTTGATCTGACCCCTGAGGAAAAGTTAAAGGGAATGGTGGCAATTATTCGCGATGAAGCGTATCAATGGTGGTTAATCGTGCGGGATGGTGCCACGGTGAGGATCGACACAGGAGTACCTTAAGGAAGCGTACCAAAAGAAGTATGTGGGAACCAGGTACACTGATGAGTAAAGGAAAGCTTTTATGGGGCTGGTCCAAGGAAATAAGTTGGTTGCAGAATATGAGGCTAAATTCACGAGGTTGGTAGAGTGCGCTCGAGGTGTCATGGCAACTGAGCATGAGCGCTGTGTCCGTTTTGAGGACGGGCTGGGGATGATCTAAGATTGTTGATAGCACCGCATCAGGAGCGGGAATTTTCTGCGTTAGTGGAAAAGGCTAAAGTGGCTGAAGGAATTAAGGATTCTGCAAGGTAGAACACTGATCGGAATAGGCTAGAAAGAGGTTTTGGATCGTCTGGATCATCTGGGAATAAGAGGCCTAGCGTTGATGGGCCGCGAGGTCAGCGAGCTGGATCAGAAGGGCGGTATCGACCTTGTGATGTGTATGGAAAGAAGTATTTGGGAGAGTGTTGGAGGAAAACAGGAGGAATGTTTTAGATGTGGGTCCAAGGACCATGTGGTCAAGGAATGTCCTAAGAACTTAGATGAAAGCCGACCGGCAACTCAGAATGTTAGTCAGGCTGGTAGAGGTGGACAGCAGCGTCGGCAAGGTCGTAGACCAAACCATGGAGGAAATGGTTCGGGTCGAGGACGTGGAGCACCAAGAAGAGATGCTGAAGGTGCAGACGCGAGGCAACCAAGGTTGGTTTATGCAGTTGGTCGTTGCGAGGAGGAAGATGTGCCAGATATGACAACGGGTACATTCCTTATTTCTGGAATACCCTTAATTGCTTTGCTTGTTATAGGGTTAGCTTATTCTTGTATTGCTAGTGAAGTGCCTGAAACTTTGGATGTGAACCTAGAGAATGTGCCTAGAAAGTATGATGGTTCTATTAAGATCAGAGTACACAGCATAAGCGTAGTGCAGTGAGTTAAGATGTACGGTTGTTCGTTAGTAAGTAATTTCGAGGACGAAATTATTTTTAAGGGGGGCAGAACTGTAACATCCTGGAAAGGGCCTATGCATTTTTGGTTTAATTGTACGAAATGACATGTCTTAAGTTTTATGCATACATTTTTAACATTTTTAGAAACCTAGAAATGCATGGAAATGAAAATGGAAATGAACTTTTTTGGAAACCTAGAAATGCATGGAAATGAACATGGAAATGAACATTTTTGGAAACCTGGAAATGTAAGGAAATGATTCAAAAATGGAAAGTAAACATTTCTGAAACTCAGAAATGTAAGGAAATGATTCAAAAATGGAAAGTAAACATTTCTGGAAACTTGGAAATGTAAGGAAATGTCAAGTTTACAGAGCCGATCGAAAATTTTTGGAAACTTAGAAATGACCTAGAAATGACGAGTTTTAAGGTTTAAAAGGGGAAATTAAGGCAAGGTGGCCTTAAAAGAAAAAGTTTGTGAAATTTGACACACAAACAGGCTTGGAAAAGTGGCCTGAAGATGTCACTTAGGGCCTATGGAAATGGCGCCATATGCAAGAGGAATGGGCCTAAGTTCGAGTCACTTGGGAAGCAAATAAATGAGGTTTTATTTTTGCTTCCATAAGCCAAGGAGTGGACGGCAAGGCTTCTAGAAAAAAGGAGGTTTATCCTCTTCAAAATTCGGCTATTAAGGATAAATAAAGGAGTTTTTTTTATTGAAGAGATAAATGATGATTTATCTTAAGTATTTTCAAAGGGAATTTATTTATCATAATTTCCATGAGATAAAGGCTGGATTAAACTTTTTTATTTTATGATAATTAAAGGATAAAGCTATCAAATTGAAGAGTGGTGGCCAAGTAAGGGACTCCTTAGTTGATAATTTCGTCTATAAAAGGAAGGAAGGAGGGATACTCATCAGTTTTCTTTTTTCTCTGCTCTGCCGAAATTCTTAGGGTTCTCTCCTCTTCTTTTCTCTTTACTTTGTTTAGCCGAATTCCCTATCCTTCCCTCTCTTTTATTCAAAACCAAAAACACAATCCAACCAAGCCAAATTCACTTAAAGTCGAATCTTTGTTGTGACAGAAGGTGTTGCCGATTTCATTCAAAAAGGTAAGATCAGCTATTATTTGATTTTCAATCTCTCTTTAGCCGAAATATAGGAATCTAACTCCTTTAGAATTCCATGGCCGAAATTTGGAAGGTTTTCTTCGAGATCTAGTAGTTGTCGACTACAAGGAGAAGTACAACGAAGTTTTGAGATTTCTAAGACTCAAGGTAAGTCATATGAATATTCGGCCATAGGCCATTTAAAGATGATTAAGTGTTGAAAATCAATCTAACATGTGCTTATAGGATTTTC
The DNA here is from genome assembly GCA_025503065.1 of Gossypium bickii. Taxonomy (NCBI): domain Eukaryota; kingdom Viridiplantae; phylum Streptophyta; class Magnoliopsida; order Malvales; family Malvaceae; genus Gossypium; species Gossypium bickii. Next base: position 48,797,548 of record CP106718.1, on the reverse strand, counting down.
GACAGACTTATAAGGCAAGGTTTTCGGGATTTGAACCAAAAAGGAAATCGACACCAAGGTAAGTGTATAAATCCTACTAGGATTTGGTTTTAAGACCAAAAAGGTTTATTAATGTGTTTGAATGATTGGCCGAATATAGGGATTAAGATCTAAATCAGTAGATCAGTTCTTCGAGATTTCAAGGACTTCATTAAGCGAATCAGGTGTGTGCCCCACACTACTTTGTAATATGAATTATCGTTATATGTATTAAAATATGTGTTAATGGAAATATGAACGTGGCTAAGGTACCATGTTATGGTACTAAGTACTCAGGTACGTTTCCTACCATGTTATGGTACTAAGTACTCAGGTACGTTTCCTACTCCTACTAGGAATATGAAATATGTTATTCATAACATGAGAATATTATACAATTGTGAACTCTGGTATATTATGCATATTAATATATGGTGCTTATGGTTGTATATTGAAAGGGGAAGTGAAAAGTGGTGACTTAAGACCACGATGTCCCGAAAAGTGGTGACTTACGACCACGATGTCTGAAAAGTGGTGACCTAAGACCACGAGAATCTAAAACGTGGTGACCTAAGACCACGATGCAAAGATGACTTAAGCCCGCAATTTGGTGTGTAGCGGAAGGAGGGTCGACTTAGTAGTCCCCACAATGTGTGGACCGCAGTGCGGGGGTGTGTAGCGGATGGACAATTAGGTTTGGGTTTGGGAATGCATCATAACTTGTATTCATTGTTCTGAATGTGTAACTCTTTTATGCCTAATTGTATTATGATTTAGTGTCGTGTACACATTGAGTCTGCTTTTGACTCACCCGTTGTGGGACTATTTTCGTGTGACGAACAAGAATGGACCGCTCTTCGTAAGCTTAGGGATGGCCATACACGATGGGAATTTAATTAATGTCGATTTTATTTTTATCAAGTACTTAAACTTAAAGTTTGGGGAATTATTTGATGTAATAAGGCCATAAGGCCATAGTTGGTTTTCTTTAATTCTTTTACTCTTATTTATTATGTTTACAAATTATTATTTATGGATTCAAGTAAATTTATTTTGAAGTAAACCCTAAATGTTTATCACCTTAAATAAATGGATTTCAATGTAATATAAGTTGGTTTTCAATAAAAGCCCAACCCAAACAATATTTTTTTTAATCGCACAAGTTTTCTCTAAGTAACAAAAGAATTTGAAACCGGTTTTCTTGAGGAACATACCAAATCTGGTCAAAGCTCGTGGGCCGGGTTTGGGGTGTTTCAAGCATCCAATGATTACGTGAGAAGAGATCCCTGTCGAAATTCCTATTCAACGAGGACTTCTAGTCAAAATAAATCAAGTTTTGAGTTTGAAGCCTATTAGGGTGACAAGCGAGAAGGTCCTAGTAATTTTTCGTATACACCAAGGTATTCACCTATGAAGAGTCAATCTCGAAGAGATGATCGTGTTTTGTATGAAGATCTCTCATTTCTTTCCTAATGAAAGGTTTCCCATTTTGATTCTTTCTTTTTTTTTTTTTCCTTTTTGTAATGAAAAAAAGAAGGAAATTGAAGAGGAAAAAAAAGTAAAAGAAATAAAAAAGAGATTAAGATTGCAAAAGCATGCGAGCAAGAAAAGAAAGTTGAAAAAAAAAGAGAGATTGAAGAAAGAAAAGAAAGTGCCCAAGAAACGAGTGTAGTTGTTGAAAAAGAAAGCAAAATAAAGAATGAAAGTGAGTTTTCAACAAAAAAAGATATTGTGGAAAAAGAAAGAGAATTTGAAAAAGGAACAAGTGGAAAAGACAAGAGAGAACAAGAAAAAGCGAGGAATGTTTTAGCTAACCAACGAGTGAGTTGTCCTCGTGTTGTTTCTTCTTTTCAGGTTTCTCAAGCTTCGAATGACAAGTTTCAACTTCATTACCTTCCCAAAGAGAGACGGTTTCAATTGATCGAGAAAGGTAAGGTTGAAGGTGAAATGAGCCCACAAGTGCTTAAAGCGACATTCTTGTTGCATTGTGATCAAAACCAAGTTTTTAAGCCCGGAGCATGTTTTCATAAGTTGTTGATAAATGAAGGTAAGCATCATGAATTTATTCTGTATAAATGTGTTAAAACCTTTCATTTGCTCAGAATTTTATCATTATTTTCGAAAACAAAGCACTTGAGTTCTGATGGCTTGCGAAGTCAAAATCAAATCTTTGATTCTGGAGGTTGTACTATATTATGGTTTAAAAGATTTGAGTGTGTTTTGCATGGTTATGACTTTCCATTACTTCATGTTCTTTCTATGATGCCTGTCAAGAAACTTTCAAGTCAAAGTGAAATGGTAAGAGAAAACCTCGTTTTTGATCTCGGTGATTATTGTTTTTTATTATTGTTCAGGGGATTCGAACCATGGAAATTTGATTGTCGAGAATATAATCATCAAATGCTTTGTGATTATGGTATATTACCATCAAAGAAATTTTTGATTCATCAAGAAATGGTAAAGCCAACTCATGTTTTTGATCCCGACATTGTTTCATTTGTTCAATTTTTGAATGAGATTTCAGAAAATTCTTTTGAGCTTATAATTTCGAGTGTCACTATCCTATTTCATTCTTGTGTAGGTGACACTTTGGAAAGGTTTCCTCCTAAAGAGGGAGGGCATGAAAATAACATGTTTCCTTTTTAAACCATCTGTGGTTCTCAGGTTTTTTGAAACGAATCTATTAGGTTCATGAGCAAAAGGATTCGTGACCTTGAAAGATTTTTCTCGAGAAAATGGCCTGATTTGAGGACAAATCGTCTTCAAGAGGGAAGGTATGATGCGATCCTGGCCGCATCATGTTATGACACAACTCGATGCCACCGAGATTGGCCCAAACTCGAGGGGCCCAAGGGCAAAATGAAGCTTTTAATTTTAGTTTGTTAATTTGGTTGCTGGAATTAGGACTTTGATTTATTTATTTTAGTTACTTTACTTATTATAATATGAGTATTTAATTATGTCTTGTTTATTAAATTCATCTTTAATTAATGTCTTTCATTATTGATCTACATCTTTTAGTTATGACATGCATATGTGTTCTGCATTTAATAGAGTCATGCATTATGTAACTCTCATGTTAGTTAAGTTTGCATCATAAATTATAACATGCATTATGTGACTCCCATGTTAGTTTAAGTCTGCATCATTAAATTAAGTCATGCATTAAGTAACTCATTTGTTCATTTAGTTTGCATCTTAATTAAATCATGCATTTAATCATCACAGTTGTTTGAGTTAGTTTATAAGTGTGTTATTTAATTTGGTTGTTATTTTTTTTAATGCATGAGTTATAGTGTGTTTAATTTTTTTCTTAAATCAATTGAATGTTTGTTTGCTTTAGGAAAGTTCAAAAGGCTGGTCACATATTTTAAAGCTATAATAGGGCTGTTCGTTTGTCAAAGAAGAATCAAATGTTGTCACATTCAATTGGCTGTTTAGTTTTGGAATAAAAGAGTGTGCATTTGGTCATTTAATTGTTGGTGCATATTTAGAACGTTTTTGGTGGATATTGAAGCACTCAAAGCTCATTATGGTGGCTTTTCAAATGGACCAACAGTGACTCTTCAAGTCTGATCGGTTTCATGCACTCAAAGCTAGTTATGGTGCCAATAAAGAGATGAATACACAAGAATTAAGGCATTTGGTTAAGGGGAAAATGAAGGGACATCAAGCAGCACATTTAAAGGACCATTAAGCCTTCATCAAGTAAAAAGGCAAGACTTTTCAGCTATGCCTGAATCAAGTGAAAAGACATGACTCTTTGGCTGCCCATTAAGAGTTATAATCGAATTTAAATATTTTAATAACTTTAGTTAAATGCTGAAGATGAAAGGTCACAAATAGGCATTTGAACATTCATAATAGTCCCTATAAATAGTTTGTAAGAAAACATTGTTTTGGTTAGACAACTTTTGATAAATTTATGAAGTATTTGAAACTTGTGAGAGTTCAAATCTCCTTGTTCTTTTTGGGACTGATTTGACTTATCAAGCTAGGCTTATGGCATCTTATCCTTCATTTGTTTTCCGAACTTATCACTTTATTTGTGACATTCTTTATACTTTCTGTTCCTATCTCGTTAGATAGTCGGTCAAGGTTTATTTGCTGATTTCACTTTTCTTATCCAGCTATGTGTTTGTAAGTCTTGGGTCAACAATCTCTATATTGTTGGTTCAACCTTTGCCTTAGCTAAACCTATCCATTCCTTTCCTAAATATTTTTTGAACCTTTGTTTGAACCTATCTTCTATCCATTTTTAGCCTTTTCTTGTAACGAATCAAACTTACTCAATTTCTCAATCGGTCAACTAATACGGCTTGAATCATCACTGAGCCGAGTTCATATCACTCGCCATGACTCATCTCGTGAATAGATCAGAATGTCGTCAATGAACACAACAATGAATCTGTCTAAATACGATCTAAAGATTTGATTCATCAAATCCATAAAGACTGCAGGAGCATTAGTTAATCCGACAGGGATAACAAGAAATTCATAATGCCCGTACCTCGTTCTGAACATTTTGGCACATCTGAATCTTTAACTCGCAACTGATAATAACCAGACCATAGATCAGTCATTGAAAACACCGTTGTGCCTTTCAACTGATCAAATAAATCATCTATTCTTGGCAACGGATACTTATTCTTTATCATAACCTTATTAAGCTATCGGTAGTCAATACACATCCTCATCGATCCATCTTTCTTCTTTACGAACAACACTGGTGCACCCCAGTGTGAAAAACTAGGTTGTGTAAAACCTTTATCTGTTAATTCTTGCAATTGAGCTTTCAACTTTTTCAATTCTGTAGGAGCCATTCTGTACGGAGCTATAGATATCGGTGAGGTTTCCGACACTAATTCAATAGTAAATTCAACTTCTCTGATCGGTGGCAACCCTGGTAATTCTTCAGGAAACACATCCTAATATTCACAGATAACTGGCGCTGATTCAATTTTAAATTTAGACACTTTTTTATATAAAACATAAGAAAGATAAGCTTGACAGCCTTTTCTCACACATTTCTGAGCTGACATAGACGAAATCATTACAGGCAATTCACTCGATTCATTTGATTCAATTCGAAGAATTTCATTGTTCTGACATTTCAATTCCATAGTCTTTCGTCTACAATTCATAGTAGCATCATGCAACTTCAACCAATCCATACCCAGAATTACATCGAATTCATCAAAAGGTAGTAACATCAAATCAGTCGAAAAATAGTAACCCCTAGTCATCAAAGGACAGTTCTTGCAAACTTTATCAATTAAAACATACTTGCCTAAGGGGTTCAATACTTTAATCACAAACTCAGCAGATTCAATGGGCGACTTCTTACTAGACACTAAATTCATACATATATACGAATGAGTCGATCCAAGATCAACCAAAGCAATCACATTAGTGTCATAAAGAGGAAATGTACCAGTGATAACATCTAGTGATGACACGTCTTTTGTCACGCCTCTACTACTGGTCACATTTCCCATATTTCTCGGTGCCTCCCTCTATTAGCTGTGTTACTCGGTCTTGCATTCTGATTCTTATCTTTCTCAACTAACTCTAGGCAATCACGTATGAAATGATCTTGTGAACCACATTTGAAACAAGCCCAGTTATTCATCCTACATTCACCAGGATGTCGTCTTCCACATTACTGACATTCAAGTCTATAATTTCTCACATTGCCAACACTCGATACCGATGTAGCTTGAGTTTTAGCACTTGAGTATTATTTTCCATGATCTCTGTTCGAATATCCAATTGAAGCATTTGGACAAGTTTACAGTTTATTTGAAGAAGATTGGTATGGCTTATTCATCGATCTTTTTCTCGAATCTCTAGCCTCTGAATATACGTTTCTCTTTTCTTTGCTAAGCTCCTCGGCTTTGCAAGCCTCATCAACTAAGACAACAAATTCTTTCAACTCTAAAATTTCTACTAGAAGTTTAATATCCTCGTTTAACCTATCAACAAACTGTTTGCACATGATTTCTTCAGTAGAAACATACTCCAGAGCATACTTACTCAATCTTATGAATTCTCTTTCATACTCAGTCACAGTCATTCAGCCCTGTTTTAATTCCAGAAACTCTTTGTGCTTTCGATCGAGAAATCTCTGACTTATGTATTTCTTCCAGAACTTAGTCTGAAAGAATTCCCATGTAACTCTTTCTCTCGGTACCATAGATACCAAAGTATTCCACCACTGATATGCAGTGTCCCTTAATAATTAAATAACACATTTTATACATTAATCTGGCGTGCACGATAGTTCATCAAATACTCAAATAGTGTTTTCAAGCCAAAATTCAACTCTCTCGGGATTATTATCAATGGTAGCTCTTATCTTCAACCCCGTATTTACTAATTTTATCAACTGGCGGCTTATTTAGTCATAAAAGTTCCATACATTAAGGAGTTACTGGAACAAGTTGGGGACTAAGTGGGGGTGGGGGTTGTTGAGTAGCCTGATTTGTCTGGACAAATTGTGTGAATCACTCATTCATCATTTGGAAAAAGGCTTCTTTAGCCTCTCTTTCGTGAGTACCCGATACATTTCTAGATTCAGACGGCGTTGCCCCTTGAGTAGGAGCTAGCGCATTACTCTCAACATCATCAGCTCGATTGTGATCCATTTGCTATACGAAAACACAGTTTAAGTTGTCAGGAGTCATCATACTATCACAAGTTATATATGGCATGTATAGCTAGACTCTCACATATGCTACGTTAGTCCTAGAATCCACTAAATCGTAGCTCTGATACCAATAAATGTAACACCCCTTACTCGTATTCAATGCCAGAATAGGGATACAGAGCATTACCGAAGTTATCACACATTAAATCATACACTTCTCATACAAATTAATCATTTCAAATACAATTCATTCAAAATCAATCATTTTGTCCCTAATACAAGCCTACGAGGCCCTAAACATGCATTAGGAGCGGTTCAGGACTAAACTGATAACTTTTGAAACTTTTTGAACATTTAGAAAATTTTCTCAAAAATAGAGGACACACGCCCGTGTCACAAGCCGTGTGGACATTTGAAATGGGAACACATGGTCGTGTCTTAGCCCATGTCCGACCCCGCGTAACTCTTTAACTTAGGTCACACAGCCAACACATACGCCTATGAGTCCTAAAAATGGCCATACGTGCCTGTGTACCAAGCCATGTGCTAGGCCGTGCCAAACCTCTAGGGTATACTGACTTTTGCCACACGGCCAAGTCACACACCCGTGTGTGAGGCCCTGGAGCATACTGACTTGGTTTCTAATTTGACAACAGGGGACACACGACCGTGTATATGACCGTGTATCACACACGGTTGAGACACACGTCCGTGTCTCTGCCCGTGTGGACAAAAATAGGCTATTAACCAAACTTATTTGCCACCCAATCTTATACACACCTACACCAAACTCATTGGAACCAAAAACATAGCATATATGTGCATTTAAATCAACTCCAACCAAGCATAATCCACGCCATTTCATTACCAACCAATACAATACACAAATACAAAAATGTACCATTCAATTTCATGCCATATTTCACTATATCAAATCATCAATATGGTCATCTTCTAAACATGCATTATTTAGCCAACTTTGAAAAACATACCAAACTCAAATTATAACCATTTAGCACCCCTAAATACCAAATATCAACTAACATAACATAACCATAATCAAACACATAACAAGAGCCATTTGCACAAATTCATACACAACCAAAATAAGCCAACATACATAACTATGCACAAAACTAAACCTTAGACATTTACAAGCCAATTCATATGGCTATAATCATCATCAATTTATGAACCAAAATGACCAAAGTCCCTATACATGCCATATACCAAAATACCAAAGTTCAAAAGTACCAAGTGATAGTAGGATAGTGTGACGTAGTCTTCGACGATCCCCGAATCCGAGCTAGCTTTGAAATCACTATAAAACATGGAAAAATAAACAAACTAAGCTTTACGGCTTAGTAAGCTCATATGGAATAAACTTAATGAAATCATAAATACACAATTCAACTATTCAAATATATCAGTATGTAACTTATATTATCAAACAAACCTTTCATATCTTTAAATCATAAGATTATATGCAAACTTCTCAATTTATTCAATTTAAAGTTTATACGATCCATGTACATCCATGTACCATCTCGTATCAATCTCATACTTCAATCACATATTTCATTTACCTGTTGAACCATTTAGAATACTATCAGATACTCGGGAAACTCGCACTGAAGTGCCACATACATAGCCAATGCTATCTCAATCTCATATCACATATATGCTCACTCTTGAGCTATCAACGGGCTTGCTCACACAAGCTGTAGGTTAAGACGTAGCTATATGGTGTTGCTCACACAAGCCGTCAAGTAACTACAACACATACTGGTATACTCAGCCACTAGTAAGACGTACAGGACCAGCACCCGGATCACATAATCACAATAAGCCCTAATGAAATGTCATTCGTATCCTAATCTATTCCTAAGGCTCAACCGGGATTTCCAATGCTGAATCATCATTGAATCATTTTCAAACAAGTCTGTTGTCTCCTGTTCACAATTTATTCAATATCAAAGCATTTAAATTACATTTATAATGAAACTTATTACATACAAACTTACCTCGGATGTAAAAATGGCTAAACTGGTCGATTAGTCGAGAACTTTGTATTTCCCTCGATCTAGATCCGAGTTTCGCTTTTCTTGATTTATCTATTCAATTTAGTCCAAAATTCTCTTTAAGGAATTTTTACACAATTGCCCCTAATATTTCATATCTTTTAAAATTTAGTCCTTATTTCATAAAATCACAAATTTATGCAATTTAACTACAACCCATTCTAGCCAAATTACTATTATGTCCCTAGCAGAACATATTTTTCCTTTTTTTCACATTTTAACCACAAATTTTCCACATTTTACAATTTAATCCCTAATTTGCATTTTCAGTAAAAACCACTTAACAAAACTTGTATAACTATCATCAAACATTAATAATCTATCATTAAACATCAAAATACTCATGTATTCATCGATGGAAACATCTAAAATCTTTAACAATTTTGCAAAATAGTCCCTGGGCTAGCTAGACCTAGTTGCAACGATCTCAAAAAGACAAAAATCATTAAAAACGGAATAAAAATGGACTTACAATTAAGTTTGCATGTGGCCGAACCCTAAAATGGACAATAATAGTTTCTTCTTCTTCAATAATTGGTTGAAAATGCTGACTAAAAGATGGTAATGTATTTTTATTTTATTTACTTATTCTTTATTTAACTATTTACTATTATAACCTTTAATTAATTCATCAAAATTCATTCATGCATGTCCATCTTTGTCCATTTACAATAGCCATGGTCTAATTACAATATAAGGACCTCCACTATTTAATTAAATATCTATTAGATACTTTTATCTAATCGAACTCCATTTTTACACTTTAGGCGATTTAGTCCTTTTTATCAAATTGACTAATCAAATAATAAAATTTCTATACGAAACTTTCACTCAATCATATTGTAGACATTAAAATAATAATAAAATAAATATTTTGACTTTGGATTTGTTGTCCCAAAACCACTGTTCTGATTTGACTAAAAATGGGTTGTTACATCACCCCTTTTTAATTCTGGCTTTTTAGATAATAAACGAGGTTAGGACAGGCTCGTCTTACAGAGGTGCTCTTGGTCATTTTCAAAAAAATATATCATTTTTGTAACACCCCAAACCTGGCCTAGATGTTATAACCAAATCTAACGTGCCACATCAAGTGTTGTTTGAAAACTATATGCTCATTGGAAAACCCTTCTACGAATCAAAACTTTCTACCCTTTAAAAATCCCGATTTTCGTTGCTTCTTAACAAAACAAAATTTGCTCAAAGTCATTCCCTTGCAAAAACATTATTATTTTTAAAACCTTGTTTGTCGCGGAAGTTTGATTCAAACAGTTACGAATACGTGATATTTTGAAAACAGTAGTTATAGTTTTAAAAACCCGTGTTTAATAGACCAGCAGTTTGTAATTAAAAGAAATACCAAATAAAAGTTAAAAAGAAAAACCCAATGGCCTTATTACAAAAATTATTAACCCAATAATTTGAAATAAAATAAATTAAACTAAAATCGCTAAGTTTAACTTTAGAGCATATCTGACGCGTGGCCACCTCCGAGTCCTTCGCAGCTCCAAATCCTCTAAGGCTGGGGATTACCTGCACAGTTAAATGAAAGGATGAGTCACGAGAACTCAGTGTGTAATCCCCTATTACGGTCATGGTCTGGGCCCTAGCCCATGCAACATCAGTCTGGGCCTAAGCCCTATATCATATCAATGCAAAATAGGCATGTACCCCAACCCTATCCAGCCAACTCTCCACCTGTACCAACCATCTCTCCATGTGGAGACCAAGTCGACCCACCCAGCCAACTATCAAATAGCGTAACCTAGCTGCTAATCAACAAAATATGTGCTGAGCCATTAGAATCCGAATACATGGTGATGCCACTATAACGATACTTCCTCCAAATCAGAAAAACCCACCCCAATGCAGTATGTTATGTCATAGCTAATCCATGTATGCAGTGCATCTCAATCATAATCAATCATACATTTAATACACATACAACACTGATACTACCACTAAGGGTACAATGGTTATTTAGACGGTTAGGGGTAAAACGGTCATTTCACCCCTGAAGGGCATCTCGATAATTTTACCCATCGAGGGTATTTCGGTAACTTTACCCATCAAGGGTATTCGGTAACTTTACCCATAAAGGGTATTTTGGTAACTTTACCCATAGAGGGTATTTTGGTAACTTTACCCATAGAGGGTATTTTGGTAACTTTACCCATAGAGGGTATTTCGATAACTTTACCCATAGAGGGTATTTCAGTAACTTTACCCATAGAAGGTATTTCGGTAACTTTGCCCATAGAGGGTATTTTGGTAATTTACCCTTCAAGCGGCCTTTTCGGAGGCCTATTGTCGCATCGAGTGACACAGGTTCCATTTCTGGTCAAAACGGTGCAATTGGGCTTAAAGCCCAATTTCGGCCCAAATGGGCCCACACGCTCGTGTGGACCATTCAGCCCATTTTCGGTCATGGTTCTGTGGACTTCGCTGCCGTATCTATCATCCAACACTTACCCTGGATTTCGCCCTGTGGGCCCATTAGCCCACTGGGCCCACTTAGCCCAGTTCAGCTCAACAAGGCCCAATACAGCCTTAGTCCCACGAGAGGGTTCGTGGCACTCCTAACAGTCTATCGGCAACACTTGTGGCTTGGTTTAACTCCACAAGCGCTCGCACTTTTTGGTATTTCAGCTTTTAGCCGATTCAAAAATCATCGCATTAATAGAACAAACAGGGGTGTGAGATTACACACCTTGATTACGAATGTGCTGCCAATCCCTTAGCATCGATCCTTGTTTTACCGGGTTTTGCTAAGCTCTTCCAAATTCCAGTGAAGATTAAAGACCCCTGAAAGTACTTGTTCAAGGTTAATAGTACGAATCGATTTCTTCCGAGCGCTTGACCCTTCCTACTCCTCGAGTGACCCCTCAGATTCGGCAAAGATAGATTCCTTTGAGCAAAAAGGACTTGAACACATATGGCCCTCAGAGATGCAAATAAACTAGAGAGAAGTAGAGGTTAACTTCAGCCCACTTAAGGGAACAAAAGGTGTGGCATTGAGAAGGAGGGGAAATATTGATCCGACTAATTTGAAGAGAACAAAGAAAGAAACATGGAAAGAAAAGGGAATGTTAAATTCGACCAAGGAACCTTAGAGAAGGAGAGAAGTGTAGGTAGAAAGTGGGCAGCAGTTGAGGAAATAATCAATGAAACGAAAACTCGAATGGTAAAAAAATTGCCTAAGATGGCACCTCAGAGAGAAAATCTGAAATGAACAAAAGAAGAAGTAGAACAACACAAAGAAACTTTCGGTTTGCACTCACACTTAAGTTGTCAAAAATGCTTCCTATTACCCTTCTCTAGCCGAAATTCTCACTTAGCCACACTCCCAATTTCGGCCAACACTCCCACTCTCATCACTTCCTTGATTTTCTCCACTATTTCCTCCTTGGATCACTCCTAGCCTCCCATTCAAACTTGTTGACCAAGTCCTCAACCACCTCTGTAGAGTTTGATCCAAACTCTACCTCTTGCTCCATCAATCCATAAAATAAATGTCCCCTTTTTTTAGTCATGGGATTCGAACCTTTCTCTCCTTGCCCTCCTAATGACGGCACAACCATCATGCCACAAGCTCACTTGTGACACTTAAACGCACATAGATATACTTAAGTCCTACAATAAACAGCCCTTTCCCCTTTAGGGCCAAAAACTAAAGTTTTCTTAAAGCTCAGACTCGAACCCAGGCCTCCTTAGGACCCCTAAACACACTCAAATAGCTAGCTGTTCAAGGACAACATGAATTTTAAGTAAAATTACAGCCCCTAATTTTTGGGACGTTACAACTCTACCCCCTTAAAGAAATTTCAACCTTGAAATTTACCTGATCAGAAGAGATGAGGGTATTGCCGTCACATTGCCTCCTCCGACTCCCACGTGGCTTTCTCTGAACCTTGATTACACCAAAGAACCTTGACTAACGGGATAAATTTCCTTCTTAACACTTTAATATCACGACCCTGTATTTGCAGTGGTTCTTCCTCAAAAATCAGATCAGGTCTTACCTCGATCTTCTCCACTGGCACTATACGAGAAGGATCAGAATGGTATTGCCTCAGCATAGAAACGTGGAACACATTATGTATACGATCTAACTCAGGAGGCAACTCCAGCTGATAGGCAACTGGTCCTACATGTTTTAATATCTGGTAAGGTCTGATGAATCTAGGGCTCAGCTTGCCTTTTCGTCTAAATCTCAGAATCTTCTTCCATGGTGAGACATTTAAGAAAACATAATCTCCCACTGCGTACTCAATCTCTTTATGCTTCAAATCACCATACGACTTCTGCCTATCAGACGCTTCTTTTAACCGATTACGGATCAATTTCATTTTCCCCTCAGTTTGAGAAATTAGCTCTGGACCCAACAGTCACCGCTCACCAAATTCTATCCAAGAAGTAGCGGTACGACATTTACGACCAGATAATGCCTCGTACGGTGCCATCTGAATACTGGATTGGTAGATGTTGTTGTAAGCAAATTCTGCAAATGGCAAATAGTCTTCCCAACTACCTTTGAAATCAATCACACAACTTCTTAGCATGTCTTCCAAAATTTGAATTACCCTCTCCGACTAACCATCAGTCTGAGGATGAAATGCCGTGCTGAAATAACCTGGTACCCAAAGCTCCATGTAAACTCTCCAAAATCGAGATGTGAATCTAGGGTCCCTGTCCGAAATGATAGACGCTGGCACCCCATGCAACCTCACAATTTTCGCCACATAAAACTTGGCCAACTTCTGCAACGAGTAATCAATGCGAATCGGTATAAAATGGGCAGACTTAGTCAGTCGATCAACAATAACCCATACCGAATCTTTCTTAGTAGGCATCAAGGGTAGCCCACTAACAAAATCCATGGTTCCTCTCTCCCACTTCTAGAGTGGAATTTTAATAGGTTGCAGTAATCCAGAAGGCAACTGATGCTCAACCTTCACTTGCTGGCATGTCATACACTTACCTACGAAATCGGTAACCTCACGCTTAAGTCCTGGCCACCAGTACGAATCACGTAGATCTCGGTATAACTTGTTTCCACCAGGATGCATAGCATATGGGCTACTATGCACCTCCTGCAGAATAGACTGCCTTAACTCAGAATCCCTTGGTACACAAACTCTCCCACAGAAGCATAATACTCCTTCACTATTCAGCCTCAAATCCAAAATCTCTCTCTTCTTCACCAGTTGAAAATGAGGAACCAACGGTTCATCCAAAAACTGCTTCTCTTTAATTTGACCAATCCAAGTCTATTTTACCTGTAGTTCAGCTAACAGACTACCATCCTTAAACAGGCTGAGGCGAGCAAACATTGCCCTTAGATCAGATACAACCTTACGGCTCAATGCATCTGTTACTATGTTAGCTTTTCCGGAATAAAACTCGATCGAGCAATCATAATCCTTAAGCAATTCTATCCATCTTCGTTGCCTAAGATTCAACTCCTTCTAAGTAAGGAGGTACTTGAGACTTTTATGGTCGGCATAGATGATCGACTTCTCCCTGTACAAGTAATGTCTCCAAATCTTTACTGCAAACACCACCACAGCTAGTTCAAAGTCATGAGTGGGGTAATTCACCTCGTACAGCCTAAGCTAACGAGACGCATATGCCACCACCTTACCCTACTGCATCAGCACACAACCCAAACCCATATACGACGCATCATAGTAGACAATGAATTCCTTTCCACCTCTCGTCAGATTAACATCGGGGCTTCAATCGAATCTTCTTGATTTCTCAAAACTCTCCTATCAAGCTTCTCACCCAAACAAATGGTACTCCTTTACGTAGTAACATAGTTAGGGGTACAGCAACCAGTGAAAACCCCTCAACGAACCGTCTGTAATACCCAACCAGACCCAGAAAACATTGAATCTTATATACCGACTTCGGGGCTTCCAATCTAATACAGCCTCCACTTTTCGAGGATCAACCCTAATCCCCTCGGTAGACACGACATGACCCAAAAATGTCACCTCTCGCAGCTAAAACTCGCACTTGCTGAATTTGGCATAAAGCTGTTTTTCTCTCAATATTTACAGAACAACCTGGAGATATGAATCATGCTCCTCTTCGGTTCTTGAATAAACCAGAATATCATCTATAAACACTACCACAAACCAGTCCAAATAGGGTTGGAAAACCCGATTCATCATATCCATGAAAGTAGCTGGTACATTTGTTAACCCAAACGGCATGAGCAGAAACTCATAGTGTCCATAACGAGTCCTGAATGCTGTCTTGTACACATCTGCCTCCTTAACCCTTAACTGATGGTATCCCGATCTAAGATTTATCTTAGAGAAAAAAAAAGCTCCTTGCAGCTGATCGAACAAATCGTCTGTCATTGGTAATGGGTACTTGTTCTTAATCGTCAGTTTGTTCAGTTAATGATAATCAATACACATGGCATGGACCCATCCTTCTTTTTCACGAACAATACCGGTGCTCCCCACGAAGACACACTCGGTCAGATGAATCCTCAATCCAGTAGCTCTTGGATCTGAGCCTTTAATTCTACCAGCTCCTTCGGCACCATCTTATAAGGGGCGATGGACACCGGAGCCGTTTCTGGTAGGAGCTCAATACCGAATTCGACCTCACGATTTAGAGGCAACCCTGGGAGCTCTTCAGGAGATACATCTGGAAACTCCTTTACTGTCCTGACATCCCCAACATACAAACTCTTAACATCAGATGTGATGACATAAGCTAGGAACGCCTCGCAACCTTTGCGCACCAGCTTCTTGGCCCTTAATGCTGAGATTACATTAGATAAATAATCCCTTCGCTCCCCTATCACGACCACTTCTTCAACCTCCGAAGACTTCAATACCATATGCTTAGCAGTGCAATCCAAATTCGCACGGTGTTTCACTAACCAATCTATACCAAAAATGAGATCCAACTCGCCAAATGGCAGTTCCATCAAATCCGCCAGAAAGACAACCCCTTAGACCTCTATGGGCACATCTCTAAATAGTTTATTCACTCTAACTCACTGTCCCAGTGGACTAATCACCGACATATCCCTATCAATAATTTTGAGTTGTATGCCCAAAGTTCCAGACATAGTACATGCAATATATGAGTGCGTAGACCCAATATCAATTAAAGCAGTGTATGGTACATTATGAACGAGGAACGTACCAGTTATGATGTCACGTATGTCGCCATCCTCTCGGTGTCGAGCAACGTAAACCAATACTGGATGTCTCGCCTCTACGTTACCAGCAGCTCTACCCGGTGCTCCACGACCTCGTCCTAACCCATTTCCCCCTCTGGGTGGACCACGACCTCTCGGTGGCTACTGACCACCTCTCCCTGACTGCACATAGCCCTGACCTGCAGCTTGCATCTGAACGAGCCTTCGAGGATAGTATCTAAACTGATGATCCTTGGACCCACATCTGAAGCACACCCCAGTTCTTTTCCAGCACTCTCTCAAATGAGGTCTCCCACACTCATTGCAAGGCTGGGGTCGACCAGCAACAACTGGAACCCCAGCTCGGGCTGGCCCATCAAACCTTGGCCTCTTCTTAAGCCCACCAGAAGAACTTGAGGGCCCAAAATCCCTCTTATTTCAGCCCCTTTCCTTCTCACGATCCCTTTCCCTCTGCGAGGCTATCAGAACCTGTAACTTATCCCTGAAACCATCTTCGAACCGCACGCAGCGCTCATACTCAGTAGCGACTATGCCTCGAGCATACCGGCTCAACCGCAGAAACTCTGCCTCATACTCTGCTATAGACTTATTCCCCTGAACCAGACTTAGAAATTCCTTTCTCCAGGCATCCACATAACTTGTCCCAACATATTTTCCTTGGAAGGCCATCTTAAAGAAGTCTCATGTCAAACGGTCGGCCTACATGCCTTCTCTCACGGTAAGCCACCATTGATATGCCTCATCTCGCAGTAAAGACACTACTCCTTTCAGTTTTTGCTCCATCGTACAATCGAGATCATCCATTATTCGCTCGACAGCCTCCAACCAATATTCTGCTACATTTGGAGCTACACTAGAGACGCCTTTGAAAATTTCTGCCCCATTCGACCGGAGTCGTTCAGAGATTAACCCTCGGCCCACTGACCCAGTACTTGCTCCAGCAACCCTTTCCAGAACCCGTAACATCGCTTGGGACAAGACATCATCCCCACTGGCTCGGTCATGAGACCCCGTCTTAGTCACTGGTGAGGCTGGTGCTTCCCTGTCAAGCATGTGTCCTGACGCTGACGATTCAGCTCTAGCACCACGGCCTCTACCATGGCCACGTGTACCCCTTTCGCGACCTCTTGTGCTCATATCGATGTAGCGTATTTATCTATTTTAAGAGTTTTATAAATTAGCTTATAGTTCTTATAATTATTAACAAATATTTTCTGAAAATAGTAATTAGAGTTGTTTTCGCAGATCGGCTTTACTACAATTTTCAGTCTTCTATAGTCTCAGTTTCCTTAACTAAGGAGTTTCAATGTACTACTACTACCCCTAGCAGTTTCTCAGTATAGTCATTTCAGTATATAACAGGGTACAGTGTCAACGAACTTACAGATTTGGTGCCGGAGACTCGATGTACCACACTTTCAATAAAATCATTACTTTCCAAACCAAAATTTAAACAGATCAGAAAACTTTCAAAACCCATTCCACAGCTGAGTTTTACAACTTGGCTCTGATACCACTAAATATAACACCCCAAACCCGGCCTAGACGTTATGGCCGGATCTAACGTGCCACATCAAGTGTTGTTTGAAAACTATATGTTCATTGGAAAACCCTTCTACGAATCAAAACTTTTTACCATTTAAAAATCCTAATTTTCGTTGCTTATTAACAAAACACAATTTGCTCAAAGTCATTCCCTTGCAAAAACATTATTATTTTTAATACCTTGTTTGTTGCGGATGTTTGATTCAAACAATTGCGAATACGTGATATTTTGGAAACATTAGTTATAGTTTTAAAAACCCGTGTTTAATAGACCAGCAGTTTGTAATTAAAAGAAATACCAAATAAAAGTTAAAAAGAAAAACCCAATGGCCTTATTACAAAATTTATTAACACAATAATTTGAAATAAAATAAATTAAACTAAAATCGCTAAGTTTAGCTTTAGAGCATATCTGACGTGTGGCTACCTCCGAGCCCCTCGCAGCTCCAAATCCTCTAAGGCTGGGGATTACCTGCACAATTAAATGAAAGGGTGAGTTACGAGAACTCATTGTGTAATCCCCTATTACAGTCATAGTCTGGGCCCTAGCCCATACAGCATCAGTCTGGGCCTAAGCCCTACATAATATTAATGCAAAACAGGTATGTACCCCAACCTATCCAGCCAACTCTTCACCCATACCAACAATCTCTCCATGTGGGGACCAAGTCGACCCACCCAACCAACTATCCAATAGATTAGCCTAGCTGCTAATCAACAAAATAAGTGGCTAAGCCACTAGAATCTAAATACGTGGCGATGCCATTATAACGATACTTCCTCCAAATCAGAAAAACCCACCCCAATGCAATATGTTATGTCATAGCTAATCCATGTATGCAGTGCATCTCAATCATAATCAATCATACATTTAATACACATAAAACACTGATACTACCACTAAGGGTACAATGGTTATTTAGACGGTTAGGGGTAAAACGGTCATTTCACCCCTTAAGGGCATCTCGATGATTTTACCCATCGAGGGTATTTCGGTAACTTTACCTATCGAGGGTATTTTGGTAACTTTACCCATAAGGGGTATTTTGGTAACTTTACCCATAAGGGGTATTTTGGTAACTTTACCCATAGAGGGTATTTCGGTAATTTTACCCGTAGAGGGTATTTCGATAACTTTACCCATAAAGGGTATTTCGATAACTTTACCCATAGAGGGTATTTTGATAACTTTGCCCATAGAGGGTTTTTTGGTAATTTACCTTTCGAGCGGCCTTTTCGGAGGCCTACTGTTGCCTCGAGTGACATAGGTTCCATTTCTGGTCAAGCGTTGCAATTGGTCCTAAACCTCAATTTCGGCCCAAACGGGCCCGCACGCTCGTCTGGCCCATGCAGCCCATTTTCAATCACGGTTGTGCGGACTTCACTGCCGCAACTATCATCCGGCACTTACCCTGGGTTTTGCCCCTGTGGGCCCATTAGCCCATTGGGCCCACTTAGCCCACTTCGGCTCAACAAGGCCTAATACAGCCTTAGTCCCACGAGAGGGTTTGTGGCACTCCTAATAGTCTATCGCCAACACTTATGGCTCGGTTTAACTCCACAAGCGCTCGCACACTCGGATGATCTCAGATGTTGATATATCGGCTTTTCGGTATTTCGGCTTTGAGCCAATTCAGAAATCATCGCATTACCAGAACAAATAGGGGTGTGAGATTACAAACCTTGATTACGAATGTTCCGCCAATCCCTTAGCACCGATCCTTGTTTCACTGGGTTTTGCTAAGCTCTTCCAAATTCTAGTGAAGATTAAGGATCCCTGAAAGTACTTGCCCAAGGCTAAGAGTAAGAATCGATTGCTTCCGAGCGCTTGACCCTTCCTACTCCTCGTGTGACCCTTCAGATTCGGCAAAGACAGATTCTTTTGAGCAAAAAGGACTTGAACACGTATGTCCCTCAGAGATGCAAATAAACTAGAGAGAAGTAGAGGTTAACTTTGGCTCACTTAAGGGAACAAAAGGGGTGGCGTTGAGAAGGAGCGGAAATATGGAGTCGGCTAACTTGAAAAGAACAAAGAAAGAAACGTGGAAAGAAAAGGGAATGTTAAATTCGACCATGGAACCTTAGAGAAATAGAGAAGTGTAGGTAGAAAGTGGGCAGCAGTTGAGGAAATAATCAATGAAATGAAAATCCAAATGGTAAAAAAAATTGCCTAAGACGGCACCTCAGAGAGAAAACCTGAAATGAACAAAAGATGAAGTAGAACAACACAAAGAAACTTTCAGTTTGCACTCACACTCAATTTGTCAAAAATGCTTCGTATTACCCTTCTGTGGCCGAAATTCTCACTTAGCCACACTCCCAATTTCGGCCAACACTCCCACTATCATCACTTCCTTGATTTTCTCCACTATTTTCTCCTTGGATCACTCCTAGCCTCCCATTCAAACTTGTTGACCAAGTCCTCAACCACCTCTGTAGAGTTTGATCCAAACTCTATCTCTTGCTCCATCAATCCATAAAATAAATGTCCCTTTTTGTTAGTCATGGGATTCGAACCCCTCTCTCCTTGCCCTCCTAATGACGGCACAGCCATCATGCCACAAGCTCACTTGTGACACTTAAATGAACACAGATATACTTAAGTCCTACTGCAGACAGCCCTCTCCCCTTAAGGGCCAAAAACTAAAGTTTTCCTCAAGCTCAGCCATGCCTCCTTAGGACCCCCAAACACACTCAGATAGCTAGCCGTTGAAGCACAACATGAATATTAAGTAAAATTACAGCCCCTAATTTTTGGGACGTTACAATTTTGGTACTCGATATTTTGACGATGTGTTTTTATTATTATGGACTTTTGCTTGGGATTTTCTTTTGTACTTTGGATTATTTTGATTTTGGAATTTTCTACATGATTTAGGTTTAAAATTTAATTTAAAATATTATGAATTTGAAAATTTATGATGGATTTTTCATAACTAAGTCAAACAAGACCCAACATGGGTGTTTACAAAATTCAATACTTTGTTTTCAAAAGTCAACACTATCTACTCACAAAATGGACATTTTATGAGATATATATTAAATCTACATTTTGAAAATGTAAAACAAGTTTTAGATATGCAAATTATCTGCTGCGATGTTTTAATTGAAGTACGACACTTTTTGAAGAAAATTTCAAAACTTGAGTTTTCTTGTAACGCCCCAAATTTTTGGGCCTAGTAGAATTGGGCCTATTGGGCCTTGGGCATGGGAGCATTTAAAATTTTTCAGAACAAAAGAACAGCGCTAATGTAAGTTGGACCTATTAGGTGAGTGATTTTGGAAGGCTAGGGGGCTTCCACGAAGTCCCGGGTTCAAACCTGGGCTTTAGGAAAAATTTTAGTTTTAGGTGAAAAAAACCGTCAGAGTAAGTAAGTAGGGTTTAAGAATAAATTGTGGGAAAAAAATGACATAAGGAAGTGAGTGGTCTAGTGGCAAGGCGTCATTAAGGTTGCAAGGGAGCATGGGTTCAAGTCTTGGCACTTGCAATTCATTTTGATTTCCTCTTAAATGAACTTAGACTTTGGCCCATAGGCTTATATTTAGTTGCACATGTTTTAAGTCACAAAAGGAGCTTGTGTTGTGGTGGCATGTAGCGTCTGGAGCATAGGAGATGGCAAGGGTTCGAATCCCATTGCAAGAAAAAAAGGGATATTTATTTTGCTAAGTTGGGATGGCAGGTGGTTGTGATGGAATTAAACTCTGCTGAAGGTGAAATCCCACATCAGGAAGCTAGCATGAGAGTATGCGAAAAGATGGCTTTAAATCAAGCGATCTATGAGGAGAGTCAGCATACCTTGGTTGGCGTTTGGGCATAGGAGTGTTCGGAGCGCGGATTAACTCCAGATTCCTATCAGGTGTGTATTTCGTACCACTCTAGCTGTAGAGCGGCAAATGCCGAAATGCCGATCACACGGCGATGGTAGCCACACGAGCGTGCAAGTGCACGTGTGGGAGCTTCGACGCGATGGTTGAGGCCATCATGAGTGTTCTTGAGGGTTTAGGCTATTTGGGCCACGATGGACCGAAAGGGGCCATGTAGGGCCAATGGGCCTGTTGGCCGATATGAATAAATTGTATGATTGTGTAGCAGATATTGGAGTGGTCTATGTGAATCTCATATCTGTGGCTTGATTTGGGCTAAATGGGTGACACAAGTGAAATTACCGAAATACCCCCGATTTGTAAAATTAACAAAATACCCGCGATTTGTAAAATTACCAAAATACCCCCGATTCATAAAATTATCAAAATACTCCCGATTTGCAAAATTACCAAAACCTTTGAGTTGCAAAATTACCGAAACCCTCGAGTTGCAAAATTACCGAAATACCCCCGATTTGCAAAATTACCGAAATAACCCCAACTTGCAAAGTTACTGAAATACCCTCGAGTTAAAAAATTACCAAAATACCCTTGGTCTGTGAAATCACCGAAATACCATCGATTTGTAAAATTACTAAAATACCATTGGTTTACAAAATTACTAAAATACCCTTGGTTTGTAAAATAATCGAAATACCCCCGATTTGTGAAATTACTGAAATACCTTCAGATTACAAAATTACCGAAATAACCCTATAGGATAGAATTACTGTAACACCCCAAACCCGGCCCATAAGTTTCGACCAGATCTGGTATGCTACGGGTTGTACATTGAAAACTTTTGCTTTGTTGGTTTTTTGAAATCGTAAGTTAATTAGACAATATTTGAATAAATAAGTGACATTTGAAAAGGAAACCTTTTATTATTATTTCGTATTATTAAACCTTTGACATAATTTCATAAGTTGCAAATATTAAAAACTACTTAGATGAATATAAACTATGGGGCCTTATTAAATAAATATTCCCGAAATAAAGAAAAACTTAAAGAAAACCAAAAATAATCTATAGGAATTAAAACTTGATGGCCCCTCGAGTCCGTCTTGGCTCCCATGTCCACGTTCTACAGCTCATCTGAAAGAGTAGGAAAAATGAAAGGGTGAGTCACCGAGACTCAGTGTATAAATCCCGAACACAATGACCTGGGCCCATAAACACATTATGAGCCCTGGCCCAAACATAACGGCAACAATCATAATTACATGATAAATAAATAAATAATGATGAATAGCCCAACCCATCCTAGAATTCCATCCTTTACACACGAACCCGTACCAACCAACACACATTGGGGATTTTTACAATCAACCCTCCATCCGCTACACACCATAATGACATCCGTACTGCCTATTCCGATTATTCAGGAATCATTAAACGTGGCATAGCCACCGATCACTATGTGACCTAACATTTGAATTTGTGGTTTAACCACCGATCACCAAGTGACCTATCATGCAATTCCCCTTCATTATCATAATCCCGCCCTATGCATACACACATAAAGAAAACATTATACAGGCTTTCATTGAAACACCCCAAACTCGGCCCACGAGCCTTGGCCAGATCTGGTATGTTCCTCAAGTAAATCGGTTAAAAATTCTTTTATTACTTTGGAAAAATTTTGTGTGTTTCGAAAGAAAATTAGTTTTTTGGGTTGGGCTTGGGTTGAAAATGAGTTAATCTTATATTAAAAATTCCTTTTTAATTAAGGTGACAAAACAGTTGGAGTTTATTTTAAAAATAAATTTACTTGATCCCTAAATAATAATTTGTAAACAAAATAAATAAAAGTAAAAAGAAATAAAGAAATTAAATCATGGCCTTATGGCCTTATTACATCAAATAATTCCCAGAATAAAAGTGCTAAAGTACTTAAATAAATAAAATGTCCATATTGAATAAAACTTCAGGCTGAGCATGGGCACCTTTAGCTCCTGCCGCCGACCCTTGGTCCATTACTTGCTCATCACCAAAAAAATATTCCCAACGAGGTGAGTCAAATAGACTCAATGTGTACACGACACTAAATCATAATAGAATCAGGCATACAATAGTTACACATTCAAAACATAAAATACAAGTTATGATGCATTCCCAAACCCAAACCTAATTGTCCATCCGCTACACACCCCCGTACCTGCCAAACACACCGTGGGGACTACTAAGTCGACCCTCCTTCCGCTACACACCAATTTGCGGGCTTAAGGCTCCGCATCTGTGGTCTTAGGAAACCACTTTTCGATTCATCGTGGTCTTAGGTCACCACTTTTCGATTCTTGTGGTCGTAAGTCACCACTTTTCGACATCGTGGTCTTAAGTCACCACTTTTCACTTCCCTTTCAATATACAACCATATGCCCCATATAATAATAATATGCATAAATATGCCGAGTTCACATTCTTATCATATTCTCATGTTACTAAAAACATTTTCATATTCCTAGTAGAAGTAGGAAACGTGCACTGAGTACTTAGTACCATCACATGGTACCTTAGCTACTTTCATATTCTTAATGTCACATATTTTAATTAAACATGCCATAAAACGTATTATGAAGTAGTGTAAGGGGGTACACACTGATTCACTTAGCAAATTCCTTGATATCTCAAATCGATCTACCGCTTAGATCCTTAATCCCTACATTTGATTATTCACTTACTATTTTAATAAAAAGCCATTCGCCATAAATCCAAATCCTAGTAGGATTAGTATTCTTAAACTTACCTTGAAATTTTCAAATCTCAAATCTTTGTATCCTCTCATTGAAATCCCTATAACTACATGTTAGGTCAATTTCTAACATTTATTCACAACAAATAACCCTTAGCCGAATGTTAAATATGACTTACCTTAGATTCTTAAATCCAAAATTCACCGAATAACTAGGGAACACGCGCCTATGGTGTACCTTCTGGAAAAGAACTTCTCCTTCCTTGTAGTCGACACTTAATAAATCCCAAACTTTCCTTCCATGATTCGGCCAAGATCAATAATAGGAATTAGTCCCTAAATTTGATAAGTCTAAAATATAAAAGAATGGAAACCAAACTTGGATCTTACCTTTATTTGAAGAAATCGATTGCACCTTCACTTCAACTTTCGAGAGATTCTAGGCTATGGCTAAATGATGCTCTCACAACTTTCGGCTTTTGGAGGATTAGAAAGAAAAGAAAAGGAAGAATAAAGATGGAGGATTCGGCTAGAACACAAGGTATTTTGGTTTGACAAAACAGAGAAGAGAGAATTTTGCTAGAGAATTTCTACAGATGAACAAAAGAGAAAAGGAAGAATGAAGGTTGGCCTCTCTTTTCCTTTTTTATAGCCAGAAATTACTAGGCTAGAGTCCTTACTTGGCCATCACTCTTCCTTATTTTCCTCCTTATCTCCTTGTTTAAAAATTAAAGAATAATCCCTTATTTATCTTTTTAATTATCACCCAAAATAAAAGATAATTCAAAGTCCCTTACTTGGCCACCACTCCTCTATCTGATAACTTTATCCTTTAATTATCATAAATAAAAGAGTTTAATCCAACATTTATCTCTTCAAAATAATCCAATTTAAAAATCCTTTATTTATCACCTTTTTAATCGAATATTTATGAAAAGATAACACCTCCTTTCTAGAAGCATGTGCCGTCCACCTCAGTCTTATGGAAGCAAAAATAAAATTTCTTTTATTTGCTTCCCATGTGACTCGAACTCGAGCCCACTTGCTCATGTAGGTGGCGCCACTTACACAGGCCTTAAGTGGCATTTCCAGTGCCACTTTTCCAAGCCTTGTTTGTGTGCCAAATTCTTCCTACTAATTTTCTTAAGGCCACCTTGCCTTAATTTCCTCTTTTAAGCTTTAAAACTTGACATTTCCTTTCATTTCCAAGTTTCCAAAAATTTTCGTTTGCCTCTTTAAACTTGACATTTCCTTACATTTCCAAGTTTCCGAAATGTTTACTTTCCTCTTTTGAATCATTTCCACATCATTTCCTTACATTTCCAGGACATTTCCTCACATTTCCAAGACAAGACATTTCCAACACATTTCCCTACATTTCCAAGACAAGACATTTCCTTACATTTCCAACACATTTCCCTACATTTCCAAGACAAGACATTTTCTTACATTTCCTTACATTTCCAAGACAAGGCATTTCCTTACATTTCCTTACATTTCCTTACATTTCCATACATTTCCATACATTTCCTTACATTTCCTTACATTTCCATACGTTTCCTTACATTTCCTTACATTTCCATATTTCCTTACATTTCCATACATTTCCTTATTTCTAGAATTCACATAACACATTCATAATTCATAAAACATGCCCTTTTCCCACATGGTTCCTTGTGTCATGCTTCACACGGAGTTTCTTTTAAAGCTTCATTTACCTAGCTCCCCTTTTTGCTTAAAAACCAATAATTTTCCAAAGCTTTCTTCTTCCATCCTAGAATTCCAAAAACCCTTAATACACTTCCAACACTGCCAAAACCTACTAACTCATGAATTAGGCACGAACGCATAAACCCTAATCTAGGATGTTACAGTTCTACCCTCTTTAAAAATAATTTCGTCCTCGAAATTACTTACTAACAGTCGTACAATCCTTCTCACCGCACTATGCTTACGCTGCGCACTCTGGTCTTAATAGAACCATCATACTTTCTAGGCACAATCTCTAAGTTCACGCCCCTTTAGAACTCATTTTCTAACGTCGCGATTTAATCTGATTTAGGAGTTTTATACATTAGTACTTTTGTTTCACTGATTAACCGCGAATAGTTTTATGAAAAGAGATGTTTAAAAGTGGTTCTTTCGATCAAACAAAGTTCTCAGCTCAAGTTCACTATTCAGAAAGTCACGTTCACATTCATCAACCAATTATGAACTTTCGTTCATTCAGAGAAATGTTGTAGTTTTCATTGTTGTTGTTTTTCCACTACCAGGGGTATTTTCATAATTTGTCCTACAGGGGTATTTTCGTAATTTATCAAAATAAGGTTCCTTGGTGATTTTGTCAATAACGGTATTTTGGTAAATTTGAAATCCCGGGGCCTTTCGAAAATTTTGAAATTCCAGGGGTATTTCGATAATTTTTTTACAAACCAGGGTAAATTTGTAAAGTTTAATAAATCAGGGGTATTTCAAAATTTGCAAAACTTTGAGGGTTCTTTTTTGAGAATTTATTTTCCAAAACGGTGATGTTGCAAAAATTTTCAAAATCAGGGTCATTTTGGTAATTTTGTAAGTTAGGGCAATTTTGTAATTTTCCAAAATCAAGGTATTTTGATATTTTGCAAATTAGAGTTTTTGAACATTTTCTAAAGTAATGAAATTTTGATAAGAACTGTGGGTATTTTGGGAATTTCATAAACCAAGGGCATTTATGTAATTTACCACTAGGGGTATTTTTGTAATTTCACAAATCAAAAATTTTTCGGAAAATTTTGTAAAAATAGTTCTCACAAATTAAAAAGGAAATTTTAAGAGTTTTAAAACTAGAGTTTTTATAAAAACACGACTAGTTCCCTTTCGGGTTTTAGTTATTGTGTTTAGCCCATGACCGAGTCCTCTTGGTCAGGGTGAACCAAAGCTACGCACCAGGCAGGATTCGAGTGGAGAGGAGGTGAGTCACGCGGACTGCTTAAATACCAAGCTCCCACCGAAACCATTCCTAGACATGCGCGCATGCAGGTTGCCACACCTAACTCAGTGACTTAGTCATAGGTTTGTTTGAGTAAGTATTAAGTCTTATGTATTTGTGTTTGAGTAGACGAGTCCTAGGGTTCAAGTTCCCATCATGCTATTCTACGTTCCATTCCTTTTTCTACCCTTCCATAACATAATATAAATCACATAATCACCCAAATGGTTAGGGGTACTTACCTGGTGGACTGCGGGTCGGAGACTTAGGTGCCATGCCGAAAAAAACCTGCTTATTTCATAAAAATTTTCACAAACTTATTTGGGCTCGATTTGAAAACATTTTGGGCCTTAAACCCCTAGGTCGAGGGTTTGAAACTGGGCTCTGATACCAAACTGAAACACCCCAAACCCGGCCCACGAGCCTTGGCCAGATCTAGTATGTTCCTTAAGTAAACCGGTTAAAAATTCTTTTATTACTTTGGAAAAATTTTGTGTGTTTTGAAAGAAAATTAGTTTTTTGGGTTGGGCTTGGGTTGAAAATGAGTTAATCTTATATTAAAAATTCCCTTTTAATTAAGGTGACAAAACACTTGGAGTTTATTTTAAAAATAAATTTACTTGATCCCTAAATAATAATTTGTAAACAAAATAAATAAAAGTAAAAAGAAATAAAGAAATTCAATCATGGCCTTATGGCCTTATTACATCAAATAATTCCCAGAATAAAAGTTCTAAAGTACTTAAATAAAATAAAATGTCCATATTGAATAAAACTTCAGGCTGAGCATGGGCACCTTTAGCTCCTGCCGACCCGGTCCATTACTGCTCATCACCTGAAAAATATTCCCCAACGGGGTGAGTCAAATAGACTCAATGTGTACACGACACTAAATCATAATAGAATCAGGCATACAATAGTTACACATTCAAAACATAAAATACAAGTTATGATGCATTTCCAAACCCAAACCTAATTGTCCATCCGCTACACACCCCCGTACCTGCCAAACACACCGTAGGGACTACTAAGTCGACCCTCCTTTCGCTACACACCAATTTGCGGGCTTAAGGCTCCGCATCTGTGGTCTTTGGAAACCACTTTTTAGATTACTGTGGTCGTAAGTCACCACTTTTCAGATTACTGTGGTCGTAAGTCACCACTTTTCAGATTACTGTGGTCTTAAGTCACCACTTTTCACTTCCCCTTTCAATATACAACCATATGCCCCATATAATAATAATATGCATAAATATACCAGAGTTCACATTCTTATCATATTCTCATGTTACTAAAAACATTTTCATATTCCTAGTAGAAGTAGGAAACGTACCTGAGTACTTAGTACCATCACATGGTACCTTAGCTACTTTCATATTCTTAATGTCACATATTTTAATTAAACATGCCATAAAACGTATTATGAAGTAGTGTGGGGTACACACCTGATTCACTTAGCAAATTCCTTGATATCTCGAAATCTGATCTACCGCTTAGATCCTTAATCCCTACATTTGATTATTCACTTACTATTTTAATAAAAAGCCATTCGCCCATAAATCCAAATCCTAGTAGGATTAGTATTCTTAAACTTACCTTGAAATTTTCAAATCTCGAAATCTTTGTATCCCTCTGTCGAAATCCCTATAACTACATGTTAGATCAATTTCTAACATTTATTCACAACAAATAACCCTTAGCCGAATGTTAAATATGACTTACCTTAGATTCTTAAATCCCGAAATTCACCGAATAACTAGGGAACACGCGACTATGGTGTACCTTCTGAAAAGAACTTCTTCTTCCTTGTAGTCGACACTTAATAAATCCTGAAACTTTCCTTCCATGATTCGGCCAAGATCAATAATAGGAATTAGTCCCTAAATTTCGATAAGTCTAAAATATAAAAGAATGGAAACCAAACTTGGATCTTACCCTTATTTGAAGAAATCGATTGCACCTTCACTTCAACTTTCGTAGAGATTCGGCTATGGCTAAATGATGCTCTCACAACTTTCGGCTTTTGGAGGATTAGAAAGAAAAGAAAAGGAAGAATAAAGATGGAGGATTCGGCTAGAACACAAGGTATTTTGGTTTGGCAAAATAGAGAGAGAGAATTTTTGCTAGAGAATTTCTACAGATGAACAAAAGAAAAAAGGGAAGAATGAAGGTTGGCCTCTCTTTTCCTTTTATAGCCCAGAAATTACTAGGCTAGAGTCCTTACTTGGCCACCACTCTTCCTTATTTTCTTCCTTATCTCCTTATTTAAAAATTAAAGAATAATCCCTTATTTATCTTTTTAATTATCACCTAAAATAAAAGATAATTCAAAGTCCCTTACTTGGCCACCACTCCTCTATCGATAACTTTATCCTTTAATTATCATAAATAAAAGAGTTTAATCCAACATTTATCTCTTCAAAATAATCCAATTTAAAAATCCTTTATTTATCACCTTTTAATCGAATATTTATGAAAAGATAACACCTCCTTTCTAGAAGCATGTGCCGTCCACCTCGGTCTTCTGGAAGCAAAAATAAAATTTCTTTTATTTGCTTCCCATGTGACTCGAACTCAGCCCACTTGCTCATGTAGGTGGCGCCACTTACAGGGCCTTAAGTGGCATTTCCAGCCACTTTTCCAAGCCTGTTTGTGTGCCAAATTCTTCCTACTAATTTTCTTAAGGCCACCTTGCCTTAATTTCCTCTTTTAAGCTTTAAAACTTGACATTTCCTTTCATTTCCAAGTTTCCAAAAATTTTCTTCTGCCTCTTTAAACTTGACATTTCCTTACATTTCCAAGTTTCCAGAAATGTTTACTTTCCTCTTTTGAATCATTTCCACATCATTTCCTTACATTTCCAGGACATTTCCTCACATTTCCAAGACAAGACATTTCCAACACATTTCCCTACATTTCCAAGACAAGACATTTCCTTACATTTCCAACACATTTCCCTACATTTCCAAGACAAGACATTTTCTTACATTTCCTTACATTTCCAAGACAAGGCATTTCCTTACATTTCCTTACATTTCCATACATTTCCTTGCATTTCCATACATTTCCATACATTTCCTTACATTTCCATACATTTCCATACATTTCCTTACATTTCCTTACATTTCCATACGTTTCCTTACATTTCCTTACATTTCCATATTTCCTTACATTTCCATACATTTCCTTATTTTTAGAATTCACATAACACATTCATAATTCATAAAACATGCCATTTTACCACACATGGTTCCTTGTGTCATGCTTCACACGAAGTTTCTTTTAAAGCTTCATTTACCTAGCTCCCCTTTTTACTTAAAAACCAATAATTTTCCAAAGCTTTCTTCTTCCATCCTAGAATTCTAAAAACCCTTAATACACTTCCAACACTGCCAAAACCTACTAACTCATGAATTAGGCACGAACGCATAACCCCTAATCTAGGATGTTACATTCATATATTTCGATACACATAGAGATTTCTATGATTACGTACTTGGCATCCTTGCCTAACCTTTTTAGGATTTTATTCGACTGTCTATACAGCCATTTTCCGGCTTTTTAGCCCATAACACATAGATTATAGTTAACTAGTGTGTTAGAGATCTACACACCTGATTACGGTTAGAACAAGACCCTCTATGTCAACGATATTCGTAGGCAACACCACCGCTATCTACCTAAGATGTTGTTCAGAAGTCGATCCACAACCTGGTGGCCAATCTCGAACAGCAGACACTGCTCGTTTCTTAAACTTAGGAATCCTCTCCTTTGCCTGATCCATATTCGTTTCCATCAAAAGTCCTTGTCAGAACTACTATAAAGAAATAGGGTTGTTAAATCATATCCTATATTTAAGATCACCGGTATGTTAGCGAATCTAATAGAAATCTAAAGAAACCCCTTTCCTTGAAATCCCAAAATTAGAGACTAGCGACTTTTGGCTTTTAGATCTAAACGATCAGGTTTCCTTCAAATCCCGGAATGCTGCCCAAAACGCGAGAAGAGAGAAAATGTTAGTCTCAACCGATAGCCTTAACAAACCAAGTGGCCATTCGGCCTTGTCTCTTAAAAACCAAAAGAGAAATTAAAAAGATAGGAAAATCGGTACTCACCTTAACACAAAGGTTTCGACTACCCTTTAGAGATTCCGACTTTTTGAGAAGATCAGAAAAAAAGTTGATAGGAAGGAGTCTATGTAGATTCGGCTTTTAATGAAGAAATCGGCAAAAGGGAATAGGGTTATTCGGCTATGGAGATGAGAAGAGAGTTCAGGGTTTCGGCTTTTAAAAGAAAAGATGTTGAGAAAATTGGGAGGTTTCGGCTTCTGAAGAAATCAAAAGAATAGAACTTGCAGAGGAAGACTGAGAATTTCGACACAGGGAAAGAAGAAAAGAATATGGTTCCAAATGCTAAAATTGAAGAGATATCCCCTCTATTTATAGAAGATTTCGCCATCTACTGCTTAAAATCGAAAATGCCCTTCTTGATAACTAACAACTAATCAAACAGTAGGGGAAATTTCGGCACCCCTTTGCCATAAAGAAACCGATTTCTTCCCTCCTCTAGGTGATGGAATTTCGGCCAACACCTAGCCTTGCAGATAGCTCCTATCTTTTCTCCTTTTATCTTCCATATTATCAACTATAATATCCACATTATCCCGTTCACATAAATCCTCCTATTTTTTAGCCTTGTTGCCGTCCACTCCACCTAACCCTAATGCTGAAATTTAGCTAACTTAGATTAAAAGAATTGGGCTCCATGAACCTTAAATTTGGGCCCCTTACTCCCTTGTGTGGCGACACCTCCTTTCTTTCTAAGTGGCGCTACTGACCACTGGGCCACAAGCCCATTTGTGTTTTAAAACACAACTAATATCTGTTATGCCCTAACTTAACAGGCTTCCCACTAAGGTGTTCAAACAAGAATTTTAACTACAGTCTCGGCCCAAACCTGAACCCATTTTGAACCCCTAATACTCAACTTAACTCATTACACATATTCACCCATTAAACGCATGTGCCAAAAAATTCAGGTTGTTACAGTTCTACCCCCTTAAAAAAATTTCGTCCTCAAAATTTCCAACTAACTATTAATCGTACTACCCAAGTCTCACCACTATGCTTTCGCTGCGCACTCTAATTCTAAAGCCAAAAAAAACACTTAGTATACTATGGTAGAGTACGCATCGGTATTCGCATCTAGAGCGTCCTCGTCCCCTTGGCGACATGCTGCATAGACCAAAACTGGCTGCCTCGCCTCAGTATAACCTGCATCTCCACGACCATGTCCTGTGCCATTTCCACTATTAACTTGACCACGGCCCCTTGGTGGTTGTTGACCTCCTCTTCTTGGCGGTGCATTCTCTTGACCTATAGGCCCTTCACTGTCGCGTTGCTGCGGAAAATTTCTAACTTGGTGGTCTGTAGATCCACACCTAAAGCACTTCCCACTGCCCGCCCAACACTCACCTACATGGAATTTACCACATCGAGTACACTTCGGTGTCTGACTAGCAGCAACAGGTCTCCCATCCCGTTTCGGCTTGTCTAACCTAGGTCTTTTCTAAGTTTGCCCAGTTGCTCCTAACGGTCCAACATTCCTCTTATTCCTACTCCTATCTCTATCCCGATCCAACTTCTCCGTCTGCTTTACCTCCTCAGCTATCTTAGCTTTTTCCACAAGCACAACAAATTCCCTCTCCCGCTGTGGTGCTATCAATACACGTAGTTTGTCCTTCAGACCATCTTCAAATCGAACACATCATTCATGGTCTGTGGCCACCATCCCTCGAGCATAACGGCTAAGATGTAAGAATTCTGCTTCGTACGCAGCCACCATCCTACTTCCTTGTACCGGATTCAGAAATGCTCTACGCTGCGCATCCACATAACTTGTCCCAATGTATTTACTCTGAAACACCGTTTTGAAGAGATTCCAAGTGATACGGTCAGCAACCGTACCATCCTTAACCGTAAGCCACCATTGATAAGCTTCGTCCCGTAGGAGAGATACAACCCCTTTCAACTTCTCCTACTCCGTGAAATCCAAATCATCCATTATGCGTTTCACCGCCTCCAACCAATACTCAGCTGAACTCGGGGCGACACCAGAAATTCCCATAAACACTTCTAACCCATTGGCTCTAAGTCGCTCCAGCATAGATTTCTGGGCTCCTGTGCCCATGCCTACCCCAACAACCCTCTCTAAAACCCTTAACATCGCCTGAGATACCGCATCATCTCCGACAGTCTGGTCCTAAAATTCCTCCTCCGCAGCTGGTGGAACTGGCATCTCATTTCCAGAACTATGGCCAGATCCCACTGGTTCTGACACCGTCATCCTACCCCTACCGCGACCACGCAGCTGATGTCCTCGACCCCTTGTACTCATTCTATCAATTCGCGTTTATTTGATTAGAAATTTTATGAATTATTAATTCTCTTCCACTAATTAACCACGAACAGTCTTATGAATAGTAGTTTTAAGAGTAGTTCTCTTGAATTCGCAATTATATCTACAATTCAGTCTCAAGTTCGCCTCTTCTAGTTCTAGGAAGCACATACATTCAATCATCAACTATCAACATACAAATAGCATCCATGAACTCACGTTCACCACATAAGGGTATTTTTGTCATTTCACTACCAGGGGTTTTCTCGTAGTTTTGCCCTACAGGGTATTTTCCAAAATAAAGTATCTTGGTGATTTTCTTTGAATTAGAGGTACTTCGGTACTTTTTTTTCACAAAACGAGGGTATTTTAGTAATTTCCTCAAAATAAGGTATCTTGGTGTTGTTGTTTTTTTGTTTTTTTTTTTCTTGAAGTAGAGATATTTTGGAAAACAAGTTTTTTTTTAGGGTATTGTGATAATTTTATGGGGTTCACTAATTCTGTAAATCTAGGGTTTTTTTAACCAGGGGTGTTTTGGTAATTTCACAAATTTTCGTAATTTTGTAAATCCAGGGTATTCAGGGGAAATTGTCACAATTCAAGTGTATTTCGAAAATGTTACAAAACTTGGGGGTATTTTGGTCATTTTACAAATCAGGGGTAATTTAGTAATTTTACAAATCAGGGATATTTTGGTCATTTTATAAATCAGGGCCAATTTGGTAATTTTGCAAAATAGGATGGCTGGTCCCTTTCGAGTTTTAATTATAAATTTTGGCCCGTCAACAAGTCCTCGTGGCTAAGGTGAACAGTCACTACACACCAGGTAGGATTCCAACGAAGAGGAGGTGAGTCACTAGGACTGCTTAAATACCAAGCTCTCCCTGAATCCAATCCTAGACATGCGTATGCCTGTTGCCACACCCTAATCTCGCGACTTGTTTACAGGTTTGTTTGGATTGCTTAAGTCTTATGAATTTAAAGAGTTGTTTAAACTAATCCTAAAGTCCATCAATGTCTAATATGCTAGTCTATGTCCATCAAGCCCATCAAGCCCACATACATATCATATCCAAAAGTTTAGAATACTTACCTGCGTGGATCGGGTGCCGGTAAACTCGAAGGCCATATCTTCATCCAAGACATTTTCCTCAAATTCATATAAAATTTTCAAAACACTACTAGACCCATTTCATAGCTCGAGTTTTGAACTGGGCTATGATACTAAAATGTATCACCCCAAACCTGGCCCATAAGCTTCGACCAGATCTGGTATGCTATGGATTGTACATTGAAAACTTTTGCTTTGTTGGTTTTTGGAAATCGTAAGTTAATTAGACAATATTTGAATAAATAAGTGACATTTGAAAAGGAAACCTTTTATTATTATTTCGTATTATTAAACCTTTGACATAATTTCATAAGTTGCAAATATAAAAAACTACTTAGATGAATATAAACTATGGGGCCTTATTACATAAATATTCCCGAAATAAAGAAAAACTTAAAGAAAACCGAAAATAATCTATAGGAATTAAAACATGATGGCCCATCGAGTCCGTCTCGGCTCCCATGTCCACGATCTACTGCTCATCTGAAAGAGTAAGAAAAATGAAAGGGTGAGTCACCAAGACTCCGTGTATAAATCCCGAACACAACGACCTGGGCCCACAAACACATTATGAGCCCTGGCCCAAACATAACATCAACAATCATAATTACATGATAAATAAATAAATAAATAAATAAATAATGATGAATAGCCCAACCCATCCTAGAATTCCATCCTCTATACACCAACCCGTACCAACCAACAAACCTTGGGGGTTTCTACAATCAACCCTCCATCCACTACACACCATAACGACAGCCATATTGCCTATTACTATTATTCAGGAATCATTAAACGCGGCATAGCCACCGATCACTATGTGACCTAACATTTGAATTTGTGGTTTAACCATCGATCACTAAGTGACCTATCATGCACTTCCCCTTCATTATCATAATCCCGCCCCATGCATACACACATAAAGAAAACATCATACAGGCTTTCATATATTTCGATACACATAGAGATTTCTATGATTACGTACCTGGCATCCTTGCCTAACCCTTTGAGGATTTTATTCGACTGTCTACACAGCCACTTTTCGGCTTTTTAGCCCATAACACATATAGATTATATTTAACTAGTGTGTTAGAGATCTACACACCTGATTACCATTAGAATGAGACCCTCTATGTCGACCCTATCCATAGCCAACACCACTGCTATCTGCCTAAGGTGTTGTTTAGAAGCCGGTCCACAACTCGGTAGCTAATGTCGAACAGCAGGCACTGCTCGTTTCTTAAACTTAGGAATCCTCTCCTTTGCCTGATCCATATTCGTTTCTATCAAAAGTCCTTGTCAGAACTACTATGACGAAATAGGGTTGTTAAATCATACCCTATATTTAAGATCACCGGTATGTTAGCGAATCTAACAGAAATCTAAAGAAACCCCTTTCCTTGAAATCCCAAAATTAGAGACTAGCGACTTTCGGCTTTTAGATCTAAACGATCAGGTTTCCTTCAAATCCCGGAATGCCACCCAAAATGCGAGAAGAGAGAAAATATTAGTCTCAACCGATAGCCTTAACAAATCAAGTGGCCATTCGGCCTTGTCTCTTAAAAACCAAAAGAGAAATTAAAAAGATAGGAAAATCGGCACTCACCTTAACACAAAGATTTCAACTACCCCTAAGAGATTCCGGCTTTTTGAGAAGATCAGAAGAAAAGTTGATAGGAAGGAGTCTATGTAGATTTGGCTTTTAATGAAGAAATCGGCAAAAGGGAATATGGATATTCGGCTATGGAGATGAGAAGAGAATTCAGGGTTTTGGCTTTTAAAAGAAAAGATGTTAAGAAAATTGGGAGGTTTCGGCTTCTGAAGAAATCAAAAGAATAGAACTTGCAGAGGAAGACTGAGAATTTTGACATAGGGAAAGAAGAAAAGAATAGGGTTCCTGATAACTAACAACTAATCAAATAGTAGGGGAAATTTCGGCACCCCTTTGCCATAAAAAATCCGATTTCTTCCCTCCTCTAGGTGATGGAATTTCTGCCAACACCTAGCCTTGCAGATAGATCCTATCTTTTCTCCTTTTATCTTCCATATTATCAACTATAATATCCACATTATCCCGTTCACATAAATCCTCCTATTTTTTAGCCTTGTTGCCATCCACTCCACCTAACCCTAATGCCAAAAATTAGCTAACTTAAATTAAAAGAATTGGGCTCCATGAACCTTAAATTTAGGCCCCTTACTCCCTTGTGTGGCGACACCTCCTTGCTTTCTAAGTGGCGTTACTGACCACTGGTGAAACACCCCATACCCGGCCCACGAGCTTGGACCGGATCTGGTATGTTCCTCGAAGTAAACCGGTTAAAAATTCTTTTATTACTTTGGAAATCTCTGTGTTTTGAAGGTAGTTTGCTGGTGGGTTGGGCTCGAGTTGAAAACAAATTTATTTTATATTGAAACCTATTTAATTTCAAGTGACAAAATATTTAAAGTTTATTTTAAATTAAATTGACTTAATCTCTAATAAATAAAATTTTGTAACATACTAAATAAAACAGAAAATAACATAGTTCACTATGGCTTTATTACATCAAATAAAAACCCAAAATGAAATTTAAAGTACTTAGAAAAATAAAGGGTCCACATAATAATTTCCTTGCTGGGCATGGCCACCACTAAGCTCCTTGCCTTGGGTCCATTATCGATCATCACCAAAAAATATTCCCACAACGGGGTGAGTCAACAGACTCAATGTGTAGCACAGCACTAAGTCCTAACAAATTTAGGCATTTCATAGCATACATATTCATATATCATTAAATTAAAATGATGCAACCCGAACCCAAACCTAGATAGCCATCCGCTACACGTCTTCCGTACCAACCTGCACACCGTGGGGACTACTAAATCGACCCTCCATCCGCTACACACCATCGAAGGTTGCCGCTGCAGACGACATGCTCATCGCCCTTATAATTTTCGTGGGATAGCCACCATATAATATTTGTGTCATGTGACACCACATTCAGATAATGTGACCAAAGTCACCACATTCAGATAATGTGATTGAGGTCACCACATTCTTATATTGTGACCTAAGTCACCACATTCACTTCCCTTTTTTCATGTAACCTGTATGCCCCATATTATACATGCCATGCATTTCACATTCTTATCACTTATCACATGTTAAATATAACATATTTCATAATCCTAGTAGCAGTAGGAAACGTACCTGAGTACTTTGTACCATAACATGGTACCTTAGCCACATTCTTACACTTTCATATTAACCATATATCAAGTTAACGCCATAAATCTATTAAGATTAGTTTGGGGTACACACCTGGTATTCTTATTGAGTCACTGATTTCCCGAAAAACCCGATCTAGGCTTTAGATTCTCAATCCCTTGTTTGCCGATTTGATTAATAATCAAATCCTGGAAACTTGTATTCTTCCCCTTTGAAATCGGCTAATCACTAGATCCCTTGAATCGGTTAGTTTTTGGTTAAAACAAATAGATCTAAGTACTAAGATAGGGCCTTGGCCGATTACATATCCACTTATCTTGTGATGAAATTCCCGAAATTGATCCTTGCTTCCTTAGGGATGTCGAAATTCCTATAACCATATGTTAGATTTAATCTAACATTAAAACATAAAACATGGCCTTTGGCCGAATATACATATGTCTTACCTTGAATCCTTAAATCCCGAAACTCTCTTCCTGGTTAATGGAGATGCTGAAATACCCTAGATCTGAAATCCCGGATTTCACCTTCCATATTTCGATCAACAAGATTAGGAGGGATTAGACTAACTTTCGGCTTAAAAGAAAGGAATACAATTATGACTATAGATCCTTACCCTTTATATTGTAATCGGAAACACCTTTTGAACTCCAAAAATATTCAGCTATGGCCTAGATGTGGATCAACAATTTTGGCTTCTTTGAATAATCAGCTAGGGGGTTACCTTTGAGGTTTCGGCTTTTGATGGATTGGAAAGAAAAGAAGAAGAAAAATAGAGGATTCGGCAATGGTGAGCCTTTAAGAGGAAACTTGCGGTTTTATCAGAAAAAAGAAATTGGGGAAGATGACAAGAGAATTTCGACAGAGGCTTGCTTGGAGAGAAAATGTAGAATGCCTCACTTTTCCTCCTATTGCCGAAATTACTAGGCCAAGACTCCCTGTCTTGGCCATCACTATTCTATTTTGATAGCTTTATCTCTCTAATTTAAAAAAATTAAAGAATAAATCCTCATTTATCTCTTGAAAATAATCTAAAATAAATCCATTATTTCTCCCCTATTTGGCCGAAATTTTAAAAGGATTTAAACTCCTCCCTCAATGCCGAAAAAATAAAACTTTATTTGCTTCCCATACGACTCAATCCTTGGCCCCCCTTACCCTTGCTTGTGGCGTCATTTCCAAAGCCCAAAGTGGCATCTCCAGGCCACCTTTCCAAGCCCAATTTCATGTCATATTTCCTTCATAAATTTTCTTAAGACCACCTTGCCTTAGTACCCTCTTTTAAACTTTAAACTTAACATTTCTAAAGCATTTCCTTACATTTCCAAGACATTTCCTTACATTTCCAAGAAAGACATTTCCTTACATTTCTAAGACATTTCCTTACATTTCCAAGGTTCTAAAAATGCACACAACACATCCATATCACAATAGACATGCTATTTCATAAAATTAAGCAAAAATGCATAAGCCCAATTTTAGGATATTACAGTTCTACCCCTCTGAAAATAATTTCGTCCTCGAAATTACCTGGCTGAAACAAGTGAGGGTATTGCTGTCGCATTGCCTCTTCTGGCTCCCACGAAGCTTCCTCCGCTCCATGATTGCACCATAAAACTTTGACCTGAGGAACTGACTTCCTCTGTAACACTTTCACATCACGTTCCAATATCTGAATCGGCTCTTCCTCGTAGGATAAATCTGGTCTTAGCTTCACCTCGTCGACTGGTACCACATGAGATGGGTCTGATCGATATCGACGTAGCATGGACACATAGAATACGTCGTGCATCTGCTTCAATTTCGAAGTCAGCTCCAACTGGTATGCCACTGGTCCAACTCGCTTCAACACTCGATAGGGCCCTATAAACCTTGGGCTTACCTTCCCTTTCTGACCAAACCTCATCACCTTCTTCCAAGGTGAGACCTTAAGGAATACATGGTCTCTCACATCAAACTCTATCTCTTTCCGCTTGAGGTCGGCATACAACTTTTGCCTGTCAGAGGCTTCTTTCAACCGTGCCCGAATTATCTCAACCTTTTCTTCAGATTCGGCCACAATCTCAGGACCCAAAACTCGACATTCTCCCAATTTCGTCTAACAAGTAGGAGTCCGACACCTTCGACCATACAGTGCTTCGTACGGTGCCATCCGAATACTAGCTTGGTAACTATTGTTGTAGGCAAACTCTGCTAAAGGCAAATAGTCCTCCCAACTTCCTTGGAAATCCATCACACAGCCCCTCAGCATATCCTCTAACACCTGAATTACCCGTTCAGACTGTCCGTCCGACTGTGGATGAAAGGCCGTAGTGAAATCCAACTTGGTGCCTAAAGCTTGATGAAGTGCCTTCCAAAATCGAGACGTAAACCTTGGGTCTCTATCCGAAATGATTGATATCGGCACTCCGTGTAACCTCACAATTTCCACCACATATAACTTGGCCAACTTCTGAAGAGAATAATCCACTCTTACCTGAATGAAGTGCGCGGACTTGGTCAAACGGTCCACTATTACCTATACTGAGTCCTTTTTAGTAGGTGTAAGGGGAAGCCCACTAACGAAGTCCATGGTGATTCTCTCCCACTTCCATTGTGGAATCTCGATTGGCTGAAGTAATCCCGATGGAACTTGGTGTTCAGCCTTAACTTGCTGACACATTAGACATTTTCCTATGAATTCAGTAACTTCCCGCTTAAGATCACGCCACCAAAACTGTTCCCTTAGATCCCTGTACAACTTAGTGCCTCCGGGATGCATAGCATAAGGGGTACTATGTGCCTCCCGAAGAATCCTTTGTCTTAACTCCTCGTCCCTTGGCATACAGACCTTTCCCTTAAAGCACAATACTCTCTCATCATTAACACCATAATCCTCTAACTCTCTGTTCTGTACTTGCTGTAGCTTAGCACTTAAGTCCTCATCCAACAATTGACTTTCCTTTACCTCATTCAACCACGTGGGTTTGACTTGTAATTCTGCCAGCAGACTTCCATCATCATACAAACTTACGTGTGTGAACACGCCCTCAGATCCAACACTACGTTTCAACTTAGAGCATCCGCTACCACATTCACCTTGCCTGGGTGATACTCGATCGAACAATCATAATCCTTTAATAGCTCCACCCACCTTCGCTGTCTTAAGTTCAACTCTTTCTGAGTCAACAGATACTTAAGACTTTTGTGGTCCGTGTAGATTATCGACTTTTCTCCATAAAGGTAATGCCTCTACACCTTAAGATCGAAGACCACTACCGCCAATTCCAAGGCATAAGTTGCGTAGTTAACCTCATGAGGCCTTAGTTGTCGAGACGCATACGCGAATACTTTTCCATCTTGCATTAGAACACAGCCTAATCCCGTATACGAAGTGTCACAGTACACCACAAAATCCTTTCCTGCCTCAGGCTGAATCAAAACTGGAGCTTCCGTCAAGACCCTCTTAAGCTTCTCAAAGCTCTCCTGTTGCTTATCCGTCCATACAAAGGGTACTTCCTTCTCAATAACTTTGTCAAAGGAGCGGCTATTGACGAGAACCCTTCCACGAACCTCCTGTAATAGCCTACCAAACCTAAGAAACTTCAGATCTCAGCCACGGACCTAAGTGGTTTCCAATCCAACACTGCCTCGATCTTCCTAGGATCCACCCTTATACCTTCTGCGGATACTACATGTCCTAAGAATGCCACCTCCTTAAGCCTAAATTCACACTTTCTGAATTTGGCATAGAGCTTCTTCTCCCTTAATACTTGTAACACTATCCGTAGGTGCTCATCATGCTCTTCCTCCGACTTTGAATACACAAGGATGTCATTGATAAACACGATGACGAACCTATCCAAGTAGGGTTGGAAAACCCGGTTCATCATATCCATAAACGCGACTAGGGCGTTCGTCAATCCAAACGGCAATACTACAAACTCATAATTGCCGTATCTTGTCCTAAAGGCTGTCTTATGGATATCTGCCTCCTTCACTTTCAACTGATGATATCCCGACCGTAGATCTATCTTTGAGAAAACTGCAGCCCCCTTCAGCTGATCGAACAAGGCATCTATCATTGGTAAAGGATACTTGTTCTTGACGGTCAGCTTATTCAACTGACGATAATCTATGTACATACGCATAGTTTCGTCCTTCTTTTTCACAAACAGGACCGGTGCTCCCCACGGAGACACACTGGGTCAAATAAACCCACGGTCAAGTAACTCCTAAATCTGAGCCTTGAGCTCAACTAACTTCTTTGGTGCCATTCGGTATGGAGCGATTGACACAGGAGCTGTTCCCGATAGCAAGTCTATTCCAAATTCCACCTCCCTATCTGGGGGTATTCCTGGTAATTCCTTTGGGAACACATCCACGAAGTCCTTACCGTTCTAACTCTACTGACACCTTCTTCCTTTCCATCTAACGCACTTACGAAGGCTAAAAATGCCTTGCACCCTTTCCGAACCATCTTTTCAGCCTTTAGCGCCGAAACTACATTAGACAAGTAGTTCCTTCTTTCTCCTATCATGATAACCACCTCACCCTCCGGGGTTCTTAATTCCATTTGTTTAGCTGCACAATCCAACACGGCCCAGTGCTTTACTAACCAATCCATACCTAGTATGAGTCCAAATTCTCCGAAGGGTAATTCCATTAAGTCAGCCCAAAAGTTCACTCCCTGAATCTCTAGAGGTACACTTCGAAAGATCTTATCCACCACTACAGTTTGGCCTAATGGGCTCACTACAGTCATCTCCCTATCAGAAAGTTCAGAGTCTAGGCCCAGTGTTTCCACTACACTACATGCAACATAAGAATGGGTCGAGCCCACATCAATCAGAGCAAAATAAGGCTTGCCATAAATAAGGAACGTACCGGTTATGACGTCCGGTGCATCTCCATCCTCCATCCGGTGAACTGCATAAACCAAACCCGGTTGCCTTGCCTCAGTATAAGTAGCACCTCTGCCTGGCGTTCCATGTCCTCTGCCAGCACCATTACCTCGGCCATTCGGACCACGGCCTCGCTGAGGTTGCTGTCCACCTCTACCAGCTTGATTAACATTCTGAGCTACTGGTCGATTTCCATCTAGCCTCATAGGGCAATCCTTAATCATATGGTCCTTTGACCCACACTTGAAGCATCCTCCTGTCTTTTTCCAGCACTCTCCTAAGTGCTTCTTCCCACACTGATCACAAGGACGATACTGCCCTCCTGCACCAACTTGCTAACCTAGCGGCCCACCAGCTCTGGGCCTTTTCTGCACACTTTCAGACGGTCCTGACGACCCATAACCCCTCTTGGGTCTATTCCTATCAGGGCTCTGCTTTACCGAGTCCTTGGTTCCCTCAGCTACCTTAGCCTTTTCCCCTAACGCGAAAAATTCCTGCTCCTGATGTGGGGCTATCAACAGCCTTAAATCATCCCTCAAACCATCCTCAAATCGGACACACCTTTCATGCTCCGTAGCCACCACTCCTCGAGCATAACGGCCCAGCCTTAGAAACTCAGCTTCATACTCTCCAACGGACTTGTTCCCTTGAACCAGCCCCATAAATGCCTTCCTTTACTCATCAGTATACCGAGTACCGACATACTTCTTCTGATAAGCCGTCTTAACATAGTCCCACGTCAGATCTTCAGCTGTGGCACCATCACGAACTGTGAGCCACCATTGGTACGCTTCATTGCGTAGGTATGCCACCATTCCTTTCAGCTTCTCCTCAGGGGTCAGATCCAGTTCATCTATAATTTGGTCAGTTGATTCCAACCAATACTTAGTGGTACTGGGTGCCACTCCTGACACTCTACGGAACACCTCAGCTCCGTTGGCTCAGAGTCGCTCGGGTACAGACTTCTGAGCTCCCATGCCTCCACTTGCTCCCGCCACCATCTCAAGAACTCGCAGCACGGCCTGCGACACAGCATCACCCCCGTCTGATCCTACTGCTCAGCACCAAAAGCTAGGGGTGGTGGTGGCGGTGGTACCTCATTTTCAGACCCTTGACCCGATCTAATGGGTTTTGACACGGTCATTCCGCCTCTACCGCGTCCACGACGGCCACGTCCTCTAGAGCTCATTTCTAAGGTTGCGATCTGACTAAAAAGCTTTATAAATTAGGCCTTGTTTCACTTATTATCCGCGAAGAAATTTTATCCTTATTCAGAGAAGCACATTCATTCGGACATTCATTCAGTAGCATCCAACACACACATTCACTATTCGACACTCTTGTCTTATTCCTATCCCAGGGGTATTTTCGTAATTTATCATACAGGGATATTTTCGTAATTTTTCAAAATAAGGTTCCTTGGTGATTTTGTCAATAAGGGTATTTTGGGTAATTTTACGTTCCCGGGGTATTTTTGTAAAATTTGAAATCCGAGGGCATTTCGGTAATTTTGAAACTCAAGGGTATTTTGGTAATAAACCAGGGTAAATTTGTAAAGCTCAATAAATCAGGGGTATTGCAGATTTTACAAAACTTTGGGGTTATTTTTGAGGATTTGTTTTCCAAAATGGTGATGTTGCAAAAATTTTGGGAATTAGGGTCATTTTGGTAATTTTATACGTTAGGGGCAATTTCGCAATTTTCCAAAATAAAGATATTTTGATAATTTGTGATCTAGAATTTTTTTGGTCATTTTATAAAGTAAGGAAAATTTTATTGAAATCGGGGTAGTACGGTAATTTTTAGAAACCAGGGGTATTTTTGTAATTCCGCCACTAGGGGCATTTTGGTAATTTTGTAAATTGGGAATCTTTTGAAAACTTTCTAAAAATA
Source organism: Gossypium bickii (assembly GCA_025503065.1). Taxonomy (NCBI): domain Eukaryota; kingdom Viridiplantae; phylum Streptophyta; class Magnoliopsida; order Malvales; family Malvaceae; genus Gossypium; species Gossypium bickii. Next base: position 48,753,045 of record CP106718.1, on the reverse strand, counting down.
AGTTTTTGTTACTATTCAAAGGGGTAAATTTGGGGATTTTAAAACTAGGGTTTCCACAAAAACATGGCTAGTCCCTTTCGGGTTTTAGTTATTGGGTTTAGCCCATGAATAAGTCCTCATGGTTAGGGTGAACCGTAGCTACGCACCAGGTAGGATTCCTGCAAAGAGGAGGTGAGTCACTAGGACTGCTTAAGTACCAGGCTCTTCCGGCTCCATTCCTAGACATGCGCACCATGGTTACCACACCATAGCGAGTCCTCTTGGTTTGGGTGAACTGTAGCTACGCACCAGGTAGGATTCGAGTGGAGATGAGGTGAGTCACGCGGACTGCTTAAGTACCAAACTCCCACCGAAACCAATCCTAGACATGCGCACAATGGTTGCCACACCCTAACTCGGTGACTTAACCACAGGTTTGTTTAAGTTAGGCACTTAAGTCTTATGTGTTTGTTGGGGTAAACTAGTCCTAAGGTTCACATACTTAACAGTCTAATCTACGTTCCATTTCTACCCTTTAATAATTCATACCAGAATTCACCACAGAGGATAGGGTACTTACAGTGGATCATGGTCTGGAGACTTGGGTGCCATGCCAAAACTCACTAATTTCAAAAAAATGTTTTCATAAAACTTATTTGGGTTCGCTTTGAAAACATTTCGGGCCTTAAACCTCAGGCCGAGAGTTTGAAACAGGCTTTGACACCAAATTGAAACACCCCCTACTCGGCCCACGAGCCTGGACCGGATCTGGTATGTTCCTCAAAGTAAACCGGTTAAAAATTCTTTTATTACTTTGGAAATCTGTGTGTTTTGAAGGTAGTTTGCTGGTGGGTTGGGCTCGAGTTGAAAACAAATTTATTTTATATTGAAACCCATTTAATTTCAAGTGACAAAATATTTAAAGTTTATTTTAAATTAAATTGACTTAATCTCTAATAAATAAAATTTCGTAACATAGTAAATAAAACAGAAAATAACATAGTTCACTATGGCTTTATTACATCAAATAAAAACCCAAAATGAAATTTATAGTACTTAGAAAAATAAAGGGTCCACATAATAATTTCCTTGCTGGGCATGGCCACCACTAAGCTCTTGCCGACCCGGTCCATTACTGATCATCACCTGAAAAATGTTCCCACAACGGGGTTAGTCAACAGACTCAATGTGTAACACAGCACTAAGTCTTAACAAATTTAGGCATTTCATAGCATACATATTCATATATCATTAAATTAAAATGATGCAACCCGAACCCAAACCTAGATAGCCATCCGCTACACGTCTCCCGTACCAACCTGCACACCGTGGGGACTACTAAGTCGACCCTCCATCCGCTACACACCATCGAAGGCTGCCGCTGCAGATGACATGCTCATCGCCCTTATAATTTTCGTGGCATAGCCACCATATAATATTTGTGTCATGTGACACCACATTCAGATAATGTGACCGAAGTCACCACATTCAGATAATGTGACCGAGGTCACCACATTCTTATATTGTGACCTAAGTCACCACATTCACTTCCCGTTTTTCATGTAACCCGCATGCCCCATATTATACATGCCATGCATTTCACATTCTTATCACTTATCACATGTTAAATATAACATATTTCATAATCCTAGTAGGAGTAGGAAACGTACCTGAGTACTTTGTACCATAACATGGTACCTTAGCCACATTCTTACACTTTCATAGTAACACATATATCAAGTTAACATCATAAATCTATTAAGATTAGTGTGGGGTACACACCTGGTATTCTTATTGAGTCACTGATTTCCCAAAAAACCCGATCTAGGCTTTAGATTCTCAATCTCTTGTTTGCCAATTTGATTAATAATCAAATCCCGGAAACTTGTATTCTTCCCCTTTGAAATCGGCTAATCACTAGATCCCTTGAATCGGTTAGTTTTCGGTTAAAACAAATAGATCTAAGTACTAAGATAGGGCCTTGGCCGATTACATATCCACTTACCTTGTGATGAAATTCCCGAAATTGATCCTTACTTCCTTAGGGATGTCGAAATTCCTATAACCATATGTTAGATTTAATCTAACATTAAAACATAAAACATGGCCTTTGGCCGAATATACATATGTCTTACCTTGAATCCTTAAATCCCGAAACTCTCTTCCTGGTTAATGGAGATGCCGAAATACCCTAGATCTGAAATCCTGGATTTCACCTTCCATATTTCGATCAACAAGATTAGGAGGGATTAGACTAACTTTCGGCTTAAAAGAAAGGAATACAATTATGACTATCGATCCTTACCCTTTATATTGAAATCGGCAACACCTTTTGAACTCCAAAAATATTCGGCTATGGCCTAGATGTGGATCAACAATTTCGGCTTCCTTGAATAATCAGCTAGGGAGTTATCTTTGGGGTTTCGGCTTTTGATGGATTGGAAAGAAAAGAAGAAGAAAAATAGAGGATTCGGCAATGGTGAGCCTTTGAGAGGAAGCTTGCGGTTTTGTCAGAAAAAAGAAATTGGGGAAGATGACAAGAGAATTTCGGCAGAGGCTTGCTTGGAGAGAAAATGTAGAATGCCTCACTTTTCCTCCTATTGCCGAAATTATTTGGCCAAGACTCCCTTACTTGGCCATTACTCTTCTATTTTGATAGCTTTATCTCTTTAATTTAAAAAAATTAAAGAATAAATCCTCATTTATCTCTTGAAAATAATCTAAAATAAATCCATTATTTATCCCCTATTTAGCCGAAATTTTAAAAGGATTTAAACTCCTCCCTCAATGCCTTATTACCGTCCATTACCTCTTCTAGTGCCGAAAAAAAACTTTATTTGCTTCCCATGCGACTCGATCCTTGGCCCCCCTTACCCTTGCTTGTGGCGTCATTTCCAAAGCCCTACGTGGCATCTCCATGCCACCTTTCCAAGCCCAATTTCATGTCATATTTCCTTCATAAATTTTCTTAAGACCACCTTGCCTTAGTACCCTCTTTTAAACTTTAAACTTAACATTTCTAAAGCATTTCCTTACATTTCCAAGACATTTCCTTACATTTCCAAGACATTTCCTTACATTTCCAAGACAAGACATTTCCTTACATTTACAAGACATTTCCTTACATTACCAAGACATTTCCTTACATTTCCAAGACATTTCCTTACATTTCTAAGGTTCTAAAAATGCACACAACACATCCATATCACAATAGACATGCTATTTCATAAGATTAAGCAAAAATACATAAGCCCAATTTTAGGATATTACAACTGGGCCACAAGCCCATTTGTGTTTTAAAACACAGCTAATATCTGTTATGCCCTAACTTAACAGGCTTCCCACTAAAGTGTTCAATCAAGAATTTTAACTACAGTCTCAACCCAAACCTGAACCCATTCTAAACCTCTAATACTTAACTTAACTCATTACACCTATTCACCCATTAAACGTATGGGCCCACAAATTCATGATGTTACAATTACCGAAATACCCCTAAAGGGTAGGATTATCGAAATACCCTTATAAGGTAAACGACTGTTTTGCCCTTGTGGATAAATGACTGACTTGTGCTATGATTTGACTTATTTGACTTTGATCGTATGACTGTGTTTTAACTGACTTGATTGTGGGTGTGTGACTGATATGTTGTTAATATGTGTTGAAATGACTGTTACTAAGCATGGCCATTTTGCATACATGTGTAATGATTGAGCATGACATACACGACATACTGCATGGGGTTGGGACATCGATACGGAGGAAGTTCTGATAGGGTCGCATGACGACTGTGGATCCAGTATTGATCTGATAGGGTCGCACGGGTTGCATGATGACTGTGGATCCAGTATTGATCTGTTGAGGTCAAACGGGTCGCATGACGACTGTGGACCAACGGATGGCTTAAAGCCGCGTAATCTGATTATTGCTCTGTGCCAACCTAAACATGGCTCTGTGCCTTCTTGATTATTGCTTGGTGCCAATCATATTTACCCGTGGCTATGTGCCTAACATATATACCGATGACTCTGTGTCGATCATATTTACCCAAGGCTATGTATCGATTATATTATCGTTGCTGATGGCTATGTGCCAAACATGATACAGTTACTGATGGCTTTGTGCCAATTATAATACCGCTACTGAAGGCTTAGAGCCGTATATATACTAGCAACTTTGCTGCGATTTTGATTAGTGCCACAACCGGTGCTAACATTGGGAGTGTAGGGATGGCGTGGGTGATTTATTCTTCGCAGGTAGTGCAGGGTTGGACGGAGGCAAGTGTAGGGTTGGATGGGATGGGTTAGCATGCATCACACATTATGTATATGCAATTGATTCTGAAATGGGCTAGGCCCAATTGATTCTGTTATGGGATGTGACCCAAATGATATTGTAGTGGGTTTTGGCCCATGTATGTTCTAAATTGGACTGTACTGTTATTGTTAAAGGGCTTTGGCCCAGACTTTTTCAGTTTCTATTTTTGTATACTGACTGTTACTCTAATAAGGGGATTACACACTGAGTTTTTGTAAACTCACCCCGTTTTTAATTGTGTAGGTAATCCTCAGCCTTAGACGGATAGAAGTTGCGAGGGACTCGGAGAAGACCACACACTGCTTATGCTTATGGTTTTGAGTATTTACTTTTAAATATTTTAATTTGGGTTGTAATAAGGCCTCTCTATCCTAACTTATTATTTCTGATATTTATTTATGATGTTTTCTAACTGCTAAAAGTGGAATACGATTTCCAAAATGATAACTGTCTTTGAACACTACATTTCTGCAACATTTTCAAAATGCTTCTACAACTCAATTTTTAAACATCACATTTTCGTAAATTGTTTATTTTAAATATGCTTCCGCAACAATAAGGTTTTAAAAGTAATTACGTTTTCAAATGGATAACAATTGCATAAGTGTTTTGAGTTTTAACAAAGAGGCTTTAACTCTCAAACAAGTTTTAACAACAAGAAGTATGGTTTTGAAAAACATTTCCATGTAACACGCCAGATTCGGAATGATTTGGGACAAAACTGGAAACTTTTAAACACATAGAAAAATTTGACATAAAGTAGGGCCACACGCTCTGTGAAGGGTGGGACACGCCCGTGTGCTATATCACATGCCCGTGTTCCACACCCGTGTGAAATTATTTTCCAATTCAAACCTACAGGAGCTTTCACACAGCCAGACACACGCCTGTGTCCCTGACCCGTGTCCCTTACATGGCCACAACACGCTCGTGTGTGAAAACCTTGGCATTCTATTTACGACGTCATCATCCTAATATGGTCACATGGTCAAGGCACATGCCCATGTCCTTAGATCATGTGTCGAATTAAATTCCTAATTTCAGGTGCAGACTTCACACGGCCCAGGCACATGCCCATGTCCATGGCCCTGCCTCCTAAACAGATGAGACACGCAGCCTTGTCTCTGTCCATGTGTTTACTACTGAGCATACTAACTTGTAAACCTAGCATGCAAGGGGACACACGGCCAATCAACACACCCATGGGGTTGACCGTGTGTCACACACGACCTAGACACACGCCCGTGTTTCTACCCGTGTGGACATTGGAAAGGCTATTTTCCAAGCTAAATGCCACCCTACATAGCAACGATACTTATACCAATTCAATCCAACATGTGTAATAACTATAAAGCACTTCGAGAGACTCAAAATTAAGACATCCATACTAGCATACACTTAATGAATATCATCAACATTGAATATATATAAACTTGTCAAGGATTAGCCCAATTCCAATAACCACTTACAAAATGAATTTGATAACATTAATATCCAACACTTTGGCTAACAAATATGACATAACAAAAAGACCAAGTCCTATACATGTCATACTCAAAATAAAACTAACTTTGGTATACCAAAAAGATTTCCAAACTACGATGTTCCACGAATTCTCGAGCTAGCTTGACAATACTACAAGGACAAGGGAAATGGGAGGAGTAAGCATAAAGCTTAGTAAGTTTGCATGAAATAAATAACAACATAAGGCTCATAATGACATTCATCGATGGCATTGAACAAAACACAAAGACTTAGGCACATTGCCATAACTTACTCATTCTTACTTTCACCCATTTACATATCATATCACATATCGTAAAATTTTCTTATGAATTACTCACATGTATCTGTACCACTTCATCACACGGATTTAACACTAATCTCATCTCTATTACGAGCTTAACTATTACCCCATTGAATCACATAGGATACTCGAAGGTACATAATCATCATCATTTACATAAATACGACGCCAATGCCATATCCCAGATATAGTCTTACATAGGGTCACCTCTAGATGCCAATGCCATATCGCTGATATGGTCTTATACGGGATCTCATATCAATTGTCGATGCCATATCCCGGATATTGTCTTATACGATTCTTATATTCAATGCTGATTCCATATCCCTGATATGGTCTTGTACGAGATCTCAATTCGGTGCCGAGGCCATGTTCCAGACATGGTCTTATACGGGACCTAACCCTTCTTAATTCTTGACAATATTTTCTTTCATTTATTAAGGCCCAACCGGGACTTCCACACCAAAATTATCAACATTATCTCATTCAACATCGTTACTCAAATTCATAGAAATATTATACAACATCACCAATATCGACATTTAGGAACCTAAATAACATGATGTTGAATTTATTGCACACAAACTTACCTCAATTTCAAAATAGGCTAAATTGCCGATTTAGTCCAATACCTTGCCCTTTCCTCGGTCAAGGTTAATTCTTCGTTCTTCTTGATCTAAATGGAAAATTAGCTCATTTAATCACTACATAAATCATGACACTTCAAAATTTCTACTTAGGCAAAAATGATCGTTTTGCCCTTATACTTTGGTAAAATTACGATTTTGCCCCTAGGCTCGTAAAATGAAATGTGTTCATTTTTCATACGCTCAAGCCTAGCCGATTCGTATTCCCTCTAATAGCAACTCAAGATTTCAATTATTTCATGCATTTACTAAATTTACAACCTTTACAAAAAGGTCCTGTTAGGTGTTTTCATGGAAACACCTTTCACAACAATTGTGTATTTAACACCCATGATTCATTTTCTTCCCTAAAACTCAGCAAACAACATAAGTACTCTTATGGAAAGTTCCTAAACTTTCAACCATTTTGTAAAATAGTCCCTTCTTTAGCTAGCTTAAGTTTTGGGGTTCCAAAAGTATAAAAATTATCAAGAAAGACCTCTAAAATCACTTACTTGCTAGAGGATATATTGGTTGAAAGTTTGATCTTCAAAACCCCTATTCTTGATGAAAATTTTGGTGGAGAAGATGAAGAGGAAAGGTAGTATCTTTCTTTTCTTTATTTTATGGTTAAAAATCAATTTAGTCACCAAATTTTTACCTAACCAATTGACCTTGTCTCATCCTTGTCCTTATGGCCGGCCAACACCCTCTCGTTGGCCTAATTGAACATTAAGGACCTCCAATTTAATATTCCATAGCTAATAGACACCTCTAGCTTGTAAAATGAAACTTTCGCACTTTATGCGATTTAGTCCTTTTCCGCAATTAAGCATACAATCATTAAAATTAAAGCATCAAAATTTTCATGCATCCTTATAATCATGCTATAACACATAAAATAATATGAAAATGATTTTCTTCGACCTTGGGTTAGTGGTTCCAAGACCACTGTTCCGACTAGCCCCTAAATCGGGTTGTTACACAAGAATCCTTACCCAAGTGTGGTATTGGCATGGACCAGATTGTTGGGTCTTCCGAGTTTTATGTACAAGAAGAGAATTTTGGAAGCAGTAGGAGGTTTGGTGGGCAAAATGGCCAAGCTTGATTTCAACACTGATAGCAAAACCAAGGGTCACTTCAATAGAATGGTCGTTTTTGTAGACCTTGATAGACCTTTGGTGTCCCAATTTTTAGTGAATGGAGAACTGGTTCGGGTTAAATAGGAATCCTTCTTGACCATATGCTTTTCATGTGGTCAATATTGTCACCTGAAGGAGATGTGCACTTCACCAACGACAGAGAAGAGTTGTGAGATCAGGGAAGCTAGTGACTATTCGGAGTCATCAAATCAGGCGAGTGATGGTGAGAGTTTGGATTTTAGACCATGGATAGTGGTGGAGCATAAAACATAGTGGGGATAGATAGACCAGCGGAATCAAAGGGAAGGGGCTCCAAAAATGGCAACATTAGGGTCAAGATATTCAGCATTAAATATGATTGACAATATGGAAACAACTGTCGGTAATAGGAAGGTGTTGATCTCTGTTGATTCTACTGCTAAATTAAAGGGGAATGAAAAATTTGTTGCACGAATAATGGGGAAAGAAAAGGCAGATTTAAAGTTAGGATATGATGGATTACCGGTGGGAGTAGTTGAGGGCATGGACAGTGGATCTCTCAAAAACAAAATTGGAGTTGATGGATTGGGCAAGCAAGGGAATGGGAGACTAGGCCAGAACCTTTTTGGAGGAGGCGCAATCAGGTCTAAAAAGAGTGCAAGACATGCGACTAATTTTTACCAAAGAATTTAGGCTTAAGGGGTTAAAGAACTACACAACATAAAAAGGGTGGAATGGATTTGGGCCTTCGGCCTGCTGGACAAACGATTAAGGAATTGGGCTTTCGACAGTCTAAGGTGGGATGTCAAAAAGGTAATGGGTCTGGGCTGAACAATGTTGGGTTTATAATTCTAGGTAATTCTTTTAGGGATAATATTGGGCCACACGTGAATGATAAAGGGATAGAATTAATTGCGGCTGTTTCGAATGACAACAAACAATTGTGAAATTTATTTAAAGACCCTCCATAGTCTCTTAAATTTTTAAATGGTCCCTTTGTGACTATTATAGATTTCTATCCTACTTTTGAATACACAGAAGGAATGGTGGCTGCTCTAGATAGGAATGTTCCGAACCCAGAAACTCATTTGGCGTAGTTTTCAAGGAAAATTCTAAACCAAGTAAAAGAAAAATCTTAAGGGTCAATGGAGATAATGGTACTAGAAAAGAAGCTTATATCCCTAAAGAGAAAGGTTTAATTGATAAAGGGGGTACAATTAGAAGCGATAGAAAGCTTAATCGAACTATTAGGAATCATGGGAATAACTTTAAATTAGTTCGCATTGCACGGGGGAAATTAATGGAGCAGAGAGTTTGGAGGGTTTACAGGAACTAGAGTCTAGGGGACTTTAAGCAGTAAGTTTGAGTTTTTCTCCTTACTTATTTTCTATGAACTTAACAGTTTTCTCTTAGAATTGTCTGGGACGCGTGAGTTTGAAATTTCCCTGTATCTTTCATGAATATAATAGAGAGCACAAAATTGATATTGCTGGAAAAAAAGGGTTAGTCGTTTCAAAGTTGATAAGATAATAGCTAACTTGGGTTTTAAGTTTTCTAACAGGGTGGAGACCATTTGTTTTTTTGGAAGCATTTGGGTAGGTTGGAAGGAGAAAATTCCGGTTAAGATTATTTGTAGTAATCTTCAATTCATTTGTATCTGTGTTATTAGGACTAATTCCATTTTGCCTGTTCATATTGCTTTTGTCTATGGTAGCCTTGATAGGTAGAAGAGGAGAAAGTTTTGGGAAAGTCTCAAAGATGTTATTCTGATCGACAATACACCATGGATGGTGATTGATGACTTTAATGCTCTAATTTCTTCTAGTGATAAGAAATAAGGGTGTATAGTTGGGAAAGGTTGTTCACTTTTTAACGATTTTATGGAGAAGTCTTTTTTTTGCATGATTTAGGATTCAAGGGACCTCCTTTCACTTGGTGCTGGGGTGGGCTTTATGAAAGATTTGATAAGGCAATTGGTAATGATGCTTAGATGAGAACATTTTTATATTGCTTTTTCACTCACCTCCTGAGGATCAAGTTATACCATAGACCTTTACTTCTTTCTCTTGAGTCGAGGGTTAATTTACCTAAATGTCATCCTTTTAGATTCCTTACTGGATGGGTCGAACACCCTAAATTCTCAAATTTTGTCAAGGAGAAATGGGCCTTCAAAGGTAATATGGTTGAATATCTAAACTATCTTACTAATAATATCAGAAATTGGAATCCTTCTATATATGGCTTTACTAGGATACAGAGATTGTCTAATGTCCAAAAAGCTCTTGAAAGAGTTGATTATGTGAACTTAAGTCTTCTGGAAACTCAGTTACAAGAGGAATTAGAATGTGTTATGCATCATGAAGAACTATTATGGAAGCAGAAAGCTAGATGTGATTGGTTGCAATTTGGGGATCGAAACACTAAAATTTTGTCAAGGAGAAATGGGCCTTCAAAGGTAATATGGTTGAATATCTAAACTATCTTACTGATAATATTAGAAATTGGAATCCTTCTATATATGGCTTTACTGGGACCTACAAGAGGAAGTTGATACAGAGATTGTCTAATGTCCAAAAAGCTCTTGAAAGAGTTGATTATGTGAACTTAAGTCTTCTGGAAACTCAGTTACAAGAGGAATTAGAATGTGTTATGCATCATGAAGAACTATTATGGAAGCAGAAAGCTAGATGTGATTGGTTGCAATTTGGGGATCGAAACACTAAAATTTTCCATTCCCGTATGATTCAGAGGAATCACAACAAAATGAGTAATTTGAAGAACAAAGAGAGAGAATGGATTTTCGAAGAGGAATTACGTAGTTTGATTCAGTTAAAATTTTCCAGAAGTTGTATGGTGAGCCTACAAATTGTTCGAGAGCATTACCTACTAGCTAATTTTCCAAAATTGGTCCCAATGATGACTTATTCTTGAGAAAAGAGATTTCAAAAGAAGAAATAAAGGTCACCTTGTTTGACATGTCTCCCTTGAAAGTGCCTAACAGTGATGGTTACCATGCACTCTTTTTTTAGAGTTAATGAGAGTTGATCAGTGGGGCTATCTACGAGTGGGTCAAGAAAATTTTTGATGGTCAAGATACTGATAGGGAGCTTAATAATACTTTGGTTGTGAGCTTCACTCAAATCCACCCTATAAGCTTATGTTCAATTCTATAAAAATTGGTCATGAAGATCATTGCGAATAGATTCAAGTTTGTTTTTCCTAGAATCATTGGATAAGAACAAACCTATTTTATTATTAGAATAAGCATCACAGATAATATCATAGTGGGCTAAGAAGTTATTAATTCAATATGGAGTGAACACAAAAAATGGATGGCTTTTAAGATTGATTTGGAAAAAGCCTATGACTGAGTGAGATGGGAATTCATAAATGCCTCACTTCAAGTGGGAAATATTCCAAATTCCCTCTGTAATGTCATTATGTCAGCCATTACCACTTCTACAATGCAAATCTTGTGAAACGGGGTGTCTAGTTAGAAATTCACTCCAGTTAGGGTCATTAGGCAAGGGTGTCCTTTGTCCCTGTACCTCTTTGATTTCTGCATGGAATGGTTGGGCCATAGTATTCATACAACTATTAATTTTGGGTTTTGGTTTCCCATTCATTTTCCAGGTTAGGACCAATGCTTTCTCACTTGTTATTTTCTGATTATCTTGTTATATTTGGGAAAGCTGATGTGACTTAGGATAGAATAATTAAGGAGTTACTGGATAATTTCTGTGGTTATTCTGGGCATCGAGTCAATGTGCACAAAATGAACATTTTCTTCTCCAAATGTGTGAATGAAGATTTGGTAGGGCATCTTAGTGATATGCTTGGTTTTCGGAAGGTTCACAATTTAGGTTTGTACTTGGGAGCCATTCTTTTTCATATAAGGGTAACTATTAGCTCCTTGAAGTTTGTGGTGGAGAAAGTTGAATTGAGGCTTCAAAGGTGGGACGCAAGACAAATACCTCTAGCAGGCTGAATTTGCAACACCCTTAACTCGTAATCAACACGAAGTAGGGTTAAGAGGCATTACCAGACATATCAGAACTTTTCCAAACATTTCGCATCACAACATTACATCACCATCAAATCATAGCAATTCACATACATAGAGTCCCTCTAGAAGGTCTACAAGACCTTAAACATGCATCGGGAATGAGTCGGGACTAAACCGAGATCATACAAAATTTTTCTAAAAATCATTCATTTTTCAAAGTTACATAGGTCACGCACCCAAGTGGGCAGGCCATGTGCCCCACACGCCCTCAGACACACCCGTGTGTCCAAGTCGTGGCAAAACAGGGCATACATAGTGACTTGTCCACACGGTCGATGACACGCCTGTGTGCTTAACCCATGGACGACACTGACTTATTTCACACGGCCAGTCACACGCCCGTGTGTCCAGCCCGTGTACGGGTCTGACTTGTTTCGATTTGCAAACTTAAGTGACACGGTCGAGTCACACGCCCATGTGCTCAACCGTGTGGGCAAATATAGGCCATTTGCAAGGCCAATTTGCCACCCATTCTAGGGTCAAACCTACAAGTAACAACAAGTATCATTTCATACACCAAAAACAACCAAAACATACCATGTATGACCACATTTTCTAACCATTCATAAGCATATCAAATATATCAACTTTGCATCACAAAACATAGATTAGAAGTTACCATATTCACATCCATAAACAAGCCATATCACATGGCTTATATTTACATCTCAAAACATAATCTATTATTATTACTAGCCTATACATGCCATACTAAGCTATGTTCATATTCAAAAGGTACCAAAATATAATTTGGTAGTGTGATGATGATCCTCAACAATCCCCGAGCCTTCTGTAGCTTTGATAATCTATCAAACAATACAAACACACACAACGTAAGCTTTTAAAAGCTTAGTAAGCCATACACAAATAAACTAAACATGTAAATCATTTATAACCATTTCATTCATATCATCTTTAGCATAACACAATAGCAAATTCATAATTCTTCCATGGCTCATATGATTCTAACCACCTGTTTACCAACAATTCATTTCACCATGTATTTCACTAGATCATAGCACAATTATATGTAACATATCTTATTTCATTAAGTCCATACACATATATCTCAATTCCACAATCTCACATATGCTTACTTTTCATGCTCAAACTTGGCATAAACTTCAAACGTACCTATATCGGATACACATTTCATATAGTCATTCAGTTCTTGGATTGCTCGTTGAACCATTCAAAATCACATAGGATACTTAGATATCTCAGAATACTAGTACAATAGCAACGTCCCAGACATGGTTTTACATGTAATCAAATATTGATGCCACTGTCCCAGACAAGGTCTTACACGAAATCATATACGATGCCAATGTCCTAGACATGGTCTTACACGTAATTCTCAAATCGATGCCAACATCCCAGATGTGGTCTTACACAAAATAACATATCGGAACCCTATGTCATGACATTTGTATCCTAACTATTCCTAAGGTTCGTACGGGACTTCTTAGGTAATGACACATTATCAATACTTTCTCAAATTTCACAAGTACATATTCCATAATCATTCATCACAATTCAATTTCATATAAACATAAATAAATCAATTCAAACAAATTTATTTGTATATAGACTTACCTCGCGCAGATATGAACGGACAACAACGACTAATCGACCACTTTTGACTTCCCCCGATCTAAATCTATTTTCTTTGGTTCTTGATCTATACATATTCAAATTTAACTCTTTTATTCACCAAATCATTCAATTCAATCCAAAAACACAATTTAGGGTATTTTACAAGTTAGCCCTCACATTTTCACATTTTACGATTTAAGTCCCTATTTCATAAATTCACAAATTACACAAAATTTCAATATTCCCATGCTTGGCTGAACATTCCTCATGTTCATACAAGTCCATACCTTTCATTTAATTCATATTTTAGTCCTTCAATTTACTAGTTTCTCAATTTAGCCCAAATTACTCAAATTTATCAAAAATCCAAAGACAAAATATGTTAATCTCTCACATATCTTTCGTATTTCATCATCAACTATCACAAAGCTAAAGCATCCATCAATGGCACATTTCAAAATCATCATCAAATTCCAAAATTAATGCATGGGCTTAAGAGAACACGAAGAAACGATCACAAAACATAGAAATCACTAAAAACCGAGCTCAAAACATACCTTGATTGAGCTTAGATAATGGCTGAATATACAAGAGCTTCAAACCTTCTTTGTCTTTTCTTTAGTGGTGAACAAAGATGAACAAATGTATAATTTTTATGTTTTAATTTATTATATCATATGTTATTACAAAAATTACTATTTTAACCATCATAAAATAATGTATAAACCTTTTAATTATTGACCACAACCGTCCATACCACAATACAATGGTCTAATTTCATTTTATGGCCTTCACATTCAATAGCCAACTCAATTAAACACATTAACATATAAATTGTCACTTTTATCTTTTATGCGATTTAGTCCTTTTCTCGAATTAAGCACATAAACAATAAAATTAATTCCTGAAACTTTCACACATGCTTAATCACATACTACAAGAAAAGAAAATAATATTAAAATATTTTTCTAACTCAGATTTGTGGTCCCAAAACTACTATTCCGACTAGGGTCTAAACCGGACTTTTACAATTCTCCCCCCTTTGGAATTTTCGTCCCTGAAAATCTTACCGTTGAATAGATTCGAATATTGCTCTCTCATAGTATATTCGGGTTCCCACGTAGCTTCTTCAACCCCGTGTTGATGCCACAATACTTTTACTAATGAAATTTTCTTATTTCGCAATTTTTTGATCTCACGAGCTAAGATACGAATCAATTCTTCTTCATAAGTCATATCAGATTGAAATTCTATTTTAGACGGAGAAATTACATGCGAAGGATCAGATTTGTATCGTCGAAGCATTGATACGTAAAACACATTGTGAATCTTTGCTAGCTCCGGTGGCAATAATAGTCTGTAAGCAACAGCTCCAATACACTCAATAATTTCAGATGGCCCGATGAATCTCAGACTCAATTTGCCTTTTCTGCCAAATTGGAGTTTTTTCTTCCACTGTGAGACTTTCAAAATCACTTTATCTCCAATCTCAAACTCAATATCTTTTCGTTTCAAATCTACGTAAGATTTCTGATGATCAAACACTGCTTTCAAACTATTATGAATCACTTTTACTTTCTGCTCAGTTTCTTTTATCAAGTCAACGTCGTAAATCTTAGTCTCACTGAGTTCTGACCAATACAGAGGTGTTCGGCATTTCCTACCATACAAGGCTTCATACGGTGCCATTTTAATGCTCGACTGAAAACTATTATTGTATGTAAACTTAATCAATGGTAAATATTGTTCCCACGTACTTTCAAACTCAAGAATGCAACATCTCAACATATCCTCGAGACTCTAAATAATTCGCTCAGATTAACCATTCGTCTGTGGATGAAAAGTTGTACTAAAATACAATTTAGTACCTAAAGCTTCTTGTAGTTTCTTCCAGAATCGTGGAGTAAACCTCGGATCTCTGTCAGACACAATAGATAGTGGCACCCCGTGCAATCTCACAATATCAGAAATATATAGCTCAGCTAACTTATCAAGTGAGTAATCAGATCGTATCGGAATAAAATGAGCTGATTTCATCAATCTGTCAACTACGACCCAAATTGCATCTTTCTTTTTCGGAGTCAAAGGCAACCCTGAAACAAAATCCATCGTCACTCTATCCTATTTCCACTCGGGAATCATAATCTGTTGTAACAAATCAGATGGAACCTGGTGTTTAGCTTTAACTTGCTAACAAACTAAACATCTCGAAACAAACTCTGAGATATCTCGCTTCATACCAGGCCACCAATAAAGTTGCTTCAAATCATTATACATCTTTGTACCTCCTAGATGAACAGATAGGCGACTGCTATGTGCTTCTTTCAATATTAACTAAATCAACTCTAGATTCTTCGGAACATAAATCTGATTTCGAAATTTTAAACAATCATTTTTATCAACTTGAAATTTAGAATCAGAGTTCAAATTACACTGAGCTCGTTTCTCTAACATTTCATTATCAATTTTCTGAGCATCACATATTTGTTGTGAAAAAAATGGTCTCGCTTTTAATTCGGCCAAAACTGAACCATCATGAGACAAGTCTAAATAAGCATTCATCGCATGTAGTGCAAATAGTAATTTCGGACTCAATGCATCAGCAACAATATTTGCTTTACCCGGATGATAAACTATCACAAGCTCGTATTATTTCAATAGTTCTAACCATCTTCTCATCGTAGATTTAGGTCTTTCTGAGTCATCAAATATTTCAAACTTTTATGATCTGAAAATACATGTCATTTTTCACTGAAGTGATAGTGGCGCCAAATATTTAAAGCAAACATAATTGTAGCTAGCTCAAGGTTGTGCGTCGGATAATTCTTTTCATGCGGTTTTAGTTGTCTTAGGCATAAGTGATAACTTTGCCTTCCTACATCAAAACACATCCTAGACCATTTAAAGAAGCATCACTATATATCACAAACTCTTTACCAGATTCTGGCTGTACTAACACTAGGGCTTCAGCCAATAGAGTTTTCAACTGATCAAAGCTTTTCTGACACTTTTCAGACCACTCAAATTTCACGTCTTTCTGAAGTAATTTCGTTAGTGCAGTTGCAATCATTGAAAAGCCTTTTACGAACCGTCGATAATAACCATCAAGTCCTAAAAAACTGCGAACTTCAGACACATTTTTCTTAGGCTTCCACTCTAAAATAGCTGAAATCTTGCTCAGATAAACTCGTATACAAGATGCTGACACAATATGCCCCAAAAAGCCAACTTCACGCAATCAGAACTCACATTTGCTAAACTTTGCATATAATTGCTTATCTCGCAGAGTTTGTAGCACAATTCTCAGATGTTCGGCATGCTCAAATTCATCACACGAATAAATCAAAATGTCATCAATGAATACGACAACAAATCGATCCAAATACGGTCTAAAATTTATGTTCATCAAATCCATAAAGACAGCAGGAGCATTTGTTAGTCTGAAAGGCATAACTAAAAACTCATAATGCTTGCGCCTCGTTCTGAAAGTAGTTTTCGAAATGTCTGAATCTTTTACTCGCAATTGATAATATCTCAATCTCAGATCTATATTTGAAAACACGGTGGCTCCTTTCAGTTGATCAAATAAATCATCAATTCTGAGCAGAGGATACTTGTTCTTAATAGTCATTTTGTTTAACTGACAATACACATTCTCATCGTGCCATCTTTGACGGTA
Source organism: Gossypium bickii (assembly GCA_025503065.1). Classification (NCBI taxonomy): domain Eukaryota; kingdom Viridiplantae; phylum Streptophyta; class Magnoliopsida; order Malvales; family Malvaceae; genus Gossypium; species Gossypium bickii. The sequence goes on along the minus strand of CP106718.1, from coordinate 48,735,854 downwards.
ATCAATACACATTCTCATCGTGCCATCTTTCTTTTTTCACAAATAGAATGGGGGCACCCTAAGGTGAGAAAATCGGTCTTGTAAATCCTCTATCAGTCAACTCTTGTAACTGATACTTGAATTCTTTCAATTCTGTCGGCGCCATTCTATACGGAGCTATTGAGATAGGAGTCGTCCCCAGCACTAATTCAATGCCAAACTCAATTTCTCGTATCGGAGGTAATCCCGGTAGTTCTTCAGGAAACACATTAGGGAATTCACAAACCATAGGCACAGATTCAACTTTCTTTTCAATCACTTTCGAATCAATCACATAGGTAAAATAAGCTTCATAACCCTTTTTCACATAACTCTGAGCTTTCATCACTGATATCGCAACCAATAACCCATTTAAATCATTAGATTCAATCCGAACTATTTCATCATTCTGACATCTCAAATTAATAGTCTTTCGTTTGCTGTTCACAACAGCATCACGCAATGTTAACCAATCCATACCCAAAATTATATCAAACTCATCAAAAGGTAATAGCATCAGATCAGCCGGAAAACAAATATCCCAAAACATCAACGGACAATTCTTGCATACTTTGTCAACCAAGACACTTTTACCTAAGGGGTTCAATACTCTAATTACAAATTCAGTAGACTCTACAAGCAAAGTCTTACTGGATACTAAGTTCATGCATACATACGAATGAGTAGAACCTAGATCTATCAATGTAATCACAGAAGTATCGTAAAGAGTAAATGTATCCGTAATAACATCTAAAGACGAAGCTTCTTCACGAGCTCAAATGGCGTAAGCTTTGGCAGGTGCTCTAGCTTCAGATCTCGCAACTGTATCATTTGTAGCCCTCTGACTACCACTCACATTTCTTGTGTTTCTAGAAGGTCTACCCCTAGTTGAAGCATTATCTGTAACACCCTTATCCCTTATCCCGTATCCATCGCCGTATTAGGGTTAAGAGCATTACATGACGGATCGAAACTTCTTCAAACAATTCATAAAATAAATCATCAAGAATAAACATAGTGTCCCTTCTATAGGCCAACTAGACCTAAAAACAAGCTTTAAATAGAGTCGGGACTGAACTGAAACACATACAAAATTTCTCGAAAAATTTAAAACTTTTAAAGGTATCAGGGGTTACACGCCCGTGTGGGCAGGCCATATGCCTCCCACGGTAGCTAGACACGCCCATGTGTCTCCCCCGTGGTTGAATCTGTTTTAACTCCACAGCCACCAAGCACGCCCGTGTACCTCGGTCGTGGTCCAATCTGACTTGGCTCCACGGCCACCAAGCACGTCCATGTGCTAAGGCCGTGGTCGAATCTATCTTGATCACACGACTACCAAGCACGTACGTCTGCCAAGGCCGTGTACTCTTAATCAGCTACTAACTTAGTCCCACGGTCAATAGGCACGCTTGTGTTCCACAACCGTGTGGCAAAATAGGCCATTTGCAAGGCCAATATGCTACCCACATCTAGGGTCAAAACTACAAGCCAATTATCAACTTAATTCATGCACAAATAACAACCAAGAGTATATCAAAATGACCATCCAAACTCTACATTCAAATCCAATTTCATTCATACCAAATTTACGAGACTAAATCTCATATAAACACAGGCATAATCCATCCATTTACTTACCTTAAACTTGACCATTTCTTACGCTATCAAACCATACCAAACATACATCATAAATCACAATCATTAAAGCATATTGCCAACACATAACTAGCCAAATCACATGGCTAAGTTCACATCTCATACTTATCCAAATAACTAGCCTATACATGCCATATCTAGCTATATACATTTTCAAAATGTACCAAAATAAATTGAGTAGTGTGATGACATTCCTCGACGGTCCCCGAGCCTTCAGTAGCTTTGACGATCTATAAAATAGAGAAAACACACAGAGAGAAAATAATATCAAAATATTTTACTAACTTCGATTTGTGGTCCCTGAACCACTGTTCCGACTAGGGTATAAATCGGACTGTTACAATTCTCCCTCCTTAGGGATTTTTGTCCCTGAAAATCTTACCGTTAAACAGAGTCGGATATTGCTATCTCATTGAATCTTTGGGCTCCTACGTAGCCTCTTCTATTCCGTGTCGATTCCATAATACCGTTAAACGGTATTTTCTTGTTTCTGAACTCTTTTACTTTACGAGCTAAGATATGGATCGGTTCCTCTTCATATGTCATATCAGATCGGATTTCAATTTCAGCTGGGGCAATCACATGTGATGGATCAGATCGATATTTGCGAAGCATCAAAACATGAAATACAGTATGGATCTTTTCTAACTTAGGGGGTAACTTTAATATATATGCAACAAGCCCAACACGTTTAATAATTTCATACTGCCCGATAAACCTCGGACTCAACATGACTTTATGTTCGAAACGAAGCACTTTCTTCCACGGAGACACTTTCATCTATATCTTTTCATTTCAAGTCCGAATAGGACTTCTGACGATCAGATGCTGCTTTCGAATCAGTTTCACTTTCTGTTCTGAATCTTTTCTCAAATTGACCCCGTGTAGCTTATTTTCACTGAGCTTAGTCCAATACAGAGGTGTATGACATTTACGTCCGTACAAAGCTTCATATGGTGCCATTTTGATGCTTGACTGAAAACTATTATTGTATGCAAATTCAATTAATGGTAGGTACTGTTCCTACGTACTGTTAAACTGAAGTATATAGCATCTTAACATATCCTCGAGAATCTGAATAATCCATTCAGATTGACCATCTATTTGCAAATGTAAAGCTGTATTGAAATGCAATTTTGTGCCTAAAGCTTCTTGTAGTTTCTTCCAGAATCTCGATGTAAATCTCGGATCTCTATCTGACACAATGGATAGTGGCACCCTGTGCAATCCACAATCTAATAAATGTAAAGCTCGACTAATTTGTCAAGCGAATAATCAGATCTTACCGGAACAAAATGAGCAAATTTTGTTAATCGATCAACTACGACCCAAATCGCATCTTTCTTTCTTGGAGTCTGAGGCAAACCAGAAACAAAATCTATTGTCACTCTATCCCATTTCCACTCAGGAATCAGAATCGGTTGTAGCAACCCAGACGGAACTTGATGTTCAGTTTCACTTGTTGACAGATTAAACATTTTGATACAAAATCATAAATATCTTTTTTCATACCGGACCACCAATAATGTTGCTTCAGATCATGATACATTTTAATGCTTCCCAGATGAATATGTTATGTGCTTCATTCAGAACCAACTGTAATAACTTTGAGTTTCTCGAAACACAGATACGACCTCGAAATCTCAAGCAATCATCAACTACTTTGAATTCAGAATCAGAATTTAAATCACACTGAGCTTGTTTCAATAACAACTCATTATCAGATTTCTGAGCATCACATAACTGCTGTATAAACAACGATTTCGCTTTCAATCCAACTATCATAGAACTATCATCAGATAAATCTAACTGAGCATTCAAAGCATGTAGTGCAAACAATGATTGTCTACTCAATGCATCAGCAACTACGTTTGCTTTACCCGTATGATAATTTATCACAAGCTCATAATCTTTTGATAGATCTAACCATCTTCTTTGATGCAGGTTCAAATCTTTCTGAGTCATCAGATATTTCAGGCTTTTATGAAATGAAAACACGTGACATTTCCTACCATACAGATAATGGCGCCAGATCTTTAGTGCAAACACAATCGCAGCTAGCTCAAGGTCGTGTGTCGAATAATTCTTTTCATGCGGCTTCAATTGTCTCGAGGCATAAGCTATAACTTTACCTTCCTACATCAAAACACATCCCAGACCGTTTAACGAAGCATCATTGTATATAACAAATTCTTTACCCGATTCTGGCTGTACTAACACTAGAGCTTCTGTTAACTGAGTTTTCAACTGCTCAAAACTTTTCTGACATTTATCAGACCATTCAAATCTAACATCTTTCCAAAGTAGTCTAGTGAAAGGAGTAACTATCATTGAAAATCCTTTTACAAATTGACGATAATAACCAGCTAGACACAGAAAGCTACGGACTTCAGACACGTTCCTCAGAGGTTTCCAATCCAGAATAGCAGAAATCTTGCTCGGATCCACTCGAATTCTAGAAGCTGACACAATATGTCCCAGAAAACTAACCTCGTGCAACTAGAATTCACATTTGCTGAATTTCGCGTACAATTGCTTTTCTCTCAATGTTTGAAACACAATTTTCAGATGTTCAGCATGCTCATTTTCATCACATGAATAAATCAAAATGTCATCTATAAACACCACCACAAATTGATCTAGTTATGGTCTAAAAATTTTACTCACCAAATCCATAAAAAAAATAGGAGCATTTGTTAATCCAAATGGCATAACTAAAAACTCATAATGCCCGTACCTCGTTCTGAAAGCAGTTTTCGGTATGTCTGAATCTTTTACTCTCAACTGGTAGTATCCCAATCTCAAATCAATCTTAGAAATTACAGTAGCTCCCTTTAACTAATCAAACAAGTCATCAATTTTGGGCAACGAATATTTATTTTTTTATGGTCACCTTATTCAGCTAACGATAATTGATGCACATTCTCATCGTGCCATCTTTCTTTTTCACAAACAAAATAGGAGCACCCCAAGGCAAAAAACTCGGTCTAGCAAACCCTCCATCGGTCAATTCTTGCAACTGTGACTTTAACACTTTTAACTCTATTGGTGCCATTCTATACAGAGCTATCGAAATAGGTGTTGTACTAGGCAACAAATCAATACCAAATTCAACTTCATATATCGGAGGCAAACCCGACGACTCTTCAGGGAACACATCAGAATACTCACATACAATAGGCACTAATTCAATTTTTTTCTCAAACACTTTCGAATCAATCAAATAAGCAAAACATGCCTCATATCCCTTTTTCACATATCTTTGAACTTTCAAAACAGATATCAGGGCAGGCAATCCATTTAAATCATTAGACTCAACCCGTACAATTTCATTATTCGAACATCTCAAATCAATAGTCTTTCTTTTACAGTTTACAACAACATCATTCAATGTCAACCAGTCCATACCTAAAATGATATCGAACTCATCAAAGGGCAAAAGTATCAGATCAGCAGAGAAACAGATATCTCTAAACATTAACGGACAGTTCTTGCATACTTTGTCAACTAGGACACTTTTACCTAAGGGGTTTGATACTTTTATAGCAAACTTAGTAGAGTCTATGGTAAAAGTCTTACTGAATACTAAATTTATGCATATATACGAATGAGTAGAACCAGGGTCAATCAATGCAGTCACAGAAGTATCATAAAGTGTAAAAGTACCCGTTATAGCATCTAGTGATCAAGCTTCCTCATGGACTCGAATAACATACGCTCTGGCAGGCGCTCTATCTTCAGGTCTCGCAACAGTACCTCTCATAGGTCTCTGACTATTACAGACATTTCTTACATTCTTCGAAGATCTATCCCTCACAGGTGCAATATCAAACCTCAGATTCTAAACAATCTCTGGCTCGACAGACTCAGGGCAATCACGAATAAAATGGTCAAGTGATCCACATCTGAAACAAGCTCTGTCATTTAATCTACAACTTCCCGGATGCCTTTTTCCACAGTGTTTACATTCAGGTCTCTCAGTCTGAACATTTCAAACACTCGCTACTGAAGTTGTTGGAGTTTTGGAACTCATTTGCGTTCTAGCTCTATTCCTATTCAATTGTCCCACATTATCTCTTGGACGACTTTGATTATCTCTGAATTTCTTTGAAGCGTACTGAAATGATCTACTCTAAAATCTCTTTCTCACATCTCTAGCTTCAGGCTCAGCTTTTCTTTTATCTTTCCCGAGTGCCTCAGCTTTGCACACTCGATCAACGAGTACAACGAACTCTTTTATTTCTAAGATCCCGACTAACAAATAGATATCTTCATTACAACCATCTTCGAATCTTTTGCACATTATTGCTTTGGTAGATACGCATTCCTGATCATATTGACTCAATCTTACAAACTATCGTTCATACTCCGTAACAGTCATTCGACCCTATTTTAGTTCCAGGAATTATTTTCATTTCTGATCGACAAATCTTTCACCGATGTATTTCTTTCGAAACTCGATCTGAAAGAAGTCCCACGTAACTCGCTCTTTTGGAACAATAGAAGTTAAGGTTTTCCAACACTGATAAGCTAAATCTCAAAGCAATGATACAACACATTTTATGCATTCTTTTGGAGTCAAGGACATTTCATCAAATACCCGGATAGTATTTTCTAACCAGAACTCGGACTTTTTAGCATCATAATCATTAGTAGCCCGGAACTCTTCAGCCCCATATTTACGGATCTTGTCAACTAGAGGCTTATTTCATAGATTCAAATTTACAGTCGGATGGATACTGGATGTCTGAGAGGGATTAATCGGGGGCGGAGGTTGCGAAATAGTTGGGTTATTTCTTACAAATTGAGTGAACCATTCACTCATCCTCTGGAAGAAAGCTTGTTTAGCTTCTCCCTCTTGACCACTCATAGCTGGTCTCGAATCAGAAGGCGTTGTCCATTACGCAGGAGCAGGCGCATTACTTTCTACATCGTCAGCTACAGCTCTTTCGGGATCCATTACTATACGGAAATCACATTTCATACGTTAGGATTCATTACACTATCATAGTTCAAGTATATGACATATATAGCTAGACTCTGACACGCTACGTTAGTTCGAGAATCGACTAAACCGTAGCTCTAATACGAACCAAATGTAACACCTCTATCTCGTATCCATCGCCGAATTAGGGTTAAGAGCATTACCTGACAGATCGGAACTTCTTCAGACAAATCATAAAATATCTCATCAATAATAAACATAGTGTCCCTTCTATAGGCCAACTAGACCTAAAAACAAGTTTTAAACAGAGTCGGGACTGAACCGGAACACGTACAGAATTTCTTGGAAAATTTAAAACTTTTAAAGGTATTAGGGGCTACACGCCCGTGTGGGCAGGTCGTGTGCCTCCCACGGTAGCTAGACATGCCCATGTGTCTCCTCTGTGGTTGAATCTGTCTTAACTCCACGGCCACCATGCACGCTCGTGTACCTTGGCCGTGGTCGAATCTGACTTGGCTCCACGGCCACCAAGCACGTCCGTATGCTAAGGCCATGGTCGAATATGTCTTGATCACATGGCTACCAGGCATGTTCGTGTGCCAAGGCCGTGTACTCTTAATCAGCTACTGACTTAGTCCCACGGTCAATAGGCACGCCTGTGTGGCAAAATAGGCCATTTGCAAGGCCAATATGCCACGCACATCTAGGGTCAAAACTATAAGCCAATTATCAAATCAATTTATGCACAAATAGCAACCAAGAGTATATCAAAATGACCATCCAAACTCTACATTCAAATCCAATTTCATTCATACCAAATTTACAAGACTAAATCTCATGTAAACACAAGCATGATCCATCCATTTGCTTGCTTTTAACTTGACCATTTCTTACGCTATCAAACCGTACCAAACATACATCATAAATCACAATCATTAAAGCATATTGCCAGTACATAACTAGCCAAATCACATGGCTAAGTTCACATCTCATAAACAATAAAATTAATTCACGAAACTTTCACACATGCTTAATCACATACTGCAAGCATAGAAAATAATAATGAAATATTTTTTTTGACTTGGATTTGTGGTCCCAAAACCGCTATTCCGACTAGGGTCTAAATTGGACTGTTACAGAATTACTTTAGCTCAGTCGATTCACCTCACTATCCCTAGTTACTTTATGCAGTGTTTGAGGATTCCAAAAGGAATATGTGACAAATTTGAGAGTATTGTCAGGCAGTTTATATGGGGCTCGGTTGGAGGTAGTAGGAAACTAACCCTTGTTGGTTGTAATTTTGTATGTCATTCAAAGGATTGTGGAAGGCTTGGGTCCATCAGCTGAAAGATTAGAATAAATATTTTTTATTGAAGTTGGGGATTAATATTCTGTCAAATTCTGAGGCTTTGTGGATTCGATTACTACGGGCAAAGTATGGATCAATGAAGGCATTCCTTTCAGTGTCTCTCATAGTAACAGTTTTTTTTTCTGTTGAGAGCTTTAACTAAGATATGGCCTTTGCTTAGAGAAAACTTATTTTGTTCAGATGGAGATGGTAACACTATTAGGTGTTGTAGGGACAGTTGGATAATGGAGATTGATACTTTGGTTAATTTTTCCCCAGTAAATGTCAATATTATCACTGATAACTGTCTTAAAGAGATGGTTATAGATGAAGGATTATGGAATCTGGAATTTTTTTGGATCTGGCTACTAGATGATTTAATTAGGCATATCACTAGCATTCCACCTCTGCATCCTTTAGCAAGGCCTGATAGAATTACTTGGTTGGGAACCTCTACAGGCTGCTTCTTCAGTAAAATGCTTATCATAAGATTAATGAGAGTTCATGGAATCCTAGGGAAGAAGCTTGGAAATTGCCATGGAAGTTTAAGGGACCACAAAGGGTTCGGGTTTTTCTCTGGTTGGCCTTCAAATAGAGATTGCTTACTCAAGCAGAGCAGCTAAGGTATGGTGTGGGAAGTGAAGCAAGGTGCCTGATCTGTGGCCATGAAACAGACGGCGTACTTCATGCTATAAGGGATTGTGATGCATAGAAAAAGGTATGGTTCTGAATCTTCCCTCTCGATAAGCTAACCATTTTCTTTTCAGGTTGTTTATAGGAGTGGTTTGAATCCAACTTGGATAATTGACTCAATTTAGTCTAGAGAAATGTCGATTGGTCGTGCTTCTTTGGCCTAGTTACTTAGTGGATATGGAAGAACAGGAACATTTACACCTTTCAAGGGGTGTCATAGAGTGTAGAGGAGATTGTCAAAGGTGCGCATAGTCGAGCTAACCAATACATTTCCGTTTGAAAGGGAGGGACCTCAGTGAGACCTAACTCGAGTACGGAGATTGTGGAAATAGGAAGGTGGGTTCACGTTAGATCTGATGGAGTTGTTAAAATCAACACAAGTTATGTTGCGACAGGTGGTGTTTTGAGAGATCACAATGGAAAATGGATACTTGGGGTAGTGTTCTATTTTTGAAGCTGAATTATGGGGCATTCTCAATGGTGTGACATTGGCACAAGAAAGACAACATGATAGAGTTGTGGTACAGACAGACAACATGGAAGTCATTGGAGCTACGATGGAGTCCTTAGCGAATGGATCAAATTCTGCATTAATTAGGTGTATTATAAATCTTTTGCAAAATGAGGAAGACTAGTCAATTGATTATGTATCTAGAGATGAGAATATGTAAGCTGATAGTATAACCAAGCTAGCATTTGGAAGGGATGAGGGGTTACAGTTATATGCAACTTCTCCTCTTAGGACATTCTAGTATTTTGTTTTGTTTTACTTTATTTTCAACAAAAAAATAGATATATTTTATTTAATGTATTTCTTATTGTATATGACATTAATTTATTTTACAAATGAATTTTTGACTATCTTCAAAGATAGAGATAGTAAATAAGGTTTAATATGAAAAAATTGTTGACATTATAAATAGTAATATATCCACTATCTATTATTATGATAATTCGACTTAGTTATAAACTGTGTTGGTAGTAAATTACAAATAGAGTATCAGGGATCAATAATGTAGATACGAAAAAGTGTATTGAGTAACTATTTTGAATGTTTAATAATTTAGAATTTATAATAAATGTAATAATACATCATTAGTACTAATGAAAAATAATAGTAATTAAAATTTAATTCTAAAAACGTCATGCTCTAAATATATATTTATTAATTAAATGAAAAATGGTCTAATTTATAATAAAAGTGCATTAATTTTGAAAAATAATTGTGAGAATAAAATAATATTTTAAAGTAATAAAAATGAAAAAAAATGGATAGTAAAATATTAAATAGTTACATAAATTAACTTGTCATTCAAAATATGAGCCAGGATTCTATCTACAGAAAACAATTACTTTAATATTTTATTTCCTTTGGCATAATATTTCACAACATAATGGTAAACGAGATTCACAATTATGTAAATATTATTAAAATTAAATGATAGTAAAACTACAAATATAAAATAATAATAACTAAACATCTCAAATAAGAATGAAAATCATACCTTCTTTTTATGATGGAACAAAACCTATTAAATAATGTTAAAATATGATTTTTTCCAGTAATTCTTTAGATGTTATTTTTTAAAAATAAATTCATGCTGATGATTATTAATAAAGAAGAGAAAAGTCGTTACATTCACCAACCATTGCTACGATTGGCTATTTTGGGCAGTGCCATACTCGTTCTTGAAAGAAGAAAAACAGTAAAAAAAAGAACAAAACAAAAAAAAAATCAAAACTCAACATATTGGAAACAAAGAAAAAAACACAGCCTAAAACTTTGAAAGATGAAACGACCCTTTAAGAAATCTGCTTTCAAAGACCACCAGCCTAAAAAATCGACCATCTACTCTCTCTATTCCCACTGATGATGGAAAATCAATGATTACTCTCATCTTGCTCCTTTTGATATGACCACCTCGAAGTCTTAAAGATTACCATTCCTCCAACATCAACCCAGCTCAATCCCTACTTTGCATGGCCCTTCGATCCATTTTTGCCTTTGCTTCCACCGCTCTCAGCTTCCTCTATCTAGAACCAAGAAGCCCCGTACCTCCTTCCCTCCTCCATGAGCAAGTGTATCATACGATTCGTTTTACAAGGTATGAATCTAAACTCCACTGACTCAAAACTGTTAGCCCTTACTTTAATCTCCTTAATCAGAACACTAATGATTGATTTGCCTTTCTCAAAAGCCTTTAGTTTCTTGACAACTATCAAGGAATCCCCCTCGACCACTACCTTTTGGAGCCCTAACTCCTCCATAAAAGTTATAGCTGTAAGACATGCCCTTGCCTCTGCTAATGTTGAATCTGCCACATTTTCATACGGGTAAGTACATGTCGCCATCACTAACTCTTCCTTGTTTTTAACTAATATACCAGGTGTTGCTTTCTTTGCTAATTGATGAAATGTGGCATCAAAATTAACTTTCATTGTATCCCCTATTGGCAGTTCCTATATAATATTATGTGGTTTTTGAAACTTTGGTAACACAGTTTCCAAACTCTCCAACTCTTGCATGTTATGTCTTCGTAAATGCTACTACCCTATGCACATTCTGATTAACTCCTTCATGGTTGAAGTGACTAGCCATCGTTCACTTTGTTGATACTTTGAGAGTTTGCACTAAGGAAGGTTTAATTTGCGAACACCTTTCTTTATGCATAATTGTTGTGTACTTATTTTCTAGAATTAGCAATCTAGTGGGGGATTGTTGGAAATTGTAGATTACAAATTTAATTATTGATGAGCATTTATTCAAATTTAGAAAGTGATGATTTATCATTTATTGGATACATTTTCACGGGATATTTTTCTTGTAAGAAATGTGTCCAACATAAAGGGTTGTGTGATGCGATCCCAGCCGCATCATGTCTCGATACAATTCGACGACATTGGGAATAGCCTAGACATAAGGGGCCCAAGTGCAAAATGAAGCTATTAATTTGTTTGCAAGCTTTAATTGATCGTGTGTGGGGAGAAGCTGTTGCTGGGCTAATCGAACGATCATGGACAAGTCACCCTCACAACCCTCACAACCTGATTCGAGCATCTAGCTCGTACCTAGCTCATTGAGCTCATTTCAAGACATTTTAGTTTATGCATAGCTTGCTGGAAATAAACGTTTAATTTGGTTTTAGTTAAATCAGTTTATTTAGTTTAAATAATTAATGTTGAGATTAAAAATGTCAAAATCTGGACATTTTAATTAAGGTTTAATGTGTCTTAGTTTAATACATGTTTAATAGTTGTTTTAATATGTCTAAGTTTAAGAAAAATTAATTTCATGTTTCAATTAATTTGTCCAGCCGAATTTAATATGTCTTGGCCAAATTAACTAGCTGAATTTATTTGTTTCAGGTACATGCATGGATGGTTTAAATGTGGTGTGCTACTGATTTCTCTTCTCTAAGTAACCTTTTGTGAACATCAAGGGCCATAGGAGAGCTATTGTTCTATCTCCTCCAAGCTACCACTTCATGGACACCAACAACCCAAGAGCTTTCACATTGCTGGAAATTCCTTTCACATTAGTTGTCAATTTGGTTTGGAGCATTCACACACAAAGGCTACTCAATTCCATTTGTTCACACTCAAAAATCGTTGAAGACCCCAAGCTGACTTTAATAAGCTCAAAACCATTCAACTGATCAAAGCAGCACATTAAAGCAAGTGCACACCTCTTGGTCGAACCTAAGCAAGTCCATTCAGCTCAACATTTATTTCAACCAACTTGGAAGCTTCAAAGGACATTCTATGAAGTTTCAGCTCCATTAAGCTGGTACTTGCTATCTGTTCAAGCTCTCCAAAGTGCCTATTCAACTAGCCTTGTACTTGAGCTATAAATATGAAGCATTTAAGATGTATTTAAGACTTTTGATACGTTATGAACTTTTTATATCTTTTTGAGTTTAATTCAACTCTCATTGTTCTTCTAAGACTCAGTTTGACTTATCTAGCTTGCTAGTGGCGTCAATATTGTTTCTTTGTGAACTTATCACTCAACTGAGTGTGGCGTTCAACCCTTTATACCTCTGGTTCCTATCTCTTCATAGATAGTCGGTCAAGGTCTTTTCTATCAACCTTCCATCACCTTAAATGTCTTATAAGTCTCGGGTTAATACTCCTTCATAGTATTGGTTCATTTTTTACCTTAAGCTTACTTATCCATTCTAACTATCATCTTTACCTTACTTTGTTTCATTTCCCTAGTCGAACCACTATCCATCTTATTCCTAGGCCCTTTTTGAATCCATTGCTTACACCTATACTTAGCCAAATTCCCTTAAACTCAAACTAAGAATGATACTTCTCCATTTAATGATCAGGCACAGCTACGACTCGAATCAACTCTGAAATGAGTTCGTATCATTGTGTCTCTTCAAAATAGGATCCATTGAGTGCATATAAATAGAGGGTCTATGGTGCTCACAAAAATTATTACAATCAATCTTGTTTTCAGAAATTAAAGTAAGAGTTAGGGAATTCCTCAATTTTGCTAATAAAATGAAATTCAAAGCTTCGTTGTATCCTGTGAGGACCTTTGTCTTAACCCTTTAGCAACTTTGTGTAAGGGTAAATAGTTCTCTTTGGAAAGTATCACCCGTGCCTCAAATTCTACTGTTTAATTCAATACTGTCTTCGGATCTATCTACTCCACTCAATATATCCAAAATTCAAAGAGAACTATTTTGGATATGGCGACGAAGGCTACCATCACATTGAAAGTGATGAACCAAGAGTTTGTGAAACTTGACCAATTTGATGGATCAAACTTCAATCACTGGAAGGACAAGATGTTGTTCTTTCTTAATGTCTTAAATATGGCGTACGTTCTGGATCCAAACCTATAACCCATAGAGGATCCCACCCTCAATGCAAACCCCGAGGAAATTGTGAAGGTGGCCGAACTCAAGAAGAAACACAAAGAAGATAATTTCACAAGTCAAGGACACATCCTCAACACCTTGCTTGATCGATTGTATGATCTCTACATGTCAAAGCAATCCCTGGTGGAAATATGGAAAGCTCTTGAAGAGAAATACAATACCAAGTGATAAGGTGCTGATAATATTTTCATGATGAAGTATTTCAAACTCAAAATGCTCGATAGTATCCCGATCATAGATCAAGTCCATGAATTACAAGTCCTTGTAAGCAAGCTTTGTAACTTGAAAATTGTTATTCTAGAATTGTTACAAGTCAGGGCTATCTTCTCGAAGTTGCCCTCATCTTGGAACAATTAGCGAAAGAAACTTCTACATATGGTAGATGACTTCACTGTAGAGAAAATACTTAGGCATTTGTGTATTGAAGAGGAAACTCTAAAGCGTGATCCGATGTATCTTCCCTAAAGTTCTAAAGTGAACCATGTGAGCGGGTCAGATGTGCAAGGATGTGCAAGACAAGAAGAAAAGATCTCACAATTGTTATAATTGCAATAAGAAAGGACAATATATTAAGGATTACAAACTTCTCAAAAAAGAATCAAGATGTCAGAACTTCTAAAGCTAATATGGGGGGGGACATGGACTTAGCGGCAATGGTTATGGAAGAGATCTTGAGTTTGGAGATTGGTATGATTACCAAACTCAACATAGCCTGAAACACCCCCAAACCCGATCTACGAGTCTCAACTGAGTCTGGTATGTTCCTAGAGTAAAACATTTTCAAATTCGTTTGTTATTTTTGGAAAACTTGAGTAGTTTCGGAGAAAAATTTATTTGTGGTATGCTCAAGTTATAAACTAGTATATTTTCGAAGTCTAGATTATAATAAAACTTTATTTTCAAAACAATAAATTGAAAACATTGCCGAGTTCTTAGAGTTTACTATATAAGATGAAAATCATTTGTGTTAAATGTCAAAACATTTTAAGATTCATTACTTAATCTTTAATTTGATAAAAAATCGTAACCTAATAAAATAATTTTTAAAAAAAACATGCATCAATAGTTTCATATCCGTGGCCTTATTACATCAAATGAAAACCCAAAATTAATCCAAATACTTAAAAGAAAATAGAAAGCCCCAAATTAAAATAAAATCTGAGCTGAGCATGGCCACCACTAAGCTCCTGCAGACCCGGTCCATCACTGAGTGTCACCTGAAAGAAAATATTCCCCAACGGGGTGAGTCAAACAGACTCAATGTGTAAAAAACACTAAATCCCAACAAATTCATGAATAACAGGTAATACATACATACATATAACAATTTTATATAATGATGCAATCCCGAACCCAAACCTAGGTGCCATCCGCTACACATCACCCGTACCAACCATCACACCGTGGGGACTACTAAGTCAACCCTCCATCCGCTACACATCATCGAAGGCAGTCGCTGCAGAAGACATGCTCATCGCCCTTATAAATATTGTGGCATAGCCACCAAATATTATATTTTGTGACATGAGTCACCACATTCAGATTATGTGACCGAAGTCAACACATTCAGATATTGTGGTATAAACCACCAGATCACTTCCCCTCTCATAATCACCCATATGCCCCATGTCATACAAATCATATTATTACTATGCCTTATGCCATATTTCACATTCTTATCGATATTCACATACATGACATATTTGAAATATTCATATCTTATATTAACTTAAAGTTAAAGTTACATACCTGAGCACTTTGTACCATTGCCTGGTACCTTTGGCCACATTCACATTATTATAAACATATCTAATAAATGGGTGCCATAAAAAATCCGATCTACTGCTTTAGATCTAAAGTTCCTACATTTGGTCAATCACTTAATGTTTAGCAAAAGCCTATTCGGCTGTATGATCAAATCTCAAAGGATTATTGCACCCAAAACTCTTACCTTGTTGCCGATTTGATTACTAATCAAATCCCGAAATGTTGTAGTCTTTCTTCCTTGTAATCGGCTAACACTAGATCAATTGACTTGGTTAGTTTTGGCTTTTAAACATTTAAGAAACAGATCGGAATCTCTAAGTATGGTCTTGGCCGAATGTACATATGTACTTACCTTGTGGATCTAAATCCCGGAATAGCTACTTGATTATGGTACCTTAGATCTTAAAAAGTCCCGAAGGATCCCCCTAGAAGTCGACTACTATGAAAATCCCGAAACTCACCTTCCAAGTTTCGCCCAACAAAAATAGAAGAGATTAGATTTCAATTTCAACAGTCAGAAGAAGAAATAAGGAGAGTAAATCGACATAGGTGAGATTCCTTACCAACTTAATCGAATGTCCTTCCTTGAAGTAGCAAAATTCGACTCCTAAGGGATAAGGGAACATTCGGCTATGGCCACCAACAAGTGAGATTCGGCTTCAACAAGGAACACAAAAGGAGGGTATGAAGCTTTAGGAATTACGACAATGGTGAAATAAGTAGAAGGAGAATTCGGCTAGAACAATTAAAAGAGAAAGAAGAGAAAAGTGCTAACTTGGGGAGAAAAGAGTAAACAAAAGGGAGGCTAGATTGCTTAATGAAATTCGGCTATTCTCCATTTACTAACTTGACCAAAATTCCTCTCAAGAGAGTCCCTAGGCCGGCCACACTCTTCCCTTATCAGCTTCCTCATTTTTCTCCTCTTTTCTCTCTTTCCATCCATTCAAAAATAATTGAAATAGACCAATAATTATCCCTTGTTTAGCCAAAATTTTTAAAAGAATAAAACCTCATCTTAAACTCCTCCCATAGACTCCCTATGCCGTCTATCACTTCCCCTTGTTGCTGCAAAAATAAAAGCTTTTATTTAGCTTCCCATGCGACTCGAACCTTGGCCCAATTGCACCTGTTGGTGGCGTCATTTACAGAGGTCTTAAGTGGTGCCTCCAAGCCACTTCACCAAGCCCATTTTTGTGTTATAATTCCCCTACAAATTTTCTTATGGCCACTCTGCCTAGCTTCCTCTTTTGAATTTAAAATCTAATAACTTCTAAGGCACTCTCCTATTTCCTAAAGTTCACCAAAATTCATACAACACATTCATAACACACAAAAGCATGCCTTTACATATATTTAAGCACAAATGCATTAGCCCAAAATCCAGGATATTACAGTTCTACCCCCTTAAAATAATTTTGACCTCGAAATTACCTGGCTGAAATAAGTGAGGGTATTGCTGTAGCATTGCTTCTTCCGGCTCCCACGAAGCTTCTTCCGATCCATGGTTACGCCATAACATTTTAACTAGAGGAACTGACTTCCTCCGTAGCACTTTCACATCTCGCTCCAAAATCTAGATTGTCTCCTCCTCATAGGATAGATCTGGCCTGAGCTCCACCTCTTCAACCGAAACTACATGAGATGGATCCAATCGATACGGCGTAGCATAGAAACATGGAATACGTTGTGCATCTGCTTCAACTCTGGTGGCAACTCCAACTGGTATGCCACTGGTCCAACTCGCTTCAATACCCGGTAAGGTCCTATAAACCTGGGACTTAACTTCCGTTTGCGACCAAACCTCATCACCTTCTTCCATGGTGAAATTTTAAGAAACACTTGATCTCCCACATCAAATTCTATTTCCTTCCGTTTGAGATCTGCATACGACTTCTGCCTATCAGATGCCTCCTTTAACCATGCCCGAATTACCTCAATCTTCTCCTCAGATTCCGCCACAATCTCTGGACCCAAAACTCGACGTTCCCCTAATTCCATCCAACACGTGGGAGTGCAACATTTCCATCCATACAGCGCTTCATACGGTGCCATCCGAACACTGGTTTGATAGCTATTGTTGTATGCAAATTCTGCTAAAGGCAAATACTCTTCCCAACTTCCTCTGAAGTCTATCACACAGCCTCTCAACATATCCTCTAACACTTGGATTACTCGTTCAGATTGACCGTCCGATTGTGGATGAAATGCCGTAGTGAAATCCAATTGGGTGCCCAAAGCTTGATGTAGAGCTTTCCAAAATTGAGACGTAAACCTTGGATCCCTATCTGAGATAATCGACACTGGAACTCCATGCAACCTTACAATTTCCGCCACATACAACTTTGTCAACTTCTGCAAAGAATAGTCAACCCACACTGGAATGAAACGCGCGGACTTTGTCAATCGATCCACTATTACCCATACCGAGTCCTTCTTAGTAGGCGTAAGGGGAAGCCCACTAACGAAGTCCATGGTAATTCTCTCCCACTTCCATTGTGGAATCTTTATCGGTTGCTTCCTTGACGGAACATGGTGTTCAACCTTAACTTGCTGACATGTCAAGCACTTGCCGACAAATTTAGTAACTTCCCATTTTAGACCAGGCCACCAAAACTGTTCCCGTAGGTCTCTATACAACTTACTACCTCCGGGATGCATAGTATAAGGGCTACTATGCGATTCCCAAAGAATCTTCTGCCTTAACTCCTCATTCTTCGGCATACAAACTTTACCCTTGAAACACAACACTCCTTCATCATTAACGCCGTAATCTTTCAACTCTCCATTTTGCACTTGCTGCAACTTAGTGCTTAGATCCTCATCCAACAACTGACTTTCCTTCACCTCATTCAACCACGTCGGCTTGACTTGCAACTCTACTTGTCGTCATACAAGCTTAGATGTGCAAACAACGCCCTCAGATCCGACACCACCTTCCGGCTTAGGGCATCTGCCACTACATTCGCCTTGCCCGGATGATACTCTATGGAACAGTCGTAGTCTTTTAACAACTCCACCCACTGTCGCTGTCTCAGGTTTACTCCTTCTGAGTCAACAGATACTTAAGCCTCTTGTGGTCTGTGTAGATCATCGACTTTTCTCTATAAAGATAATGCCTCCATACCTTAAGAGCAAAGACCACTGCCGCTAATTCCAAATCATGCATCGGGTAGTTAACCTCGTGAGGCCTTAATTGTCGAGACACATAAGCAACTACCTTCCCATCTTGCATCAATACGCATCCTAAACCCGTGTGAGAAGCATCACAGTACACCACGAAATCCTTTCCTGCCTCAAGCTGAATCAAGACTGGAGCTTCAGTCAAAACTCTTTTAAGCTTCTCAAAGCTCTGCTGTTGCTTATCTGTCCATACGAAAGGTACCTCCTTTCTCAACAACTTTGTCAAAGGTGCGGCTATTGATGAGAACCCTTCTACAAACCTTCTTTAGTATCCTACTAATCCTAAGAAACTGCGAACCTCAGCCACAGACTTAGGTGGTTTCCAATCCAACACTGCCTCAATCTTTCTGAGATCCACCCTTATTCCTTCTGCAGACACTACATGTCCTCAGAATGCAACTTCCTTAAGCCAAAATTCACACTTGCTGAATTTGGCATAGAGCTTCTTCTCCCTCAACACTTACAGCACTACCCGAAGATGCTCATCACGCTCTTCCTCAGACTTGGAGTGTACTAGAATGTCATCAATGAACACAACGATGAATCGATCCAAGTAGGGTTGAAAAACCAGGTTCATCATATCCATGAACGCGGCTGGGGCATTCGTCAACCCAAACGACATTACCAAGAACTCATAATGGCCGTATCTTGTTCGAAAAGCTGTCTTATGGATATCTGCTTCCTTCACCTTAAGCTTGATGATATCCAGACCGTAGATCTATCTTCGAGAATACTGCTGCCCCCTTCAGCTGATCGAACAAGTCGTCTATCCTTGGCAAAGGGTACTTGTTCTTGATGGTCAGCTTAGTCAACTGACGATAGTCTATGTACATACGCATAGTTCCGTCCTTCTTCTTTACAAACAAGACCGGTGCTCCCTATAGAGACACACTGGGTCGGATAAACCTATGATCAAGCAATTTTTGAATTTGAGCCTTGAGCTCTACCAACTCCTTTGGTGCCATTCTATACGGGGCAATGGGCACAGGAGCTATTCCCGGTAGCAAATCAATTCCGAACTCCACTTCCCTATCTGGGGGTATTCCAGGTAATTCCTCTGGAAAGACATCCGCAAATTCCTTTACGGTTCTAACTCCACTAACTCCCCCTTCTTTTGCATCCAACACACTAACAAAAGTTAGGAATGCCTTACACCCTTTCCGAACCCTCTTATCAGCCTTTAATGCTGAAACTATGTTAGACAAGTGATTTCTTCTTTCTCCTATCACAGCTATCACCTCATCCTCCGAAGTCTTTAACTCCATTCGCTTAGCTGCACAATCCAATATAGCCCGATGTTCCACTAACCAATCCATGCCAAGTATAAGATCGAATTCTCCGAAGGGTAGTTCCATCAAGTCGGCAGAGAATACCACTCCCTGAATCTCTAGAGGTACATTTTAAAAGATCTTATTCACCACAACAGTTTGGCCTAATAGGCTCACCACAGTCATCTCCCTATCAGATAGTTCAGAGGCTATGCCTAGTGTTTCCACTACACTACATGCAACATAGGAATGGGTCGAGCCCACATCAATTAGAGCAAAATAAGGCTTGCCAAAAATAAGGAACGTACCGGTTATGACATCCGGCGTATCTCCATCCTCCCTCCGACAAACTGCATAAATCAGACCCCGTTGTCTTACCTCTGTATTCCCAACACCTCTGCCAGGTGTTCCTCGTCCCCTTCCAGCACCGTTATCTCTACCATTCGGACCACGACCTCGCTGAGGCTGCTGTCTACCTCTACCAGCCTGATTAACACCTTGACCTATTGGTCGACTCCCGTCTATCTTTATTGGACAGTCCTAAATCATGTGATCCTTGGATCCGCACTTAAAACATCCTCCCGTTTTCTTCCAACACTCTCCTAAATACATCTTACCACACTGGGTACAAGTATGGTATTGCCCTCCTGTACCAGACTGCTGACCTCGCGGCCCATCAACTCTAGGCCTCTTCTGCACATTCCCAGACGATCCTGACGATCCAAAACCTCTTTTCTGCCTGTTCCGATCAGTGTTTTGCCTCACAGAGTCCTTAATTCCCTCGGCTACCTTAGCCTTTTCTACCAACACGGCAAACTCACGCTCCTGATGTGGGGATATCAACAACCTCAGGTCATCCCTTAGTCCGTCTTCAAACCAGACACATCGTTCATGCTCCGTAGCCACTACTCCTCGAGCATACCGGCTCAACCTCAGGAATTTAGCTTCGTACTCCGCTACGGACTTATTCCCTTGAACTAGCCCCAGAAATGCCTTCCTCTGTTCATCAGTGTAACAGGTGCCAACATACTTCTTCTGATACGCCGCCTTAACATACTCCCAAGTCAGATCCTCAGATGTGGCACTATCCCGAACTGTGAGCCACCATTGATATGCTTCATCGCGTAATAGTGCCATCATTCCTTTCAGTTTCTCATTATGGGTCAAATCTAGCTCATCCATAATTCGTTCCGTCGCCTCCAACCAATACTCAGCTGTACTGGGTGTCACACCGGATACGCCACGGAATACATTAGCTCCATTGGCTCAGAGTCACTCGGGTACAGATTTTCGAGCTCCCATATTTCCACCTGCTCCAACCACCATTTCAAGAACTCGCAGCACAGCCTGCGATACAGCATCATTCCCCGTCTAATCTTTCTGCTTAACACCAACAGCTGGTGGTGGGGGTGGTGGTGGTACCTTATTCTCAGACCCTTGACCCGATCTAACGGGTTTCGACACAGTCATCCTGCCTCTACCACGTCCTCGCACATTACGTCCGCGTCTCCTAGAGCTCATTTCTACGATCACGCTTTAATCTGATTAAGAAATTTTATGTATTAGCCTTTGTTTCACTAATTATCCACGAAGAATATTTATGAGAAGACAATTAATAGGGGTTCTTTCGATCAATCAAAGTTTAGAGTCTTCTATCCTAGTTCAGATAGACAAATCCATTCAATGGTATGTACCACACACATTTACTATTCAACATTATTGTCTGTTCCTACCCTAGGGGTATTTTCGTAATTTGTCCTACAGGGGTATTTTGGTAATAAATCGGAGTCAATTTAAAAATCTTAATAAATCGAGGCACTTTGAAAAACTCAAGGGTACTTTTGAAAATTTTCTCAAATTAGGGGTATGGTAGAAATTTTAGAAAACGGGGTCATTTTGGTAATTTTGTAAATCAGGGGTAATTTCGTAAATTTTCCAAGTCAAGGTATCTTGGTATTTCGCAAAGATAAAGTTTTTGGATACTTTCGCAAAATCAGAAAAATTTTATTAAAATCGGGGGTAGTATGGTAATTTTGAAAACCAAAGGCATTTTAGTAATTTTACCACTAGGGGTATTTAGGTAATTTTGTAAGTCAACAATGTTTTGAAAAATTTTCCACCTAAGTTTTGCTACAATTTAAAGGGGTAATTTGGTGATTTTAAAACTGAAGTATTTATGAAAATACAGCTAATCCCTTACGGGATTTAGTTATTGGGTTTAGCCCGTGAATGAGTCCTCTTGGGTAGGGTGAACCGTAGCTATGCACCAGGTAGGATTCGAGTGAAGAGGAGGTGAGTCACGAGGACTGCTTAAATACCAGGCTCTTCCTGAATCCAATCCTAGACATGCGCACAAAGGTTGCCACACCCTAACTCGGCGACTTAGTCACAGGTTTGTTTAATTAGGCTTAAAGTTTTATGAATTTCTATGTTGGGGTAAACTAATCCTAGGGTTCAAGTACTTAATATACTAATCTACATTCCATTTATACCCTTCACTAAATCATACTATAATTCACACAATGGTTAGGAGTACTTACCTGGTGGACTGCGGGTCGGAGACTTAGGTGCCATGCCAAAAAACCTGCTTAATTCACAAAATTTTTCACAAACTTCATTTGGGCTTATTTTGAAAACGTTATGGGCTTTTAACCCAAGGTCGAGAGGTTTAAAATTGGGCTCTGATACCAAATTGAAACACCCCCAAACCCGGCCCACGAGTCTCGACCGAGTCTGGTATGTTCCTAGAGTAAAACATTTTCAAATTCGTTTGTTATTTTTGGAAAACTTGAGTAGTTTCGGAGAAAAATTTATTTGTGGTGTGCTCAAGTTATAAACGAGTATATTTTCGAAGTCTAGATTTTAATAAAACTTAATTTCCAAAACAATAAATTGAAACAATTGCCGAGTTCTTAGAGTTTACTATATAAGCTGAAAACCATTTGTGTTAAATGTCAAAACATTTTAAGATTCATTACTTAATCTTTAATTTGATAAAAATTCGTAAACTAATAAAATAATTTAAAAAGAAAACATGCATCAACAGTTTCATATCCGTGGCCTTATTACATCAAATGAAAACCCAAAATTAATCCAAATACTTAAAAAAAAATAGAAAGTCCCAAATTAAAATAAAATCTGAGCTGAGCATGGCCACCACTAAGCTCCTGCCGACCCGGTCCATCACTGAGTGTCACCTAAAAGAAAATATTCCCCAACGGGGTGAGTCAAACAGACTCAATGTGTAACCAACACTAAATCCTAACAAATTCAGGCATAACAGGTAATACATACATACATATAACAATTTTACATAATGATGCAATCTCGAACCCAACCCTAGGTGCCATCCGCTACACATCACCCGTACCAACCATCACACCGTGGGGACTACTAAGTCAACCCCCCATCCGCTACACATCATCGAAGGCAGTCGCTGCAGACGACATGCTCATCACCCTTATAAATATTGTGGCATAGCCACCAGATATTATATTTTGTGACATGAGTCACCACATTCATATTATGTGACCGAAGTCACCACATTCAGATATTGTGGTATAAACCACCAGATCACTTCCCCTCTCATAATCACCCATATGCCCCATGTCATACAAATCATATTATTACTATGCCTTATGCCATATTTCACATTCTTATCGATATTCACATACATGACATATTTGAAATATTCATATCTTATATTAACTTAAAGTTAAAGTTACGGACCTGAGCACTTTGTACCATTGCATGGTACCTTTGGCCACATTCACATTATTATAAACATATATAATAAATGGGTGCCATAAATCTACTAAGAGATAGTGTGGGGTACACACCTGGTACACTTATCGAGTTCACTTCAAATCCCGAAAATCTGATCTACTGCTTTAGATCTCAAGTTCCTACATTTGGCCAATCACTTAATGTTTAGCAAAAGTCTATTCGGCTGTATGATCAAATCTCGAAGGACTATTGCACCCAAAACTCTTACCTTGTTGCCGATTTGATTACTAATCAAATCCCGAAACATTGTAGTCTTTCTTCCTTGTAATCGGCTAACACTAGATCAATTGACTTGGTTAGTTTCGGCTTTTAAACATTTAAGAAACAGATTGGAATCCCTAAGTATGGTCTTGGCCGAATGTACATATGTACTTACCTTGTGGATCTAAATTCCAGAATAGCTACTTGATTATGGTACCTTAGATCTTAAAAAGTCCCGAAGGATCCCCCTAGAAGTCTACTACTATGAAAATCCCGAAACTCACCTTCCAAGTTTCGGCCAACAAAAATAGAAGAGATTAGATTTCGATTTCAACAATTAGAAGAAGAAATAAGGAGAGTAAATCGACATAGGTGGGATTCTTTACCAACTTAATCAAATGTCCTTCCTTGAAGTAGCGAAATTCGACTCCTAAGGGATAGGGGAACATTCGGCTATGGCCACCAACAAGTGAGATTCAGCTTCAACAAGGAACACAAAAGGAGGGTATGAAGCTTTAAGAATTACAGCAATGGTGAAATAAGGAGAAGGAGAATTCGGCAAGAACAATTAAAAGAGAAAGAAGAGAAAAGTGCTAACTTGGAGAGAAAAGAGTAAACAAAATGGAGGCTAGATTGCTTAATGAAATTCGGCTATTCTCCCTTTACTAACTTGACCGAAATTCCTCTCAAGAGAGTCTCTAGGCCGGCCACACTCTTCCCTTATCAGCTTCCTTATTTTTCTCCTCTTTTCTCTCTTTCCACCCATTCAAAAATAATTGAAATAGACCAATAATTATCCCTTGCTTAGCCGAATTTTTTAAAAGAATAAAACCTCATCTTAAACTCCTCCCATAGACTCCCTATGCCGTCCATCACTTCCCTTTGTTACTGCAAAAATAAAAGCTTTTATTTAGCTTCCCATGCGACTCGAACCTTGGCCCAATTGCACCTGTTGGTGGCGTCATTTACAGAGGCCTTAAGTGGCGGCTCCAAGCCACTTCACCAAGCCCATTTTTGTGTTATAATTCCCCTACAACTTTTCTTAAGGCCACTCTGCCTAGCTTCCTCTTTTGAATTTAAAATCTAATAACTTCTAAAGCACTCTCCTATTTCCTAAAGTTCACCAAAATTCATACAACACATTCATAACACACAAAAGCATGCCTTCACATATATTTAAGCACAAATGCATTAGCCCAAAATCCAGGATATTACATAGCCCTGATCGATAAGTCCTATAATTGGTGGCTTGACTTCGGAACTACTATCCATGTGTGTAATTACCAGCAACAATTCAAGAGTTATGAACTAGTAGCAAATCGTGAAGTGCTTATGGGAAACTATCAATTGGCTAATGATACGAATGGTCTCAGGTTTGAAAACGAATCGTAAATGTTGCCCGATCGTAAATTAGGTAGTTTTTCTTTTAAATAACAAAAAAGGTAATTCTTCAAAGGTAAAGATAGGTACAGGGTGAGATGGATACGTATTTGAAACAAGAAAGAACCTTTAATAAAAATTAAAGACCCAAATCTTATAAGTTTCAAATTGATGAAAGGAGTTTTGAAATAAAACCGAGGCCCACTATCTAGCAAGATTGGAACCAACGGTATACGTAAATGAACGCCACACTCGAAAGGATGATAAGTTCAAAACAAGGATAAAACGACGCCACTAGAGAACTAGATAAGTCAATTCAAACCTTGAGAATTAGGAGAGTGAATACTCACCAAAAGAAATTCTTCTTTCATAAAAATTTTAAAAAAGTACCCCACAAAATGAAATGTGCAAAATATTTATAGGCCTTTCCAATGGTAGCCGAACAGGGAAAGAATAAACTTGAAAATTTCAGAAAGGAAAGTTTCTTGAAGCTTCCATGTAAGTGGCTTGTTTCTAGATGTTCTCAATTGGCTGGCAAGAGGGCTTCAATCTTTATTTGTGTGCACGAGTAGTCGACTTGGTGGAGCATTTGTGAGCATTCGGCCAGGGGAAAGGGTGTGTCATGTAAGACAAACAAATCATGGAGCATGAAGGTATGGCCACTTGAAATTAAAATAAGGCACTTGAATGATATGGCCGTTCAACCTAATCTCCACCAAAGTTTGCTGCCGTATGCCACTTGCAATTGCCATATGTTTGACTAAATTATCCTAATTTCAAAGTGCTATGCCGTCCACTATGCATGCTTTCCCCTTTACTATTATTTTATGCGCACATGGTTTATTTAAGGTGTGGCCGTCCACCACTATCTTCCATGGTGACTTATTTTATGTTGCATGCTTTCATCATTCCAAAAAGGCTTGCCGTCCATTAACCTATGTAATGGTTCAATTAAAATGTCTTCAGTTGTTTAGAAGCCACTCACGCATGCCCCCATATTTTATTCTTCCTCCACCATGCATCAAGTAATTATCTATTCCATCACTAGTTACCATCAAGTCTCCATGCCGTCCAAGTGATTGCCCATTTGGCAATTTCCATGCATAAAATATTTTAATAAGCCAATATTCCATGCCATTTGTGTATTCCACACCACAACAAGCTTTTTATATTACATATTGCCGTCCAACCTAATGCCATCTCCATTTGACTTTGTTTATTCAATTCATGCTCACCCACCCATTTATTGTCCATGCATGGTTCTCCATTTAGCAATTATCCAACTTGCTTATTTTAATAAAACAAAACAAGCATGCTCCATTGCCATTGCCATCCAAGTGCTCACCCATGCCTTGGTGGCCTTCATTTATTTATTCCTTGTAGATATTTTAAGTCCCCATGATGCCTTGCAATTTGAAGAGCTTCATAATGTAGCCGAATATCCCTATTACAACACAATAGTGCAACAATTAAAATTATCCCACAATATTAGTAAATTTTCGGATGAGCATAGTTAGCACACGCTTCAATCACTTTATTTGAAATACTAACAAAACAACACACTAACATTTAACTATGACAAAATGAAATAAGAAAATGCAACAACTTTTGAAAATAATTCAAACATGCGTAATTTAAAGTGCTGAATAAACTAGCAGTCGGACTAGCTAGTATATTCAACTTCAAATAAGTTGTAATAATTTAGCGTGTTTTTGGACTCTTTTCTATCGTCATTCCAAATTTGTGACACCAAAACCATTGCGGCATCTTTGAATTATTTGGCATGGGAACGTGTAATTGGCCCATTAGGTAGCTCAATCGGGTCATGGTTGATGTCCGTCACAGGCTTCGTAGGTGAGTTCGTATCAGCTAAGGTGCTCGGTCATGGGATAGTGGAACTCAACTTCACATCTAGAAAGAAATTGGCTTTGACCAATGTGTTGCATGTTCTCGATGTGAGAAAAAAATTAGTATCTGCGAGTGTTCAGTGTAATAAGGGGTTCAAGATTATCTTGGAATCTGATAAGTTTGGCTTGCTTAAGGGTGATATATATGTAGGAAAAGGATATTGTAACGAGCGTGTGTTCAAGTCGAGCATTGATATGAATCAAGTCAATTCTTCTGCTTATATTTTTGAGTTTATACTGTATGTCATGCGCATTTAGCACATTTTAATTTTAAAACATTACAGTATATGCAAAAGAATGATTATATCAATCATTTTAATTTTAAAACTTTACAGTATATGCAAAAGAATGGTTATATCAATCTAAGTAATGATGAGTTTGTGGATAAATGTGAAATTTGTATTCAATCAAAAATTACCAAAAAGCAATTTCCTAATAAGTGTGAAAGGAATTCAAAAGTGTTAGATTTAATTCATTTGGATGTCTATGAATTAAATGGAACTCTAACAAGAGGTCGAAAATGATATTTTATCATTTTTATAGACGACTTCTTTAAATTTACTTATGTGTATCTCATGAAAAGTAAAGGAAAGGCTTTTGATATGTTTAAATGTTTTAAAAATGAGGTTGAGAATTTGTTTAGTAAGAAAATCAAAGTGTTTCATAGTGATAGAGATGGTGAATATTTTTCAAATCAATTTAATGTATTTTGTAAGGAACAAGGTGTGGTACATGAGTATTTCGCGCCTTATACTCCGTAACAAGATGGTTTGGTAGAAAGAAAGAATCATTCTTTAATGGATATGGTTAACTCGATGTTGTTAAATGATAAAGTTCCATATGATCTATGGGGTGAAACATTATTGATTGTGTGTTATATCCTTAATAGAATACCATCGAGAAAATTCAAAGTATCTCTATATGAGTTATGGAAGGGTCGGATGCGAAACTTAGATTATTTCAAAGTATGGGGGATCTTGGCTTCCTATAGAGTTCCCGACCAATGGTCAACAAAGTTAGGATCAAGAGCCATCAACGGTGCATTTGTTGATTATGCCCAACACTTTAAGGTTTATCATGTTTTTAATTTAGTGTTAAATACGAGAACTGAAACAATAGATGTTGTATTCATTGAAAATTAGTTTTTTGATGATTCAATGGATTCAAAAATAAAATATCAACTAATGATCTCAAGTGATCAAACCAAAACAAGTCTTTGTGACAATAAGGATACGAAGCCGAGGAAAAGTCAAAGAGTGAGAAAAGTAGAGGACTTTGGTCCCGAATTTATTTCCTTGCAATCTCTAGCATTCCTTTTGAGGGAAATAGAGAATCTGTAATTAGGAAAATCCCATTAGTGTTTAATGTGGATGGTGGTCCACAGTCCTGTGGTGAAGCCATGACTTCTAGGGATGTGACATTTTGGAATAAGGTGATCAATGGTGAAATAGATTCGATATTGTCCAACAATACTTGGATTCTAGTTGATCTGTCACAAGGATCGAAGCCTATCGGGTGTAAATGGGTGTTTAAAAGGAAGAATACTCCAATATGGGGTTCTTCAACCTTTAAGGCTAGGTTGGTGGCTAAAGGATTTAGGCAAAAGGAAGGCCTAGATTATTTTGACACCTATGCACCAATGGCTAGGATAACCTCCATTCAAATTCTTATAGCAGTTGTATCTATCCATAAGTTACATACATGTACATCAAATGGATGTTAAGATGACTTTTTTGAATGGTGATCTCGAAGAGGAAGTCTACATGGAGAAGCCAGAAGGTTTTGTGCTCCTTAGGAATGAGCATAAAGTGTGGAAGTTGATCAAGTCATTATATGGTTTAAAATAAGCACCTAGCTAGTGGCATGAGAAATTTGACTCGGTTATCTTGTCATATAGTTTTTTACTTAATGATGCGGATAAATGTAGTTACACTAAATTCACCGATAGGTACAGCGTAATTATTTATCTCTATCTAGCCTCAAATTTTAAGATGAAGGATCTCAGTGAGGTAGATACAATTCTAGGTATAAAGGTAAAAAATAATGAAATGGGCTTTGCACTAAGCCAATCTCATTACATCGAGAAAGTATTGGAAAAGTTTAAACACTTGAGCATCAAGGATTTGAACACTCTATACGATTCAAACTTCAACTTAGGTTAGAATAATGGCAGGGCTATACCGCAACTTGAGTACACCAACACAATCAGAAGTTTAATGCATGCAATGCATTGCACTAGACTCGATATTGTATTTGTTGTGTGCGAATTGGCGAGATTTACAAATTGTCCTAGCACTGATCATTGGAAAGGAATTTGTAGGATTTTTGGCTATCTTAAGAAAAAACAATTAGATTATTCTATAGTGATTATCCCGTGGTACGAGAAGGTTACTTGGATGCAAGTTGGATTACAAGTCTAACTGACAATAAGTCCACATCGGGATGGAGTTTTACGATTTAAGGTGGAGCCATTAGCTGGGCCTCTCAGAAACAAATCTTACATCTCACATTCAATTATAGAGGCTGAATTTATAGCCTTTGTGGCTATTGGCAAGGAAGCAGAATGGCTAAGAGATCTCTTGCTAGATATAAAGTTGTGGCCACAATGTAGGTTCACCATTTTCGTATATTGTGATTGTGAATCCACCATGTGTCGAGTGCACAATAAGGTGTACAGTGGAATGCCTAGACATATATGTTTGAGACATGAGTATGTGAGACAATTGATTAGGGACAGTGTGATAATTGTTACCTATGTTAAGTCAATTTAGTGGATCCATTGACAAAAGGTTTGTCAAGGGATTTGGTCAAGGGTACCACTACTAAGATGGGATTAAAACCATTCTAATCGCGTCATTGATAATGGAAATCCTACATTGTTCTAAAAAAAAAAGTTAGTTTCAAGGTTTAAAGGGTGATAACAAGTTATCAAATAACAACACACGCTAAGGATCAGGATTTAGTGTTTATATTTCTGAAGGATGAGTTT
The DNA here is from genome assembly GCA_025503065.1 of Gossypium bickii. Classification (NCBI taxonomy): domain Eukaryota; kingdom Viridiplantae; phylum Streptophyta; class Magnoliopsida; order Malvales; family Malvaceae; genus Gossypium; species Gossypium bickii. The sequence goes on along the minus strand of CP106718.1, from coordinate 48,705,818 downwards.
TAATCTTAATGGATGAACATTAATTGTCATGAAATTAACCTATATGGACATGAAGTGGTGCCACTTCAACGAGATTTTTTTTATGGTTTTCTCCCGTACATGTAAATGAAACGAGATGAGTACATGACCATAATTATGCTAAAGAAAATTAAACGCTTACTCTAATACTTCACAATTATGTGTGAAAATTTTCTGGTATTGACTTTAAGAGTGATGGTTCAAGTAACTAGCCACCATTCACTTTGTTGATACTTTGAGAGTTTGCATTAAAAGAAGGTTTAATCTGTGGACACCCTTCTTTATGCATAATCATTGTGTACTGATGTTCAAGAATTAACAATCTAGTGAGGGATTGTTGGAAATTGTAGATCCCAAATTTAATTATTAATGAGAATTTATTCAAATTTAGAAAGTGATGATTTATCATTCAATGCATACATTTCCATGGGACATATTTTTTCTAAGAAGTATGTCCAACATGAAGGATTGTGAATCTTCAAAATAGGATCCATTGAGTGCATATAAATAGAGGGTCTATGGTGCTCACAAAATTATTACAGTCAATCCTATTTTCAGAAATTAGTATAAGAGTTGGGGAATTCCTCGATTTTGCTAGTCAAAGGAAATTCAAAGTTTTATTGTAACTTAGGAGGACCTTTATCTTAACCCACTAGAAACTGTGTGGGGGCAAACAGTTCTATTTGGAAAACGTCACCCACGTCTTGAAGTCTACTGTTTAATTCAATATCATCTCTAGATATATCTTATCCACTCAATATATCCAACAAACACTAGCCAACACCTTTCCCACGCCACCATGATTGGCTATTTTTCTAGCCTGAAAGTGGCAACTAATTGTTGCTCTACATTCCCTCTTCTGAATGCTCCAATTAGATTTCTCGAAAAATATCCCAAAAGCCACAAAAATGCCTTCAACTTTTGAACTTCTCTAATGCCGATCTAGAGATCTGACCCTTGAACCATCATGTAACTTCGACCACAACTTCTCCTTAGTATGATGAACTTCTTCACCGCTCAGATCTCTCAAATGGGTTTTCAAAAAAAAAAAGAAACTGACTTAAAAATCTGAAACACTGGGTTTCTTGTGTTTGATGGGTTGGCTATTACAACCATGTTTTTCGGTATTTGGCCCTTGGCCAAATCATTTTCTACAGTTATGAGGTTTGAGGGTCTTGGTATTATGAAGGATTGAAGGGTTGGTTGATGAGGGTTAGAAGTTGATTGTTCAAGTACCTTAGATCCCATATTTGTAATTTCTTGTAAGCAAACAAAATTGTTTCAAATTGGTGGTTTTCTTTTTTTTCACAATTCCAAATTTAAGTTGTTTTTTTTTTATATATCCTAATTGGTTTTAAGATTAAATGAGTAAATTTCCCCTTTTTTTAGTTGAATATCCATTTCAAGTATTCATTTTATCATTATTTTTTTTTTGTTTGCATGTCTGTTACCTTGAATCAAGGTATTACTGTTATCTTGAATCAAGGTATTACTGGGTTGTTGATGAATGTTATTCAACTTTGTTCAAATTTATTTGCAAAATATCATAAATTCTCAAACATGCTCTCCTTTAACATGAAAGAAAATCCCTTGGGAGAAATAAAATCAATAAAAATTTAGGTTGATTCAACATATCCAACTCAAATAGAAAACAAATAATAGAAGCTTATGCAAGAGAAAAAAAAAATGGAGTAGGAGATGAAAGGTAAAGCATGTAACAACCCATTTTTAAGTGAAATTAAAACAGTGGTTTCGAGACCACAAAATTGATTCAAAAATAAAATTTATTTTTATTTTATTACATGGCCCGTAATATGTTAGAAATGTCATGTGAAAATTCTGATAAGAAAATTTTACTAATTATGTGCTTAATTACGAGAAGGACTAAATCGTATAAAATGCAAAAGTTGAATTCTAGTAGCTATAAGGATTAAATAGCTATGGAATTCAAAACTTGAGGTCCTTATATGGAAATTAGACCATTAAAGAAAATTATGTAGATATTTTGGTGACTCATCCATGGAAATTTAGAAAAAGGGGTAAGGATTAAATTGGAAATTAGAAATAATAAAATTAATTAAAAGATGATAAAAGATATCATCTTATTTTTATGTCATCGTCAACCTAAAACACATGGAAACCCTAGGGGAGAGACAAGAAACTTTCATGGCTTAATTGGATAAGTTTCCATGTCCCGTTTTTAGTAATTTTGATATTTTAAAACTGGGATAACTTATTCTATCTATTTGAGGGATCATTTTGAAAAGTTATCAAAGTATTGAAATTTGGGTCATGGATAAATATGATGAAAATTAGAAATTTAGGGTAGAAAATGAAAGATTGTTGATAGATAAACAACTTTTACAAAGTGATTTTTGATGAAAACATGATTTAGGGACTAAAATGTAAAGCTGTGAAAATTGATGAGAAAATATGTGCTGTAAATTCTACATTGAAATTTTGGTTAGGCTTGGAATAGGGAGTAAATTGCATAAATTTCATTTTTCGAGCCTAGGGATGAAATTGAAATTTATGAAAAAGTTAGGGGCAGAATGGTAATTTTTCCTAGGACTAAATTGAGTCCAAATTAATATGAAATGTGTGAAATTGATGATTAAAGTTATTTATATAGATTTGGAAAACACAAATTTGAGGTTAGATCGAGGAAAAGAAAAGGTTTCGGATTAGAAGAATTTATACGCGAACAAGTGTAACTTAATCGAGCATATAATTATGTTAAATTAAATGTTGTGTTGTATGAAATGTGATTATTATTTATCTGAATTGTTTAGATGTTACGATATAAGAATGAATACATGCTTGAAATGGTTAAAAAAGGGTTAAGTTCTATTTGAATATTGAATTCCGATAAATTTATGTGCTTTCCTAAAATGCATGAGGTCCTGCATTTGTTGCTGACGGATTTAGCTTGGATGAGTAATGTAACACCCCCAGGCCCGGCCCAGACGTCACGGCCGAATCCGGTGATGCCACATCAAAGGGATAATTCAAAATGATTTTGCTAAGTTAAAATTTTAAGGCCTAAAAGCCAAAAATCCTTGAATCTAGCTAAGTAATGATAAGAGCCCATGTTGAAATTTAAGAAATTTATCCAGGTTCAACAATCAAGTAAACAGTTGAAACAAAAACAAAAAAACACAAAATCTAAAATCAAATTGGAGTACAAGGCCTTATTACAACCACACGGAAACAAAGTAATTTAAAACTAAGACTTTCAAAACAAATTAAGAACTGCTTATAGTGTGGCCACCTCAGAGTCCTCTTCCACGTCGAGCCGTCTACTGAGGATCACCTGAAACATTTAATAAAAAAGGTGTGAGTTTTGAAACTCAGTGTGTACGACCCTTGGTAATCCAATCAACATACAATTATTACATTGGGCCTAATGTGTGTGTAGTGTTTGTACACACTTGGTAATAACACGTGCTGCGATTTCCTCTTAGTCACGAACCTACATTCGATATTACTTAACAATTAATCATAGGCTAAATACAAACTTTATCAAAAAACCGAAGACTCACCGTAACCTTACTGTGTGCGACAAGCCTTAATAGCTCCTTTCTTTAACACCAACCGTGATTAGACCCTAGATCTGTACCAACTTAATCATTAGAGCCTAAGTAATAGATGACTTGCATCCAACACAAGTCACCCTCACAACATATATGACCATTCGACCAACCCTTAAACCAAAGTAAAGAACACTTACCCAAAACCCGAAATGCAACAAGAGTGAAATGGTAACGACCTCGGAGGGAAGAGATCGATGCTAAATCCCAAGAATCAATCGACCAAAGCTAAGGAAAAACACAGAGGAGATTCGGCCAAGGTGTATTTAGCCTAAAAACCGGAGTGGTGCAAAGGGATATTCGGCACCTAAATGCAAGGTAAAGGAAGAATATGAAATCACAAAAATCAAGGAAGAACCTTGAGGGAGAATAGAGGCTATTCGGTTTGCCAAGGAAGAAGAGAAGAGTTGGCTTAGAAGCAAGAATAAAGGTTTAGAAGGTAGGAGAAAAGTGAAGAATCGACAACAAGGCAAGGTATTTTTGGTTGTGGAAAAATAAGGCTTTGGCAAGGAACAGAAAAAGAATAGAAAATTCGGCATTACCTAGGACCCCAGAATCGACACACACAATTTATATAGCCTATAGCCAGAACTTAGCCCCCTCAAAGTCCGATTCGACACCACTTTATCCACTCCTCATCTCCTAATTTTTCTCCATGATATCTCTCTTATGCTTCTCCTAAATTTTCTCTACTAATCACTTCACCTTAGAGTCCGTTTACACGCCACTTCCAGCTTTCTAGAAGCCTAAAATTAAACTCCAAAGTAAAGCTAAGCTAGCACTCGAACCTCAGACCTCCCTGCATGCATATGTCGCCACCTCTCTACACCCTAATGGCGTCACTTAGCCACTTTACCATAGGCTTCTTTGTGCCATTTTTCACTTATTTTTATTTAAAAGCCCACTACTCACAACCCTGATTCCTTAATTAATTAAATTAAAAATCCTCCACCATAAAACTCGAACCCAGAGCTTCTCCAACACACGTAGAGAGTCTAAATTCATTAAACTTTTAAAGCCGTCATTTGTTATTTTCTTGCTAAGTTAAAAATTTTATGAGACCCAAAGCCCAAAGCCCAATAGGTCCAATTCTACTAGGCCCAAATTTGGGGCATTACAATCCTACCCCCTTAAAGAAATTTCGTCCTTGAAATTTCTAACTAACTATTAATCACACCGCTCAAGTCACACCACTATGTTTTCGCTGCGCACTCTGATTTTAATAACACTTCCACGGCCTTTGTCGCGGCCTCTTGCACATCTTCTAGCGCTTATCGTTGCGTGTGTATTTCTGGATTAGAATTTTTATGAAATTAGTTCGTACTTCCACTGTTTAAAGCGCATGTCTTATGGAAGTAACAATTTTTAAAGTTATTTCGCGGTCGTAAATCCATTACAGGCTTTAGTTTCCTACGGGCTTTAGTCTCTAAGAATCTATTGCTTAAAGTAGCCCAATATCTATATACAGTCCATCAATTTAAACAAGTGTGATAACAGAAAAATTTACTTGGCTCGACGTCTAAGGCTCGATGAACCACACTTCAAGAATCTTGCAAAAACTTTTTAATCTACTTGTTTAAAAAACCCAAAATCTAAGGCCCATTTCACAGCCCGAGTTTTGGAAGCTGGCTCTGATACCACTAAATATAACACCCCCAGGCCCAGCCTAGACTTTACGGCCGAATCTGATGGTGTCACATCAAAGGGATAATTCAAAATAATTTTGCTAAGTTTAAATTTTAAGGCCTAAAAGCCAAAAATCCTTGAATCTTGCTAAGCAATGATACGAGCCCATGCTTAAATTTAAGAAATTTATCCAGGCTCAACAATCAAGTAAATAGTTGAAACAAAAATAACAAAACTCAAAATCTAAAGTCAAATCAGAGTACAAGGCCTTATTACAACCCTAAAGTCAAATCAGAGTACAAGGCCTTATTATAACCCAACGGAAACAAAGTAATTTAAAACTAAGTCTTTCAAAACAAATTAAGAATTGCTTACAGTGTGGCCACCTTCGAGTCCTCTTCCACGTCGAGCCGTCTACTAAGGATCACATAAAACATTTAATAAAAAGAGTGTGAGTTTCGAAACTCAGTGTGTACTACCATTGGTAATCCAATCAACATACAATTATTTTATTGGGCCTAAGCCCTATCAAAAACGATGGTCTCGGGCCTTAGCCCGCTGTAACATCCTGAAATAGGGGTTAATTTTTTTTAAGATTATTTTGTATAAGTGAGGTTGTTGTGGTGTTAATTGAGGAATTTTAGGTGCTAGTTAGAAGCTAAGGGAAGGCCCGAGCTATAGGAAAAATTTTGTTTTTAAGTGTTAGTTAAGGAGAAGCTAGGTGAGAGAGGTCCTAAAAGAAATTATGTGGAATTTAGGACACAAGCAATCAAGTGGCAAAATGGCAAGGGACGCCACCTAGGGCAAGGGAGCTTGCGTCAGGAGGGAGGAGGTTCGAGCAACGTGGGAAGCAAATGAGCTTTTATTTTATTTTTTGGCATTAAAAAGGGGATTGGGCTAAGGAGGCCTTAAGAATAATTGCGAGGGATTTTGGACATAAAAGCGGGCTTGGTAAAGTGGCTGGTAGCATGTGGGGGGTTCCAGCAGGTCACATGTTCGAGGCTTGGGGGCAGCATAAGCGTGTTTTGTTTTTGCAAGTTGGTGTTAAGGGAGAAGGAGGCTTTAAAAGAATTTATGGGGAGTTTATGTCACAAAAAAACGCCTTGGCAAAGTGGCTTGGGGCGTTAAAGCTTGCATTAAAGGGGGGCCTGGAGCAAGTCTGGAGTTCGAACCATGTAGGCAGCAAATGGGTGTTTTATTTTTGCATGTGACGACAAAGCAATGGAAAATAGTTGGACGACACATGGGCTTCCAAAAAGGTAAGGATTAAGTTTGTTTTTGTTTTTGAATTCGGCTGGGATATAGGATAAATGCTGAATTTTATTTTTATTTATTTATTTTAAGATAGTAGGTAAGGGTGGCCTTATTTTATTGAATAGGTGATAAGGGATAATGGTTGTGTTTCTTTATTATTATTTTTTTAAATAAAGTGATAAGGCTTGTTTTTAATTGTTTTAAATATCAAGATAGTGGATGAGTGTGGGACTCTTTTGGGTAAGCATTTTCGGTCATATAGAAGGGGGTAGTGCCGAATTCTTCTTTTAATAAGCACCCATCCCCTTTTTCTTTCTTTTTAGTTGTTTGCCAAATTTCTTTATATTTTTATGAAAGCTGAATGCTCCTAAGTCCCTACCCTTCTTCCATTTTTCTTTTCTTCAACTCCATATTTGTTTTATTGATAGCCGAATATTGCATCTACCATTGTTCTTTGTTGCCGAAACCTTCAAGCATAAAAATCCTCTCCATTGTTGCGTTTTCTCTCCACCATTAAGTGCCGAAACCATCATTGTTGTGCTCTAAGCCTAATCTCTATTGAAGGTGCTGACGACTACGTGCTTGTGATCTTCCTTTCTCTTCAAAAGTGTAGTGGTAAGTGATCTTTCATTATCAATCGGTTTTGAGTTTTTCTATTAGTGTGCCGAAAGCATGGTGTTAGGCCTTAAGGATGGCCGAATGGTTCTTTAAGCCATATTATGTGTCCCTGTTGAATGTAGCCAACGCCAGGAGCATCAAAGGAGACTTTCGGGATTGAAGGAATCAAGGTAAGCCATTGTAGTTTTCAGCCAAGGGGCCATTGTTATGGATTATTATTTAAAGCCGATTCTAATATGGTTTCACTTAGGAATTTCGACAACTTCTAAGGCAAGGGGTGGTTTTCAGGATTTAGATCCGTAAGGTAAGGCAGTAGTGACTTTCGGCCATAGGCCATTTTGGTATATAATGTTAGCCGATTCTGACTTAGGTTGTGTAGGAAGGAGTTCTACAATCACAAGGGTGTAAATCGTTAGACGTGGGTTTCGGGATTTAGTCAATTGTGCTAATCAGGTGCGTAGTTATCACACTATTCTCCTGTTATTTGCATGTTGTTATGTATGTATGTTTATGATGTGTATGTTAGCCGGAAATAATGGCTAAGATGGTGAATACCCGTAGTGGGTAATCAATTAATCAGGTCAGTGCTCTATTTTGCCTATGATATATGTGTGTGATATTTGTGGTGAGCATGTGATGAATATTTACTCTAAATGTTAATCTGACATGATACACATATATGCATGGGACTTGGGATATAAATATTGAAGGAAAGGGTGTACATATTTATGTACGTGGTCTAATGTTAGCCTTGTGCTACATTAGCACTTGATGTTAGCTATTTGCTCATCAAGAGAGGTGTTGGCTAGGTGCCCATCTCGGCAGTTGATAGCTGTGTGCATCACCGTAGACTGATTGATATGTGGAATCACCTAGGTGATCGGTGGCTTAGCCACGGCCTTGAGTAGCGAGTCTGCCAAGGTAAGATATGTGGGATCACTTGGTTGATCAGTGGATTAGCCACGGCCTTGGGCAGTGGGTCTGCCAAGGTAGGTATAGTAGATGGACACTAGTTTGGGTTGGGCTTCATTTGGCATATTTATGTGTATGGACTGTGTGGATATGGGCCAAGCCCATATATGGAGACATGTGAAATAACTATGCACTGAGTCTGTTTGACTCACCCAATATTTTATTAAACCTTACAGGTGATGCATGATGCTCGGACCGGGTTGGAGTGGATACGAGGTGGCCCATGCGGAAGATGTTTTTCTTGTTTTAAATATTTTATATTATCAGTATTTTGGGAATTTATTTGATGTAATAAGGGCCACTTTTGGTGTTTGGAAACTTTATTTATGTTTTGAAGTTTATTTTATTATTGAACTAATAATGGGAAATATTTTTGAAGCAATTTATATTATAATAACTTATATAAAAGTTTTAATCTGGAAATTTGTAACAACTAAATTTTATTGGTCTTTTAAATACACAATGTTTTACCAAAGGAAATAAATTTATACGTTATCACCTTTAAGTTAAAATATTTTCAAACATTTTTCCGCAGTGACATACCAGATCCGGTCAGGACTTATGGGCCGGGTTTGAGGTGTTACACCCGCAATGACCTCATATCACATCAGTATCACATGAATGCAATGTACCCATCCGAAATCCAACCCTGCACTCCATTTCCCTTCCAACCCTACACTCCTGTGGGGATATAAATATCAACCCACCCATCCGTACACTCCAAAGGTAGCACCAGTAGCGGCACTACTCAAACGTTGTAGCAAAGCTGCTATAATGGGCTTAAAGCCACCAGTGGATCCATGGTCGTCAAGCGACTATGCGATCCTCAAATCTTCCTCCGTATCATCAAAACCCACCCAAATGCAACATATATTTCATGAATGAAACATACACAATTTCACACATTAAGCACTTAGGGGTATTTTAGTCATTTCACTACCCCGGGGTATTTTCGTAATTCTACCCTACAAGGGTATTTAGGTAATTTTGCAAAATAGGGGTATTTTGGAAATTTTGTAAATTAGGGATATTTTAGTAATTCTACAAATCAAGAGTATTCTGCTAATTTTACAAATCAGGGGTATTTTAGTAATTTTGCAAATTTAAGGGTATTTTAGTAATTTTCAAAGTAATGGTATTTTGGTAATTTTCAAATCAGGGGTATTTTGGTCCCTCTCGGGTTTTAGTTATGAACTTTGGCCCATTAACAAGTTCTTACGGCTAAAGTGAACAGACACTGCGCACCAGGTAAGATTCCAGAGAAGAGGAGGTGGACCACTAGGACCTCTTAAGTACCAAGCTCTCCCTAGATCCAATCCTAGACATGCATATGTCCTTTGCTACACTCTAACCCAACGACTTGTCTCCGGACATGTTGATTATTAAATTAAGTCTTATGCGGTTTAAGAGTTGTTCAGGACTAGGCCTAAATTCCATTAAACCCTAGCATACTTGTCTACGTCCCCATAAAGCCCATCAAGCCCATTTCACGTTCATATAGCCCATTATGCCCAAATCACGTCCTTATGGCCTATTAGCCCCAGATCTCATTCATATGGCCTATTAGGCCCAAAACAATTCCAGATCATGTAACATGCATGACTAACTCAATTCATATAACCAAATCAATCAATTTCATCAAACTTAGTCTTAGGGCCCACTGGGCCCATTTAACTAGTTTCAGCTTTTCAGCATTGCCGATATCATGTGTGTGTAGTGTTTGTACACACTTGGTAATAAGCATGCTGCGATTTCCCCTTAGTCACGAACCTATATTCGGTATTACTTAACAATTAATCATAGGCTAAATACAAACTTTATCAAAAATCGAAGCCTCATCAGTACCTTACTTAAAGTAATGCGACAAGCCTTAATAGCTCATTTCTTTAACACCAACCGCAATTAAACCCTAGATCTGTACCAACTTAATCATTAGAACCTAAGTAATAGAAGACTTGCACCCAACACAAGTCACCCTCACAACATATATGACCATTCGACCAACCCTTAAACAGAAGTAAAGAACACTTACCCAAAACCCGAATTGCAACAAGAGTGAAATGGTAACGACCTTGGAGGGAAGAGATCGATGCTAAATCCCAAGAATCAATCGGCCAAAGTTGAAGAAAAACACAGAGGAGGTTCGTCCAAGGTGTATTCGGCCTAAAAATCGGAGTGGTACGAAGGTGTATTCGGCACTTAAATGCAAGGCAAAAGAAGAAGATGAAATCACAAAAATCAAGGAAGGATCTTGAGGGAGAATAGAGGCTATTCGGTTTGCCAAGGAAGAAGAGAAGAGTTGGCTCAGAAGCAAGAATAAAGGTTTAGAAGGTAGGAGAAGAGTGAAGAATTGACAACAAGGCAAGGTATTTTTGGTTGTGGAAAAATAAGGTTTCGACAAAGAAAAGAAAAATAATAGAAAATTCGGCATTACCTAGGACCCTAGAATCGATACACACACATTTATATAGCCTATAGGTGGAACTTAGCCACCCCTAAAGTCCAATTCAACACCACTTCATCCACTGCTCATCTCCTAATTTTTCTCCATGATATCTCTCTTATCCTTCTCCTAAATTCTCTCTACTGATCACTTCTCCTTAGAGTCCCTCTACACGCCACTTCTAGCCTTCTAGAAGCCTAAAATTAAACTCCAAAATAAAGCTAAGCTAGCACTCGAACCTCAGACCTCCCTGCAAGCATATGTCGCCACCTCTCTACACTCTAGTGGTGTCACTTAGCCACTTCACCACAGGCTTCTTTGTGTCATTTTTCACTTATTTTTATTTAAAAGCCCAATACTCACAACCCTAATTCCTTAATTAATTAAAGTAAGAATCCTCCACCATAAAACTCTAATCCAGAGCTTCTCCAACACACCTAGATACTCTATTTTATTTTCCCCTGTTTTATAGTGCTCGGAAGCTCGCAAAGGTTGGAGATCATTGGAGCATCATTACACTAACAACTAGCTTATTTTGGGTATATATAGTAAAATCATTTTGGTACAATGGCATGTATAGGACAGCTTGTCCATTAGTGGCTTGATACTGTTGTTTATAATCTAGCCATTGGAATGGCTAGTAATGGTTGTTTGATATACTTATAGTGTTACATTCTGGTAGCTACATATATGTTAAGTAGTTAATCAAATTATGTCTAACATATGGATTGAACCAAGGTAAAATGGTAAACATGTATGCATGTAATGGTATGCTATTTTGAATGATGGAATTTGCTTAATTTGAATGCTTGAAATGGTTGGTATTTGGATGTAAGTTTTAAGTGCAGGTTAATGGTGTGATTTTGGGTGAGAAATGAAGCTAGAAATAACTTTATTTTGTCCACACGGGCGTGTGTCTAGACCGTGTGTGACACACGGCCTGGAATATGGGTGTGTGGTTAGGTCGTGTGTCCCCTGCACCTAAATTCTGAGAAACAGAATGCTCAGAATTGAGCATACGGGCAAGTGTCTTAGCCGTGTGTGCTACACGACCTAGAACACGGGCGTGTGTCTTGGCCTTGTAGAACTGCACCTAATTTTGAAAGAATTTATTTAACCACACGGCCTAGTACACGAGCGTGTGGCATGGCCGTATGCACAAGTCAGAGAGTTACATAGGGTCAAACACGGCCTACAGCAAGGGTGTGTCCCTCGGACCACACGGGCATGTGAGCCCTACAACTTGGAAAAATTTTGTAATTTCGCGAAAAATTCTTAGAGTTTTCGATTAAGTCCCGACTCGATAGAAATGCTTGTATTGGGCCTTGAGGGTCCACTTAAGGGACAAATTCAATAGTCTCTGTTAATGAATAGTAATTAACATGAATTATTTGTAAATGTTCTAAAAGTTTTGGTAATGCTCCATATCCCTATTTCGATGACAAATACGGGTTACGGGTGTTACATTTAGTGGTATCAGAGCTATGGTTTAGCCGATTCGCGAATTGAACGTAGCAAACACGTGTTTAGCTATACATGCCATAATATAAATGGTGATAGTGTGATGTCTCCTGATCATTTTAAATGTGTTTTTCATATAGTAATATCTTCCAACCGAGCTAGAGCTGAATCTGAGGAAGCTTAGAGCAATGCTTCAGCTTTAGTTCAAAGAGTCACATCTGCGTCTGGTAGTGAAAGACCCGTATCTAAGGGCCAATGTGAGGGAGAAAAACAAGCCTTCTTTCAAATGATGAATGAATGGTTTACACAGTATTTGAGAACAAACCCTACTGTACAACGACCTATCCCACCTGTTCCTCAACCGGTTCTTGAGGTACCAAAGGGTATTGAACCCGCTAGAACTAGTAAGCCTCCTGTAGGTAAAATTTGTAAATATGGGGCAGAAGAAGTTAGAGCTACTACAAATGATGATCTGAAAAAGGGCTGAATTTTGTTTAGAAAACACCATCCGGGTTTTCGATGAATTATCTTCTACACCTACCGAATGTCTAAAATGTGCAGTATCTCTACTAAAAGACAGCTTATCATTGGTGGAATACCATAACTTCAGTGGTGCTGAGGGAGAAAGTTACATGGCAATTCTTTCAGACTGGATTCAGAAAGAAATATGTTAGTCGGAGATTTATGGAATAGAAAAAGAAAGAATTTTTAAAACTCAAGTAGGGAAATATGACTGTATCCGATTATGAATGAGAATTTGTTCGATTGAACAAATACGCCAGAGAATGGATCCAGTCTGAGGCTGAGATGTGTAAACGCTTTGAAGAGGGTTTAAATGAAGATATCAAATTGTTGATTGGAATTCTCGAAATAAGGAAATTTGTGGTACTGGCTGAACGAGCACACAAAGCTGAAGAATTGAGTAAAGAGAAGAAACATGCTGTAACACCCCTTACCCGTGTCTGACGTCGGGACAGGGTACGAGGCATTACTGGACAAAAAAAACCATACAAAATCAGATCATAAAAGTGCGTCCAAATTAAAATCATTTAAACATTTGTATATCATCCCTTATACAAGCCTACGAGGCCCAAAACAGACATTGGGAGTGGTTCAGGACTAAATCGAAAACATTAAAAAATTTTACAAAATTTAGAAAAATTTTCATGCTACAAGGCTCACACGCCCGTGTGGTCCAAGGGACACGCTCGTGCTTCAGACCGTGTTCGATTGTAGGGTGCCCTCTGACTTGTGCCACACGATCGTGCCACACACTTGTGTGCTAAGCCGTGTAGCACACTCGGCTGAGACACACGCTTGTGTCTCTGCCCATGTGCTCAATTCTGGACATTCTATTTCTCAAAATTAAGGTCCAGGGGATACACGGCCGGAACACAGGCCAGTGGGGTTGTAACATCCTAGAAATGGGCCTATGCATTTTTGATTTAATTATACGAAATGGCATGTCTTATGTGTTATGAATGTATGGTGAACATTTTTGGAAACTTGGAAATGTAAGGAAATGACTTGGAAATGGAAGGAAATGTCTTGCCTTGGAAATGTAAGGAAATGACTTGGAAATGTAAGGAAGTGATTTAGAAATGATTCAAAAGAGGAAAGTGAGCATTTCTGGAAACTTGGAAATGTAAGGAAATGTCAAGTTTAAAGAGGCAAACGAAAATTTTGGGAAACTTAGAAATGACTTAGAAATGTCGAGTTTTAAAGTTTAAAAGAGGAAATTAAGGCAAGGTGGCCTTAAAAGAAAAAGTTGGTGAAATTTGACACACAAGCAGGCTTGGAAAAGTGGCCTGAAGATGTCACTTAGGGCCTATGGAAATGGCGCCACATGCAAGGTGATGGGCCTGAGTTCGAGTCACTTGGGAAGCAAATAAAGGAAGTTTTATTTTTCTTCCGTAAGCTCGAGGTGGGACTGGCACAAGCCTTCTAGAAAGGAGGAGCTTTATTTTCATAAATATTCGATTAATAAGGTGATAAATAAGGGATTTAATTTGGATTATTTTGAAGAGATAATAAAGGATTATTCTCTAATTATTTTATATTAAGGAGATAAACTTATCAATAAAGAAGAGTGGTGGCCAAGTAAGGGATTACGAGTAGTAGTTTCGGCTATATAAAGGAAGAAAATAGGGCTACTCATCAATTTTTCTTCCTCCTCTTCTCTCTCTGTAGAATTTCTGAGTGCTCTCTTCTCTTCTCTTTTTCTTTTGTCAAGCCGAATCTATAGTCCACCATTGTCAAAATTCTCAAGTTTTCTTTTCTTCCTATTTCTTCTGACCAATCCATTCAAAAGCCGAATCTTGGAAGGGCTTCAAGCATAGGTGCTGTTGATTTCTTCAAAGGTAAGAACAAGTTTGATTTCCATTCTTTTCTTTTAGATTAGCCGAGAGATAATCTAACCCCATACATATTATGGTTGCAGAATATGGAAGGATCTTTCGGGATTATCAGAGTAGTCGACTAAAAGGAGGAGTATTCGGGATTTCTATGATTAAGGTAAGACATGTGAATATTCGGCCAAAAGCCTTGATTTATGTTTCGATGATTAAGATTTGGCCCAAAACGTTTTCAAATCGAGCCCAAATGAGTTTTATGAAAGTATTTTTGAAGATGAGTAGGTTTTCTAGCATGGCACCTAAGTCTTCGACCCGCGGTACACCAGGTAAGTACCCCTATCTATTGTGTGATTTATGCTATGAATTGTAGAAGGGTAGAAATGGAACGTAGAATAGCATGATAGGTACTTGAACCCTAGGACTAGTTTACCCCAACTATTACATAAGACTTAAGGGCCTAGTTAAACAAACCTATGGCTAAGTCGCCGAGTTAGGGTGTGGCAACCCCTGTGCGCATGTCTAGGATTGGATCCGGAAGAGCCTGGTACTTAAGCATTCCTAGTGACTCACCTCCTCTTCACTGAATCCTGCAGTGCGTAGCTTCGGTTCACCCTAACCAAGAGGACTTGGTCATAGGCTAAACACAATAACTAAAACCCGAAAGGGAACTAGCCGTATTTTTTATAAAAACCCTAGTTGTAAAACTCCTAAAATTACCTTTTTAATTTGTGAGAACTATTTTTACAAAATTTTACGAAATTTTTTTTCGATTTATGAAATTACAAAAATACCCCTAGTGGTAAATTACAAAAAAATACCCTTGGTTTATGAAATTCCCAAAATACCCACAGTTCTTATCAAGATTTCATTACTTTGTAAATGTTCAAAAACCCTAATTTGCAAATTATCAAAAATATCTTGATTTGGAGAAAAATTACGAAATTGCCCTTAACTTACAAAATTACCAAAATGACCCTGATTTTCAAAATTTTTGCAACATTACCGAATTGGAAAACAAATTCTCAAAAAGAACCCCCAAGTTTTGTAACTTTTGAAATACCCCTGAATTATTAAACTTTACAAATTTACCCTGGTTTGTGAAAAATTACCGAAATTTCGAGGACAATTATTTTTAAGGGGGGTAGAACTGTAACATCCTGGAAATGGGCCTATGCATTTTTGATTTAATTATACAAAATGGCATGTCTTATGTGTTATGAATGTATGGTGAACATTTTTGGAAACTTGGAAATGTAAGGAAATGACTTGGAAATGGAAGGAAATGTCTTGTCTTGGAAATGTAAGGAAATGACTTGGAAATGGAAGGAAATGTCTTGTCATGGAAATGTAAGGAAATGACTTGGAAATGTAAGGAAGTGATTTAGAAATGATTCAAAAGAGGAAAGTGAGCATTTTTGGAAACTTGGAAATGTAAGGAAATGTCAAGTTTAAAGAGGCAAACGAAAATTTTTGGAAACTTAGAAATGACTTAGAAATGTCGAGTTTTAAAGTTTAAAAGAGGAAATTAAGGCAAGGTGGCCTTAAAAGAAAAAGTTGGTGAAATTTGACACACAAACAGGCTTGCAAAAGTGGCCTGAAGATGTCACTTAGGGCCTATGGAAATGGCGCCACATGCAAGGTGATGGGCCTAAGTTCGAGTCACTTGGGAAGCAAATAAAGGAAGTTTTATTTTTTCTTCCGGCTTTTCGAGGTGGACTGCACAAGCCTTCTAGAAAGGAGGAGTTTTATTTTCATAAATATTCGATTAATAAGGTGATAAATAAGGGATTTAATTTGGATTATTTTTGAAGAGATAATAAAGGATTATTCTCTAATTATTTTAAATTAAGGAGATAAACTTATCAATAAAGAAGAGTGGTGGCCAAGTAAGGGATTCTGAGTAGTAGTTTCGGCTATAAAAGGAAGAAAATAGGGCTACTCATCAATTTTTCTTCCTCCTCCTCTCTCTGCCAAATTTTGAGTGCTCTCTTCTCTTCTCTTCTATTCTCTTTTTCTTTTGTCAAGTCGAATCTATAGTCCACCATTGTCAAAATTCTCAAGTTTTCTTTTCTTCCTATTTCTTCTTACCAATCCATTCAAAAGTCGAATCTTGGAAGGGCTTCAAGCATAGGTGTTGTTGATTTCTTCAAAGGTAAGAACAAGTTTGATTTCCATTCTTTTCTTTTAGATTAGCCGAGAGATAATCTAACCCCATACATATTATGGTTGCCGAATATGGAAGGATCTTTCGGGATTATCAGAGTAGTCGACTAAAAGGAAGAGTATTCGGGATTTCTAAGATTAAGGTAAGACGTGTGAATATTCGGCCAAAGGCCTTGATTTATGTTTCGATGATTAAGATTAAGTCTAAGTAAGGTTTTAGGGATTTCGACATTCCTAGGGAAAGAAGGAACAGTTTCGGGATTTGTTGGTGTTCCAATCGGCAACAAGATAAGAATACTAATCCTACTAGGATTTGGAATTTTGGCCGAATGGCTTTTTATTAAAGTAGTAAGTGATTAATCAAATGTAGGGATTAAGGATCTAAGCATTAGATCAAGCTTTTCGAGATCTCAAGGAATTTGCTAAGCGAATCAGGTGTGTACCTCACACTATTTCTTAATAAGTTTTATGGCAATGTTTAAATATATGTATGTGATTTTAAGAATGTGAAAAGTATGGCTAAGGTACCATACAATGGTACAAAGTACTCAGGTACATTTCCTACTCCTATTAGGATTACGAAATATGTTATATTTAACATGTGAAAGGTGACATGAATGTGAATTTAAGTATGATATGCATAATATGAATAATATGGGGCATTCGGGTTATATGAGAAAGGGGAAGTGAATGTGGTGACTTCGGTCTCACTATCTGAATGTGGTGACTTCGGTCACATTATCTGAACGTGGTGACTTCGGTCACATTATCCGAATGTGGTAACCGGTTTACATTATTCGAATGTGGTGTCTCATGACACAATTATCTGTGGCTATGCCACAAATTTTATATGGGCGATGAGCACGCCGATCGCAAATGATCGCCTTCGATGGTGTGTAGCGGATGGAGGGTCGATTTAGTAGTCCCCACGGTGTGACTGGTAGGTACGGGGGTGTGTAGCGGATGGACAATTAGGTTTGGGTTTGGGAATGCATCATCACTTGTATTCATTGTTCTGAATGTGTAACTCTTGTATGCCTAATTCTATTATGATTTAGTGTCGTGTACACATTGAGTCCGCTTGACTCACCTGTTGTGGGACCATGTTTCGTGATGATGGCGGTGATGGACCGGACGGCGAGAACTTGTGGTGGCCATGCTCAACATGAAGTTTTTATTTTATGGACTATTATTTTTATTTAAGTAATTGACTTATTTGGAACTTATTTGATGTAATAAGGCCATAAGGCCATAGTTGAACTGTTTTCCATTTATTTTTATTTATTATGTCTATGTGATTTATCTATTAAAGTTTTAAGTATTAATTTTTTTTAAACAAAACCCTAAATATTTTTTCACCTTATTTAATGGATTTCAATATAAGATGAATTGGTTTTTAACACAGGCCCAACCCAAATCATATTTTCTTTAAAATCGCACAAGTTTTCTCTAAGTAACAAAGAACTTTGAAACCGGTTTTCTTGAGGAACATACCAAATCTAGTCAAAGTTCGTGGGCCAGGTTTGGGGTGTTTCAGTTTGGTATCAGAGCCCAGATTTAAACTCTCGGCCTGTGGGCTAAGGCCCAAAACGTTTTCAAATCGAGCCCAAATGAGTTTTATGAAAGTATTTTTGAAGATGAGCAGGTCTTCTGGCATGGCACCTAAGTCTCCGACCCGCAGTACACCAGGTAAGTACCCCTATCTATTGTGTGATTTATGCTATGAATTGTAGAAGGGTAGAAATGGAACGTAGAATAGCATGATAGGTACTTGAACCCTAGGACTAGTTTACCCCAACTATTACATAAGACTTAAGGGCCTAGTTAAACAAACCTATGGCTAAGTCACCGAGTTAGGGTGTGGCAACCCCTGTGCGCATGTCTAGGATTGGATCCGGAAGAGCCTGGTACTTAAGCATTCCTAGTGACTCACCTCCTCTTCGCTGGAATCCTACCTGGTGCGTAGCTTCGGTTCACCCTAACCAAGAGGACTTGGTCATAGGCTAAACACAATAACTAAAACCCGAAAGGGAACTAGCCGTATTTTTTATAAAAACCCTAGTTGTAAAACTCCTAAAATTACCTTTTTAATTTGTGAGAACTATTTTTACAAAATTTTACGAAAATTTTTTTCGATTTATGAAATTACAAAAACCCCTAGTGGTAAATTACAAAAATACCCTTGGTTTATGAAATTCCCAAAATACCCACAGTTCTTATCAAGATTTCATTACTTTGTAAATGTTCAAAAACCCTAATTTGCAAATTATCAAAAATATCTTGATTTGGAGAAAAATTACAAAATTGCCCTTAACTCACAAAATTACCAAAATGACCACTGATTTTCAAAATTTTTGCAACATTACCGAATTGGAAAACAAATTCTCAAAAGAACCCCAAGTTTTGCAACTTTTGAAATACCCACGAATTATTAAACTTTACAAATTTACCTGGTTTGTAAAAATTACCAAAATACCCTCTGAATTTCAAAATTACTGAAAGGCCCCGGGATTTCAAAATTACTAAAATACCCTTATTGACAAAATCACCAAGGAACCTTATTTTAACAAATTACGAAAATACCCCTGTAGGACAAATTACGAAAATACCCCTGGGTAGTGGAAAAAAACAACAACAATGAAAACTACAACATTTCTATGAATGAACGAAAGTTCATAATTGGTTGATGAATGTGAACGTGACTTTCTGAATAGTGAACTTGAGTTGAGAACTTTGTTTGATCGAAAAAACCACTTTTAAACATCTCTTTTCATAAAACTGTTCGCGGTTAATTAGTGAAACAAAAGTACTAATGTATAAAACTTTTAAATCAGATTAAATCGCGGCGTTAGAAATGAGTTCAAGGGGACGTAAACTTGGAGATTGTGCCTAGGAAGTATGATGGTTCTATTAAGATCAGAGTGCGCAGCATAAGCGTAGTGCTGTGAGTTAAGATGTACGATTATTCGTTAGTAAGAAATTTCGAGGACGAAATTATTTTTAAGGGGTAGAATCAGAACATCCTCGAAATGGGCCTATGCATTTTTGATTTAATTATACAAAATGGCATGTCTTATGTGTTATGAATGTATGGTGAACATTTTTGGAAACTTGGAAATGTAAGGAAATGACTTGGAAATGGAAGGAAATGTCTTGTCTTGGAAATGTAAGGAAATGACTTGGAAATGGAAGGAAATGTCTTGTCATGGAAATGTAAGGAAATGACTTGGAAATGTAAGGAAGTGATTTAGAAATGATTCAAAAGAGGAAAGTGAGCATTTTTGGAAACTTGGAAATGTAAGGATATGTCAAGTTTAAAGAGGCAAACGAAAATTTTTGGAAACTTAGAAATGACTTAGAAATGTCGAGTTTTAAAGTTTAAATGAGGAAATTAAGGCAAGGTGGCCTTAAAAGAAAAAGTTGGTGAAATTTGACACACAAACAGGTTTGGAAAAGTGGCCTGAAGATGTCACTTAGGGCCTATGGAAATGGCGCCACATGCAAGGTGATGGGCCTGAGTTCGAGTCACTTGGGAAGCAAATAAAGGAAGTTTTATTTTTCTTCCGTAAGCTCGAGGTGGACTGGCACAAGCAAGCCTTCTAGAAAGGAGGAGTTTTATTTTCATAAATATTCGATTAATAAGGTGATAAATAAGGGATTTAATTTGGATTATTTTTGAAGAGATAATAAAGGATTATTCTCTAATTATTTTAAATTAAGGAGATAAACTTATCAATAAAGAAGAGTGGTGGCCAAGTAAGGGATTCTGAGTAGTAGTTTCGGCTATAAAAGGAAGAAAATAGGGCTACTCATCAATTTTTCTTCCTCCTCTTCTCTCTGCCGAATTTCTGAGTGCTCTCTTCTCTTCTATTCTATTCTCTTTTTCTTTTGTCAAGCCGAATCTATAGTCCACCATTGTCAAAATTCTCAAGTTTTCTTTTCTTCCTATTTCTTCTTACCAATCCATTCAAAAGCCGAATCTTGGAAGGGCTTCAAGCATAGGTGCTGTTGATTTCTTCAAAGGTAAGAACAAGTTTGATTTCCATTCTTTTCTTTTAGATTAGCCGAGAGATAATCTAACCCCATACATATTATGGTTGCCGAATATGGAAGGATCTTTCGGGATTATCAGAGTAGTCGACTAAAAGGAAGAGTATTCAGGATTTCTAAGATTAAGGTAAGACATGTGAATATTCGGCCAAAGGCCTTGATTTATGTTTCGATGATTAAGATTAAGTCTAAGTAAGGTTTTAGGGATTTCGACATTCCTAGGGAAACAAGGAACAGTTTTGGGATTTGTTGGTGTTCCAATCGGCAACAAGATAAGAATACTAATCCTACTAGGATTTGGAATTTTGGCCGAATGGCTTTTTATTAAACTAGTAAGTGATTAATCAAATGTAGGGATTAAGGATCTAAGCATTAGATCAAGCTTTTCGGGATCTCAAGGAATTTGCTAAGCGAATCAGGTGTGTACCTCACACTATTTCTTAATAATTTTTATGGCAATGTTTAAGTATATGTATGTGATTTTAAGAATGTGAAAAGTATGGCTAAGGTACCATACAATGGTACAAAGTACTCAGGTACATTTCCTACTCCTATTAGGATTACGAAATATGTTATATTTAACATGTGAAAGGTGACATGAATGTGAATTTAAGTATGATATGCATAATATGAATAATATGGGGCATTCGGGTTATATGAGAAAGGGGAAGTGAATGTGGTGACTTCGGTCTCACTATCTGAATGTGGTGACTTCGGTCACATTATCTGAACGTGGTGACTTCGGTCACATTATCTGAATGTGGTAACTTCGGTTACATTATCTGAATGTGGTGTCTCATGACACAATTATCTGGTGGCTATGCCACAAATTTTATATGGGCGATGAGCACGTCGACTGCAGCGACTGCCTTCGATGGTGTGTAGCGGATGGAGGGTCGATTTAGTAGTCCCCACGGTGTGACTGGTAGGTACGGGGGTGTGTAGCGGATGTACAATTAGGTTTGGGTTTGGGAATGCATCATAACTTGTATTTATTGTTCTGAATGTGTAACTCTTGTATGCCTAATTCTATTATGATTTAGTGTCGTGTACACATTGAGTCTGTTTGACTCACCCTGTTGTAGGACCATGTTTCAGGTGATGAGCAGTGATGGACCGGGACGGCAGAACTTATGGTGGCCATGCTCAACATGAAGTTTTTATTTTATGGACTATTATTTTTATTTAAGTAATTGACTTATTTGGAACTTATTTGATGTAATAAGGCCATAAGGCCATAGTTGAACTGTTTTCCATTTATTTTTATTTATTATGTCTATGTGATTTATCTATTAAAGTTTTAAGTATTAATTTTTTTTAAACTAAACCCTAAATATTTTGTCACCTTATTTAATGGATTTCAATATAAGATGAATTGGTTTTTAACACAAGCCCAACCCAAACCATATTTTCTTTAAAATCGCACAAGTTTTCTCTAAGTAACAAAGAACTTTGAAACCGGTTTTCTTGAGGAACATACCAAATCTGGTCAAAGCTCGTGGGCCGCGTTTGGGGTGTTTCAGGGGTAGACCGTGTGTCACACACAGCCTAGACACATGCCCATGTGTCTACCCATGTGGACAAAACAAATGCTATTTACCAAGCCATTTGTCACCCTTATTTATACCTATATTTACACCAATTCAATGGCACAATGCTTAACATAATTAAGCTACCAATACATCCATAATTAAAACAATAACATGCCATCTCAATGCCAACTAATAATTCTCATTCATCTAACATGCAACTATAAACCACCTCACAAATATACATTGGCATATGCACATGCATAATTATATGGGCTTGGAACCAATTAGCCTATATAAGCCAATTTGCATGGCTACACATAAATCAAACCTTTAACCATTACAAGCCAATACTTTTGGCCAACTCATAATAACATATGCACAAATAACCAAGTCCCTATACATGCCATAGACTTAAAATGCTTGAAATCATTGATATCGATCAATAGCTTGATAGTGTGATAGAATCTCCGACGATCTCCAACCCGAGCTAGCATCTGTGACACTATAGGAAACAAAAAGGAAGGGGGTAAGCTATATAGCTTAGTATGTTGGTATGTAAATAATAAGCAACATTAATCATACAATATCATACACATAACATAATGTAAAACTATCACAATATCATCAAGTACTATAGATATTTCAAAATAATTACAGATAATTGTGATATTTACTATTCATAACAAAACTATCCACTTGAGTCATAGTCACTAGATTATTTATATCTTTCAGCTACATAATTCTAAATGACGGATTTAGCTCGGACGAGTAATCCTATTGACCTTATTATAGAAAAGATTTAGCCCAAACGGGTAATTCTGATATATTACCTCTTGAGTATACGTAACAATTAGGATTTAGCGTGGACCGCTAATCCTAATTGAGCTATTCTGAGCATACGTTAAATAAAGGATTTAGTCTCGACTGGTAATCGTAAGTTTTCCAAGTCATGGATTTGACTTAGGGCTCTAGACGATCAAAAAGAAACTTGGATTTTGACACAACCTGAAATGCAAAAAAATCCAAGTCAGATCTAAGAATTTAAAAATTAAAGGAAGCAATTAAAATGGATAATTAAGATAAAAAAATAGTTAAATAATTAAATAATTTGAATAATTAAATAGGAAGAAAATAGAATAATGAAGAAAATAAAATAGACAAATGTAAAAGATGAAGATGGTGTGTAAAAGTCCTAAAGATCCTTGGAAACCCAATGAATCTACAACTCCATCAAGCGGCTCTAATTTCCCCTTCAAGAAAGAAAACTTGGCAAGAAAAAGCTTAAAAATGATCCCCACAATCTGAAAAGATTATTAAAACTCTTTCTCAAAGAAAACTCAAGAATTGTTTTTTTTAAAGAACTCAAAGAGAATTTTATTAACTCAAAGCGAATAATGAATTAATTGTTTTGTGTACAATGCAAAGGCCTTTATATAGGCTAGCTAAATAAATCTAAATAAAACTCTTAAATATATTAGCACTCTAATTAACCTAAACAAGAAGTAGTTTTAAACTAAACTTTCTTGTTGACATAAAGCTCCTAAATAACTTAAAATATTTAATAATTATAAAAAATTTGGAATAAAAAATAATAAAATAGTAATTGGTGATATATATAATATTGGGCTCATATATAATAAAAATTAAGCCTAAAACTCGAATCCAATATGATTTAAACTCGAATTAAAAGCCCAAAACTCGTAATTTCTGTAATAATCTCATCTAGAAATTTGGCTCGTGTGGTCTTTGTAACACCTCAACCCGGCCCAAAACACCACGGCCGACTTCGAAATGTTACAGAAAAAGAGGTGAAAATGAGTTATTATCTTGAAGATGGGATTAGACTTTAAATTTGAGAAAAACTATCTTTTTCAAGGGTTGTCATTAGGAATTAGTAGTTTGCCAAAAATAAAAATAGGTGTCCAAGTTGTATAAAATTCGATTCGTTATCTGTGCCGGTTTTGTGAGAAAACGTTTGCTTTTAAGTAATTGAAACTCATTTTATGTCTCCGTGTCGAAAATATTTTAATGTCACAATTTAAAGATTATTAAGCAGTAAATCTAACTTAAAACCATAAAATCCCGAAATGTTTTAAGTGGCCTTATTACAAAAATGAAATAACCCAAGGTAAAACTAGCAGTTTGAAATAAAATTTACGAAAACGCCTCCTGCATGGCCACCTCAAATCCCCTCTAGCCCGGTCCATCGAATCATGTATTACCTGCATTGTTTTTGGGGAAAAAAATAGGGTGAGTCAAACCGACTTAGTGTGCAATTATACAACACAGTTTCCACTAATGGGCTTAGCCCTACAACCACATCAAACAGCATACCATGAGTAAACAGAGATGCAAAATGATAGCCCAACCCAACCTAGAATCCATCCGCTACACATCACCCGTACATCCATCCAATACACACCTGAAGATTACTAAATCGACCCTCCATCCGCTACACACCTCTTTGGCGGTCTATGCCGACAGACACACCGCTCAAAGTCCACATAGTGGTCTAGCCACTAATTCACGTGATTAAATCACAGATATCCACGATGAGACACAAGGTCATCATCAATCCACAATGAGGCTCGAGGCCATCATTAATCGTGACAGAGTCACCCACTTATGAATATGCACTTCCCCTTTAATCAATATGTATAACCCGAACCCCATGCATACACATCATGATATAATGAGATGGCATTATAACCGAATATGATCACATCCATATACATATATACACCATGTTTACATGCATCCATAAGCACTTATCCTCAATTGATGTAAATAATATATTAACCTGGTTACCGGATTACCCAATGTGGGTAACACACCACCACAGCCACTATTTTGGCTACCACACATAACGCATATATTTAATAGAAGCCATTAAGGAAACAGTGCGATAACTACACACCTCAAAACCTGAAGAACCAGACTATCGATCTCCCTAACGTCCTTACTCGAAGAGACTACAGTGATCTGCTTATCTTTTTTCGATGCTGGCCCACACCCCGGTGGCCAATCCCGAACCGCTGAAACTGAGCGCTTCTTGAACTTAGGGGTAGGGACGGCGTGTCCAACCTCTCCCTTCAATTGACTGGTACTCGATTCCATCAAATGAGATCTTGGTCAGAAGACCCGGTTAAACATTGAATCAGATACTAATGGAAACTAAAAGAACACTTTGATTGAAAGGACACCTTACCAAAGTCGACCCAAATCCCGAAGGCTACTTGCTTGAATCTAAAGGTTGTCACAATCCCTACATAAACCACATTAGATTTGGCTTTACTGCTTAGGGTAAAAAGGAATGGCCTTCGGCCGAATGTTATAACCCCCTTACCTTGCTTGATCGAATCCTGAAAGATCTTTCTCCCTTAACGCCGGCTACAAATGAAAGGCACGAAATCAAGCCCTCCATGAATTCGGCCACACCCAAAAGTAAAGTTAGACTCTTGGTTTCGGCAAACCAAGTTAGACTCTTTGTTTCGGCAAACCAAAGAGAAAGAAGGAAGAAAACTTAATAGAAAAAGAGAACCTTACCACTACTACTAGAAACCGAATTGAGAGGGTTGCTTGAAGATGAACGACGACACCCCCTCTAAAGATCAACGCATGAAAAAGATCCACCACCCAGAGATATTCGGCTCTGACAGATTCGACAAAGAAATGAGGCTGAATAAATAAACAAGATAGAAGAGGGGAAAAGAAGAATAGAATGAAAAATGAGAGAAGTAAGGATAAATGAGAGATTCGGCCAAGGTTCTTATGCAAAGAGGAGTTATTCGGCTTTTGAAATAAAGGTTTAAGGCTACCAAATTTGTGAAGAAAAAGAGGAGAAAAGAGAGAAGTGTGATTCGGCTTCAGAGAAGAGAGAAGAGAAGATGGACGAAAATGCACCAAATGGTTCTCTCACTTTCGGCTTTAGACCATAGCAAAAGAAGAAGACAGAAAATGAATGACCTTTGTTTGACACTTTCGGCAAGACTAGAGAAGAGAGAAAATAAACTCAAAAGAAGAAAAATGGCCACACACCCTATCACAACATCCTATTTCGGCACCTAAGGCCCCCTAACCAAACCACTCTCCTCATGGCTGAAAATGCCACCCTTAGAACCCCAAATTCAGCCAACTCTCAAGCCCCTCTCCTCATCCCTTCTTTTCCTCCTAAATTTCCTCCCCATCACTCATTCAAACAAGTTTGAATGATTCAAACTCCTATCTCCCCTCATGGCCACATATTTGAGTTGTTGACTCATTCAACACCTCACCCTTGCAGTGTCCTAGCCGATCTCTAACACCTCTCCTCTAGACGCCAAAAATAAATCCTCAAAATGCTACCCACGCTGCTCGAACCTCTTCACCCCTTGAACTCCCTCCTTGAAGCGCCAACTCCCCTTACTCCTAGGTGTCACCTGACCACTCCACCACTCCACTTGTTATGTCCCTTCTCACCACATTAAATCCCTTAAGGCCTAGCTCCCCTAGATCTCCCCTAAAAGCTTAGAACCCAAAAAATTCACTAAGGCTCCTACCTAACCCCAAGGTTTCTCGAAGCCCCCAAACATACTCAAACAGTCATGCAACACACAAGAGCACATAAACACGAGATAAAAATGCCAGACCGCTAAATCCCGGATGTTACAGTCTTCACTAAAATTGTCATAACATGAGTTCCTGAACTAAAATCAAGTGATTTGAAATGTGTTTTGAAGCTAAGAGATAGATGGAACGGTGGAAATGTGCAAGTGTACACAATCGTAACAAGTAATAAAAGTGACAAGTAAATGTCAAGTTATCGTACCCACATGGACTGTACAAGAATTATTTATGAAATAATTTCAAACACTTTGGTTAGGAAAAATATTTGATTTTTGGAAACTATTTGAAAACTAAAAGAAAAAAAAAACAAAGTAATTTAAAATAAAACAAAGTTCAAGTGTACGATTTCGAAAACTGATTTTAATCAATATGACATGAATGTGTTGGTTTAATCACTTTTCTTACCTTAGAATTATTAAACTTATGTTTATACTTGTTAAAACATGGCAACCCGGTAATTTGCTAACTTATGAACACATTTACAAATCAAAAATCCATTTATCTCTTGTACATATTTCTATGCCAATTCGACCAATTAAACAGACTGCAAAAAGTAAACATGTTATTGCACATACATACTCATTAAATTAAACAATCTCTCGCATATTCCTATGTCGATGCAAACGATTAATTCAACCTAACAAGCATATAAAAGATCATGTGAAGTAACAAAGTATTTTTACTTTGAAACAATTTGATCACAAAAATCCTGCAAGTTATGCAAGGCATACATATCGTCAAATATAATGCTAATTTAATCTTCAGCTACCTTAGAAGAATTAAACATGCACAGATTAAGTATTGTGTCCATTAATTACAATTTCAATGCGCTTAAATAATTAATTCATTAGCTATCTAAACAATCATAATGCCAGATAACTTAGCATAATTCTACTTAATCAAACATTTCACCGAGGCCTTTAACAGTATAAACACAATTTTAATAATCTAAGAGAGCAAAATGAAATCAAACCAACACAAATTAAATTCAAGCTAAATTGATTAAATTAAACATTTCAAAAGCATGAATATTCATAAACATGTTCGTCAAAACAACAACAAATAATTTAAAGAGATAGGAACGAAAAACAAATCCGGTGGCTCTCCGTGACTTGTCTGATTGATTCCTCCTTAGTTCTTCGTTGTCCTCGGCTATCAAGGGGGCTTATGAACACTTCAAATGCTGCTTCAAATGGCTGGAAAACACCTCTTTTCCAAGAGGGGAAATCGGCACAAGAACAAGGGGAAAATGGAATGAAAAAGAAGGGAGAAAAAGTGAGAGAACAGAAGAGAGAATGAGAGAATGTTGGAGAATTGAGGAATGATTTGAATGAGAAGCTAGGGGCTGTATTTATAGTGTTTAGGGGCTGCTAAAAATATCAAAATTTCAGCAGCAAAGGGTCCCTCTTGGCCGGCCAACCTATGTTGGCAAAGTTGATGGATTCAACTTTGCTAAATTTAGCTTGGACAAATCTAAAAAACCTTGAATTTTGGAGGGGTTTGAATGAGATTTTGAAAGATCTTCAAGGGCTCCTTTGCAAGTTGAATAAATCAGCAAATAAGCTGATTTGGGCCTTCATTGTGGACGGTTTGGGCTGCCCAATTGGTGGCTGGTCCGGTTCGATTGGTTCGGTTCAACCTGTGCGGTTTAACTGGACCCTTTTTCATAATTAATTAAAAATAATTTATTTACCCAAAATTAAATTGGGAATAAATTAAAATTAATTGAATTATGATTAAATCTTCATAATTGGACCGTCTTGGGCTGGAAATAGAGTCGCCTTGACACTTCAAATCGCTTCTCGGTTTAATTCTTCAAGCAGTGTCTGCCGAGCCGATTTTTGCCCTTTTTGCGATTCTGTCGAAAATAGTTAGATTTAAACCAAATTAACTATAAAAAAATTAGAATTCATCATGTTAATATTTTTAGCACAAATTAATTATTTTATAATATTCAATTTTTTTCGACAAGAATTTACTCGGAACCACATGAAATTGGGTCAAAAAGGGCATGAAAAAGTATATAAATTTTCGTGTTTCCACACCCCCAAACTTAATTCATTGCTCGTCCCGAGTAATGCAAAAAAAGAATTTCCTCGAAAATACCTTTGAAAAACTTCTTTCAGAACAACTTTCTTTTCAAAATTATGAATTGAATATACTTAAGCTCAAAGATAAGAAATTTGATAGTTATGCAACTTAAGCATTCATATCGTTCAAATTACCTCCAACAATTATCATACTAGCGAAATTAGACTAAATGTTTCTTTAATAAAGACATGTTTCTTCATTACCAAATTGATTTTAATTCCTTTATTCAAAAGTTAAACTGCAATCACTAAGCTTAACTTAATGTCTTCATATGTTGAACATAGCAATTTCTCTCCACTAATGTAGGTAACATGGGAATCTCGAATCAATAGGTCTTTAATAAGGTTGTAACGTGGCTGGGCTTAAGGGTAGGTGAAAGATAGATAAAATTTTTGGCTTAAAACCCTAGACTCAGCTTAATATCGAACCTTCGGAACTTCAATCCTTGATACCCAACTTATGCTCTTTCGAACACTTATTTCATTTTGCGTACATGTTTTTTTTTTAGACTCAAACTCGAGCACTTGCTTCATGTACAACAATTTTTCGAGCATTTGATACTTCTTTTCAACTCCCTCAAACTTATTTTCAAACGATCTTTTGAATAGTACTGAGTCTAGTGTTTGGGACGATTTTAGAAGTAATTAAGAGACAGTTGATGGCTAAATATCGCATAGGTCCAAATAAACTTAGGCCATATAGTCTCAAAATTGGGTTTCAAAGGATAATTTTATCAGGGTTGGCTTGAAAGGCTCAAACGGTCCAAACAAAATTTTGCCTAAATCATTTTCAATATTCCATGCTTCCTAGGATTTCGCCTCAAGAAATTACTAGGTCAATTCTAAAGACTTAAGCTTTCATGCATGCCTAATTTTTTCGTAAGGAACTAAAAATTTTTATGGTATGAATTTATATGCTTTATTAAAAATACATTCACATCTTTATTAAGCTAACATAATAAATTATTGTAATAATAGAACTTTATTAATACTAAAGTTTAGCATAATTAGCAAAATTTCAATTTATTGAGCAAAAATATATCCTAAGCATAATTAAAAGAACATTTTATTTTGAATAGAACCAATTCAAATTTTTGGTCCCCCCTACTTAAAGTGAACAATGTCCTCATTGTTTAAAGTGAATAAATACCATGCACCAGGTAGGATACTTAGAGAAGAGGAGGTGAGTCAAATTGACTGCTTAAGTACCAGGCTCTTTCTAAAATCCAATCCTAGACATGTATATATCTATTGCCACACTTTATCCTTTGAGACTTGTTCAGATTTTATTCATGCTTCCTATCTCTTATTTTATTGTGCAAAAAATAAAAATTCCTAATTGACCTAATCCTAAGATACTTAATAAAGAAAAAGTTGAAGTCCTCCCCTTTTTATTTGTTCGCCGATCCTTCCGAATTTGACTCATCCTTTGCTCCATTAGTATTATTCTTACATGAATCGCCTTGCTCCTTTTTCGATGATGAAAGCCATGGTTCAAATATGTAATCTGGAAACTCTGGCACAAAAATAAATGGGTCATTATAAATCTTCTTAAGGACACTCCTCATTGAGTCATCTCTTCTTTTTGCATATCTCCAGTAGGCTTGTTGCTGCCATTGCACGTGCTGCATCAAGTCCATCAGCTTAAATAGTTCATCACGAAGATCTGGGCTAGGTGGTGGAGCTCTAAACATTGCAGGCTCGACATCAAGTTCAACTTCTAGATCCATCGATTCTGCCTCATGAGGGACGTCAGTTGATGGCTCTGGCGGTATTTCTATGGGATCATCTTCTGCTTCTTCAGGATCCTCGCTCTCTTCAATTCGTTGCTGAAGAACAGAATCTCCGGCTACTCGTTAGAGGTCCCCATCAGTGATTGTGCCTTGACTATACTCTATCTGCTTTACATCCGCAAGGAGTTTTGCTTTTAAGCATAAGATTGTGATGGTAAAGGGAAAATAGCGCGGTAGGATCGTCCTAACGGCACAATTTCGCATTTCTCTCAGGATGATTTTGCCCATATCAATGGTCTTTCTGGTTAGAATCGAGTATAATAGGACCATTCGCTCTAATGAAATTGTTGTCCCGTGTGAACTAGGCATAAGGCTGAAACGGATGAAATAGAACCATACCTTCGCTAGAGGTGTCAAATACTCCCTTCGACACGTGTGGATTCCTTGCTTTGACACACCCCACTTGGAACTGCACCGTGAGTTCCTCGAGGATTTCTTGTAGATTTTCAGGCTTAATATTGCTCAACAGAGAGGAATATTCATCGTTGTCGAAATCAGGTAATTCAAAGAACTCATTAATAGCACTAGAATTTATTGGTACCTTGATTCCGCGGACTAGAACTTCAGTTAGTTCATTTGAAGTTAAGTTCGCGTAGAATTCACGAACTAATTCCTCATCTACACTTGGTCTCTTTTCACAAAACAACTCCCAATTGAGAGCTTCAGCAACTTGACGAATACGAGCCATAAAATCTCTGTAGTTGCTTTCCTTCAATGTGAAGCCTTTTTCTAGATGCATTTGTTGATTCTTGAAGATACTTTCGTATCTTATTTTGGCTTCTTCACAGTGAAATTTGCTTTTTGTTTTGTCAATTTGAGCGGAGGCACGAGTTCTTTTACGAGTCATGATGGACCTGAACACAAGATGAAAAGAATAAAAATCAGTTGAATAATTTAATTAATTCAACAAATTGAAAATTCAATAATTGAATAGAAATTAAAAATAAAATTTAATAGCAACTACTAATATTTCAATAAATTGAAATATTAAGTAATTAGAGAAATTAAATTTCAAAAATAAAATTTACTAACAATTATCAATATTTCAATAAGTTGAAAAGAATTAAATAATTGAATAAAAATTAAAATTTTAAAAGAAAATTATTATTACCACTCACCTTGTAGATTTGAAGAGCTCTAAAAAAAATAAAAATAAAAGACTAATGAGTTTAAAGGAAGAGTTTAAAGGAGGGTTGGCTTAGTGTTGGGGAAAAGGAGATGTGTGCATAGGCACACAATGCAGCAGCAGGTGCCGCACAAGAGAGCTGCAGCAGGTGGTGCGCAAGGAGCAGCGCAATGGAGCGCCTAGGCTGGTTGGCGTGCAGCAAGCGCACGGGGCAGAGGCAGCACGTGAGGCACCGACACAGGCGAGCCGGTGCCGCTTTGCGTCTGTGTCTTTGGAGCGCATATGTCTTTGGAGCAATTGCTGCTAGCTGAATTGAGGCTTGGGGACTAGGGGCTTGCGGCAATTGGTGTTTTGGTGGATGAGAAGTTGAGTGATGGGTGAATGGTGAGTGCAATTTATAGATGGAGGAGTATAAACTAGACTAGAACTCTTAAGCATTAAAAATAAGAGTTTGATTCTAATTTAACTAATGATAACAACAATTAGTAATTAAATAAACATACTAAATTATCAATTGTCATTTAATTATTAAGATAAATATGAAAAATAAAAATAATCCTAATCCTAAGCTCAATTGATAAAAGTTAATATATAAATTATAATGAATATAATTATATATTAAAGTTTATCAATAATGTATAAATATTAAATTAAATAAAAATGTTTATTTTAGATGCCTTTTAAAAATATTTACAAAAAGAGGCACCTAGTTTTTATTATTTATGAAAATAGCAACCACATTTTGAAAGTAATTCAATTAAGTCCTTGGACTTAACGAAAATTTGAAATTAAGTTGCAATTTAAGACTTGGGTCAAAATTGACCTTTTTATTTGGAAAACTAAAAATTTATTTTGATATTCAGGGGCTAATTCCTTGGAAAATTATGCAAAAATCAATTCCCAGGAAAGATTGGAGGGGTCACAAGCGGTCCCGCTTAAGTTCCAATCTCCTAGACAAAATTTATTTGAGCATAATAAACCCGGAAATATTCCTTAAATATTTTATTGAAAGCAATAAAAACTAAGGATTAGATAAACTGAACGAGATTTTATCCTGTTCAGGGTTTTCTCCGTAATAATGTTTCAAACGCTGAGCATTGACTTGAAAATTACCTCTCTTACCTTGGAGTTTAATAACCCCGTATGGATAGACACGGTGAATCGTAAATGGACCAGACCAACGTGACTTTAACTTACCTGGAAAGAAGTTTAGTCTGGAATTAAATAGCAAGACTTGCTGACCTACTTCAAACTCTCGAGCTCGAATATGCTTGTCATGCCATTTTTTGAGTCTCTTTGAGTAATTTGGAATTTTCATATGAGAACATTCGAAATTCCTCTAGCTCGTTGAGTTGGAGCATTCGTTTCTCTTTAGCAAGCTTGAGATCCAAATTGAGTTGTCGAAGAGCCCAGTAAGCTCTATGCTCTAACTCCAGAGGTAGATGGCATGCTTTCCCAAAGACCAACCGATAGGGTGACATTCCTAAGGGTGTCTTATATGCAGTTCTGTAGGCCCATAAAGCGTCATC
This sequence comes from Gossypium bickii, assembly GCA_025503065.1. NCBI lineage: Eukaryota > Viridiplantae > Streptophyta > Magnoliopsida > Malvales > Malvaceae > Gossypium > Gossypium bickii. The sequence continues at coordinate 48,672,594 of CP106718.1, read as the reverse complement.
TAGTCTCTTGGACCAATCTCGTCGGTTCGGACAAACTACCTTCTCAAGTATGCCTTTGATCTCCTTATTTGCTAGTTCAGCTTGCCCATTTGTCTGCGGATGGTAAGTTGTGGCAACCTTGTGTTTCACCCCATACTTATCTAGCAACCATTTTAACCACTTGTTCATAAAGTGGGTCCCTTCATCGCTGATAATAGCTCTTGGGGTTCCGAACCTTGTGAACACATGTTTCTACAAAAACTTTACACAACTTTAGCATCGTTCGTCGGATAAGCTTCAGCCTCGACCCATTTGGATACATAATCTACTGCTACCAATATATACTTGTGACCAAAAGACGGGGGAAAAGGACCAAGGAAATCAATACCCTATACATCGAACAATTCTACCTCAATGATATTTGTTCGAGGCATCTCATCTCTATTGGATACGTTTCCAACCCTCTGACATCGATCGCAATTCTTAACGTAAACATATGCATCCTTGAATAGTGTTGGCCAAAAGAATCCGACTTGCAATACTTTGGCCGCTGTACGAGTACATCCAAAGTGTCCTTCACTTGGAGCTGAATGACAGTGGTATAAAATTTTTGGCATTTCGTCCTCTGTCACACATCTTCTAATCATCTGATCTGCGCACTTTTTGAACAAATACGGCTCTTCCCAAAAATAATACTTTACATCGTGAAGAAATTTTTTTCTTTGCTGATATGTTTTATCAATTGGCATCAAACCACAAGCTAAATAGTTAGCAAAGTCAGCAAACCAAGGATTATTATGGACATGAGTTACCTTCAGTATTTTTTCATCTGGAAATGTCTCATGGATCGGTAAAAGTGAAGAATTCTCCTCTTGTGGCTCCAATCTGGATAAGTGATCTGCTACCTGGTTCTCTACTCCTCTTCGATCTTGAATTTCCAGATCGAACTCTTAGAGTAGAAGCACCCACCGGATCAATCTCGGCTTAGCATCTTTCTTGGCTAATAAGTACTTGATCGTGGAGTGGTCTGTATAGACAATCACTTTGGTACCTACAAGATAAGATCGAAACTTGTCAAAAGCAAAAACAATAGCAAGTAACTCTTTTTCTGTTACCGTATAGTTCAGTTGGGTTCCGGTTAGAGTTCTGCTTGTGTAGTAGATAAGATGGAAAACTTTGTTCCTTCGCTGGCCCATAACAGCTCCAATGGCGAAGTCACTTGCGTCACACATCAATATGAATGGCGAATTCCAGTCTGGTGTGATGATTATAGGTGCCGTGACTAATCGATTCTTCTGATCATTGAAGGCTTTTAAACAATCCTCGTCAAACTTGAATATCGAGTCCTTCTTCAATAACTTGCATAAGGGCTTAGCCACTTTGGAGAAGTCCTTGATAAACCTTCGATAGAAACTGGCGTGGCCCAAAAAGCTCCTAACACCTTTTACAGATGTTGGAGGTGGGAGTTTCTCAATAACATCTACTTTTGCCTTGTCCACCTCGATCCCATGTCTTGTTATCCGATGGCCTAGAACAATTCCTTCTCGTACCATGAAATGGCATGTTTCCCAATTTAGTACGAGATTCGTCTCTTCGCATCGTCTTAGTACCTTCGCTAGATTGGCTAAGCAATCTTCGTAAGTATCTCCAAATACTGAGAAATCATCCATGAAAACTTCCAAGTATTTCTCAACCATGTAGTAAAAATAGACATCATACATCTTTGAAATGTAGAAGGTGCATTACATAAACCAAATGGCATGCGTCTAAATGCAAATGTACCGTACGGACAGGTGAATGTCATTTTGTGTTGATCTTCCAGTTACTACGATGTCTGATTATACCACGAGTATCTCATTCCGAAAAAAAGAGTAATCTCGTCTCATGCGTCTATCCAAAGATCTCGGTCCAAGAACGGTAAAGGAAAGTGATCTTTCCTAGTCGCCTTGTTCGACTTTTCGTGTCGTCTGACTCTCCATCCAGAATCGCCCTCGTTGGTATCAACTCATTGTTCTCGTTCTCCACGACCGTGATACCTCCTTTCTTTTGTACGTACTGGACTGCACTCACCCATGAACTATCTAAGATGGGGTAAATTATACCCGCATCCAACCATTTGATGATTTCCTTCTTCACAACATCTTTCATGATTGGGTTCAGTCTTCGCTGTCCATCAATCGTTCCTTTCTCACCATCTTCTAATATGATCTTGTGCATACATACAGACGGGCTAATACCGCGAATGTCAACTATGGTCCATCCGATAGCCTTCTTGAATTATTTCAGAAGTATGGTAAGCTTCTCTTCTTGTTCAGTAGTTAATTCTGCTGAAACAATCACAGGCAAAGTAGAGGCGTTACCTAAATAAACATATTTTAAGTGTGAAGGTAATACCTTGAGTTCTAACTTAGGTGGATCCTCAATTGATGCTTTTGGCTGCATGGAATCTCTGTTCTCTAATTCCAAAGACTCAAAACGAGTTTGCAGATTAAATCTCTTTTGATTAGCTTCGAGCGAAGCTAAGTATTCATCTTCCTCTTCCTCATTTGGGAGATCCGATGTCAAAATTCTTTCCAATGGGTCATCAACATCGTTAAGTTCCTTCTCTACTATAAATTCCTCTAAATCGGTCACTGCAGAACAATCATCCATAGTGTCAATCGCATTGACTTAAAAACATTAAATGTTACCTGATCGTCCTGAACACGCATAGTCAGCTCGCCTTTCTGCACATCAATAAGAGTCCTTCCAGTTGCTAGGAATGGTCTTCCTAGGATAATTGGCACTTCTTTGTCTGCTTCAAAATCCAGAATTACAAAGTCGTGGGGAAAGATAAACTTATCTCACGCGTGCACAATACGTCTTCGATTTTTCCTTCTGGATGTGCTAAGGATCGATCTGCTAGTTGAAGTGTAACCGTAGTTGGTCTAACTTCTCCTATCCCCAATTTCCTAAATATTGACATTAGCATCAAGTTAAAACTTGCACCTAAGTCACATAATGCTTTACCACAATAGGTTGATCCAATATTGCATGGTATGGTGAAACATCCAGGATCCTTCAATTTTGGGGGTAATTTGTTCTGAAGATATGCACTGCATTCCTTCGTCAGAGCTACTGTCTCAAATTCTCCAAGTCTTCATTTCTTAGACAGGATATCTTTCATTAACTTCACGTAGTTTGGCATTTGCTCAAGTGCTTCGACCAACGGGATATTGATGTGAAGTTGCTTGAGTACGTCTAGGAACTTCTTGAATTGAATTTCTTGCTTCGGCTTCTGAAGTCTTTGAGGGTAGGGTGGCGGTGGTTTCAGTACTGGAACTGGTTTCGGTTGATTTGCCTTTGGCAGCATTTCTGCATCTAACGATGTTTTTGGGAGATCAGAATTAACTGGTCCTGCGGTTACTTTGATGGGTCTTGCAGATTTTGGTTCTGGTGAAACTGGTGTGTCAACACTTGGTTGAACTTCTTCTTGAGCATCAGCTTGCTCCTTTTCAACTTCGACAGTGTTGGGCTCTACTATCTTTTCGCTCCTCAATTGCAATGCTTTGCAGTGTTCTTCCCCCGGATTTCTCGAATTTTCCGTGTGACTAGGTAAAGCACCTTGTGGTCGGTTCCAAAGCCCAGTTGCAAGCTAGCCCACTTGATTCTCCAAATTCTTCAACGTAGCTGCTTGGCTCTGGATTAAAGCATCATTTTTCGCTAGATATGCCTTTAGCAAGCTTTCCAGACTATTGGATGCTTCAGCTTGAACTGGTTTCTGGACTTATTGCGGAAAATTTGGCGGCTGGGTCGATCTTGGTTGGGTGTAACTGGTTCCAGCCCCTTGGTTACTCTAGGAAAAATTCGGGTGGTTTCTCCACGATGGGTTATAGAAGTTGGATTGTAGCCCTTGCCTTCCTTGATTTTGGTTCTAATTGCCCATGTAGTAACAGATTCTGGGTTCGATGGACATTCTTCGAACAAATGTCCCTCCCCACAATAAACACAGGCTATATTCTCAAATTGATTAGTTGGTCAGTCTTTGCAAAACTATTAGACCCATTAGCGATAAAGATTTTTAAGCATTGAGGATATCGATGATACCCGAGATGCGAGTGAAGTAAGGCGTCTACTTCATCAATTCCAACACTGCCTTCTGGCGACGCTTTCGGTTGGTTGGCCACCGATAATTATTCTCGGCAATCCTCTCAATAATTTCATAAGCCTCGTTATAAGACTTAGAAAGGAGAGCACCATTAGCAGAGGCATCCACTACCATCCTTGTGTGAGCATTGAGACCATTATAGAATGTCTCAAGTTGAATGCAATGAGGAATTCCATGCTGAGGGCATTTTTGTAATAGCTCCTTAAATCTTTCCCATGCCTCATACAAGGATTCGTCATCCATTTGATGGAAAGCAGCAATCTCGTTCCTCAGTTTAGCATTCTTGCTTGGCGGAAAGTACTTCATGAGGAACCTTTCGGCTAACTCTTGCCATGTAGAAATGGAGTTCGATGGCAATGAATTTAACCAGGCACGAGCTCTGTCCCTTAACGAATATGGGAACAACTTCAATCTTAAGGCATCCTCAGGTACTCCGGCTAACTTGAAAGAATCGCTCACTTCCATGAATAGTCTTAAGTGAAGATGAGGATCTTCAGTAGGCATCCCACTGAATTGGCCCACTGTCTGAAGCATCTGGAACATGACTGGCTTCAGCTCAAATTGTTGTGCCTCGATTTCAGGTCTCCTAATACCCGGATTAAGATTGTTAAACACTGGCACGGCATATTGTCTTAAGGCTCTATCCCTATCATCAGCAATAAGGATAGGATTCTGAGCAGGATTTGCTCCGTCTCCTTGGTTTATATTCTCAAGATTCATTCCTTCAGTCCTTCTCTGGTTTGCTTGTCTTTTTCGTTGGCGAAAGGTTCGTTCTATTTCAGGGTCCACAGGGAGTAAGTCAATAATCTGGTCAATACTCATAAACACCTGAAATATTCAGAGAAAAATTAATTAAGTTAAAATTTAAACAAGAAAATAAATAAACCAAAATGTAAAACAGATTCACAAATAATGACTTTGAAAAACAGTCCCCGACAACGGCGCCAAAAACTTGGAACGGTGGAAATGTGCAAGTGTACATAATCGTAACAAGTAATAAAAGTGACAAGTAAATGTCGAGTTATCGTACCCACAGGGACTGTACAAGAACTATTTATGAAATAATTTCAAAATCTTTGGTTAGGAAAAATATTTGATTTTTGGAAACTATTTGAAAACTAAAAGAAAAAAAAAACAAAGTAACTTAAAATAAAACAAAGTTCAAATGTGCGATTTCGAAAACTGGTTTTAATCAATATGACATGAATGTGTTGGTTTAATCACGTTTCTTACCTTAGAATTATTAAACTTATGTTTATACTTGTTAAAACATGGCAACCCGGTAATTTGCTAACTTATGAACACATTTACAAATCAAAAATCCATTTATCTCTTGTACATATTTCTATGCCAATTCGACCGATTAAACAGACTGCAAAAAGTAAACATGTTACTGCACATACATACTCATTAAATTAAACAATCTCTCGCATATTCCTATGTCGATGCAAATGATTAATTCAACCTAACAAGCATATAAAAGATCATGTGAAGTAACAAAGTATTTTTACTTTGAAACAATTTAATAACAAAAATCCTGCAAGTTATGCAAGGCATACATATCGTCAAATATAATGCTAATTTAATCTTCAGCTACCTTAAAAGAATTAAACATGCACAGATTAAGTATTGTGTCCATTAATTACAATTTCAATGCGCTTAAATAATTAATTCATTAGCTATCTAAACAATCATAATACCAGATAACTTAGCATAAATCTACTTAATCAAACATTTCACCGAGGCCTTTAACAGCATAAACACAATTTTAATAATCTAAGAGAGCGAAATGAAATCAAACCAACACAAATTAAATTCATGCTAAATTGATTAAATTAAACATTTTAAAAGCATGAATATTCATAAACATGTTCGTCAAAACAACAATAAATAATTTAAAGAGATAGGAACGAGAAACAAATCAGGTGGCTCTCCGTGACTTGTCTGATTGATTCCTCCTTAGTTATTCGTTGTCCTCGGCTATCAAGGGGGCTTATGAACACTTCAAATGCTGCTTCAAATGGCTGGAAAACACCTCTTTTCCAAGAGGGGAAATCGACACAAGAACAAGGGGAAAATGGAATGAAAAAGAAGGGAGAAAAAGTGAGAGAACAGAAGAGAGAATGAGAGAATGTTGGAGAATTGAGGAATGATTTGAATGAGCAGCTAGGGGCTGTTTTTATAGTGTTTAGGGGCTGCTAAAAATAGCAAAATTTTAGCAGCAAAGAGTCCCTCTTGGCCGGCCATCCTATGTGGCAAAGTTGATGGATTCAACTTTGCTAAATTTAGCTTGGACAAATCTAAAAAGCCTTGAATTTTGGAGGGGTTTGAATGAGATTTTGAAAGATCTTCAAGGGCTCCTTTGCAAGCTGAATAAATCAGCAAATAAGCTGATTTGGGCCTTCATTGTGGACGATTTGGGCTGCCCAATTGGTGGCTGGTCCGGTTCGATTGGTTCGGTTCAACCAGTGCTGTTTAACTGGACCCTTTTTCATAATTAATTAAAAATAATTTATTTACCACAAATTAAATTGGGAATAAATTAAAATTAATTGAATTATGATTAAATCTTCATAATTGGACCGTCTTGGGCTGGAAATAGAGTCGCCTTGACACTTCAAATAGCTTCTCGGTTTAATTCTTCTGATGATAGTTCTGTGTTAGTTGAATTAAAATCCAAACCGTTGTTCTTACAACAGATATGTGATACTCAGAAATCTGATAATGAATTGCTAGCAAAACGAGCTCAGTGTGAGGTGAATTCTGAATCTGATTTCCAAATTGATGAAGATTTTTTGAAATTTCGGGATCGTATCTGTGTTCCGAGAAATCCGGAGTTAATTCAGTTGATTTTGAGCGAAGCTCATAATAGTTGTCTATTTGTTCATCCGAGAAGCATGAAAATGTATCAAGATTTGAAACGACACTACTGGTGGTCTGGTATGAAACAGGACATTTCTAACTTTGCTTCAAAATGTTTACTTTGCCAGCAAGTGAAAGCTGAACACTAAGTTCCGTCTAGGTTGTTGCAACCAATTCTGATTCCTAAATGGAAATGGGATAAAGTAACCATGGATTTTGTTTCTGGTTTACCTCAGACTTCGAGAAAGAAAGATGCGATATGGGTTGTGGTTGATAGATTAACGAAATCTACCCATTTTATCCCGGTAAGGTCTGACTATCCACTTGAGAAATTAGCTGAGCTGTATATTTCTGAGATTGTCAGATTGCATGGGGTGCCACTATCTATTGTATTAGATAGAGATCCGAGATTCACGTCACGGTTCTGGAAGAAATTTCAAGAAGCTTTGGGCACGAAATTACATTTTAGTACAGCCTTCCTTCCGCAAACTGATGGTCAGTCCAAACGGACTATTCAGATTTTGGAAGAAATGTTAAGATGCTGTGTGCTAGAGTTTCATGGTTCGTGGGAACAGTATCTGCCACTGATCAAATTTGCATATAATAATAGTTTTCAGACGAGCATCAGAATGGCACCTTATGAAGCTTTGTATGGACGTAAATGTCGTACACCTCTGTATTGGACTGAGCTCAGTGAAAATAAGCTACATGGGGTTGATTTGATAAAAGATTCAGAGCAGAAAGTGAAATTGATCCGATATTGTTTGAAAGCAGCATCTGATCGTCAGAAGTCTTATGCAGACTTGAAACTTAAAGATATAGAATTTGAAATCGGCGACAAAGTATTTCTGAAAGTGTCTCCGTAGAAGAAAGTGCTTCGATTCGGACGTAAAGGCAAATTAAGTCCAAGATTCATCGGGCTGTTTGAGATCATTGAACGTGTCGGGCCAGTTGCATATAAATTGAAGTTGCCTTCTGAACTAGAAAAGATACATAATGTATTTCATGTTTCAATGCTTCATAGATATCGATTCGATCCATCACATGTGATTGCCCTATTTGAAATTGAAATCGATCTGATATGACATACGAAGAGGAACTGATCCGTATCCTAGCTAGTGAAGTGAAAGAGTTGAGAAATAAGAAAATCCCATTAGTGAAAGGAGTGTGGAACCGACACAGAATAAAATAGGCTACATGGGAGCCCAAGGATTCAATGAGAAAGCAATATCTGAATCTGTTTAAAGGTAAGATTTTCGGGGATGAAAATCCCTAAGAGGGGAGAATTGTAACAGTCCGGTTTATACCCTAGTCGGAATAGTAGTTTTGGGACCATAAATCTAAGTTCGTATAATATTTTAATATTATATTTTGTGCCGTTGATACGTGGTTTAGCATGTGGTAAATTTTCGTAAGTGAATTTGTCTATTCGTGTGTTTAATCTGAGCAAAGGATTGATTTGCATTAAATGTAAAAGTTGTATGCCATTTGTTGATGTACTAATGTGTTGTGGCTTTTTAAAGTTATGGCCTTAAATGGAAATTTAACCACTATTAGTTAGTGGGTGAATGTGGTCAAAAATGACCTTGTATAATATGCTTTATATATTTTATTTTGAAGGTTAAATTTGGAAATGGGTTATTAAGTATATTATGATAGAATAAAGCATAAAAAAGAATGGCCATTTCTATTCATTCTTTCCCCGAAAATACAAATAAAAGAAAACAAGATTTTAAGCTAGCTATATTCGGCCATTGTTCAAGCTTGAATTCGAGATCAAGAACCGAGGAAAACGGATTTAGATCGCGGGAAAGTGAAAGTTATCGAGTAGCCGTTTTCTATTCTGATAAACCGAATCTGAGGTAAGTCACTCTACAAATAAATGAAAATGTCTGTATTTAAAATTGTTCATATGTTTAATGATGATAATGAATGCTTATGAAAAGTTCTGTAATTGAATTCCGAGATAAGTTCGGCGTAATGACTAAGTCTGAGAAGCTTTGTACGAACCCTGACATAGGTATCTGTTCTGTTTTATCATGTAAGACCATGTCTGGGACGTTGGCATTGATTTGAGACTCGTGTAAGACCCTGTCAGGGACAGTGGCATCAATATCTGATTATGTGTAAGGGACGTTGGCATCAATATAAACTTTACGTATAAGACCATGTCTGGGACGTTGGCATCACTATAAACTTTACGTATAAGACCACGTCTGGGACATTGGCATCATTATGTCACTTACGTGTAAGACCATGTCTGGGACAATGGCATCGTTTTAATTCGTATAAGACCTTGTTTGGTACAGTGGCATCGATATCCGAGTGCATGTAAGACCTCGTCTGGGACGTTGGCATTGTATAATTATTCTGATCTTTCTGAGTATCCCATTGGGATTATTACTGTTTAACGGGCAAGTCTATGATACTAACTGCAAATCTGAGCTATAAACAAATATGTGATAGTAAATTTAATTCGGGTATATTGATTATACACTAATTGTGTATACAAGGTAAGCACCATTATAATTCTACTATGATGCTATGAATATAGTAATGAGATAGGTGTTTATATGATCTTTGAATTGGGAATATGGTTAATGTGGTCAAAGGTTTATGAATCAAAGAAAATATGTGCATTTTATGCTAAGTTGTTGTATATTGACTTACTAAGCTTTTGGAAAGCTTACTCTATGTATGTTTATTCTGCTTTATAGGTCGTGGAAGCTACTGAAGGCTCGGGACCACCTTGGATCGTCATCACACTATAAAACTTATTTTTGGTACATTTTGATATTGTATAAAGCTAGATATGGCATGTATAGGCTAGTATTTTGGTATGAATAGTTATGTGATCTTAGCCATGTGATTTGGCTGTTTATGAGTTGAGTCATTGCTTAAATGAATGTGTTATAGAATGTATCTTTTGGTATGATGAAGGAAATGTGAAAGGGCCAAGTTTGGATGAGCAATTGCATGAATTAGTCTTGTAATGTTATAAGTTTTAAATCCTTGAGATTGCCTTAGTTGGAATTGGTTTTGAATGTAAGGTTTGAATGGTTATTTTGGTATGCTTTTGATGGTTTTATGTGCATGAAATATCTTGTTGAATATGGTTTGTAGGTATGACCCTTTGTAGGTGGCAATTGGCCTTGTAAATGGCCTATAATGTCGCACGGTTGTGGCACACGGGCGTGCCTTTGACTGTGGGTAAATTGGCTGAATGCAGCCTAAAATTACACGGCCTTTACACGGGCGTGCTTGGTTGCCATGGTGGGGAAGTCAGTTTATGGCCTAAAAGTACACGGGCGTGGCACACGGGCGTTCCTAATAACCGTGTTGGTATAAATTGTAAACAAGGTTGGACATGGGTGTGTCTACGAGCCGTGGAGGGCACACGGTCTCCTATCACGGGCGTGTCTCCCCTGTATGTTGGAAAAGTTTCAAATTTTCATGGAATTTCGTAAGTGTTTCAGTTTAGTCCCGACTCGACTTCTAAGCATGATTAAGGATCTTGAGGACCCGTTCAAGGGACACTATGTTTGTGAATGTTGATTGAATGTATGATTGTCTGTAGCAGTTTCCAATATGTCTGGTAACGCTCTTAACCTTAATCTGGCGACGGACTCGGGATAGGGGTGTTACATACACTCGGTCGAATAAACCTTCTGTCTAAAATCTCTTGCAACTGTGCTTTCAACTCTTTTAATTCAGCTGGTGCCATGCGATACGGTGATATCAATATTGGTGCAGTTTTAGGAACTAGATTAATCACGAATTCAACTTCACGATCAAGAAGCAAACCATGTAACTTTTCAGAAAATATATCAGTAAACTCACTAACAATTGGTAACTGTTCTAACTTCGACTCTGGATCTTAGGTATCAAGGACGTATGCTAGAAATGCTTCACTACCTTTATGTATCAATCTCTGTGAATAAATAGCTGAAATGATTCTAACAACACTATTCGACCCATCTGGTTCAATTGAAATCATTTCTCCTGTCTGAAATTTCAAATCAATTTATTTCTATCTACAATTTACTACAGCATCATGTAATGATAGCTAATCCATACCCAGAATAACATCAAATTCCAGAAAGGGTAGTAACATCAAATCAGCAGGGAATTCACAACCTTTAACTTTCAATGGACATTTACGGCAAACTAAGTTAACTATCACACTTTGATGTAGCAGATTAGTAACTTGAATATCATATTTAGTTGATTCAACGGGTAATTTCTTTTATGTTACTAATGCAGTGCAAATATAAGAATGAATTGACCTAGGGTCAAGCAGTACATACACAGTAACATCAAAGAGATAGAATATACCGCCAATTACATTCGGTGTAGTAGCTTCTTCTCTAGATCCTATGACATATGCATGAGCAGGTGCTCTAGTCTCTGATCGAACAACAATGTCCTTTGCTCCCGTACAAGTAGTCCCCGCAATACTGTTCTAGCTCAGAGTCTACCTTTCTAAGATGTAGACATTTGCTTTTCATTCTGTTCTTTATTTTCCTTTAACCTTTTAGGACAATCTTGGAGAAAGTGATCACTCGACCCACACCTATAACATGCTCCCGACTTAGCTTTACACTCGCTAGGATGAATTTTTCCACAATGTTTACACCTGGGCATCGGGGTGTTCTATACACTTTCTCACTACCAACTAGTTTTGTAGGAGATTTAAAATCTTGCTGAATCGATTTATTTTGTTCGGATGCTCAGACATCGAAGTAGCTCGACTTAAATCCTCTTTAGTCTTCTTTGTCGGTGGTACAAAAAATGACTTGGAAGAACTTCTCTTGTTAAACTCTCGAATTCATCTATCCCTTTGTATCTTGTAGTTGTATATTTCTTCCATTTTCTGTGCATGATCAGATAAAACAATAAATTCTCAGATTTCATTACCTCCAATCATCATTCTAATTTCATCATTCAAGCCATCTTCAAACCGGAGACACATATCTTTTTCAATAGGCACAATTTCTCGGACATATTTACTAAGATACACAAACTCTCTCTCGTACTCAGCCACTGACTTATTTCCTTATCGTAACTTAAGAAATTCACTCTTTTTCTTTGTAACACCCCAAACCCAGCCCAAACACCACGACCGGATCTGGCATGTTACATGGAAAGAATTTATAAAACCTCGTGAACTTTAGAAAAATTTTAAGTCCCTTTTCAAAACTCCAAGTTAGTTATTTCATTAGAAAACCCGTTATTCATTTAAGGGAAAATTTCAAGTTAACCCAATTCATATGTTTAGGTGACATTTGGAAACACACATTGTTATATTAGATTAATCTTGAAGTTTGTCGTAGAAACCTATTTATAAACTCGTGTAATTAAATCATAAGAAATCTTACTTTTGCATTTTGTAAAAACATCTTGTCGAAGATTTACAATTCAAAACGTCTAAAATTTAAATCGAAATTAAGCTAAGTTATTAGCGGCCTTATTACATAACAAAATCCCAAAAATTTAGGGAAAAATAACGTTCTATTAAATAAACCGTGCATGGCCACCACGTAGTCCCCTCTGGCTCGGTCCACGGCACTATGTATTACTTGAAAAAAACGTTAAACAAACAGAGTGAGTCTAACGACTCAGTGTGCAATTTCCAAGCGCCATCGCTGGGCCCCAAGCCCATTTAGAATCATACTGGGCCTTAGCCCCACAGTACAAAATAGCGGATAATCAGATATCAATGCAATGTGATGCAAAACCCAACACATCCTAAATTTCCATCCGCTACACACCACTCGTACCTACCAATCACACCAATGGGGATTTCTACAATCAACCCTCACCGCTACACACCATCGATGGCAGACATGCTGTAGTTAGCTGCTCATTGTCAGATTGTGACAGAGTCACCAGATATGTGGCATGGCCACTAGAACAGAACGTGGCAGAGCCAGCAGAACAGATTGTGGCAAAAGCCACCAGAACAGAACGCTTCCCCTTTCATCAATTTCATATGCCCATCCCCATACAAACATATAGTCATGATGTATGTATACAGCAAGTTTCGACATACATGTAATAGACATTTAGATTGTGCATGTAAACATGCCATCTTAAACACTCGTATGGCACAGTCAGAATCACTAACCTGGCATCTCGTTTTTACCTTCCATGGGTAATCCAGCAGCCCATGTAACAGACCAATTTTGACCCTAATCGGAACGGTGGTTTCGGGACCACGAATCCGAGCCTGTGGGATATTATAATATTATGTTTTGTGTTTATTATGTGTGTTTTTAGTGAGTGTAAAAATTTCGTAGAAAATTTTAGCTATCTAAGTGCTTAATTTGCTAAGAAGGCTTAAATTGCAAGAAGGATTAAGGTAGTGGGCATTAATGAAAAGGGAGCTAAGTGAATTGCCCATAAACCATGGGGATTTGCATGTCAAATCCCCATATTAATAAGGTGGACCGGCAAGCATGCAAGACTAAGATGCTTTCTATGCATTTTCTATTTTAAAGTATTAAATTGTCATAAGCATGCTAAAATAATAATAATAATGTGTAGATAATTTTTTAAAAAAAAAAAGAAAAAAAATCAATTTCATCTTTCTTCTTCCTCCTCACCCACCCGGTATCATCAAGAGAAGAAGAAATTCCTCTTCTTCAATCGGCTATTGCATGTGTTGAGCAAGGTGATATTTCAAACTCTAGTTTAACAATCCTTCTTTGAAATAGGTTGATTTCCTTGATCAACATTGAAAAATCAAGTAGAGATTTGAAATGCCATGCATGATGAAGTTCGGCCATTGGGGGTTTATGATTTGAGCTGAAAATAAACTTAAATGGTAAGAGAAGAAATAGCTTGAACTTGTAAGAAAGCTTTGTCGATTTTTTTGGCTTGAAGATACCTTCATGTTTGGCGAATATTGGGTTGGACATTCATGAAAATAATTTCTTCTTGTATCTTGATGTTCGGCCATTTCCTTATGATGAAGTTACCATATAAGATTGTTATATGTGATGTTTAAGTTATGGGGTGAACTAAGTTTAAAAATTGATTAATTGAAGTAAACTAGTGCAAGGGGTTAAATTTGATGGATGGAAGAGTTATAGAGAATCCTAAGCACCTAAGGGCCATTCGGCCATGTAGAAGCAACCCAAATGGTTTGAAATTTTTATTGTGGTGTTCAATAGGAAATTGGATTAGTTGAATGCTTGAATTAGATGTGGTTATTAGCTTGTTTCTTGGTTGTATGTTGAAGAAAAATGCAAGGGTATGGAAGTAGTACATTCGGCCATAATAGAAAATGAATTTGAGCTAATGTGTTTGATTATATATGTGTAATTATATAAAGTTAAGGTACGGTTAGATAAGAAGGTAAGTTGTAAGTTAAAACGCATCAAGGGAATTATCGCCAAAGTGTTTCCTAATAAATTGAATGCACTTGAACAAAGTAGGGATGTAGGCCGAATGCACATTGTTATGTCTTGAAATTATGTATTTTATGATTTTGCTCTTGAATTGAATGGAAGTGTAGTTAATTGGTTAAAATTGAATCAAATTAGATCGGGAACAAAAAGAGAGAGATCAAGATCGAGGAAAAGCAAAGATTATCGAGTAGCCGATTTGCACGGCTTATCGACAACCGAGGTAAGTCCTTAAGTACTTATATGTTAAAGAGTTATTATGAACATGTTAAAGGATGAAATTTAATAATGTTGACTATAAAACTTTGTGTTAGCCGAATGTAAAGGTGCTAAATTGGGTTAAATATATTTTGTTAATGTGATTTGAACAAGTATATGTTTTCGATATGATATGTGAATGTAATATGATGTATATGATTTGGTTGTGATGTTAGCATTAATAAATATGTATTGAAGGTTTAATTATGTTGTAATTCGGGCTTCGAGCCTAGCAGGCCTTGAGCCGGTGAGTAATTCGGGCTTTGAGCCTAGCAGGCTTTGTGCCGGTGAAATAATTCGGGCTTTTAGCCTAGCAGGCCACGTGTCTTGGGGTGAAACAATTCGGCTTATTGCCTAGCGTGCTTAATGCCGGTGATATACTTGGACCTTAAGTCCAGCAGGCCTAGTGCTTAGGTGAATGTATTTGAGCTCTAAGTGCATGAAAATCAAGTTATGAACATATCAAGAAATTTTGGTTTAGAAGCATGATTCGTATAAATTCGACAGAGAGGTATGTATTTTATAATTGTGTTTACTCAATAAAATGACAAACAAGTATTCGAGTAAGTGAAAGTTTTATACATTAATTTATTAGAGATGAATGAATATGTATACGCAAATCATATCATGTGATAGTAAATATTTGGAAGCATGAATGTATTTAGTTGATTGGATAAGCATATGATATGTACATAAGTCTCATGATATACTTGATGATTGATGTATGTGAATAAGAAAGGTAAAGCTTAGTATTAAGTGCATCAATGATATTAAGTTGTTTCGCTTTTATAAATAAAAGAGGTTATGTATTATTTATGTTTGGATTAGTGATAGAAGATATTAATTCGAATGGTTGTATGTATTTTACTTAAATAAGTATATGTTTAATTAGGACTTACTAAGCTAGCAAGCTTATCGTGTGGAATGATTCCTTTGTTTTATAGATTTTGGTTACGTGCGCGGGCTCGTGAAGGATCGTCAAGAAGCTCATCACACTATCGCCTTCCTTTGGTATTTTGAATTTTGGTTACGAATTAGAAGGCATGTATAGGCTAGATGAAGTCTTAGAAATATGCGATACTTAACCTTGTAAGTGTTTATGATAGCCATGCGAGAATGGCTACAATTTTTCTTAGTAAATATGATGTTGTGTTACGATATGTATGTTGGTACATGACGGCAATGTTCATGAAATTTTAAATCCATGTTTAATCGTTTTTGCTAAGAAACATTTGCATACATATAAATCCTTGAATTTGGGAAGTAGGTAGGTTCGGCTAGAAGTTTAACTTTCATAAAATTTAGCAGAACAGCTTGTAGTGGCAGCATTGATGTAAATTAGAAAAATCACTAAAAATTGGGTACATTGAATTTGAAAGTGAATGAGATATGAGATTAAACCTTATTGTGTCTATTTTTATATGAAAGAAATAGAGTACGCAAACGATTTATATATTATGAGATAATTGAGTTCTAGTGAAACCTGCTCTGAATGCATTCGTGAGTCACTGTTCAGTTTTGGAAAAATTGCCATAAATTGTATAAAAATAATCAAGAAGCATGGTTTATATGTGTAGAATCCTAAATGAGTCTACTTTTCATTGGTATAAATAAGAACACCATTGGAAAATTGTGCAATCTGATAACTGCAGTTTTATAGGGACAGGTCAGAACTGTCCAGCAGTGTAATAAGGGTAACTTTGAAGAATAAACTGTACAAATTGGCCACATGAAAAATTCTAGAAAAATTATGGTGAATAGATATATGAGTCTACTTTCAAGGAAAATTTACGGATCTGAATTTCGAATTTTGTAACTCGAGTTATAGCCAAATTAGTCGGCACAACGCAGTTTGACAGCTTTAAGATTTTCATGTTTTGAACTTGTAGTCAAGTCTAGTAATGCCTCTTACTTAATTCCGGCGATGGTCCCGAGTAAGGGGTGTTACATTTGATTGGTATCAGAGCTTACGGTTTAGTCGATTCTAGGACTACCGTAGCGCGTGCGAGTCTAGCTATACATGCCTTATTATATGTTGATAGTGTGGTGACTTCTGACAGCCTGAATTTTGTTTTATATAGCAAATGGACTCTGAACCAGAAAGAGCTGTGGCTGATGATGTGGAGAGCGTGGCGCCTGACCGTACCCACGGATCAGCGCCGATAGACTCTCGACCTGTTTCGGGTAGCCACGAAGGAGAGACAAAGCAAGCCTTTTATCGGATGATGAATGATTGGTTTGCCCAATTTATTCAGAATAACCCGAATATGCCCCAACCTCCACCCCCGAATAATCCAACTCCGATCCTCTAGCTCCCCAAAGAATAGATCCAATGAGATCTAGTAGGCCCTCAGCTGACAAAATTCAAAATATGGGGGTAGAAGAATTTAAAGCCAATGAATGATGATGCTGAGAGAGCCGAAATGTGGCTCGATAACACTATTCGGGTACTTGGTGAGCTGTCTTGTACTCCGGATGAATGCTTGAAATGTACTATATCCTTACTACGGGACACTGCATATCACTGGTGGAATACACTAGTATCAGTGGTTCCGAAAGAAAAAGTGACATGGGATTTCTTCCAAACCGAATTCCATAAAGAAGTATATTAGCCAAAGATTTATTGATCAAAAGCGAAAAGAGTTCCTCGAAATAAAACAAGGACGAATGATCAGAATTTGAGTATGAAAGAAAATTTGTCGCTCTCGTGAGATATGCCGAGAGTGTGTGTTACCACCAAGCGATGATGATGTAAAAGATTTGAAGATGGTTTGAATGAAGATATAAGGATGTTTGTTGGCATTCTTGAAATTCAAGAGTTTGTGACCTTAGTTGAGAGAGCTTGCAAAGCCAAAGAGCTCGGGAAGGAGAAAAGAAAGGTCGAGACAGAAGCTAGAGACTTTCGTAAAAGATCTTCTGTAAAGTCTTTCATTCCACGAACAAGAAGCCCGAGAGATGACTACAAATGACAGTAAAGTCGCTGAGATCGCCCTAGACAAGATCGACCTCCTATGAGCTCCCGAGCTACCTCGATAGCCAGTGTTGGAAATGTTCCACAAAGTAGAGTCGAATGCAAGTACTGTGGGAAATGGCACTCCGGGAGTTGTAGATTCCGTGATCGGTCTTGCTATAAATGTGGGTCGCCGATCATTTTATCGAGAGAGTGTCCGGTTAATCGAAAGGTAATGCAATCCGTAACACTACACCGAGCAAAGTGCCAATGCGAGGTAGACCACCCAGACATTCGGGCAATGTAGGTGGTAGTCAGAAAGGAACAAAGAACACTACAGATCGATCTGAGGCTAGAGCTCCAGCTAGAGCTTATGCTGCACGAGCTAGAGAGGATGCTTCCTCCCCCGACGTCATTACTGGTACTTTCACTCTTTATGATACTACTGTGATTGCACTAATTGATCCTGGTTCGACTCATTCTTATGTGTGTGAAAATTTAAAATTTGGCAAGACTCTGCTGGTCGAGTCTACCAAGTTTGTAATTCGAGTGTCCAACCCTTTGGGTAGATGTGTGCTTGTTAATAAAGTGTGTAGAAGTTGCCCGTTGATGATTCGAGATTATTGCTTCCCAGCTGATTTAATGTTGTTGCCCTTTGACGAATTCGATATCATCCTGGGTATGGATTGGTTAACTTCACATGAGGCAATAGTGGATTGTAAAAGAAAGCTTATTGACTTGAAATGTCGAAACGGTGAAACGATCGAAATTAAATCTTGTGACATAAATGGGTTGCCTACACGATAATATCTTCAATGGTAGCCCAAAAGTATGTGAGAAAAGGGTGTGAAGCTTATTTGGCTTATGTGTTCGGGAAATAAAATGTCCGAAAAACAAATGGAATCGGTACCAGATTGTATGTGAATTCACCGATGTGTTTCTGAAGAGCTACCGGCTTACCCCAAAGACGAGAGATTGAGTTCAGATTGAGTTAGTACCGGGGCGGCTCCGATTTCGATAGCTCCGCATCGAATGGCACCTATTGAGCTAAAAGAATTGAAAGCGCAGCTTGCAAGAGTTGATGATAAGGGCTTCGTGCGCACCGAGTTTCTCTCAGTGTAAGTGCACCGGTTTATTCGTGAAAAGAAAGATGGAACTATGCGAATGTGTATCGACTACGCACAACTAAATAAGGTAACCATAAAGAATAAGTACCATTACCTCGGATTGACGATTTATTTGACCAATTGAAGGGGGCTCCAGGTGTTTTGAAAATAGATTTGAGATCGGGCTATTATCGATTCTGAGTCGAGATACGAGATGTGCCAAAGACGGCATTTCGACGCAGGTACGGGCACTATGAGTTTTTGTTATGCCTTTTGGACTCACTAATGCACCCGCCTGTCTTTATGGATCTAATGAACCGAGTCTTCCGGCGCTTCTTGGATCGGTTTGTAGTAGTGTTTATCGATGATATATTGGTCTACTCCAAAAATGAAGCGGAACACGTTGAGCACTTGAGAGTAGTACTACAAACCTTGAAAGATCATCGCTTATATGCAAAATTCAGGTAAGTGTGAGTTTTGGTTGAACGGGTCGACTTCTTGGGTCATGTGGTTTCTGTCGTATTCGGGTGGATCCAAACAAAATAGCAAACCATACTCGATTGGAAACCACCAAAGAATGTTTCCGAGATTCGAAGTTTCCTAGGCTCCGCGAGATATTACAAAGCGGTTTGTAAAAGGTTTTTCTCATTATAGCTACACCGCTGACGAGACTACTACGTAAAGATATCAAATTTGAGTGGTCAGAGAAATGTCAGAAAAGTTTCGAGCAGTTGAAAGCCTTTTTAACCGAAGCCCCAGTATTAACTCAGCCTGAAACGGGTAAAGAATTTACTATTTTTAGTGATGCTTCCTTTAATGGGCTGGGTTGTGTTTTAATGCAAGAGGGCAAGGTGATAGCCTACGCTTCGAGGCAATTGAAGCCGCACGAGAAAAATTATCCAACTCACGACCTGGAGTTAGCAGCCATTGTATTCGCCTTAAAAATTTGGCGTCACTATCTATTTGGCGAAAAATGTCACATTTATTCAGATCACAAAAGTTTGAAGTATTTGATGACTCGTAAAGATTTAAACTTGAGACAA
The DNA here is from genome assembly GCA_025503065.1 of Gossypium bickii. Lineage (NCBI taxonomy): Eukaryota > Viridiplantae > Streptophyta > Magnoliopsida > Malvales > Malvaceae > Gossypium > Gossypium bickii. The sequence goes on along the minus strand of CP106718.1, from coordinate 48,652,840 downwards.
CGTAGATGGTTGGAATTGCTAAAAGACTATGAATTAGTGATTGACTACCATCCGGAAAAAGCTAATGTTGTTGCGGATGCGTTAAGTCGAAAGTCATTATTTACTCTTCGTGCACTAAATGCACGGGTGACTATGTCTGATGATGGTTCGATCATGGCCGAGTTACAAGCAAGACCAATGTTTATTCAAAGCAAGTTTGTGACGCATGTAAAGTTGATGAAAGGTTAGTTGCCATTCGGACTCGGTGTGAAAATACGGCGTAATCGATTTTCGATCGATGCGAATGATTGTTTGAATTATAAAGGCCGATTGTGTGTTCCTAAGAACTCGATTTGATACGAGATGATTCTCGAACGAGGCCCATAATGGCCGAATGTCGATACACCCGGTAGTAATGAAAATGTATAATGATTTGAAACAGTTTTATTGGTGGCCTGGCATGAAACGAGATATATCCGAAATTGTCTCCAAGTGTTTAATCTGTCAACAAGTGAAAGCGGAGCATCAGGTACCATCCGGTTTACTTCAGCCAATCATGATACCTGAATGGAAATGGGATAGAATTACCATGGATTTTGTATCCGGTCTCCTATGACACCTAGTAAGAAAGATGCCGTGTGGGTTATCGTTGACAGATTGACAAAATCAGCTCATTTTGTACCGGTACGTACCGACTATTCACTTGACAAACTCGCCGAATTGTATGTGTCGCAGATTGTAAGATTGCACGGTGTACCGAGTTCCATTGTTTCAGATAGAGACCCAAGATTTACCTCGCGATTCTGGAAGAAGTTGCAAGAGGCATTAGGTACAAAACTACATTTTAGTACTGACCTTTCATCCGCAAACAGACACAGTCGATCACCGAAGCGAACTATTTTGACACTTGAGGACATGTTGAGGTGTTGCGTTCTCGAGTTTGAAGGTACGTGGGAACGATACCTACCTTTGATTGAATTTGCTTACAATAATAGTTTCCAATCTAGTATAAAAATGGCGCCTTATGAAGCCTTATATGGTCGAAAATGTCGCACACCATTGTATTGGGTGAACTCAATGAAAATAAGATACACGGGTTGATTGGATTAAAGAAAGCGTAATGTATATGTACTCATTAGAAATAACTTGAAAGTCGCTTTGATCGTCCGAAGTCCTATGCTTTGATTTGAAGCGTAAGGATATTGAATTTCAGTCGGAGATCGGGTGTTCTTAAAGGTTTCTCCGTGGAAGAAAATACTCGATTTGGCCGAAAAGGCAAGTTGAGTCCGAGATTTATTGGACCATATGAAATCATCGAGCGAATAGGGCCTCGTTGCTTATCGATTGAAACGCGCCTTGACTTAGAAAAGATACACAATGTGTTTCACGCTTCGATGCTTCGCAGATACAGATCGGACCGTCCCCATGTGATCACCCCGTCGAGATTGAAATTGATCCGATTTGACCTATGATGAGGAACCGATCCGTATTTTAGCTCGGAAATGAAAGAATTGAGAAATAAGAGGATTCCATTAGTGAAAGTATTATGGAATCGTCACGGAATTGAAGAGGCTACGTGGGAGCTCAAGAGTCAATGAGGCAACAATATCCGAACTTATTTAACGGTAAGATTTTCTGGGACGAAAATCCTTAAAGGGGGAGAGTTGTAATGCAGACCAATTTTGACCCTAATCGAACGGTGGTTTCTGGACCACGAATCCGAGCCTGTGGGATATTATAATATTATGTTTTGTGTTTATTATGTGTGTTTTTAGTGAGTGTAAAAATTTCAGAGAAAATTTTAGCTATCTAAGTGCTTAATTTGCTAAGAAGGCTTAAATTGCAAGAAGGATTAAGGTAGTGGGCATTAATGAAAAGGGAGCTAAGTGAATTGCCCATAAAACATGGGGATTTGCATGTCAAATCCCCATATTAATAAGGTGGACTGGCAAGCATGCAAGACTAAGATGCTTTCTATGCATTTTCTATTTTAAAGTATTAAATTGTCATAAGCATGCTAAAATAATAATAATAATGTGTAGATAATTTTTTAAAAAAAAAAAAAGAAAAATCAATTTCATCTTTCTTCTTCCTCCTCACCCACCCGGCTATCATCAAGAGAAGAAGAAATTCCTCTTCTTCAATCGGCTATTGCATGTGTTGAGCAAGGTGATATTTCAAACTCTAGTTTAACAATCCTTCTTTGAAATAGGTTGATTTCCTTGATCAACATTGAAAAATCAAGTAGAGATTTGAAATGCCATGCATGATGAAGTTCGCCATGGGGGTTTATGATTTGAGCTGAAAATAAACTTAAATGGTAAGAGAAGAAATAGCTTGAACTTGTAAGAAAGCTTTGTCGATTTTTGGCTTGAAGATACCTTCATGTTTGGCCGAATATTGGGTTGGACATTCATGAAAATAATTTCTTCTTGTATCTTGATGTTCGCCATTTCCTTATGATGAAGTTACCATATAAGATTGTTATATGTGATGTTTAAGTTATGGGGTGAACTAAGTTTAAAAATTGATTAATTGAAGTAAACTAGTGCAAGGGGGTAAATTTGATGGATGGAAGAGTTATAGAGAATCCTAAGCACCTAAGGGCCATTCGGCCATGTAGAAGCAACCCAAATGGTTTGAAATTTTTATTGTGGTGTTCAATAGGAAATTGGATTAGTTGAATGCTTGAATTAGATGTGGTTATTAGCTTGTTTCTTGGTTGTATGTTGAAGAAAAATGCAAGGGTATGGAAGTAGTACATTCTCGCCATAATAGAAAATGAATTTGAGCTAATGTGTTTGATTATATATGTGTAATTATATAAAGTTAAGGTACGGTTAGATAAGAAGGTAAGTTGTAAGTTAAAACGCATCAAGGGAATTATCGCCAAAGTGTTTCCTAATAAATTGAATGCACTTGAACAAAGTAGGGGATGTAGGCCGAATGCACATTGTTATGTCTTGAAATTATGTATTTTATGATTTTGCTCTTGAATTGAATGGAAGTGTAGTTAATTGGTTAAAATTGAATCAAATTAGATCGGGAACAAAAAGAGAGAGATCAAGATCGAGGAAAAGCAAAGATTATCGAGTAGCCGATTTGCACGGCTTATCGACAACCGAGGTAAGTCCTTAAGTACTTATATGTTAAAGAGTTATTATGAACATGTTAAAGGATGAAATTTAATAATGTTGACTATAAAACTTTGTGTTAGCCGAATGTAAAGGTGCTAAATTGGGTTAAATATATTTTGTTAATGTGATTTGAACAAGTATATGTTTTCGATATGATATGTGAATGTAATATGATGTATATGATTTGGTTGTGATGTTAGCATTAATAAATATGTATTGAAGGTTTAATTATGTTGTAATTCGGGCTTGAGCCTAGCGGTGCCTTGAGCCGTGAGTAATTCGGGCTTTGAGCCTAGCAGCGCTTTGTGCCTGAAATAATTCGGGCTTTTAGCCTAGCGGCCACGTGCTTGGTGAAACAATTCGGGCTTATTGCCTAGCGAGCTTAATGCCGGGTGATATACTTCGGACCTTAAGTCCAGCGAGCCTAGTGCCGTGAATGTATTTGAGCTCTAAGTGCATGAAAATCAAGTTATGAACATATCAAGAAATTTCGGTTTAGAAGCATGATTCGTATAAATTCGACAGAGAGGTATGTATTTTATAATTGTGTTACTCAATAAAATGACAAACAAGTATTCGAGTAAGTGAAAGTTTTATACATTAATTTATTAGAGATGAATGAATATGTATACGCAAATCATATCATGTGATAGTAAATATTTGGAAGCATGAATGTATTTAGTTGATTGGATAAGCATATGATATGTACATAAGTCCATGATATACTTGATGATTGATGTATGTGAATAAGAAAGGTAAAGCTTAGTATTAAGTGCATCAATGATATTAAGTTGTTTCGCTTTATAAATAAAAGAGGTTATGTATTATTTATGTTCGGATTAGTGATAGAAGATATTAATTCGAATGGTTGTATGTATTTTACTTAAATAAGTATATGTTTAATTAGGACTTACTAAGCTAGCAAGCTTATCGTGTGGAATGATTCCTTTGTTTTATAGATTTTGGTTACGTAGCGGGCTCGTGAAGGATCGTCAAGAAGCTCATCACACTATCGCCTTCCTTTGGTATTTTGAATTTTGGTTACGAATTAGAAGGCATGTATAGGCTAGATGAAGTCTTAGAAATATGCGATACTTAACCTGTGTAAGTGTTTATGATAGCCATGCGAGAATGGCTACAATTTTTCTTAGTAAATATGATGTTGTGTTACGATATGTATGTTGGTACATGACGGCAATGTTCATGAAATTTTAAATCCAGGTTTAATCGTTTTTGCTAAGAAACATTTGCATACATATAAATCCTTGAATTTGGGAAGTAGGTAGGTTCGGCTAGAAGTTTAACTTTCATAAAATTTAGCAGAACAGCTTGTAGTGGCAGCATTGATGTAAATTAGAAAAATCACTAAAAATTGGGTACATTGAATTTGAAAGTGAATGAGATATGAGATTAAACCTTATTGTGTCTATTTTTATATGAAAGAAATAGAGTACGCAAACGATTTATATATTATGAGATAATTGAGTTCTAGTGAAACCTGCTCTGAATGCATTCGTGAGTCACTGTTCAGTTTTGGAAAAATTGCCATAAATTGTATAAAAATAATCAAGAAGCATGGTTTATATGTGTAGAATCCTAAATGAGTCTACTTTTCATTGGTATAAATAAGAACACCATTGGAAAATTGTGCAATCTGATAACTGCAGTTTTATAGGGACAGGTCAGAACTGTCCAGCAGTGTAATAAGGGTAACTTTGAAGAATAAACTGTACAAATTGGCCACATGAAAAATTCTAGAAAAATTATGGTGAATAGATATATGAGTCTACTTTCAAGGAAAATTTACGGATCTGAATTTCGAATTTTGTAACTCGAGTTATAGCCAAATTAGTCGGCACAACGCAGTTTGACAGCTTTAAGATTTTCATGTTTTGAACTTGTAGTCAAGTCTAGTAATGCCTCTTACTTAATTCCAGCGATGGTCCCGAGTAAGGGGTGTTACAGCCCAGACCGAATTTCGGCATTTACATAGCATATAAATATAATAAACAGAAACAGCTAGAAATGGTGTGAAAACTACACACCTGTAAACTTGAAGAACTAAACTATCGATCTCACTAACGTCCTCACTCGAAGAGACCACAGCGATCTTCTTGTCCTTTTTAGACGCTGGTCCACAACCCGGTGGCCAATCTTGAACCGCTGAAACTGCTCGCTTCTTGACTGGTGCTCGATTCCATAAAAATGATCTTGGTCAAAAGACCCGGTTAAATCATTGAATAAGATAATAGCGGAAGATAATCACTTGAACGAACAGATTCTTACTGAAATCGACAGAACCCGGAGGTTCTACACTTGAGCTAATAGATCGTCGAAGTCCCTACATAACCCCACATTAGATTCGTCCTTTCAAACTTATGGCTAAACGAAGTGGCCTTCGGCCAAACGAATGACATAAACCTCTTACCCTGATTGATCGAATCCGAATAACCCTTAATACCCTTCACGCGGCTAAAAACAGAATAGGTACGAAACCAAGCCCTTCATACGCACGGACAAAACCTAAGAAACAGGATTAATGCCTTTGGCTTTGGCAAACAAAAAGAGAGAAGAGAAAGATTCAAAAGAGAAAGGGGACACTTACCACTACCAAGAAGAATCCGATTAAGAGGATTCAAAAGAGAAGAGTGACGGCAATTCTTCTAGCAAATCAACAAGCGGAAAGAAGTCACCACGCAAGAGAAGTCCGGCTTAGGAGAATAGAAAACGAAAGTAAAATCCAAAGAGATGAAATAGAGATAGGTTTCGTCTAGATTAAATGAGATGGGAAACGCAAAAAGAAAGAAAAGATTAGAGAGAATTCGGCCAAGAGGTGGGATTGAGAAATAAATGAACAGAAGAAGGAAATGAAGGAATGGAGATGGTTAGAAGGTTCGGCTATGGTTCAACAAATGGAAAGCCATTCGGTCTCAAGAAGAAAAGGATTGTTTCAGCTTTTGATGGTGAAATGATCAATTTAGGTTACCCAAAGTGTAAAAGAGAGGAAGAGAGAGTTAAAGTTCGGTTTATGAAGCAACTAAGTAAAGGAGGAAAATGAGAGAAGAATGGTAAAGGGTTCGGCTTTAGAAAATGCAACAAGGCTTACACGGCACAAAAGAAAAATGCTAATAAGGGAGAAGATGTTTCAGCTTACCTATAGAAAGAATGGACTAATTTGCTTCTAATGCACTACCAACAAATGCCGAAAAGAACACTCACTATACCTATAAGTGACTATATCTCAAACTTTCGGCACCTACTCTCCATAACGACTAAATCTCACCCTCCCTTCACCCTTCAAAATTCGGCTAACAACCAACTCACCCCAATCCCCATGCCCTTCCCTTACAACATCCCTTGATTCCCTCTCCTCCACCTATTCAAGCAAGTTTGAATAATTCAAACTTCCTTGATCACTCTCCACCATTCACTTGAATTGTTTGACCCCTTCAACTTTCCCCCCTTAAGTGCCCTTGCCGAATCCACCACTTACCTCTCCAGGCGCAAAATAAAACTCCAAAATGTTATCCATGAAGCTCGAACTCATTCCCCCCTTGCAACTCTTTTATGGCGCCTCCTTGCCACTACACCAACCCTTTCCTTGTGTCAACAACAACAAAAATTAGTCCCCTAAGGCCTAGCTCAACTAGCTCTCCCCTAAAATGCTTAGAATCAAAAATTTTCACTAAGGCTCAAACTTAACCCCGCACTTCCCTGGGGCCCCAACAGACTCAAACAACATAAAAAGCATACCAAACACATAGATACGACGTAAATGCGAAACCCCTAAATCCCAGATGTTACATTCTTGTCCAAATACTGTTTTCTGACGTACTTCTTTTTCAACTTGGTCTGAAAGATATCCCAGGAAATTTTCTCTTCTGGTAACACAGCTACCAATATAGGCCACCATCTATACGCTTCTTCTTTTAACAATGAAATGGCACATCTAAGGAAATCATCGGAAGGGCAAGCTATTTCTTTAAAAACTCGCAAGATGTTCTAAAGCCAATACTCAGCTTTAATTGGGCATCTTCCAATCTACCTCAGAATTCTTCAGAACCACACTTTCTAAGCTTTTCTATTGGAATTTGCCGACTAGATTTAGTCATTGGAAGAGGTGGAGGTGCAACAAAAGGTGTAATAGGGGGTGAAGGCCGTTCAGCTAAAGTATTCATTTGCATAAACTCATTGAACCACTGGCTCATAAACTCGAAGAACATGTTTCTAAGTTCATGTTCAGGTACTTGTGGAATCTGAATATTACTACTCGTCCCTTGATAAGAGGTTCGTATATTACTGTTACCCTCATCATTGTCATCACGATCAGATCCGTCTAACATCTTTACAGTTAAAAGAAAAAAAAAGGTAGGATCGGATTAACACATCACACTATCACAGGTTTATATGGCATGTAATTCTAAACACTTCACACGTAACGTTCAGTCTGAGAACCGACTAAACTGTAGCTCTAATACCACTAAATGTAACACCCCTAAACCGTCTTTGTCATCGAATTAGGGATACAGACATTTGAACATTTTATAAATTAATATAATAATCACATCACAAACCATTCATAACCATGTACAACGTCCATAAATCGAGCCTTTAAGGCTCTAAAAAATATCTTAGAAACAATTTGGGACCAATTTAAAACAGTTTGGAAAGTTTAGGAAAAAGATGCAAAATTTTCCAAAATAAGGGTCATACGGCCGAGTGCCTCACACAGTTGAGATGCACACTCATGTCTCAGGCCGTGTAACAATCGAACTAGGGACACACAGTCGTGTCCCAGCCCGTGTTCTCACACATGTAACTCTCTGAGTAAGGTCACATGCCCGTGTGCTAGACCGTGCCTGACTTGCCTCTAATGAACTCATGAAATGACACATGGTCATCTTTCCAGGTTGTGTGTCTCATATGGTTGAGTCACATGACTGTGTCTCAAGCCATGTAGACCCAAAATGAACTTTAAACAATAATTTTACCAATTCAAGCTTACTTGGGATTTAAGTATTTCCTTTACCAGTCAAAAGACCTATTCCAAGTGACATTAAATAAGCTAAAAACATGCTAAATCAACCATCCTAAGTGCCTAACCAATGTATCCTCATTGATACAACAAGTGTATAGAATTTTTCAACAAAAAGAACTATCATTCAAGGTATGCTAAATCACACCATCTAACATTCAACCAATATGCCAAACATAGGCACCTCAATCACAACATTCCAATCATACTTACCATGAACTTGCACTTAAATATCATACCTCATTCACATATATCATATAAGTTGACTATTTGCACTTAAGATCATATTTTAACATTTTAAATATCAAAACAATAGTAACGACATACAAGCCTATTACATGCCATATAATCCAAAACTGAACATTCAAAAAACTACCGAAAATGAGTGGATAGTGTGACTTGAGTGCTAATCTGATCATCCAACCTTCAAAGTATCTACAAGAATAAAAAAATAACACAAGTAAGCTCAGTGAAGCTTAGTAAGTTTGACGTATTAAAAATGATAAATCATACCAAAGTAAGTACAAAATCAAATAATAATACAACCACACGTATTCCATGTCATCCACAATCTCAACCGGTGAATTGTAAAATTCAATTCAAAACTCAAATACATGACAAAACCATCAAAATCATTAAACAAGTTATCTTACCGTGATTTGCAATATGATGAATGACTTACGGATATTGGTACATCGATATTCCAACTGAAACACAACAGATGCTCAAAAGAGCTAATCCACCCAAAACACACCAGATACTCATACGAGCCAGTCCACCCAATAACACACTCTTGGCTTTGAAGAGCTAGTCCAACCGAAACACACTAGAATAGGGAGTATAACATGACAGTTCGCAACAAATGTTTAACCTCAGTCTACTCGGGAAACAGATATATATAATACTCCACAACAATCTCAACTCTAATCCCCCATAACACACTATATCTTGATTCTACTCTATCTTGCATTCGATCCAATCCAAGTATTGAATTTCAAAAACTTCTCAAATATCATTACATCATTTAAAATCAAATATATCTATTATAACACAATATACCATCAAACATTTCATATAGATGTTAAATTATAAACTGTACGGACTTACCTAGACTAAATTATAGTAATTGCAGAAGTACAATGACTATTCTACAATCTTTCCTTTTCTACGTATATCAATAGGGTATTGATCTAGAATGTAAAATATCTCAATTATTAGCTTACATTTCACCTTCCAATTCACTTTACATTTTATACCCTTTTCTTTTTCAAATTTACACAATTTCTCCTAACTTTTATAACTTTTGCAATTTAGTCCCTTAACTCGAAAATCATTAAATTAAACATTTTTCTCAAGTCAACAATTCAGCCGAATATAATAGGCCCTTAAACAGTCCCTAGTAAACATCAAATTCACTATCAAACCCTAAAAATTTGACATTTTCACAATTTAATCATCAAATCAAAATATAACAAAATTTATTTCACAAAATCACCAAACAACACAATCAAAACTTCAGATACATAGTAATCATAAATAACATTCAATATTCATCAATGGCAACTTCTAAAATTTTTATCAAATTCAAAAATGAATGTATGAGCTAGCTGGACCTAGTAGCATCTCAAAAATATAAAAATTACAAGAAACAGGTATAAAAATCACTTACATGTAAGGTTTTTATTCTTATCCGATTCTCAAGCTACAATTCCATGGTGATTTCAGCTATGGGAGAAGTAAAAATGAAGAATAAAGGTTTATTCTTACCATTTGTTTATTTAATTTCAATTTAGTTACCATTTTGGCATTAAATGCTTAATACTTTTCTCATTTTAATGTCATTGCCGTCCAATTGCATTTACTAGGGACTAATTGTTACATTGGTTCGTCCTCATTTAGTTATTAGGCCATTCAATCACCAAAATGCTATAATTACCATGTTTTGCACCTTTTACAATTTAGTCATTTTCATTCATTAGCAATCTAAACGTTAAAATTTATTAACAAAAAATTAATGCGACCCTAATGACTCCAAAAATATTCTATAAATAATATTTACAAGTTGACACGGCAAAAATTTATGGTCCCGAGACCACAATTCTATCACCACTAAATATCAAGCTATTACAAGGATAGGTTTTCCAGAGGATGCTTTTGACCTGTTACGAAAGGAAATTTCAAGGACGAAATTTTCTTTAATTGTGGGGGAGTTGCCTGGGATAAGGAATTTGAGGACTCTGAGGAGATAATTTTAGAAAATTTGGGTGACTGGTTGTATGATGATTAAATTTCAATATTGATTTAAATAGATTAGAACCAACTCATTCCATAGTAGAAGACATAATGATTGACTTTAAGTGGCGACAATAGTCCATGGAAACCGTGTCGATAGAGTATATATATGTATGTAGGAATGAAATTCCTCTCAATTCTGCTTCCCAAATGTTTCTCTTTAAGCATTATCTTCTTCAGTTGCCCTGAAGAAAAAAAGGGGTGTAGTTGAAGAAAGTTCTACATGTAGCAGCCATCGTGCGGATTTGAGTCTAGAAGTAGAAAGTCTGGAAACTCATGTATTGAGGAAAAAAGAGTAGAGTAAGAATCTTCTAGGATTCTATATAATTATAAATTATGGGTTTTAAAGTTTGGGTGTCTACAAGATAATCAATAAAGGATTGTTATGCTTAGCTGCTAAGATGAAGGAGACTTTGGCATTCGGACAAGCTAAAGTGTTAAGAATAAGGAAGCAAGGTGAGTTTCTACATTCTTTCTCTGGTATGCTATGTATTTAGCATGTGTAAGTGTTAATTCTAGAATGAGTCACATGATGATGCGTAAGCTCTATTACATGAGAATGGTTATCTGCTTAAAATCAAGTTATGACTGTTAGCCAGCATGATGTTATGAATTCCTTATAATGTCTATTTATTTATGGTACGGCATGAGGGGAATTATTAAATGGTTTATGTAATACCCCAAACCCGGCCCATTCACTCCGATCGAATTTGGAATGCGACTGTGGAACATGTTCGAAAAATATCCTTACTTAAGAGTAAAACTGATAAAAATTTTGTGTCCTTTAATAAAACATTTTCGTGACTTGTAATATACTAAGTAAAAATTGAAGTTTGTTATAAAAATATCGGATTCAAGCTTTGCTTGAGAAAATAAAACCATTTGCAATCGACATTTTTAAACTATCCATCCATAATAGAGTAAAATAATAAAGATGCTTAATAAAGGTACTTAAATACTTTAATGGGCCTTTTTACATTAAACACTTAATCAGAATAATGAAGATGTAGATACTCCATTAATCAAAATATCCTTTTCGCATGAGAATCCGCTTCCGCATGGCCACCTTTGTATCCACTCCGACCCGGTCCAAAATCACGATCACCTAAAAGGTTTAGAAAAAAATTGGGTGAGTCACCAAGACTCAGTGCATAGTTAATACACATATCTCCACATATGGGCTTAGCCCATATTCACACAGTCCATAAACATGAATATGCGAATATGAATATGCAATTATGAATATGCAATTATGAAGCTCAACCCACATAGTGATCCACATATCTTACCTTGGCCGACTTACTGCTGAAGGCCGTGGCCAAGCCACCGATCCCATAGGGATCCCACATATTAATCAGTCCACGGTGATGCACACAGCTATCAACCGCCGAGATGGGCACTTAGCCAACACCTCCCTTGAGGAAGCACAAAGCTAAACATCAAGCGCTAATGTGGCACGAGGCTAGCACTAGACCACACACATAACGTACATCCTTTCCTCAAATAGTCACATCCCAAATCCCATGCATATATATATATATACATATGTATCATGGTAACATATTACTCAAAACAATGATACATCACACGTCATCACATTTTTATACATTCATCAATAGTCATTCATTACCGCAAATCACTGAAAGATTAGTACCAAAACCACTAACCTGATTATTCAATCATCCACCTTGGGTATCCACCATCTTACCCCTAATTTCGGCTAACATGCACAACTTATACGTTTACATAAAATAATATATCCAATACATATAACAAGCAAAAGATTAGTGCGATAACTACGCACCTGATTACTAACAGCGCTATGCCCTCAATCCCGAAGCTATCACTAAGCGATACTATGGCTATCTGCCTACGCTGTTGTTTGGACGCTGGCCTACACCCCGGCGGCCAATCTCGCACCGCCGAGATAGATCGTTTCTTAAACTTCGGAATTGGGACCTCCCCTTTTCCTTCTTGACTGGTATTTGCCTCCATCATAACACTTAATTAGCATATCAAATAAGTCACTAGGCTATAACCAAAAATCAATCCAAAACCAAACTTATCAATGCTCTTACCAAAACGATCTCGAATCCTGAAAGCTTCCTTTATACTTGACGATTTTGCCCCTCACTGAAACCCGAAAACTAAAACTTGACCTTTGAGTAGTCGAAAATCCTACATAAACCATGTGTTAAAATCGGCTATCACATTATTCCATGAATAATGACCCTTGACCGAAATCATACTTACCACCTACCTAGCTTATTTCGATCCCGAACTTGCTTTTATACTTTGTTCAACTAGCCCCCTTGAGCACTTCAATTCCCGAAAGACTCCTTGGATGCTCCTTTACGCTAGCCCGCTTATCCAAAACCCGGATACTTGCTTGCTCTTTGAGACTTAATCTCCGCAAAACCTGAAGGACTCCTTTAATGTTCCCCTTGTAGATTCGGCCTCAAGATAGAGAAATAGAGAGGTTGAAAGGTTCAACAATAGCACCTAAAATATTCGGCTAAAGAAAGAAAACCATGCAAGCACATAGCTAGCCGAAAACTCTCTAGTTCCTACCAAAAAACCGAACTCAAGCCTTAGGTCTCCTCTCTAGCTTCAAAATCGAAAAGAAGGCCCCTAGGAAGACCATTTTCGGCCAAACACCAATGCAAAGAAAGCCAAAAACAAAAAAAATCAATTATTTTGGCCAAGCTTTTGCAACACAAGGCCGGCCATGCTTTGACACTCTCAAGGCCGCCCATCACCTTAGAAAAAAAGAGAAAGCATTGTTTAAAACAAACCCCATGACTAACCCCATGCTCCATCAATAATTTAACAAAAACTAAAATACTCCCCATACTCATGCAACAAACTAAATAATAATAATAATAATAATATATATATAACTACCCATCACCATACATAAATTAGTAATACCCAAAACATAAAATAAATAAACCCATACTCCAAATAATAAAATAAAATAATAGTAATAAATAAACAACTACTCCTTCCAGCCTTGATCACGCGTGCATGCCCCATGCAGGCCTCCTTCCCACGCCGACAAAAAAAAAAGAAACCCCAACTGCAGCCCCCCCAAGTCTCGAACCCGAGACCTGGAGAGAATCCCCCAGGCTGCTCGACCAGTCTGCCAGCGTGTCTTCCATGCCATAAACGCATCAGGCATTTCTTTTAAACTATACCTCGCTGGCTTCCATTTACTCTAGCGCTAAGCAAAAATAAAAGCATCCGCGCGCCCCCATTGGGACTCGAACGCCCGACCTCGAGAAGCTCCCATGCTGCAAGTGTCCCAGCCACCTCTCCCAGGTGCCCTTTTGTGACATGAACCACCTCGATTTTCTTATAAAGCCTCCTTAGCCGCACGCCTCATTTGCAAAAACATAATTTCTCCCTTTTTGCTTCCCTTGCAACTCGAACCTCCTCCCTTCTTGCGCAGGCCTCCAAGGCCCTTAAAGCAGCGTCCCAAGCCACTTTACCACCTGGACTTTCATGTCCAAAACCTTCCAAAAATTTTACTTAAGGGTTCCTTCACCCAATTTCCACTTTTAACCTAATATTTTCAAAAATTTCCAAAACACTCCCTTTTTATCCTCGAGCTTTGAGAACCCCTAAAACACTTCCAAACCAAACTTAAGGCCCACTAACACTTGAGTTATGCTCCAAACGCACAACCCCTATTTCAGGATATTACAATTCTACCCTCCTTAAAAATAATTTCGTCCTCGAAATTACTTGCTAACGAACATCCGTACATAATTCACCACATATCAATCACATATACCCAATTATACACATATGCAAACATATCCAACCTCTTTCACATTTCGCATTTTAACATATGGCCAATTCTCCATAAGCATATTCAAGCTTCAATTCCATTATATATATCATACACATCAATGGTAAGATCAATTGCACATATTAAAAGTCTTACCGAAGCTTCAACTATATCACATCTTACTTAATTCCAAATGGGAATATACTAACTTATCTCATTTCTTGCAAATATGAAAGACTTGTACTTATCCGAGCATTTAGCTTCTTGTAATAAACACGTTTCAACATGTAAGTGATTCATGAATTCTCTATTGTAACACATCACCGGCATTAAGCCTGCTAGGCATCAAAGCCTGAAATACACACCGGCATTAAGCCTGCTAGGCATCAAAGCCTGAAATACACACCGGCATTAAGCTCGCTGAGCATCGAGCTCAAAATACACACCAAATTAAGCTCGCTGAGGCATCAAAGCCTGAAATACAATTCATCGGCACAAGGCCTGCTAGGCTGAAAGCCCGGAATACGATATTATCACCATCTGAATCACATTACAAGCTGACCAGAAATATAAAAACCATACATAATTCATATCACTTGTACTTATCAATTCAATTAAAAATTCAATAACATTTCATGATAAAATGTCTATCCACATTCGGCTTTCACTATTTTTATAACTAGGATCCCATAATCCAACATGTATACAAGGTTATAACTAACATTAACAATATTTAACTGCTTATAGGCTTACACCTAGAACATTCTCGATTTCGGTTCCAACACTCGCCGACATGATACCTTCCACACTGAGCACACGGACGGTCCCGATTTCCCATAGCTAGCTTAGTCACACGAGTAGAACTTCCAATCCTCGGTCTTTTCCGAAGACCCTTAGATAATTTAGACGATCCAAAATTTCTCCTATCCCGGTTCCTATCCTTATCTCTGTTTTGTCTTATCAAGTCCTTAATCCCTTCAGCTACCTTAGCTTTTTCGACTAACACAGCAAACTCCCATTCTTGTTGAGAAGCCATCAACAGTCTCAGGCCGTCTCTTAATTCGTCCTCAAACCAGACACATCGTTCAAGCTCCGTAGCCACCACTCCTCGAGCATATCGGCTTAACCTAGGAATTCAGCCTCGTATTTCGCCACAGACTTGTTCCGTTGAACTAGCCCCAAAAACGCCTTCCTCTGAGCATCAATGTAATAAGTATCGACATACTTATTTTGGTATGCCGTCTTGACATACTCCCATGTGAGGTCCTCAACTGTGACACTATCCCGAACCGTGAGCCACCATTGATACACCTCGTCGGAAAGTAGCGCCACTATTCCTTTCACTTTCTCTTCAGGGCTCAGATCGAGCTCATCCATAACTCGCTTGGTTGCTTCCAACCAATATTCAGCCGTACTGAGTGCCACGCCTGATACATCACAGAACAACTTCGCTCCATTGGCTCAAAGTCACTCGGGAACAGATTTCTGAGCTCTCATATTTCCTCCCGCTCCAGCCACCATCTCTAAAACTCGCAAAGACCGCTGCGTCTGAAGATCATCCTCGTCTGATCTTGCTGCTCATTACTAAAGGCTGGTGGTGGAGGTGGTACCTCATTATCAGACCCTTGACCCGATCTAACGGGTTCCGTTACGGCCATTTTGCCTCGACTACGTCCTCTAAAACTCATCTCTTATCGCGAAAACTGATTTAAAAAGTTTTATGCATTAGAAATTCGTTCCACTGATTATCCGCGAGAAATTTTATTGAATAAAGTATTTAGAAGTGGTTCTTTTGATCACTTATAGTTGCAGTTCAAGTTCGCTATTCATTCACTACACGTTCATAAGCAGGGACACATTCATTCACTACACCTCTATGGTCATTTCAGTCCTTAAGTCTTATGCACTTGTTTTTGAGTAGACTAATCCTAGGGTTCGATAGCACCAAATTTTCTAATCTACAGGCCCAATTATGCCCATACAGTTCACATATTCAACATTCCTCAATAGTCAGAGGTACTTACCAGGTGAACTACGGGTCGGAGGTACAGGTGCCATGCCAGAACAAGTCTAAAATAAAAGTTCACATTTTGAAAAGCCCACTTTCGAAAACTGTTCTCGGGCCCAAAACCTCAAAGCTGAGTTTTGAATCGTGCTCTGATACCAAAATGTAACACCCCAAACCCGGCCTATTCACTCCGACCGAATTTGGAGTGCGACTGTGGAACATGTTCGAAAAATATCCTTACTTAAGAGTAAAACCGATAAAAATTTTGTGTCCTTTAATAAAACATTTTCGTGACTTGTAATATACTAAGTAAAAATTGAAGTTTGTTATAAAAATATCGGATTCAAGCTTTGCTTGAGAAAATAAAACCATTTGTAATCGACATTTTTAAACTATCCATCCATAATAGAGTAAAATAATAAAGATGCTTAATAAAGGTACTTAAATACTTTAATGGGCATTTTTACATTAAACACTTAATCAGAATAATGAAAATGTAGATACTCCATTAATCAAAATATCCTTTTCGCATGAGAATCCGCTTCCACATGGCCACCTTTGTATCCACTCCGACCCGGTCCAAAATCATGATCACCTAAAAGGTTTAGAAAAAAATTGGGTGAGTCACCAAGACTCAGTGCATAGTTAATACACATATCTCCACATATGGGCTTATCCCATATCCACACAGTCCATAAACATGAATATGCGAATATGAATATGCAATTATGAATATGCAATTATGAAGCTCAACCCACATAGTGATCCACATATCTTACCTTGGCCGACTTACTGCTCAAGGCCGTGGCCAAGCCACCGATCCCATAGGGATCCCACATATTAATCAGTCCACGGTGATGCACACAGCTATCAACCGCCGACATGGGCACTTAGCCAACACCTCCCTTGAGGAAGCACATAGCTAAACATCAAGCGCTAATGTAGCACTAGGCTAGCACTAGACCACACACATAACGTACATCCTTTCCTCAAATAGTCACATCCCAAATCCCATGCATATATATATACATATGTATCATGGTAACATATTACTCAAAACAATTATACATCACACGTCATCACATTTTTATACATTCATCAATAGTCATTCATTATCGCAAATCACTGAAAGATTAGTACCAAAACCACTAACCTGATTATTCAATCATCCACCTTGGGTATCCACCATCTTACCCCTAATTTCGGCTAACATGCACAACTTATACGTTTACATTAAATAATATATACAATACATATAACAAGCAAAAGATTAGTGCGATAACTACGCACCTGATTACTAACAGTGCTATGCCCTCAATCCCGAAGCTATCACTAAGCGATACTACGGCTATCTGCCTACGCTGTTGTTCGGACGCTGGCCTACACCCCGGTGGCCAATCTCGCACCGTTGAGACAAATCGTTTCTTAAACTTCGGAATAGGGACCTCCCCTTTTCCTTCTTGACTGGTATTTGCCTCCATCATAACACTTAATTAGCATATCAAATAAGTCACTAGGCTATAACCAAAAATCAATCCAAAACCAAACTTATCAATGCTCTTACCAAAACGATCTCGAATCCTGAAAGCTTCCTTTATACTTGACGATTTTGCCCCTCACTGAAACCCGAGAACTAAAACTTGACCTTTGAGTAGTCGAAAATCCTACATAAACTATGTGTTAAAATCATTATTCCATGAATAATGACCCTTGACCAAAATCATACTTACCACCTACCTAGCTTATTTCGATCCCGAACTTGCTTTTATACTTTGTTCAACTAGCCCCCTTGAGCACTTCAATTCCCGAAAGACTCCTTGGATGCTCCTTAACGCTAGCCCGCTTATCCAAAACCCGGATACTTACTTGCTCCTTGAGACTTAATCTCCGCAAAACCTGAAGGACTCCTTTAATGTTCCCCTTGTAGATTCGGCCTCAAGATAGAGAAATAGAGAGGTTGAAAAAGAGGTTGAAAGGTTCAACAATAGCACCTAAAATATTTGGCTAAAGAAAGAAAACCATGCAAGCACATAGCTAGCCGAAAACTCTCTAGTTCTTACCAAAAAACCAAACTCAAGACTTAGGTCTCCTCTCTAGCTTCAAAATCGAAAAGAAGGCCCCTAGGAAGACCATTTTCGGCCAAACACCAATGCAAAGAAAGCCAAAAACAAAAAAATCAATTATTTTGGCCAAGCTTTTGCAACACAAGGCCGGCCATGCTTTGACACTCTCAAAGCCGCCCATCACCTTAGAAAAAAAGAGAAAGCATTGTTTAAAACAAACACCATCACTAACCCCATGCTCCGTCAATAATTTAACAAAAACTAAAATACTCCCCATACTCATGCAACAAACTAAATAATAATAATAATAATAATAATATATAACTACCCATCACCATACATAAATTAATAATACCCAAAACATAAAATAAATAAACCCATACTCCAAATAATAAAATAAAATAATAGTAATAAACAAACAACTACTCCTTCCAGCCTTGATCACGCGTGCATGCCCCATGCAGGCCTCCTTCCCACGCCGACAAAAAAAAAAGAAACCCCAATCTGCTTTCCTAAGGTCTCGAACCCGAGACACGAGAGAAATCCCTGCCGCTCGACCAGTCTACCAGCGTGTCTTCCATGCCATAAACGCATCAGGTATTTCTTTTAAACTATACCTCGCTGGCTTCCATTTACTCTAGCGCCAAGCAAAAATAAAAGCATCTGCGCGCCCCCGTTAGGACTCGAACGCCCGACCTCGAGAAGCTCCCATGCTGCAAGTGTCCCAGCCACCTCTCTCAGACCCCCTTTTGTGACATGAACCACCTCGATTTTCTTATAAAGCCTCCTTAGCCGCGCGCCTCATTTGCAAAAACATAATTTCTCCCTTTTTGCTTCCCTTGCAACTCGAACCTCCTCCCTTCTTGCGCAAGCCTCCAAGGCCCTTAAAGCAGTGCCCCAAGCCACTTTACCACCTGGACTTTCATGTCCAAAACCTTCCAAAAATTTTACTTAAGGGTTCCTTCACCCAATTTCCACTTTTAACCTAATATTTTCAAAAATTTCCAAAACACTCCCTTTTTATCCTCGAGCTTTGAGAACCCCTAAAACACTTCCAAACCAAACTTAAGGCCCACTAACACTTGAGTTATGCTCCAAACGCACAACCTCTGTTTCAGGATATTACAGTTTAGTTGAATTTAGGATTCGGGAACAATGGCTGATTCTATTAGATACCTCCATATGGTGTTGCTATGTGCACTCATGATATTTGAAGCTCTGGGCTTTACTAAGAGGATACTACAGTGATTGAGCATCAAGGTTAGGATGGTGAAATGGAGGAAAATATGAAATACAACGGAAAAAGCAAGTAAAAAAGATCATGGCTAGGCCATGGGTCTGATCAGATGCTATACGCCAAATATAAGTAAGACCATAGCTGAAAGATGTTGTGACAACATGTGATGGTTCAACGATAAAAATGAGCAAGACCATAGCTGAAAGATGTTGTGACATTATATGAAAGCACTTCAAAACGGTAAATGGGACTAAGAACATAGTTGAAAAATGTTGTGGCATCCTTTAGTAGTCTATCGTGACAATAAGCATGGTGTCATATTGTCTAAGACCATAGTTGGAAGATGCTATGGCATCGTAAATAGTTTGCTAGGATAAATAACCACAGGATAGTACGCTGGACCAGTAAATCGCAATCTATATGACCTTAGGAAGTCTTTTTGATGCAAACATGCCTAAGTTAGCCTAACCACCAAACAATTGAGGATTCACAAAAAATTCCTCCAAGGCACCAATTTAAATAGTGGAAGCAACTCTAGCCAAAAGAAGGCACAAAAAAAAAGCCACAGAAAACTATGCACGAGAGGTGTTTGAGTAAATACTCTCAATTGTATTATTTTCTCTTAAAGAATATAAAGAACAATAATGATACGAACTCGTCTCCTGGGTTGTGATTTGAGTCGTAGATGTGCCCGATCGTAAAATGGAGAAGCTTCATTCAATTCAGAGTTTGAAGGAATTTGGCTAAGTGTAGGCTTAAATGAATGGTTTTCAAAAAGTTTTAGGATGGATTAGGATAGGCTCAGCTGGGTGTCGAAACAAAGGGGAATAAAGAGAAGGGTTGAATTGGCTAAATGAAATGATGATGGAAATGGCTAAGTGAATGATGTTGAAAATTCGGCTAAGGTTTGAAGCAAACAAATCAGAATGTTAGATAAAACAGATAGTTGAGCTTAAGGAAAAGAGTGAACCAATACTATTAACAGTATTGACTCGAAACTTATAAGTCACTTAAGATGCTAGAAAAGAAACAAAGGTCCTTGACCCTCTAACTATAGAGAGTTAGGAATCAAAGGTATCAAAACAGGTGAACGCCACACTCGGGTATTAGTGATAAGTTCAAAGAAACAAGGAAGACTCCACTAACTATGCTAGATAAGTCAGCTTAAGTCTTAAACTAATTTAGAGAGTTGAATAAACTCACAAATGAATTAAAATTCATAAAATGTCAAAGTGTATTATCTAGCCAAAATAATGTCTTCTTACAATCTATTCATAGGCATTATTTTGACTATTCAAATGCCTATTTGTGACCTTTAACCTTTAGCATTTAACTAAAGTTATTAAAATATTTAAATTCGGTTATAACTCTTAATGGGCAGCCAAAGAGTCATGTCTTTTCACTTGATTCATGCATAGCTGAAAAGTCATGCCTTTTCACTTGATGAAGGCTTAATAGTCCTTTAAATGTGCTACTTGATGTCCCTTCATTTTCCCTTTAACAAAATGCCTTAATGCTTGTATATTCATCTCTTTGATTGGCACCATAACTAGCTTTGAATGCACGAAACCGATTAGGCTTGAAGAGTGACATTTAGTCCATTTGAAAGCCACCATAATAAGCTTTGAGTGCTTCAATATCCACCAAAAACGTTCCAAATATGCACCAGCAATTAAGTGACCAAATGCACACTCTTTTATGCCAAAACTGAATAGCCAATTGAATGTGACAGCATTTGATTCTTCTTGGCAAATGAATAGCCCTATTGTAGCTTTAAAATATGTGACCAACCTTTTGAACTTTCCTATAACAAACACACATTCAATTTATTTAAGAAAAAAAATTAAACACACTATAACTCATGTATTAAAAAAAATAACAGCCAAATTAAATAACACACTTCTAAACTAACTCAAACAATTATTATGCTTAAATGCATAATTTAATTAAGATGCAAACTAAATGAACAAATAAGTTACTTAATGCATGACTTAATTTAATGATGTAGACTTAAACTAACATGGGAGTTACATAATGCATGTTATAATTTATGATGTAAGCTTAACTAACATGAGAGTTACATAATGCATAACTTTATTAAATGCAGAACACATAGTGCATGTCATAATTCAAAGATGTAGATTAATAATGCAATACATTAATTAAAGATGCATTTAATAACCAAGACATAATTAAAGACTCATATTATAATAACTAAAGTAACTAAAATAAATAAATCAAAGTCCTTATTCCAGCAACCAAATTAACAAACTAAAATTAAAAGCTTCATTTTGCACTTGAGTCCCTCGAGTTTGGGCCAATCTCGGTGGCATTGAGTTGTGTAATAACATGATGCGACCGGGATCACATCAAATAAAAAATGGAATAATTTACAAGTGAGAGGGAGGATCTCTATTTATAGTTGAGATCCCCAAAATCGACGGTCTAGATCAAGTTACATCGACAGACGAGATTATCCTATATCTACAATCAACGAATTTACAAAATCAAATTTAATCTAATCTTACAAGATATGATTCCCTTAATCTTTTAAGATTAGTTCCCAAATTTACCAAGGCAGCTTATCTTTCCATATCTACATCATTGAGCCACCCAGGCTTCAAATGGGCAGGCTTCTTCAATAGCTTTTCAAATTGGGCCAGCTCTCGTGGGTCAAGTGATCCCTATGTCAATGATAGACCTCTATGGATGCATTGTGTGTGATGGTTATGGGCTTTGAATTGCGGCCCGTGACATAAGACCATAGTTTGGATATGACAACCAATAGAGTTCAACAGGGCATTCAACATGGGGTATTTTGTGTAACTTAATAACTCGGCTATGGCAGCATAGAGATTTCATTTGTATAGTAAACACGGGGTTATATCGTGTAAGACCATAGTTGGAAGACGTTATGGCATCGTAGATTGTAACAGCTCAATTTTTAGTGGTGACGAAATAGTGGTTTCGGGACCACAAATTTTATCGTGTCGACTTGTAAATATTATTTTTAAAATAATTATAGAGTCACTAAAGTCATATTAAAATTTGGTGCGGAAATATTAATGTTTAGTTAGTTAATTAATGGAAAATAACTAAATTGAAAAAGGTACAAAAGTTGTTAGTAAATCCATTTAGGTTGTAACACCCCAAACCCGGTCCAAACACCACGATCGAATCTGGTATGTTACGGGGAAAAACGTGTTTGAAAGTTACGAGTTTGCACTAAACAGATTTGATAAAAACTCTGTTCCGTTTGGAAAAACAAGTTGTTTAATATCGTTACTAAAACATTTAGACTGAGTAAAAATTTGATTTCAAGTTGGAAGACGATTGATTTTCATTTATTTATAAAATCAGTGTGATACCCGATGGTATAGTTGAAAACATATCGTTAAAATTTTGAAATCGTTGTCATTTCAAGTTTTAGCAAATTAACCCAATTATTCTGTTAAAGCATATTAAAATCTAACTTAAAACATAAACATCATAAGGCATAATTTAAAGGCCTTTTACAAATCCGAAATAAAACCCAACTGAAAGTAAATAACTAAAGTACCCAAAATGTAATGTCTGAGTAAAACTTTTTATTCAGCGTGGCATGAGCACCCCGAGTCCATCCCGACTCCAAGTCCGCGTCTAAGTATCACCTGAAATGTCAAAGGAGAGGGTGAGTCGAATGACTCAGTGCATAAATCCCGCTCCCGATAAAGCAACATGCTAACACACATCATACATAGCAACACAATTAATGCAACCCGATCCTAACCATCCGTATCTCCTTTTCTACCCCGTGTGGTACCAAACCACTGGTGGTGCCAAACCACTGGTGACCCAAAGTCACGATATCCATAAGTGTGGTGCCAAACCACTGGTGACCCAAAGTCACAAATAATCCGATGATGGGGCCAACCCATCGCGTGATACCAAATCACTAGCGACAATCCCGTATCTCTCAAGTCGGGGCAACCCACGGTGGTGTCAACCACAGGGACGAGTCGCAATGAGGTGCCAAACCTCTGGTGTCCCAAAGACACAATGTGGTACCAAACCACTGGAGACCGTAGTCACGATAATCGAGTGATGGGGCCAACCCATCGTGTGATACCAAATCACTGGCGTCAATCCCGTATAATCAATCGCGTGGGCCAACCCACCGTGGTACTAAGCCAATGGGACGAGACGCTGAGGTGCCAAACCTCTGGTGACCCAAAGTCACAATATATCACTGTGGTACCAAACCACTGGAGGTGCCAAACCTCTGGTGACCCAAAGTCACAGTGTCCCAAAGACACGGATATCAAATCCCCCTCCTCTCATATTACCCAATATGTCATATCGATGCAAATCATGTAATACATGCCAACATGCCCATAATACATCTCATAGCATACATAACATAAATCATAATGTCACAGGTATCGACAATCGAACTGGTAATAACATAGACTTACCCGGCTCCATATACATACCCCATTTGGGTATCCAATTATCCATCACACTGTTATGAATTCTAACAAGCAAATAGGTTTATCAATATCATTACTAAGAATCAGTGTGCTAGTTACACACCTGGTAAATACGAGTCTAAAGATCCCAACGAATCGATCTAGGTCCCTCGATTGACTTGCTCCTAAAATTGGCCAAACATAGGGGTTAGGCATCCACAACATTCGCCCAACACCATTTAGACCAAAAGGGTTTGTTGAATCACCCTTACCTTGCTATTGGTTTGATTTCTTATCAAACCCGAACCACAATGGTTCCTCAGATAATCGGCCACCTCCTAAAACAACAACAATCGTACATTAACAACTTGCCTTAACGGGATACAAAGAATTAACTAAAAGTACTAGCCTTTACCATTACTTACCGATTGCTTAACAGAGAAAAAGGCTCCTCTTGCTTGCCTCCAAGAAATCCAAATGTCCTATAACAAGAGTCGATTAAACATAAGAGATTAATACCCCTCCCCCAATGCTGAAATCGACCCCTTTAATCAACTCAAATCGATTAAGAAAAAGAGAGAAAATAAATGACCATTCGGCCAATAACTTACCAACACTCAAACGATTAAAGCAAGAACCCCCAACACACTATTGATATTCGGCCAAGGGAGACTACTAGGAGAGGAGAGATTCGGCCTAAGTGTTTAACACACACTTCTATACAATTCTTAGCGAAAAAGAAAAGAAAGAGAATGGAAGATGGAAATATAGGTTCGGCACAAAAGAAATGGGAAAATGAGTGGAAAATTCGACTTCACAAATGAACCAAGGAAAAAGAGGATGGAGAGGAGGATATTCGGCTACCAAATGAACACCCAAGATCAAAGATGTTTCGGCTAAATTTAGGAGTGTGGTATTTCGGTTCAAGAAGTGAAAAAGAAAGATGAGAGAATTCTTTAGAATTTCGGCTTTGGTTTGTCAAAATGAAAGAATTTGGTTTAGTCTCCTAATGGCCGAATATGCATCAAATTCCAAAAGAAAAATTCGGCCACTCACTCCCCACTTCCCAAAACCGGCCACCCTCTCCACAACTCCCCCAACATTCGGCCAAATCCCCCCAAACACTCCACTCCCCACATTCAAACAACAAGACCAAGTCTTCCTCCTACAATTACTCTACACCAACCGTTTGAATGGTTTGACTTGGTCCAAGGAGGAATTTGAACTCCATCCAACTCCTCCCTCCTATGCCGTCCAAAAAGAAGCCAAAAAGTGGGGATTTTCGTTGCTTGAACCCAAGACCTCCCCCTTGCACATGACGCCAAACCAAGCTCCAAGTGGCGCAAGCTCTGCCACTTTGCTAGCTCGCTTGTTATGCTCAAAAATACCAATTAAAATACATATGGCCCAACTCCTTCAGCTCCTCTCAAGTAAAGCCAAAAATTAAAATTTTCCTACCTACTCAGGCACACTTCTAGCCTACAACTAAGCCCCGAATCACACAAACAACAACATAACAAACCAACACATGCAAAATCATGCAACCACAAAATAGCCCTTAACCCGGGATATTACAGTTCTACCCCCCTTAAAAATAATTTCGGCCCCGAAATTACCTGATCAAAAGAGTTGCGGATATTGCTGTCTCATCGCATCCTCGGGTTCCCACGTGGCTTCTTCCACGCCATGATTCCGCCAAAGTACCTTAACCAAAGGCACGGACTTCCCTACGCGAAATCTTCACATCCCGATCAAGAATCTGCACAGGTTCCTCCTCCATAGTCAAATCTGGATGTACCTCGATTTCTTCCACCGCCACAACATGCGACGGATCCGAACGATAACGCCGAAGCATCGACACGTGGAAGACGTCGTGAATTTGACTTAGCTCACGCCGCAACTCAAGCTGATACGCCATCGTCCCACTCGCCTCGTAACCTTATACGCCCAATAAACCTCGGACTTAACTTGCCTTTCCTCCAGAACCTCAACACCTTCTTCCATGGCGAGACTTTCAAGAATACCTGATCTCCCACAGCGAACTCTATATCTCTTCGCTTAAGATCGGCATATGACTTTTGCCGGTCCGAAGCTTCCTTCAAACGAGCCTGGATCAACCTAACCTTGTCCTCGGTCTCGACAACCAACTCGGGTCCCAACAAGCGGCGTTCACCTAACTCTGTCCAACATGTAGGTGAAGCGACACTTCCTCGCCTACAAAGACTTCATATGGTGCCATCTTGATGCTTGCTTGGTAAATCGTTGTTGTAAGCAAATTCGGCCAATGGTAGAAACTCCTCCCAACTACCCACAAGTCCGAACACAACCCCTCAAAGATATCCTCCAAGATCTGAATAACTCTCTCTCTCGATCGCTGTCCGATCATGGGTGAAAAGTCATCTTTGAAATCCAAACGAGTACCAGAGCTCGATGCAATGCTCTCCATAACCTCGACGTAAATCTGGGATCCCGATCCGAGATAATCGAAAGCTCGTACACCGTGCGACCTCACTATCTCGACACATAAAGCTTTGCCAACCTCTGCGAAGTGAGTAGTCCACTCACCGGAATGAAATGGGTGACTTAGTCAGACGGTCCACAATAACCCAAACTGAATCTTTCTTGCTTGGCGTAGGCGGTAAACCACTGACAAAATCCATAGTTATTCTTTCCCACTTCCACTGAGGAATCTTCACAGGCTGAAGCAAACCCGACGGCAAATCGATGTTCACCTTGACTCACGTGACAAGTCGGACACTTCCCAACAAACTCTGTCACTTCTTTCTTCAAACTAGGCCACCAAAACTGCTCTCTAAGATCCTTATACATCTTACTACCTCCAGGATGCATAGCATAAGGACTGCTATGTGCGTCCTGAAGAATCTTTTGTCTCAGCTCACCATCCTTAGGCATACAAGCCTTACCTTGGAAACACAACACCTCATCACTAGACAAACTGTAACCCTCCAAACCACCATCTTGCACCTACAACTTCCGCGCACTCAGAACCTCATCCTCTAACTGTTTCTCTTTAATCTGTTCAACCCAAGTAGGCTTAACTTGTAACTCTGCCAAAATACTTCCGTCGTCATACAAACTTAAATGGGCAAACAGTGCTCTTAAGTCCGAAACAACCTTACGGCTCAACGCGTCTGCCACCACGTTAGCCTTGCCCGGATGATACTCGATCGAACAGTCGTAATCCTTGAGCAACTCAACCCATCTACGCTGCCTCAAATTCAGATCCTTCTGAGTCAAGAGATACTTCAGACTCTTATGATCTGTGTAGACTATTGATCTCTCACCGTACAAGTAATGCCTCCAGATTTTTAGAGCGAAGACTACAGCTGCTAGCTCCAAGTCGTGCGTCGGATAGTTGACCTCGTGTGGCCTCAGCTGCCGAGAAGCGTAAGCCACCACCTTACCCTCCTGCATCAGGACACAACCCAATCCTGTATGTGATGCATCGCAGTACAAGGTGAATTCCTTACCAGCCTCAGGTTGAATTAAAACAGGAGCTTCAGTCAAGATCTTCTTTAACTTATCAAAACTCTCCTGCTGTTTCTCAGTCCAAACGAATGGAACTCCTTTCCTTACCAGCTTAGTCATCGGTGCGGCGATCAACGAGAAACCCTCTACAAATCTTCGGTAGTATCCTGCCAAACCCAGAAAACTCCGAATCTCTGCCACTGACTTAGGAGGCTTCCAGTCCAGAACTGCCTCAACCTTCCGAGGATCTACTCTAATCCCTTCAGCTGATACTACATGACCCAAAAACGTCACTTTCCTAAGCCAGAACTCGCACTTACTGAACTTAGCATAAAGTTGCTTCTCCCTCAAAATCTGCAACACCACCCTCAAGTGTGCATCATGCTCTTCTTCTGACCTGGAATATACCAAGATATCGTCAATAAAAACCACGACGAAACGGTCCGAGATCTTCAAAAACACCCTATTCATCATGTCCATAAAGCCGCCGAGCGTTAGTCACCCGACGGCATTACGTGGAATTCGTAGTGCCCGTACCGAGTCCGAAACGCTGTCATATGGATATCCGCTTCCTTAACCTTCAATTGATGGTACCCAGACCTCAAATCGATCTTTGAAAACACAGACGCACCCTTCAGCTGATCAAACAAGTCATCTATCCGTGGTAACGGATACTTGTTTTTAATTGTCAGCTTATTCAGTTGGCGGTAGTCTATACACATCCGCATCGTACCGTCCTTCTTCTTGACGAAAAGTACCGGCGCTCCCCAAGGTGAAACACTTGGCCTGATAAAGCCTCGGTCCAACAACTCCTGAATCTGAGCCTTAAGCTCCACCAATTCCTTTGGCGCCATCCTATATGGAGCAATAGACACTGGCGCAGTCCCTGGTAACAGATCTATCCCGAACTCTACCTCACGATCCGGTGGCAAACCCGGGAGCTCCTCTGGAAACACATCCATAAATTCCTTAACTGTTCGCACCTTCTCTACAGCAGACTCCCTAGCCTCCAAGGCATACACATGAACCACATACGCTTCACAGCCCTTCCTGACCATCTTTACAGCTTTTAATGCCAATACCACATTGGATAAGTAATCTCTCCTATTACCTATCATAATCACCTCATCACCCTTATCCGTCGTTAGAGCCATGCGCTTAGCCGCGCAATCTACCTTGGCCTGGTACTTAACCAACCAGTCCATCCCAAGAATCAGATCGAACTCCCCAAACGGCAGTTCCATCAGATTAGCGACAAACACGACCCCTGAGTTCTAGGGTGCGTCCTTATACACGACTTATCTACGACTACGAGTGACCTAGAGGCTAAGTACATGGTCATCCGTCTGAAGTAGTCTCTCGAGTCTAAGTCCATGGTCTCAACTATACTACTAGCAACATAAGAATGCGTGGAACCCAAATCAATCAAAGCGGTATAGGAGAACCAAAAATCAAGAACGTCTGTGATGACGTCCGGTCAAGTCGCCTCTCTCTCGCCGCAAAGATACACCAACCCAGTGCCGTGCCTCGTAACTACTGCACCTCTCGCCTGGTGCTCCACGGCCTCTACCAAATCCATTACCACCTCGCGCCATTACCACGGCCCCTCTGCGGTGGCGGTCCATTACCTCTGAACTGGTTACGGCCCTGACTCTCAGACTGAATCCTAGCCAACTTACGCGGACAGTCCCTCACACGGTGATCTAGAGAACCACACTCAAAACAGCCCTTTCCTCCACCCGAGAACCTCCCAATGAGATTTTCCACAGCGATTACATAGCGGGCGGTCCCGATTAACGACAAACAGACCTACGGTGGTTCGCCCCGCTCGGTGTAGCCCCCTTCCGGGATTACCCGACGATCCAGAAGATCCAAAACTCCTCTTATGACGGTTCCTATCCAGATTTTGCCTCACGGATTCCTTAACACCCTCGGCCACCTTGGCCTTCTCAACCAAGACAGCAAACTCACGCTCCTGCTGTGGAGCAATCGGCGATCTCTCACTCGTCTCTCGGACCATCCTCAAACGAACACACACCTCTCGTGTTCTCGCCGCCACAATACCCTAGCATACCGACTAAGCTTTAAGAACTCACCTCATACTGAAAATGCAGACTTACTCCCAGAACAAGCCTCAAGAATGCCTTCCTCTGGGAGTCAATATAACTAGCTCCAATGTATTTCCTTTGATATGCGACCTTGAAATAATCCCATGTCGATCCTCTCATCGCCACACTCGTCCCGAACCGTGAGCCACCATGGTATGACTCATCTCGAAGAAGCGATACAATCCCCTTAAGCTTCTCCTCGGCGAGATAGGTCCGAGATCATCCATGATCCGCTCCGTCGCCTCGGCCCAATATTCGGCAGTCTTAGGAGCAACACCGAAACACCTCGAAAGAATTCACTTCGTTTGCTCGGGTCGCTCGCCACGCATTTGCGAGCTCCTCCTCCGCCTATCCCAGCTACCCTTTCCAAAACTCGCAGACGCCGCTGTGACACACTGCGTCCTCGATCGATCCTCGAAACTCACCACCTCCAGCTGGTGGTGCCGGTATCTCACTTTCTGACCCCTGACCAGATTCTACGGGCTCAGAAACTGTCATCCTACCCCGACCTCGACCACGAGTATTACGACCACGTCCGCCTTGAGTACTCATGACTAAACGCTCTACGTCACTGATTAAGAAGATTTTTATGCATTAGTATCGTTCCACTTTCTTAACCGCAAAAGAAATTTTATGGATGGAGTTTAATCAGGGATTCTTTCGAGCAAACAAGGTTTCAATCTGCTATCCTAGTTCACACAAAAGAGTTCATGCATCCATTCCTTAATACTTTCCATACCTATTCGCTCTTCGGACATTGCTGCCCATTTCTAGCCCAAGGGTATTTCCGTCCTTTTCCCTACAAGGGTATTTTTGTAATAAAAAAAATATTTAAAACTTTCGTAAAACCGATCACTTGAAATTTTCAAAACTGGAGGGTGTTTTTGAAAATTTTGTAAAATACTTCGTTTTGGAAACCAGGGGTATTTTGGTAATTTTTCACAAACTGAGGGCGTTTTCGTAAATTTCCAAAATCAAAATTTTCGGTTGATATTTTGCAAAGCAAGTTTTTGAAGTTTGTAACATCTTGGAATTTTGACAAAACCATTGAGTTGATATTTTATGAACCGAGGGCATTTTAGTAAATTTACCCCTAAGGGCATTTTTGTAATTTCTCACAAATCAGGTTTTTCGAGAAAATTGTTGTAAAAGTGACATTCTTGGTTTTGAAAGAGTGTATTGCAAAAGTTTGAAAACATTAGGGTTGTTGTTTTATTCTTTTTCGAAAATATAGCTGATTCCCTTTTCGGGTTTTAGTCATTAGGTTAAGCCTATAACCGAGCCTTCTTGGTCAGGGTGAACCAAAGCTACGCACCAGGTGGGATACCTGCGAAAAGGAGGTAAGTCACGAGGACTGCTTAAATACCAAGCTCTTCTGGATCCTCTCCTAGACATGCGTACAGAGGTTACCACACCCTAACTCAGTGACTGAGTCATAGATTGGTTTAGTTCTTTAAGTCTTATGTTGTGGTGTGAGTGTTTGAGTAATCTATTCCTAGGGTTCAAATCCTATAAATCTATCTACGTTCCATACCACCTACCCTTCTACAAATAGTATTTCACAAAAGAGTTTAGAACTACTTACAGGCGAATCAGTGCAGGAGACTCGGTGCCATGCCTTATAAACCATACCTTTAAACCCAAAATACTTAAAACAAACTTTTGAAAACAGTTTGGGCCTCAGGCCCACAGCCGAGCTTTTGAACTTAGCTCTGATACCACAATTATAACACCCCAAACCCGGTCCAAACACCACGACCGAATCTGGTATGTTACGGGGAAAAACGTGTTTGAAAGTTACGAGTTTGCACTAAACGATTTGATAAAAACTCATTTCCGTTTGGAAAAACAAGTTGTTTAATATCGTTACTAAAACATTTAGATCGAGTAAAAATTTGATTTCAAGTTGGAAGACGATTGATTTTCATTTATTTATAAAATCAGTGTGATACCCGATGGTATAGTTGAAAACATATCGTTAAAATTTTGAAATCGTTGTCATTTCAAGTTTTAGCAAATTAACCCAATTATTCTGTTAAAGCATATTAAAATCTAACTTAAAACATAAACATCATAAGGCATAATTTAAAGGCCTTTTACAAATCAAAATAAAACCCAATCGAAAGTAAATAACTAAAGTACCCAAAATGTAATGTCCGAGTAAAACTTTTTATTCAGCCGTGGCATGAGCACCCCGAGTCCATCCCTACTCCAAGTCCGCGTCTAAGTATCACCTGAAATGTCAAAGGAGGGTGAGTCGAATGACTCGATGCATAAATCCCGCTCCCGATAAAGCAACATGCTAACACACATCATACATAGCAACACAATTAATGCAACCCGATCCTAACCATCCGTATCTCCTTTTCTACCCCTGTGGTACCAAACCACCGGTGGTGCCAAACCACCGTGACCCAAAGTCACGATATCCATAAGTGTGGTGCCAAACCACTTTGACCCAAAGTCACGAATAATCCGATGATGGGGCCAACCCATCGCGTGATACCAAATCACTAGCGACAATCCCGTATCTCTCAAGTGGGGCAACCCACGGTGGTGTCAACCACGGGACGAGTCGCAATGAGGTGCCAAACCTCGGTGTCCCAAAGACACAATGTGGTACCAAACCACCGGTGACCGTAGTCACGATAATCGAGTGATGGGGCCAACCCATCGTGTGATACCAAATCACCGGCGTCAATCCCGTATAATCAATCAGTAGTGCCAACCCACCGTGGTACTAAGCCACCGGGACGAGACGAGGTGCCAAACCTCTGGTGACCCAAAGTCACAATATATCACTGTGGTACCAAACCACCGGAGGTGCCAAACCTCGTGACCCAAAAGTCACAATGTCCCAAAGACACGGATATCAAATCCCCTCCTCTCATATTACCCAATATGTCATATCGATGCAAATCATGTAATACATGCCAACATGCCCATAATACATCTCATAGCATACATAACATAAATCATAATGTCACGGTATCGACAATCGAATCGTAATAACATAGACTTACCCGGCTCCGTATACATACCCCATTTTGGTATCCAATTATCCATCACACTGTTATGAATTCTAACAAGCAAATAGGTTTATCAATATCATTACTAAGAATCGGTGTGCTAGTTACACACACGTAAATCTGAGTCTAAAGATCCCAACGAATCGATCTAGGTCCTCGATTGACTTGCTCCTAAAATTGGCCAAACATAGGGTTAGGCATCCACAACATTCGCCCAACACCATTTAGACCAAAAGGGTTTGTTGAATCACCCTTACCTTGCTATTGGTTTGATTTCTTATCAAACCCGAACCACAATGGTTCCTCAGATAATCGGCTACCTCCTAAAACAACAACAATCGTACCTTAACAACTTGCCTTAACGGGATACAAAGAATTAACTAAAAGTACTAGCCTTTACCATTACTTACCGATTGCTTAACAGAGAAAAAGGCTCCTCTTGCTTGCCTCCAAGAAATCCAAATGTCCTATAACAAGAGTCGATTAAACATAAGAGATTAATACCCCTCCCCCAATGCTGAAATCGACCCCTTTAATCAACTCAAATTGATTAAGAAAAAGAGAGAAAATAAATGACCATTCGGCCAATAACTTACCAACACTCAAACGATTAAAGCAAGAACCCCTAACACACTATTGATATTCGGCCAAGGGAGACTACTAGGAGAGGAGAGATTCGGCCTAAGTGTTTAACACACACTTCTATACAATTCTTAGCGAAAAAGAAAAGAAAGAGAATGGAAGATGGAAGTATAGGTTCGGCACAAAAGAAATGGGAAAATGAGTGGAAAATTCGACTTCACAAATGAACCAAGGAAAAAGAGGATGGAGAGGAGGATATTCGGCTACCAAATGAACACCCAAGATCAAAGATGTTTCGGCTAGATTTAAGAGTGTGGTATTTCGGTTCAAGAAGTGAAAAAGAAAGATGAGAGAATTCTTTAGAATTTCGGCTTTGGTTTGTCAAAAGGAAAGAATTTGGTTTAGTCTCCTAATGGCCGAATATGCATCAAATTCCAAAAGAAAAATTCGGCCACTCACTCCCCACTTCCCAAAACCGCCACCCTCTCCACAACTCCCCAACATTCGGCCAAATCCCCCAAACACTCCACTCCCACATTCAAACAACAAGACCAAGTCTTCCTCCTACAATTACTCTACACCAACCGCTTGAATGGTTTGACTTGGTCCAGGGAGGAATTTGAACTCCATCCAACTCCTCCCTCCTATGCCGTCCAAAAAGAAGCCAAAAAGTGGGGATTTTCGTTGCTTGAACCCAAGACCTCCCCCTTGCACATGACGCCAAACCAAGCTCCAAGTGGCGCAAGCTATGCCACTTTGCTAGCTCGCTTGTTATGCTCAAAAATACCAATTAAAATACATATGGCCCAACTCCTTCAGCTCCTCTCAAGTAAAGCCAAAAATTAAAATTTTCCTACCTACTCAGGCACACTTCTAGCCTACAACTAAGCCCCGAATCACACAAACAACAACATAACAAACCAACACATGCAAAATCATGCAACCACAAAATAGCCCTTAACCCGGGATATTACATAGGTGATTAAATGGCTTATGGTAATTATGCCTTAATTAATGAGGTGGGACGACATTAATAAGGAAAAAGATAAAAATATGAAGTTATTTTCTTCATATTCATTTTCTTCATCTTGGCTGAATTCAACATTTGGTGGAGAGCTTCATATTTTGGCTCTTTTCTCTTCATGCATGTGTGTAACAACCCAATTTTGGGGCTAGTCAGAATAGTGGTTTTAGAACCACTAATTCGAGGTTAGAGAAATTATTTTAATATTATTTTATATGTTATAGCATGATTATATGAGTGCATGAAAATTTTGGTGCAATAATTTTGGTGATTGTATGCTTAATTGCAAAAAATGACTAAATCGCAAAAAAGTGCGAAAGTTTTATTTTACTAGCTAGAGGTGTCGAATAGCTATATAACTTTAAATTGGAGGTTCTTAAGGAGCAATTAGACCTTTCTATGGTTGATAGCACGGCCATAGGGACAAGAAATTTTAATTTGGTCAAGATTTGGTGGATTAGGTAACTTAATGGAATAAAATAAAATAAAACATAAAAAGCTATCATCTTTTTCCTATCACCTTCTTTCTCTACCGAAAATACCAACAAGAATAGGAGTTTGGAAGCTTGAAATTTTTAGCAACTTATCCTCCTTGTAAGTAAGTGATTTTAGTGGGTTTTCCTGATAATTTTTGCACTTTTGGGACCCTTGTAGCATAATCTAGCTAATGAGGGGATTACTTTGCAAAATGGTAGAGACTCTAGGGTTTTTCCATGAGGGCATTCATGTTGATTTCTGAAATTTTATGGAAGAAAATGAATCTTGGTTGTTAAATAAACAACTTTTGTGAAAGGAGTTTCCATGAAAACACCTAAAAATGACCTTTTTGTAAAGGTAGTAAAATAGGTGGTAAATGTGTGAAATAATTGGTTTTGTGAGTTGCTATATGAGTAATAAATGTTCAGCTAGGCTTGTTAGAGGAGAAAATTTGATTAGAATCGTTTTACGAGCCTATGGGCAAAATCGTAATTATGTGAAAGTTTAAGGGCAAAACCATAATTTTTTGAAAATAGAAATTTTGAAATGCTTTGATTAATGTAGTGATTTAATAAGTTAAATATGTCATCATAGATCAAGAAGAACGTGGAATCAACCTTGATCGAGAAAAAAGGCAAGGTTTCGAATTAAATTTCAAATCGACATATTTTGTACCGAGGTAAGTTTATGTGTAAATAATACATCCTATTTATTTATGTTTTTGGTATATATATGCATTGTGTGAAATGTGAATGAATATTATTGATATCTAGTAGAATGATAGAAAGTGAGGAGGTTCTCGGATGAACCTTCGGAATAGGAAAAAGGATATGGATAAATATCCGTGATCATGTGATTATTTGTGGGTTGTGTGCGATACCATCGTGTTACTTATTATTGGTGGGCTATGTGCGATACCATCGTGTTATTTATTATTGGTGGACTTTGTGTGATACCACCATGAACATGTGATATTTTGTGGGTTGTGTACGATACCACTGTGCTATTTATTAGTGTGCGATACCACCGTGAACATGTGAAAAACCAACGTGTATTTGGTATTATTTCGAAGTGTTCATCGAGAAGCTTTGACTAAGTAAAATTACGTGTGGCTTTATGGTGATAAGTGCAGCATACAAGTGCATGTAAATGTGAGCAATGTTTTGTGATATGTGTTTGGGATGTGGTAAGATTTGAAATGAGTAAGTATAATTATGAGGAGCTAAATTTTTTCTTGTTTAGTATGTAATGATCTTGATTGATAAGTATATGGTATGATGTTCACTGTTTACATATAGACTTACTAAGCTTAAAGCTTACTCCATACTCTTTTCCCTTGTTTTATAGTGTAAAAGAGCCAGCTCGGGATACGGAGACC
This sequence comes from Gossypium bickii, assembly GCA_025503065.1. Classification (NCBI taxonomy): domain Eukaryota; kingdom Viridiplantae; phylum Streptophyta; class Magnoliopsida; order Malvales; family Malvaceae; genus Gossypium; species Gossypium bickii. The sequence continues at coordinate 48,616,761 of CP106718.1, read as the reverse complement.
GTCGGAGGATCACCCACATTATCCATACATTTTGGTATAGTTAGATTTAGCATTTTGAGTATGGCATGTATAGGGACTTAGTCTTTTATTGAATGTCATATTGTTTTGGCCAAATGTGTTGGCTCATTTGAAGATGGTTTCTTTTTTATAAGGCCATAGTTGATGGCTATTTCTTATTAATATATGAAATGATGATGTCTTTCATGAATGTGCGAGTTGCATGGTTGAGTAAATGGTATAGTTATGCATGAATCAATAGGTTGTTTGTTTTAGTTTATGATGGTGCAAGTAAGGGTGGTAGAAAAGGCTTTGTAAATAGCCTGTTCTTGTCTACACGGGTAGACAGGCCGTGTGTGACACACGGTCTACCCCATGGGTGTAACAGCCCGGTTTAGACCCTAGTCGAAACAGTGGTTTTGGGACCACAAATCCGAGTCAGTGAAAATATTTTAATATTATTTTCTGTGCTTATAATATGTGATTAAGCATGTGGTAAAATTTTGAAAGTTAATTTGTCTGTCTGTGTGTTTAATTTGAGCAAAGGACTAAATCGTGAAAAAGTTAAAAGTGGTTTTTGTTTGATTAATGGTCGAATTGATGTGGTTTTTAAATATGGGGGGATTAATAATGTAACTAGCCCAAATTCTAAGTTAGTGGACGGCAATGCTATTAATATATATATTTTATAATTTAAAGTTATATTAATATTAATATTATATGTTTTTATAATAAAAACAAAGTTAAAAGAAAATTAGTGCTCATTTTACATATTCTTCCATCGAAAACACAGAAGAAAAAGAAAGAACAAAAGCATCAAGGGTTTCGGCCATTTCAAGCTTAAATTTAGGTATTTTTTGGCTTTAGATTTTGATGATATTTATATATTTGAGATTGTTGCTTAGTCTACTATCAAGCCCATGTTGTAATTTGAAGAATTGATAATATTTGTGAATTGTGCCATGGATGAATTAGTAAGCTTTATGCTGAATTTAGTTGTTGAATGAAAGATATGTGTTAGACGAACATATTTTGTTCTTGTATTTTTGATGAATTTAGCTAAATAGGGCTAAATTATTAAAAATGAATTTGAGGGAGTAAATTGAGAATTTGATGGAAAATAGGCACTTGTATGATATATGTATATATATGTATTCGGCTAAGCATGGTTAAATGATAATTTTTGTGAATTTGATGTTTTGAGAAAAATGGACTAAATTGTTAAATTTTGCAAATGTGAGGGCTAAATTATAAATTGCCCTAAATGTGTGTTTTTGGATTGAATTGGATGAGTTAGTGAATAAAAGAGTAAAATTTGAATATGTTTAGATCAAGAGCCGAAGAAAACGGACTTAGATTGCGGGAAGGCGAAAGTAGTTGAATAATCGAGTTCGAAAGAATATCCGAATCCGAGGTAAGTCAATATACAAATAAATGTATTTGTATTGAATCATGAATGTTTATATGACAATTGATAATGATGAATGCATATGTGATATGTAATATATGAAATCAAAGATAAGATAGAGACATTGCTAACATCCGAGAAGCCCTGTTCAAACCTAGGAATAGATAGGATTAGCTATGTCATGACATAGGTGTCTGTTCTGTTTATCATGTAAGACCACATCTGGGACGTTGGCATTGATTCGAGATTTCGTGTAAACCACGTCTGGGACGTTGGTGCCGATGTGAGACTTATGTATAGGACCATGTCTGGGACATTGGCATCGTATTAATTCGTGTAAGACCCTGTCTGAGACAGTGGCATCGACTTCTAATTACATGTAAGAACATGTCTGGGACGTTGGCATTGTACGACTATTCTAAGTAATCTGTACATCCTATTAGATTCCAAACGGTTCAACGCTCAATTCTGAGCTATGAACGATTATGTGAAAGTTAATCTGTTTCAGGTATGTTTGACAAGTACACGAGGTGTGTATGAAAGGTAAGTATCTATATGAACTTACTAAATTGAATATGTGTAATGAAATGATGAGTTGATATGTGAAATTATGCTTAAATGAGCTATGTCCATATAAGGTATTTGAGTTGGGAATGTGGTAAGTTATGGCTAAGCAAATGAGCTAAAGAAAGAATGAGATGAATTTGTTATGAGAACTATAAATGACATCTTATCAAATTGAATATGTGTATCATTTGTTATGTTTATTTGTATATGACTTACTAAGCTTTTGAAAGCTTACTATGTGTATGTATTTTCTCTGTTTTATATAGATTGTCAAAGCTATTGAAGGCTCAGGGACTGCTGAGGATCGTTATCACACTTCTCAAGTTGTTTTGGTACATTTTTGAGATGTATATAGCTAGATATGGCATGTATAGGCTAGTTATTTATACAATTTGAGAGTTGAACTTAGCCATGTGATTTGGCTAGTTATGTGTGGGTAATATGTGTTAATGAATATGAGATATGATGTATGCTTCGGTGTGGTTTGCTAGCATATGAAATGGTTATGTGTATGGTAAGTATATAGATGAAATTTAAGCTTATATGTTTGGGCAAAGGAATGAGTTTCATGAAAGGTAAGTATAGATGAAATACGCTTGTGTATACTTGAGTTTTTGTTGTGTAAATTGGTATGAATGGAAATAGATTTGAATGTAGAGATTGAATAGTTATCTTGACATGTTTTTGGTGTCTAATTGTGCATGAGTTGAATTGGTTATTTTCTTGTAGGTATGACCCTAATGTGGGTGGCATATTGGCCTTACAAATGGCCTATTTTGCCACACAGTTGTGGCACACGGGCGTACCTATTGACCGTGGGACTAAGTCAGTAGCTAATTAAGAGTACACGGCCTTGGCACTCGGACATGCCTGGTAGCCGTGTGGTTTAATCAAGATTGACCACCGCCAAGGTACACGGGCGTGCTTGGTGGCAGTGGAGTAAGGTCAGGTTCGACCACGGGGAAGACACATGGGTGTGTCTAGCAGCCGTGGGAGGCACATGGCCTGCCTACACGGGCGTGTAATCCCTGAAACTTTGAAATGTTTAAAATTTCTGAGAATTTCTATATGTGTTCCGGTTAGTTCCGACCTTGTTTCTAAACATGTTTTAGGTCTCGATGACCTACAGAAGGGACACTATGATTGTAAATGATGGTTTAATTTACAAAATTGTCTGATAAAGTTTCTAATCTTCAGGTAATGCCCTTAACCCTAATCTGGTGACTGATATGGGATAGGGGTGTTACATTTGGTTGGTATCAGAGCTACGGCTTAGTCGATTCTCAGACTAACGTGGCGTGTCAGAGTCTAGCTATACATGTCATATTTCTAAACTGTGATAGCGTGATGAACCGGACGTATAAAATGTGATTTTCATGTAGTAATCGATCCCGAAAGAGTCGTAGCTGACGATGTTGAATGTAATGCACCTACTCCTGCACAAGGGACAACGCTATCTAATTCGAGACCGACTACGAGCGGTCAAGAGGGAGAAGCTAAACAAGCTTTCTTCCCGATGATGAGTGAGTGGTTCACTCAGTTTGTTAAAAATAATCCGGCTGTTTCGCAACCTCCACCGGTTAAACCCCCTCAGACTACAGTTGTGCCACCGGTTATGTATCCAAATCTGTTGAATAAGCTTCCGATTGATAAGATACATAAATATGGGGCTGAAGAGTTCAGGGCTACTAGTGATGATGATGCCGAAAAGGCCAAGTTCTGGTTAGAAAACACAATCTGAGTATTCAATGAGATGTCTTTAACTTCTGAGGAAAGCATTAAATGTGTTGTTTCTCTGCTACGAGATGCAGCCTATCAGTAGTGGAAGACTTTAATTTCTGTTGTACCTCAAGAGCGGGTCACATGGGACTTCTTTCAGGTTGAGTTCCGAACGAAATACATCAGTGAGAGATTTGTTGATCAGAAATGGAAAGAATTTTTAGAACTAAAACAAGGTCGTATGTCTGTCACTGAATATGAATGAGAGTTCGTAAGACTGAGTCAATATGCACGGGAATGTGTATCATCGAAAGTGATAATGTCCAAAAGATTCGAAGACGGACTTAATGAAGACATCCGTTTACTTGTTGGGATTCTGGAAATTAAAGAGTTTGTTGTGCTTGTTGATCGAGGCACTTGGGAAAGATAAAAGAAAAGCTGAGTTTGAAGCTAGAGACGTGAGAAAGAGATTTCAGAGTAAATCATTTCAGTCTGCTTCGAAGAAATTCCGAGATGAGCATAGCCATTCAAAGTTGAATGTGGGACATTTGACTAGAGATCGAGCTAGATCACAATTGAGTTCTAAAGCTCCGAAAACTTCAATAGCAAGTGTTGGAAATGTTCGATCCGAGAAACCTGAATGTAAATATTATGGAAAAAGGCATCCGGGAAGCTGTAGATTAAATGATCGAGCTTGCTTCAGATGTGGATCATTAGATCATTTCATTCGTGATTGTCCAGAATTTGTTGAACCAGAGACTGTTCAGAATCCGAGATCTGATAGTACTCCAGTGAGAGGTAGACCTTTTCCGAAATGCAAGAAATGTCAGTGGTAGTCAAAGGATTACGAGAGATACTGTTGCGAGATCCGAAGCTAGAGGGCCAACCAAAGCGTATACTATCAGAGCTTGGGAAGAAGCTTCATCTCCAGATGTTATAACGGGTACATTTACACTCTATGATACTTCTATGATTACATTGATAGACCCTGGTTCTACACATTTGTATATATGCATGAACTTAGTATTCAGTAAGACTTTGTCAGGAGAGTCTACCGAGTTTGTTATAAAAGTATCGAACCCCTTAGGTAAAAGTGTTCTGGTTGATAAAGTATGCAAGAACTGTCCATTGATGTTTAGAGATATTTGTTTTCCTGTTGATTTGATGCTATTACCTTTTGATGAATTTGATATAATTCTGGGTATGGGCTGGTTGACATTGCATGATGCTGTGGTAAACTGTAAAAGAAAGATCATTGATTTTGAATGTCAAAATAATGTAATAGTTCGTATTGAGTCTAGTGAATTAAACGAATTGCCTGCAGTGATATATGTATTGAAAGCTCAGAGATATGTGAAAAAGGGATATGAGGCATAGTTTGCTTATGTGATTGATTCGAAAATATCTGAAAAGAAAGTTCAATCAATACCAGTGGTTTGTGATTTTTCTGATGTGTTTCCTGAAGAGTTACTAGGATTGCCACTGATTCGTGAAGTTGAATTTGGTATAGATTTGTTACCTAATACGACTCCTATTTCGATAGCTCCGTATATAATGGGACCGACTGAATTGAAAGAGTTAAAGTCACAGTTGCAAGAGTTGACTGATAGAGGTTTCGCTAGACCGAGTTTCTCGCCTAGGGGTGCTGTTGTTCTGTTTGTGAAAAAGAAAGCTAGCACGAATAGAATGTGCATTGATTATCGTCAGTTGAACAAGGTGACAATAAAGAATAAATATTCGTTGCCCAGGATTGATGATTTATTTGATCAGTTGAAAGGAGCTACTGTGTTTTCAAAGATAGATATGAGATCGGGATATTATCAGTTCAGAGTGAAAGATTCATACATTCCGAAAACGGCTTTCAGAACGAGATACAGACATTATGAATTCTTAGTGATGCCTTTTGGATTAATAAATGCTCCTGTAGTGTTTATGGATCTAATGAATACAATTTTCAGACCGTATTTAGATCGATTTGTTGTTGTATTCATTGACGACATTTTGATTTATTCACGAGATGAGATTGAGCATACCGAGCATCTGAGAATTGTGTTGCAAATTCTACGAGAAAAGCAATTGTTTGCGAAATTCAGCAAATGTGAATTCTGGTTGCTTGAAGTCAGATTTCTAGGACATATTGTATCAGCCTCTGCAATACTTTGATCCGAGCAAAATTTCTGCTATTTTGGATTGGAAACCTCCAAAGAACGTGTCTGAAGTCCGTAGCTTTCTAGGACTTGCTAGTTATTATCGAAGGTTCGTAAAAGACTTTTCGAAGATAGCTACTCCGTTGACTAGATGCTTCAGAAAGATATAAGATTTGAATGGTCCGATAAATGTCAGAACAGTTTTGATCGACTGAAAACTCTGTTAACTGAAGCTCCAATTTTAGTACAACCAGAATCAGGTAAAGAATTTATAATTTTCAGTGATGCTTCGCTAAATGGTCTGGGATGTGTTCTGATGCAATAAAGCAAAGTAATAGCGTATGCTTCGAGAGAACTGAAGCCACATGAAAAGAATTACCTGACACATAACCTTGAACTAACTGTGATTGTGTTCGCATTAAAGATTTGGCGACATGATCTGTTCAGTGAGAAATGTCACGTATTTTCGGATCATAAAAGTCTGAAATATCTGATGACTCAAAAAGTTTTGATTCTGCGTCACAGAAGATGGTTAGAGCTGTTGAAAGATTAAGAGCTTGTGATAGATTATCATCCGGGGAAAGCAAATGTCATTGCTGATGCACTAAGTAGAAACTCATTATTTTCATTGCGTGCTTTGAATGCTCAATTAGATTTGTCCGATGATAGTTCAGTGTTAGCTAAATTGAAAGTGAAACCATTGTTTTTACAACAAATTTGTGATGCTCAGAAGATTGATAACGAGTTGTTAGTGAAACAAGCTCATTGTAATTCGAATTCTGATTTTGAATTTCGAATAGATAAGATGGTTGCTTGAGATTCTGAGAACGAATTTTTATTCCGAGAAACCCAGAGTTGATTCAGTTGACTTTGAGTGAAGCTTATAATAGTCATCTGTACGTTCATCCTGGAAGTACAAAGATGTACCGTGATTTGAAGCAACACTATTGGTGGTCTGGTATGAAACGAGACATGTCTGACTTTGTATCAAAATGTTTAGTTTGTCAGCAAGTCAAGGCTGAACATCAGGTTCCATCTGGGTTGCTACAATCGATTATGATTCCAGAGTGGAAATGGGATAAAGTGATGATGGACTTTGTTTCTCGATTACCCCTGACTCCGAGAAAGAAAGATGTAATTTGGGTCGTAGTTGATCATTTAAAAAAATCTGCCCATTTTATTTCGGTACGATCTGATTTTTCACTTGATAAGTTAGCTGAGCTTTATATTTCTGAGATTGTGAGATTACACTGGGTTCCACTATCCATTGTGTCTGATATATATCCGAGATTAACATCACGATTCTAAAAGAAACTGCAAGAAGCTTTAGGCACGAAATTGCATTTTAGTACAGCTTTTCATCAATAAACGGATGGTCAATCTGAGCGGATCATTCAAACTCTTGAGGATATATTAAGATGTTGCATTCTTGAGTTTAACGGTACGTTGGAGCAGTACCTTCCATTGATTGAATTTACATACAATAATAGTGTTCAGCCATGGATCAAAATGGCACCTTATGAAGCTTTGTACTGACGTAAATGTCAAACACCTTTGTATTGGACCGAACTCAGTGAAAATAAGATACACAGGGTTGATTTGATAAAAGATTTAGAACAGAAGTAAAAGTGATCCGAGATAGCTTGAAAGCAGCATCTGATCGTCAAAAATCTTACGCAGATTTGAAAAGAAAAGACATTGAATTTGAGATTAGTGATAAAGTGTCTCTGAAAGTATCTCCGTGGAAGAAAGTACTCCGATTTGGACGTAAAGGCAAGTTGAATCCAAGGTTTATTAGACCGTATGAGATCATTGACCGAGTTGGACCTGTTGCATACCGATTGTTGTTGCCTTCCGAGCTAGAAAAGATACATAATGTATTTCATGTTTCGATGCCCCGTAGATATCATTCTGATCTGTCACATGTAATTACTTCGTCTAAGATTGAAATCTGATCCGATATAACTTATGAGGAAGAATTGATTCGTATCATAGCTCGTGAAATGAATGAGTTAAGAAACAAGAAAAATTCGTTAGTAAAAGTGTTATGGCATCGACACGGAGTAGAAGAGGCTACGTGAGAGCCTAAAGATTCAATGAGACAGTAATATCCGAATCTATTTAATGGTAAGATTTTCGTGGAATAAAATCCCTAAGGGGGGAGAATTGTAACAGCCCGGTTTAGACCTTAGTCGGAACAGTGGTTTCGGGACCACAAATCCAAGTTAGTGAAATATTTTAATATTACTTAATGTGCTTATGATATGTGATTAAGCATGTGGTAAAATTTCGTAAGTTAATTTGTCTGTCTCTGTGTTTAATTTGAGTAAAGGACTAAATCATGTAAAAGTTAAAAGTGATTTTTGTTTGATTAATGGCCAAATTGATATGGTTTTTAAATATGGGGGGATTTATAATGTAACTAGCCCAAATTCTAGTTAGTGGACGGCAACGCTATTAATATATATGTTTTATAAGTTAAAGTTATATTAATATTATATATTATATGTTTTTATAATAAAAACAAAGCTAAAAGAAAATTAGTGCTCATTTTACATGTTCTTCCATCGAAAACACAACATAAAAAGAAAGAACAAAAGCATCAAGGGTTTCGGCCATTTCAAGCTTAAATTTAGGTATGTTTTGGCTTTAGATTTTGATGATTTTTATGTTTTTGAGATTGTTGCTTAGTCTACTATCAAGTCCATGTTGTAATTTGAAGAATTGATGATATTTGTGAATTGTGCCATGGATGAATTAGTAAGCTTTATGATGAGTTTAGTTGTTAAATGACAGGTATATGTTAGATGAACATATTTTATTCTTGAATTTTTGATGAATTTAGCTAAATAGGGCTCAATTGAGAAAAATGATAATTTGAGGGAGTAAATTGCGAATTTGATGGAAAATAGGGGCTTGTATGATATATATGTATTCGGCTAAACAAGGTTAAATGATGATTACTGTGAATTTGATGTTTTGAGAAAAATGGACTAAATTGTTAAGTTGTGCAAATGTGAGGGCTAAATTGTAAATTACCCTAAATATGTGTTTTTGGATTGAATTGGATTAGTTAGTGAATAAAAGGGTTAAATTTGAATATGTTTAGATTAAGAGCCGAAGAAAGCAGACTTAGATCGCGGGAAGGCGAAAGTAGTTGAATAATCGAGTCCGAATGAATATTCGAATCCGAGGTAAGTCAATATACAAATAAATGTATTTGTATTGAATCATGAATGTTTATATGACAATTGATAATGATGAATGCATATGTGATATGGAATATATGAAATCAAAGATAAGATAGAGACATTGCTAAAATTCGAGAAGCCCCATACGAACCTAGGAATAGATAGGATTAGCTATGTCATGACATAGGTGTCTGTTCTGTTTATCATGTAAGACCACATCTGGGACGTTGGCATTGATTTGAGATTTCGTGTAAGACCACATCTGGGACGTTGGCGTCGATGTGAGACTTAAGTATAAGACCATGTCTGGGACATTGGCATCGTATTAATCCGTGTAAGACCCTGTTTGGGACTGTAGCATTTACATCTGATTACTTATAAGACCACGTCTGGGACATTTGCATTGTACGACTATTTTGAGTAATCTGTACATCCTATTAGATTCTGAATGGTTCAATGGGCAATCCTGAGCTATGAATGATTACGTGAAAGTCTATCCGTTTCAGGTATGTTTGACAAGTACACGAGGTGTGTATGAAAGGTAAGCATCTATATGAACTTACTAAATTGAATATGTGTAATGCAATAATGAGATGATATGTGAAATTATGCTTAAATGAGCTATGTCCATATAAGGTATTTGAGTTGGGAATGTGGTAAGTTATGGCTAAGCAAATGAGCTAAAGAAAGAATGAGATGAATTTGTTATGAGAACTATAAATGACATCTTATCAAATTGAATATGTGTATCATTTGTTATGTTTATTTGTATATGACTTTCTAATCTTTTGAAAGCTTACTCTGTGTATGTATTTTCTCTATTTTATATGGATCGTCAAAGCTATTGAAGGCTCGGGGACCGTCGAGGATCGTTATCACACTACTCAACTTGTTTTGGTACATTTTTTAGATGTATATACCTAGATATGGCATGTATAGGCTAGTTATTTATACAATTTGAGAGTCGAACTTAGCCATGTGATTTGGCTAGTTATGTGTGGGTAATATATGTTAATGAATATGGGATATGATGTATGCTTTGGTGTGCTTTGATGGCATATGAAATGGCTATGTGTATGGTATGTATATAGATGAAATTTAAGCGTATATGTTTGGGCAAAGGAATGAGTTTCATAAAAGGTAAGTATAGATGAAATACGCTTGTGTATACTTGAGTTTTTTTCTTTTTGTGTAAATTGGTATGAATGGAAATAGATTTGAATGTAGAGATTGAATGGTTATCTTGACATGTTTTTTGTGTCTAATTGTGCACGAGTTGAATTGGTGATGGTATTCGGATTGATCCAAGCAAAATTTCGGCGATTGTTGATTGGAAACCGCCAAAAAATATATCCGAGGTTAGAAGCTTTTTGGGCTTAGCTGGGTGTAACACCCCATAACCGTGTCCAATGCCGGGACAGGATACGAGGCATTACCGTACTTAACCTTACTTGAACATGAAGTATTGGGCTATAAATTTCCTTCCAACTTAAAGCTTTTCCATCTTAATCATCACATACACATCATGGGCCTACGAGCCCTTAAACATACCTCCGGAAGGTTTCGGAGTTTAACCGAAAACTTCTACACTCTTTAAAATTTTTTTCCTAAATAGGGGTCTCACGCCCATGTGACTTGGGACACGCCCGTGTAGTCTCAAACGCCCATGTCCCTAGCCCGTGCAGAATTTATTTTTATTTCGAGCCTACAGGGGCTTTCACATGGTTGGGCACACGCTCGTGTCTATAACCTGTGTCTTTCACACGGCCTACACACGCCCTTGTCCTCTGCCCATGGAACTTTCTATTTATGACGCCACCAAACCCTTATTACCACACGGCCATGGCATACACCCGTGTGCTGGCTTGTTTGACGAATCATATTCTCGTAAGTTGATGCAGGGGACACACGGCCTATTAGCACACCCATGGGGCTGGTCGTGTGTCACACACTACCTAGACACACGCCCGTGTGTCTACCCGTGTGGACACTTAGGGGATATTTTCCAAGCCAATTGCCACCTTGAAACATAAACACGCTTATACCAACTCAAGCAATACATAATGTAACATTCATATACTATGAATAATTCCTGAAACATCACTTATAGAATTCATAAAAACTCATCATCATTAATATATAAAATTTAACAAATATTGGCCAATCTCTTTAGCCATATACAAAAAGGATAGTAACCTTAATAGCCAACACTTTGGCTCCCAATATAATATAAATCAAAATGACTTAACCCCTATACATGCCATACTTACAATAAAACAACTTGGCTATACCAAAATAGTGGTTGATAGTGTGATTTGAGCTCCGACGTCTATGATCCTCGAGCTAGCTTGGCGAAACTACAAGAAAGGAAAAAAAGAGAGAAGTAAGCTTATAGCCTAGTAAGTTTGCATGAAATTCATGTAGCAACATATTTGCTCGTAATAAACTCATCCATCATGAAACATGAATAACATAAATCTCAAGTGCATGAGGCTTACTTACTCATACTTACTCTTACTCATCACATATTACATAATAATTTCATACTTGTATTTTAATCATGGTACCTGTATCACTTAATCACATAGATTAGCAATTTCGCTAATGTAAACATAAACTCAAATCTTCATCTTTCTTAATTTAAATAAAGCTCTTTATAAACCTTGAATAACTGAACTTGTTACTATCTTTACTTGCTTAGCTTTCTTGTTACCTCTTTCATACTTGGCTCCCTAGCCCGTGAATTTCTCGGAATATCAGAGGATACTCTATCTCACCAAACATGTGTCTCGTTGCCAATGCCATATCCCAGATATGGTCTTACATGGGATCTCTTAACTCGATGTCGATGCCATGTCTCAGACATGGTCTTACACGAGATCTTCCTTTGGTGCCAAAGCCATGTCCCAAACATGGTCTTACACGAGACCTTCCTTAATTGGTGTCGATGCCATGTCCCAGACATGGTCTTAACAAGACCTTCCTTGCTCGATGCTGATGCCATGTCTCAGACATGGTCTTACACATGATCTACGCTCGGTGCCAACGCCATGTCCCAGACATAGTCTTATACAGGACCTACATTCCTTGGGTGCTAATGCCATGTCCCAAACATGGTCTTACACGATATTTCCTTACCTCATGTTGTGACATAGGTATCCTCGTTATTCCGAATCTTCAACCGGGACTTTTACTTACATGTTCTCATTGATTTCCTTATTAAAAATTGATAATCAACTTCATGAAAGTAATGTACATTATACAACATAATAAGTAATTTTAATCATAAAAACATATGTAGCCTTAAATTCATACAAAATTACCTCGGTACTCCAAAATAGGTGTCGATGTGCAATTTAGTCCACAAGTTTGTTCTTGCATCGGTTTCGATCTGGGCTTTGTGTTTCTTAATCTATAATAACAATTTAACTTGTTTAATACTTACATTGACTAAATTGGCTCATAATTCATACTTTAGCAAAATTTACATTCTTGCCCCTAAACTTTCTCAAAATTACACTTTTTCCCCTAGGCTCATAAAATGATTTTCATTCAACTTTCTTGCATTTCAAGCCTAGCCGAATCATATTCTCAACTATAGCAACCTTCACTTTCTACTATTTCACTCATATATGACCATTTTCATAACTTTTACAATTTAGTCCTTTTATGCATTTCTCATGAAAAAATGTTTATCTTACATCAAACTTTCATATTCTTCCATAAAACATCAAAATACATGCATGTCATACATGGGTAAATTTTTGAACATAAACCCTAGCTCAAAATATAGCTAGACATAGCTAAATCGAGCTACGAGGATCACAAAAATACGAAGAGCATTAAAAACGGGGCTAGGATGCACTTATTATCAAGCTTGAAGATTGAAGAAACCCTAGCTATGGAGTCCTTGTGATTTTCGACCAAGGGGGAGGAAGATGGACACCATTTTTTACTTATTTTTCCCTTTTAATTGTTTTATTAACCAAATGACAAAAATGCCCTTAATGATCCTTTCTTGAGATTTTTCCTTCTCATGTCCATTTTTGTCCATCTTAACACATAATGGTCTAATTGCTAAATAAGGACCTTTAGTATTTTTTATAATTCTATTTCATACTTAAATCTTCTAGAATCTTATATTTTCTAATCTTTGCAATTTAGTCCTAATGGATAATTTATTCGCTAATTAATAAAACTTTTTCATGAAATTTTCACACAATCATGCAAGCATCTTATAAGCCTTATAAAAATCATTAAAACATATATTTCTACTTTGGATTTGTGGTCTCACACCACTATTCCAACTAGGCTCTAAATCGGGCTGTTACAGCTGGGTATTATCGATGTTTTGTCGACGAATTTTTGATGATTTCTTCCCTGATGACTAAGTTGTTGCAAAATAATGTTAAGTTTGAATGAACCGATGGATGTTAACAAAGTTTCGAGAAGTTGAAGCCACGATTAACTAAGGCACCGATTTTAGTACAACCTGAGTCGGGAAAGGAGTTTGTGATCTATAGTGATGCGTCATTGAATGTTCTTGGTTGTGTACTGATGCAAAAGGGAAAAGTAGTAGCCTATGCCTCGAGACAGCTAAAACCACATGAAAAAATCTATCTGATGCACGATTTGGAATTGGCTGCCATCATTCTTGCTTTAAAGATTTGGCGTCATTATTTGTATGGTGAGAAATGCCGAATTTTTACCTATCACAAAAGTTTGAAATACTTCATGAACCAAAAGGATTTGAATTTGTGACAACGACGGTGGCTCGAATTATTGAAAGATTATGAATTGGTGATTGACTACCATCCGGGGAAAGTGAATGTAGTCGCAGAGGCTTTGAGCAGAAAAATCCCAGTATGCTTTGAGAGTTATGAGTATGAGTTTAGCTTTTTCTGACGACGATTTGATTTTGGCTGAGTTAAGCGCTAGACCGTTGTTTCTTTAGTAGATTTGTGAAGCTCAAAAGAAAGACAAGGAATTGTGAGCTAAAAGAGTTTAGTGTGAATCGGGCAGCGATTCAGATTATTGAATCTGACCGGATGATTGCTTGATGTTCCATGATAGGGTATGTGTACCAAAAGGTGAGGAGTTGATTCGAAAAATTTTAAATAAGGCACATAGAGGTTGTTTGTCAGTACATCCGGGTAGTACAAAAATGTATAATGTTTTGAAGAAGTTGTATTGGTGGCCGGATATGAAAAGAGATATCTCTGAATTTGTGACAAAGTGTTTGATCTGTCAACAAGTGAAAGCCAAACATCAGGTATCCTCGGGTTTACTTTAGCCCGTAATGGTTCCCGAGTGGAAGTGGGACAGTATTACTATGGATTTTGTGTCTGGTTTGCCGTTAACACCAAAGAAGAAAGATGTTGTATGGGTTGTTGTTAATAGGCTAACTAAGTCGACTCATTTTATAACGATGCGTACCAATTACTCACTTGAGAAATTGGCCGATCTATATGTTTCTGAAATTGCAAGACTTCACGGAGTACCGTTGTCAATCATTTCGAATAGAGATCCGAGGTTCACATAACAATTTTGGAAAAAGTTGCAAGAAGCTCTAGGGACAAAGTTAAATTTTAGTATTGCTTTCCACCTACAAACCGATGGTCAGTCGGAAAAAGTAATTCAGATTCTTGAAGATATGTTGCGGTGTTGTGTTGTAACATCCTGGAACTTAAGCATTATGAATAAATTTTTGATATTTTTGGAAACTCAGAAATGTATGAAAATGCATGGAAATGAAAATAAACATTTTTGGAAAATCAACATTTTTGAAACTCAACATTTTTGGAAACACCGAAATGCATTAGGACATGAACATTTTAGGAAACCCGAAATGTAAGAAATGGGTCAAAAATGGAAAGTACACATTTTTGGAAACTAAGAAATGAAAATGGAAATGATCCAAAAATGGAAAATATACATTTTAGGAAACTTGGAAATGTAAGAAAATGGCAAGTAAACAGAGCCGATCAAAAATTTTAGGAAACTTGGAAATGACCCTAAAATGATGAGTTTTAAAGTTTAAAATAGGAAATCAAGGCAAGAGGGCCTTAAAAGAAAAAGTTGGTAAGTTTTGACACACAAACGGGCTAGGAAAAGTGGCACAAGATGGCACTTAGGGCCTAAGGAAATGGCGCCATGTGCAAAAGGCATGGGCACAGGTTCGAGTCACAAGGGAAGCAATTAAATGAAGGTTTTAATTTTGTTTCCGAGAAGCACAAGGAGTGGACGGCAAGCATCTTGAAAAAAAGAGGTTTATTCTCTTTAAAATTCGGCTATTAAGTGATAAATAAGAGGCTTCTTTTTAGATTTTTAAATTTGGATTATTTGACGAGATAAATGATGGATTAAATATTTTTTTTTTGACTAATATTATCACATATGTGGAGTGGTGGCCAAGTAAAGGACTCCTTGGCTGATAACTTTGTCTATAAAAGGAACGAAGGAGGGCTACTCCTTAGTTTGCTTCTTTTTCTGCTCTGCCAAAATTCCCTAGCTCTCCCCCTCTCTGTCGAATTTTTCCTTAAGTAAAATCCATCTTCTCTTCTTCTATTTTCTTCTCTGTTTCTACTATCAAAGCCGAATCTTTGTCGATTCTAAGTAAAGGAGCAATCAACTACAACATCAAAAGGGTAAGATCTGTGGTCAATCAATTTCTATTCCTTTTTCTTTTTACCAAAATCAGGGTACTAATCTTATTGTTGTGAATGGCCGAATATACAAGGGGTTTATCAAATTTCGATAGACATACAAGAAAAGGAATATTTTCGGGAACTCAGGGATTCAAGGTAAGAAGTTATATTCGGCCTAGGTTATCTCTTTAATAATTAGATCTATTCATTTTAATCAAAGATTTATCAAATCAGTGGATCTAGTGGGTAGCCGAAATTCAGGGAGGAATACCACAACTTTGAGATTTGATTTGGCAAACAAGGTAAGTGTTAGTAATTCTATTCCTAGTAGGATTTGGTTTTAAAATCAAAAGGGTATTAATATGTTTATATATGATGGGCCAAATATAGAAGTTAACAGATCTAAAGTCTGAATCTGTGATCGATTCACTTCGGGAATTCAAGGAATCCATTAAGCGAATAAGGTGTGTACCCACACTAACTCCCAATATATTACGGCAATTATTTTATATGTATATATATGAATATGCATGCGAATAAGAATGTGGCTAAGTGTCACAAATGAGGTAAAAGTACCAAGGTACGTTTCCTACTTCCGATAGGATTACAAATACGATATATATATATTTTTGAATATGTAATATGAATGAGAAATAAGATATGCATGATATAAATATTTGGGGCATATGGGATATATGTGAAAGGGGAAGAATAGGTGTTGACTACGGTCTCACCAACGAAATATGGTGGCTACGGTCCTATTAAGTGAACATGGTAACTTCGATTACATTATCTGAACATAGTGTCTAATGACACAACGTATATGGGCGATGAGCACGTCGATCGCAGCGATCGCGCCGATGGTGTGTAGCGGAAGGAGGAGGGTTGACTTAGTAGTCCCCACGGTGTGATTGGCGAGTGCGGGTGGTGTGTAGCGGATGGATAATTAGGCTTGGGTTTGGGTTGCATCATTTTGATATGTATATGTTCTGGATATGAATATGTATGCTGAAATATTGTTTGTTAGTTGGTGTACACATTGAGTCTGTTGACTCACCCCTTTGAGGACTATTTTTTCGTGTGTGATGAGCGTAATAGACCGGGTCTACAGAGCTAAAGGTGGCCATGCGTAGCAAAGAAAATATTTATGAATTGGACCATCATTTTTATAAAGTTCTTTAAATTTTAAGTTTGGGAATTATTGATGTAATAAGGCCTAAAAGCCATAGTTTTATTTTACGCTACCATTATTTACTTGCAATTATTATGCTTCAAATACTTTACATTTATGATATTAAAATTTTATGTCTTTACATTTAAACCCTAAATTATTTTGTCACCCTAATTAAATGATTTCTAAATTAAATAAACGGTTTTTAACCTAAGCCATCCAAATGAAACAGCTTTCTAAAAATACACCAATATTCTCTAAGTAATAAAGGACTTGGCAAACCGATTTTCTTAAGGAACATACGAGATCCGGTTCAGCTCTGGGTGGTGTGTGGGGTGTTTCACTTAATATCGAGCCCGCTTTTAAACTCTCTACCGGGCTAAGGCCCAAAAACTTTTTCAAAGCGAGCCAAAATGATTTTCTCTGCAAATTAAGCGGTTTTACGGCATGGCACCTAAGTCTCCGACCATGATCCACTGTAAGTACCCCTAACTCTATGTGTGATTATGTGATTTATATAGGGGTAGAAAAGGCATGGAACGTAGAATAGTGTGATAGGAATTTGAACCCTAGGATTAGACTACTCAAACACATGAAACTCATAAGACTTAATGAACTTAACAAACCTATGGCTAAGTCATTGAGCTAGGGTGTGGTAACCCCTGTACGCATGTCTAGGATTGGATCCGGAAGAGCCTGGTATTTAAGCAGTCCTAGTGACTCACCTCCTCTTCGCAGTATCCTTAACCGTGCGTAGCTTCGGTTCACCCTAACTCAGAGGGCTCAGTGGTGTGGCAACCTCTGTGCGCATGTCTAGGAATGGTTTCGGTGAGAGCTTGGTATTTAAGCAGTCCGCGTGACTCACCTCCTCTCCACTCGAATCCTGCCTGGTGCGTAGCTTTGGTTCACCCTGACCAAGAGGACTCGGTCATAGGCTAAACACAAAGACTAAAACCCGAAAGGGACTTAGCCGTTTTTTTATGAAGAACAACAAACCCTAGTTTTAAAACTTTTAAAATCACTCTTTCAATCTGTGAAAACCATCTTTACAAAGTTTTCCGAAAAATTCCCGATTTTCAAAAAAAAAATTATTACAAAAATACCCCTAGTGGTAAAATTACCAAAATGCCCTTGGTTTATGAGATTTCCAAAATACCCACAGTACTTATCCAAAATTTCATTTCTTTATAAAATGTTCAAAAACCCTAATTTGCAAATTATCAAAATTATCTTGATTTGGAGAAAAAATTACGAAATTGCCCTTAACTTGCAAAATTACCAAAATGACCCTGATTTCCAAAATTTTCGCAACATCATTGTCTTGAAAAGTACAATTCTCAAAAATAATCCACAAAGTTTTACAATTTTTGAAATATCCCTGATTTACTAAATTTTACAAATTTACCCTGATTTGTGAAAATTTACCTAAATACCCCTGAGGTCAAAAAATTACCGAAATACCCCTGGATTTCAAAACTCTTCCAAAACTTTCCGGAACCTTAAAAGTACCAAAATACTTCCACCAAAATCATCAAGGAATTTTTATTTTGAAAAATTTACGAAAATGCCCACTGTAGGACAAAATTACGAAAATACCCCTAGGTAGCGGAAAAACAACAACAATGAAAATTTCAACGTTTCTCTGGATGAACGAAAGTTCATATTTGTCTGATGGATGAATGAATGAATGGAAAGATTGTATGTTTGTATGAATACTGAAGAACCACTCTTAAATTCTTCTTCATAAAACATCTTCATGGGTAATAAGTGAAACAAGAATACTAATTCATAAAACTTCTTAATCGATCTCGACGATAGAAAATGAGCTCTAGAGGGCGTGGTCGCCGTGGAAGAGGTAGAGGAAGAATGACAGTGTCAGAACCCGTTAGATCGGGTCAGGGTTCTGACAATGAAATACCACCGCCACCACCACCCCCACCGTGGGTCTTTGAAACGACAAGCTCGACGCGGGGAAGATGCTCTGTCGCAGTCGTCTTTGCGAGTTTTGGAATTGGTGGCTGGTGCGGGTGGAAATTCGAGAACCCAGAAATTTGTGCCAGAACGGCTCCGAGCTAATGGAGCCGAGATGTTTCGTGGAGTATCGGGAGTGGCACCCAGTACAGCTGAGTACTGGTTGGAAGCAACTGAGCGCATTATGGATGAACTCGACTTGACCTCTGAGGAGAAGTTGAAAAGAATGGTGGCATTGTTACGCGATGAAGCGTATCAATGGTGGTTAGCTGTGCGGGACAATGCCACGGCGGAGGATTTGACCTGGGAATATGCTAAGGAAGCATTTCCGAAGAAGTATGTGGGAATCAGGTATATAGACGAACAAAGGAAGGCTTTTCTGGGTTGGTGCAAGGAAGTAAATCTGCATGAGAATATGAGGCGCAATTTCGAGGTTGAGCCGCTATGTCCGAGGAGTAGTGGCAACTGAGCATGAGCGTTGTGTCCGTTTTGAGGACGGACTGAGGGACGATCTGAGACTGTTGATAGCACCGCATCAAGAGCGGGAATTCTCTACTTTGGTGGAAAAGGCCAAGGTGGCCGAGGGAATCAAGGCCAAGGTGGCCGAGGGAATCAAGGATGCTACCGAGCAGGCTGTGGATAGGAATAAGCCCAAAAGAGGTTTTGGGCCATCCGAAAGGGTCATAAGAGGCCTAGAGTTGACGGCCCACGAATCAACAAGCCGTGCGGTGGGCGGCAAAGACGCCTTGTGAGCACTGTGGGAAAGAGGCACTTAGGAGAGTGTTGGAGGAAGACGGGTGGATGTCTCAAGTGTGGGTCCAAGGACCATATGCTTAAGGATTGTCCCAAGCGAAGCGGATGAGGAGGCCGACCGGCCGCCCGTAATGCTAGTCGCCGGTAGAGGCGGATAGCGACCTCAACGGGTCGTGGTTCGCAACAGAGGTAATGGGGCTGGCAGAGGACATGGAGCACGTGGTCGAGGTACTCGCTAATCGCCGAGGCAAGGCAACCGTGGTTGGTTTATGCGGTTCACGGAGGAAAGATGGAGACGCGCGGATGTTATAACCGTTACGTTCTTTCTTTTTGACAGACCCTATTTTCCTCTGATTGATGTGGGCTCGACCCATTCCTATGTTGCATGTAGTGTAGTGGAAACACTAGGCCTAGACTCAGAATTCTCTGATAGACAGATGACTGTAGTAAGCCCATTAGGCCAAACCGTAGTGGTAGACAAGATCTTTCGGAATGTACCCCTAGAGATTCAGGGAGTGAACTTTCGGGCGGACTTAATGGAGTTACCCTTCGGAGAGTTTGAGCTTATACTTGGAATGGATTGGCTAGTAGAGCATCGAGCTGTGTTGGATTGTGCGGCTAAACGTATGGAACTAAGAACCTCCGAGGATAAGGTAGTAGTGATGATCAGAGAAAGGAGGAACTACTTGTCTAACGTGGTTTCGGCGCTAAAGGCTGAGAAGATGGTTAGGAAGGGGTGCGAGGCGTTCTTAGCCTTCGTAAATGCGTTGGGAGGAAAAGATGAAGGTGTCAATGGAGTTAGGATGGTAAGGGACTTTGTAGATGTGTTCCCTGATGAATTACCAAGAATACCCCCAGATAGGGAGGTGGGATTTGGAATAGATTTGTTACCGGGAATAGCTCCTGTGTCAATCGCTCCATACCGAATGGCGCCAAAGGAGTTAGTGGAGCTCAAGGCTCAAATCCAAGAATTGTTGGATCGTGGGTTCATCCGACCCAGTGTGTTTCCATGGGGAGCACCGGTCCTATTTGAGAAGAAGAAGGAAGGAACTATGCGTATGTGCATAGATTATCGTCAGTTGAACAAACTGACCATCAAGAACAAGTATCCTTTGCCAAGGATAGACAACTTGTTCGACCAGCTGAAAGGGGCAGCTGTGTTCTCGAAGATCGACTTAAGGTCGAGATATCACCAATTGAAGGTGAAGGAGGCTGATATTCATAAGACCGCATTTAGGACAAGATACAGTCATTTTGAATTTGTGGTGATGCCGTTTGGATTGACGAACGCTCCAGCCGCGTTCATGGACATGATGAATCGGGTTCTCCAACCCTATTTGGATAGGTTCGTCGTGGTGTTCATCGACGATATTTTGGTGTATTCTAAGACGGAAGAGGAGCATGATGAGCATCTCCGAGTTGTGTTGGAAGTGTTAAGGGAGAAGAAGCTCTATGCCAAGTTCGGCAAGTGCGAATTTTGGCTTAAGGAAGTGGCATTCCTAGGACATGTGGTATCCGCAGAAGGAATAAGAGTGGATCCTAGGAAGATTGAAGCGATGTTGGATTGGAAACCACCTAGGTGCTGTGGTGAAATCCGAGTTTCTTAGGATTGGCGGGCTATTACGTAAGGTTCGTGGAAGGATTCTCGTCAATAGCCGCGCTTTGACAAAGCTACTAAGGAAGGAAGTACCTCTGTGTGGACGAATAAGCAACAGAGAGCTTTGAAAGACTTAAGAAGGTGCCGTGAAAGCTCAGTGTTAGTCCAAATGAGGCGAGCAAGGATTTTGTGGTGTCTTGTGATGCTTCGCATATGGGGTTAGGCGGTGTGCTAATGCAAGAAGGAAAAGTGGTCGCCATGCGTCTAGGCAACTCGAGGCCTCATGAGGTTAATTATCCAACCCATGACTTGGAACTAGCGCGGCAGTGGTTTTCGCCCTCAAGGTTTGGAGGCACTACCTTTATGGAGAAAGGTCGGTGATTTACACAGCACCACAAGAGCCTTAAGTACTTGTTGACTCGTAAGGAGTTGAACTTGAGGCAACGAAGGTGGGTGGAGTCGATGAAAGATTATGATTGTTTGATAGAGTACCACCCGGGCAAGGCGAATGTGGTAGCTGATGCCCTAAGTAGGAAGGTTGTATCAGATCTAAGGGCTTTGTTCACTCACTTGAGTCTGTATGATGATGGAAGCCTGTTGGCAGAATTGCAAGTCAAGCCCACGTGGCTGAAGGAGGTGAAAGAGGGACAAATGGCTGATAAAGATCTAAGTGCTAAGTTTCAACAAGTACGGAGCGGAGAACTGAATGACTATGGCGTTAATGATGATGGAGTGTTGTGCTATAAAGGAAAGGTCTGTATGCCGAAGGACAAGGAGTTAAGACAAAGGATTCTTCGGGAGGCGCATGGTAGCCCTTCTACTATGCATCCCGGAGGCACTAAGCTGTATAGGGACCTAAGGGAACAATTTTGGTGCTCTGATCTTAAGCGGGAAGTGACCGAATTCGTAGGGAAGTGTCTGACGTGTCAGCAAGTTAAGGCTGAACACCAAGTCCCATCGGGATTGCTTCAACCAATTGAGATTCCCCAATGGAAGTGGGAAAGAATTACCATGGACTTCGTTAGTGGGCTTCCCCTTACGCCTACTAAGAAAGACTCGGTATGGGTGATAGTGGACCGTTTGACCAAGTCCGCACATTTTATTCCGGTGAGAATTGACTATTCCCTTCAGAAGTTAGCCAAGTTATATGTGGCGGAAATCGTAAGGCTACACGGAGTACCGATGTCGATCATCTCCGACAGAGACCCAAGGTTTACGTCTCGATTTTGGAAGGCACTTCATCAAGCTTTAGGCACTAAGTTGGACTTCACTCTCTTCGCTTTTCATCCACAATCGACGGGCAATCAACGAGTTATACAAGTGTTGGAGGATATCTTTGAGAGGTCAGTGATGGATTTTCGAGGAAGTTGGGAAAATTATTTGCCTTTAGCTGAGTTCGCCTACAACAACAGCTATCAGGCAAGCATTCGGATGGCACCATACGAAGCATTGTATGGTCGAAAGTGTAGAACTCCTACTTGTTGGACTAAGTTAGGAGAACATCGTGTTTTGGGCCCGGAGTTAGTGGCAGAATCTGAAAAGAAGGTTGAAATAATTCGGGCAAGGTTGAAGGAAGCCTCTGATAGGAAAAAAAGTCGACGCCAACCCTTAAGAGGAAGGAAATTGAGTTTGAAGTGGGAGACCAAGTGTTTCTAAAAGTCTCACCTTGGAAGAAGGTTATGAGGTTCGGTCGCAAAGGGAAGTTGAGCCCAAGGTTTATAGGGCCCTATCGAGTACTACGGCGAGTTGGACCAGTGGCATACCAAGTGGAGTTGCCACCAGAATTGCAGCAAATGCACGACGTATTCCATGTATCCATGCTACGTCGCTATCGATCGGATCCATCTCATGTGGTACCTGTTGAAGAAGTGGAGCTAAGGCCAAATCTATCCTACGAGGAAGAGCCGATTCGAATCTCGGAACGTGATGTGAAAGTACTACGGAGGAAGTCAGTACCTCTAGTCAAGGTGTTATGGCGCAACCATGGATCGGAAGAAGCTTCGTGGGAGTCAGAAGAGACAATGCGATAGCAATACCCTCAGTTGTTTAGTTAGGAAATTTCGAGGACGAAATTTTGTTTAAGGGGTAGAACTCAGTAACATCCCGGAAAGGGGCCTATGCATTTTCGGTTTAATTGTATGAAATGACAAGTCTTAAGCAATATGAATAAATTTTTGATATTTTTGGAAACTCAGAAATGTATGAAAATGCATGGAAATGAAAATAAACATTTTTGGAAACCTGAATATTTTTGGAAACCTGGAAATGCATTAGGACATGAACATTTTAGGAAACCCAGAAATGTAAGGAAATGGTTCAAAAATGGAAAGTACACATTTTTGGAAACTAAGAAATGAAAATGGAAATGATCCAAAAATGGAAAGTATACATTTTAAGAAACTTGGAAATGTAAGAAAATGGCAAGTAAACAGAGCCGATTGAAAATTTTAAGAAACTTGGAAATGACCCTAAAATGATGAGTTTTAAAGTTTAAAATAGGAAATCAAGGCAAGAGGGCCTCAAAAGAAAAAGTTGGTAAGTTTTGACACACAAACGGGCTAGGAAAAGTGGCCTGAAGATGGCACTTAGGGCCTAAGGAAATGGCGCCATGTGCAAAAGGCATGGGCCTGGGTTCGAGTCACAAGGGAAGCAATTAAATGAAGGTTTTAATTTTGTTTCCAGAAGCACAAGGAGTGGACGGCAAGCATCTTGAAAAAAAGAGGTTTATTCTCTTTAAAATTCGGCTATTAAGTGATAAATAAGAGGTTTCTTTTTAGATTTTTAAATTTGGATTATTTGAGGAGATAAATGATGGATTAAATATTTTTTATTTGAATAATATTATCACATATGTGGAGTGGTGGCCAAGTAAGGGACTCCTTGGCTGATAACTTTGTCTATAAAAGGAAGGAAGGAGGGCTACTCCTCGGTTTGCTTCTTTTACGCTCTGCAAAAATTCCTCTCACAAATTCCCTACCTCTCCCCTCTCTCGTCGAATTTTTCCTTAAGTAAAATCCATCTTCTCTTCTTCTATTTTCTTCTCTGTTTCTACTATCAAAGCCGAATCTTTGTCGATTCTAAGTAAAGGAGCAATCAACTACAACATCAAAAGGGTAAGATCTGTGGTCAATCAATTTCTATTCCTTTTTCTTTTTACCAAAATCAGGGTACTAATCTTATTGTTGTGAATGGCCGAATATACAAGGGGTTTATCGATTTCGACAGGACATACAAGAAAATGAATATTTTCGGAACTCGTGGATTCAAGGTAAGAAGTTATATTCGGCCTAGGTTATCTCTTTAATAATTAGATCTATTCGTTTTAATCAAAGATTTATCAAATCAGTGGATCTAGTGGGTAGCCGAAATTTAGGGAGGAATACCACAACTTTGGGATTTGATTTGGCAAACAAGGTAAGTGTTAGTAATTCTATTCCTAGTAGGATTTGGTTTTAAAATCAAAAGGGTATTAATATGTTTATATATGATGGGCCAAATATAGGAGTTAATGAGATCTAAAGTCCGAATCGTGATCGATTCACTTCGGGAATTCAAGGAATCCATTAAGCGAATAAGGTGTGTACCCACACTAACTCCCAATATATTACTAAGGCAATTATTTTATATGTATATATATGAATATGCATGCGAATAAGAATGTGGCTAAGTGTCACAAATGAGGTAAAAGTACCTGTGTCGCTTCCTACTTCCGATAGGATTACAAATACGATATATATATATATATTTTTGAATATGTAATATGAATGAGAAATAAGATATGCATGATATAAATATTTGGGGCATATGGGATATATGTGAAAGGGGAAGAATAGGTGTTGACTACGGTCTCACCAATGAAATATGGTGGCTACGGTCCCATTAAGTGAACATGGTAACTTCGGTTACATTATCTGAACATAGTGTCTAATGACACAACGTATATGGGCGATGAGCACGCGATCGCAGTGGATGGCTTCCTTGATGGTGTGTAGGCGGAAGGAGGGTTGACTTAGTAGTCCCCACGGTGTGATTGGCAGGTACGGGTGGTGTGTAGCGGATGGATAATTAGGCTTGGGTTTGGGTTGCATCATTTTGATATGTATATGTTCTGATATGAATATGTATGCCTGAAATATTGTTTGTTAGTTGGTGTACACATTGAGTCTGTTGACTCACCCCTTTGAGGGACTATTTTTTTCAGGTGATGAGCAGTAATGGACCGGGTCGGCAGGAGCTAAAGGTGGCCATGCGTAGCAAAGAAAATATTTATGAATTGGACCATCATTTTTATAAAGTTCTTTAAATTTTAAGTTTGGGAATTATTGATGTAATAAGGCCTAAAAGCCATAGTTTTATTTTCGCTACCATTATTTACTTGCAATTATTATGCTTCGAAATACTTTACATTTATGATATTAAAATTTTATGTCTTTACATTTAAACCCTAAATTATTTTGTCACCCTAATTAAATGATTTCTAAATTAAATAAACGGGTTTTTAACCTAAGCCAGTCCAAAATGAACAGTTTTCTAAAAATACACCAATATTCTCTAAGTAATAAAGGACTTCAAAAATCGATTTTCTTAAGGAACATACCAGATCCGGTTCAGGCCCGTGGGCCGGGTGTGGGGTGTTTCATGTGTTCTTGAGTTTCAAGGCAGTTGGAAAAAGTACTTACCATTGGTAGAGTTTTACAATAATAGCTATTAGTCAAGTTTGAAAACGGCGCCTTATGAGGCTTTATATGGGCGTAAGTGCTGAACGCCCTTGTACTAGTCCGAACACAAGGAAAATCAGATACACGGGGTTGACTTAGTCAGAGAAATCAAAGAGAAAGTAAAAGTAATTCATGGTCGTCTGAAAGCTTCTTTGGATAGAGAGAAATCTTACGCGGATTTGAAACAGAAAGAAATTGAGTTTCAAATCGGCAATAAGGTGTTCTTGGAAGTATCTCTGTGGAAGAAAGTCCTCAGATTCGGTAGGAAAGGAAAATTAAATCCACGTTTTATTGGACCTTATGAGGTGATTGAGAGGATTGGACCGGTAGCTTATCGATTAGCCTTGCCATCCGAATTAGAAAAGATCCGCAATGTAATCCATGTGTCTATGTTGCGCCATTATCGTTCTAACCCATCACATGTGATTTCACCAACAGAGGTAGAGATTTATTCAGACATGACCCATGGTGAAGAACAAGTTAAGATTTTAGATCGAGAGGTCAAACAATTGAGAAATAAAAGTGTAACACCCCTCAGTCGTATCTAACTCCGGGATAGGGTTCGAGGTGTTACCGGACTTAAACATTCACAATCACACAAAATTTCAACTTTTCAAATACATGCATTTGACCTTGTCATCTATTTAATCACTTATACCACATAACAACACATTAACACATACCATGGACAAATAGGCTTACAAGCCAAAATCATCATAAGCCACATCTCATGGCTATAATCAACAAATCAATATAAGCCAATACATTTGACTAATCACAACAACATCCATCAAAGAAAAATTAAGTCCCTATACATGCCACTCACTTGAAAACATTTAACATACATATGCCAATACTCCAAGGATAATGGCTCGATAGTGTGATGCTGCCTCCAACGATCTCCAACCCTGAGCTGACCTGACAAAGCTAAAAGAAATAGAAAGGAGGGAGTAAGCTTTACGCTTAGTAAGCTCGCATGAAAATAATAAGCAATGTGATAACATTTCCATATTCTTCCTATTTATTCAAATTCCAGTTAACCTATTTTCTTGAGTCATAGTCATTAAATTATTTGTATCTAGAGCTATGGAACTCCAAATTATGATCCGTAAATTTTACATGAAACTAGACTCACATATCTTCTTACAATAAAATTTCCAGAATTTTTACTTTAGCCAATAAATACATTTTATTCATTAAAGATTCCTCTATTTCATTATTTGACTATTCTGACCTCTTTCCACTATGTATCAATTTTCTCCTCATACAGAGTTCATATGACCTTCTTATTTGATTTATTTGAAAATAGACTCATTCATGATTTCAGTCATATAAATTATATCCCACAATTATTGTTTTACAAATTTTAATGATTTTTCCAAGGCAGAATAGGGGATCACGTAATCATTCTGAACCAGTCTCACAGAAATTCAAATATCTAAAAATATACGAACCATTTGTTTGCTATGTTTCTTTTGTATGATAATAGACTCAATAAGATTTAAAAAAATATCTCATCCAACTTATAATTAAATTTCTACTATATTTGGTGATTTTACAAATTCACATCACTGCTACCATCCAAAGCAATTCTATTGTAAATTTTTGCTCTCTCTCACTTTAGTTGTATTCATCATTTGCCTATACCAATCTTTCTAATTTTTGATAACATATCGAGCATATTGTTCATACGTACATTTGCCACATTTCTCAATTGGTCACATTCACACTTGCACTTATTCGTAACATGATCGCTCCAATCATCATTAGTAAATTATCTCGTTGAACCCATTCGAAAAACGCCTGATACTCGGTGGTCTCAGCACATAGCTCCACTTACACATAATTCGGCTTTCTTGTACACATGGTGAAGGTCCCTTATCACCATGTGACCTAGCCATTCCATCTCGTAGCTTTCTTGTAACAGCTCGATTTAGACCTTAATCGGAACGGTGGTTTTGGGACCACGAATCCGAGCCAAAAATATATATGTTATAATATTATTATTTTTCGTGTTAAATACTTATGATTGGTTATATGCTAAAATTTCGTGAATTTATCTGCTCTTTGATGTGCTTAATTTAAGAGAAAGGACTAAATTGTTGAAGTGGTAAAAGTAGCATTTATTAAATTGGATGGTTTAATTGATTTGTTTTCTTGAGGGACTTGCATGTCAAATTGACCTTTCGAATCTTTAGTGGACGGCATTATGGCTTTGTAACATATATTATATGTTTGTTTATGTGTTAAATATATAATAAGGATACAATATATTTTATATGTATATTATAATAAAACAAAAAGGAGAAAATAGTTGGCATGTTCATCTTTTCATCTTTTTGACCGAAACTAAGAAGAAAAGAAAAGGGAAAAGCTTCAAGGGGGTTCAGCACTTGCATGTTCAAATAGGGTGAGTATTTAAATTTAGTTCTTTATAATTTTGACATTATTGAGGCTATAGTAAGGTAATTTAGTTAACCAATATAAGAATTTTTGAATTAGTTGCATAGTTGGAGTGTTGCCATGGATGAAAAATTGGGTGTTTATGTTGTTAAGGCTAGAATATGATGTAAGTATGTTAGATTAACAAAGTTTTCTTTGAAATTTTTGATGGAATTTATTATAAGGAGGAATTCATGAAAAGAAAATTCATGGAAGAACTAAATAGCAAGAAAAATGAAAGAAATCAATTGATATATGAACTATGGATATTCGGCCATTGATAGGTGTGGTTGGATTTTTTTGATATTTGGTGTTTTGAGCTATAAGGACTATATAGTAAACATAGTAAATGTTGGGGTAAATTACTAAATTTCTAAATTATGTATTTATATTTTAATTGAATGAAATATGGGGACTTGAATAAGCTTAAGGACCTTCGGCCATAGCTCCAAATTTGTAAAAGTGGCTTATTTGTATTAATTGAAAATTTGATTAATTTGTAAAAATGTAAAATGTGTGGGATGAAATGGAAAATTTTCCAATTATGTGTTGTGAGCTAAAATGGATAAAATTTTATTTGAAAGAGCTCTTTTCGAAATTTATTTTAGATCAAGAAAAGAGAAAGTCGGATTTGAATCGGGGAAAGACAAAAATTGCATAATAGTTGATTTTACGTTCGCCGATATCCGAGGTAAGTCTATAAGTAAATGGTTGTTCTTAATTTTAAATAAATGTAAATTATTCATGCTGAATTGAAATGTTTATAATTATATTTGCCATTACCAAATGTGAGGGATGGTAATTGATATGTTCAAGGAACTACTTGAGTAAGTTTTAAGCAATGGAATTAATTTGAAGTAATGCTTACTTATAAGTTTAAATTGAATGTTGATGGTTATTCCAAGGAATTGCCGAATATACATATATATATTTGAAATTGATAAGAAATGGTCGAAGGTGATGGTACTTGGTTGCTATAATTAGAAGCATGAAATAGGGAATTTTAATGATGATATTATAATGAGATTTAGGCATACTAAACGGAGTTGATGATGGTTTGACGTGGTATAAGCCGAATGCAATGTAGTACTTGGATATTGAACACTTTGATATGTACATATATAAGTGTATATTCTTGTGTGTAAAGTGAATGTGAAATATATATATTATGCATATTGAGGGAAAAACAAGTTAAGAGAAGCATACGTTGAGTAATACGGTTCAATGAGTACCATATGTGCAAGTTAAGTAATGGCTCTGTGTGAGCAATACGTTACGATAAATGTTAAGTAACGACTCTGTGTGAGTGATACGTTACGATAAAAGTTAAGTAACGGCTCTGTGTGAGTGATACGTTAAGATAAATGTGAAGTAACGGCTCTGTGTGAGTGATACGTTACGATAAATGTGAAGTAACAGCTCTGTGTGAGCGATACGTTATGATAAATGTGAAGTAACGGCTCTGTGTGAGCGATACGTCACAATAAGCATTAAGTAACGGCTCTATGTGAGCAATACGTTACTAGAAGTAAGAATAGTAATGGCACTAAGTGTGCGATACGTTACATCAATTACACTGTGTGTGCGGATTTACGAATTTTACGGAGATAAATTCAATGAATGGAGCTATCCCAAAAGTGATAGATAGGTAAGGGATGTATGATAATTGTGTAATTTAAATATCAATGAGGTAAATTGTTCTTGTATACGAAATTAAACCATCGAGAGGTGATTATTAATCTATGAGTTTGATTGAATGAATGAATGGTATGTTGGTAGTTGATTTTTGAGACCTATTGATCTAGATAGTTGTTGAATGGTAGCATGACATATGTAATTGCAATTACGAATCCATTACCATCAAGTAAGTTGATTTAATTAACCTTATAGGTTCGGCAACAAAGGTATGTGCATATGTGATGATGAATTGAAATTGTGTATAAGTGGTTATATGTGATATTATATTAAATTCGAATATATGAGTACATGTGATAGTTTAATTAACTTTGGAGGATCGGTCATATATATGATAATGGATTAAACTTGTATATTCGGCTATAAGTGATGGTATAATGAATCATGTGTATTTGATCTAATAAGTAAGTTTTAGATGTTGAAATGAAAATTTTATATCATATGTATTTATATGTGAATTATATGAATTGAAAGGTGAGAAAGAAATTAGGTAGTTAATATGTATATACGTGAACAAATGTATATGTTTTTGTTTTGAGATGGGAAAGTGATTTATAGATCGATGTGAAATCTATTATTGAATGTATGAATGTTTGGCCTTAAGGCTATAAAAGGTGAAAGTTTACGAATGATGATATGAATTATGAATAAGTGAAGTTACTTAAGGAGGAACATGGATTATATGAGAAAAGTGATTGTACATGTGTATCTGACTAACCAAATTTGGCCTATTTGAATTAAATTATATATGTTTCTATGGTGAATTATTTTCTTATGGCTTACTAAGCTTTCAAAGCTTACTTTGTGTAATTTTTCTATGTTTATAGGGTTTCAAAGACTTGCTCGGGTTGGAAGTCGAAGGAGATCTCATCACACTATCCAATTTTTGCTTCGGTAAATAAATGCTTGGAGATTTGGTTATGTGGCATGTATAGACTAATTTTGATATTGCTAGTTTGAAGTTGTATATATTTGTATAAGCCATGCGAAAATGGCTTGTGCATCTCGTTATTCTTGGAATTTGTATTTTGGCTTGATGATTTCGTTTGATTTGGTTTTGGTATATTTATAAGTATGGTTAATGTATAGAGTTTAAATGAAATGAAGTAAAGATGTTATGATCTAAATTTCGAGTTTTGTAACTCGAGTTATTATCGATTTAGTCAATATGATGCTGATGGACAGTTTCAATTTTTATGCCCCAAATTGGTACTTAAGTCCGGTAATACCTTGTAATACGTTTCCGACGATGGATAAGGGTTAGGGGTGTTACATTTCTTGTCTACATGGTGTCCAACACTAGGAACCACTCATGTGACCTAGCTGCTCATAACCCGTAACTTTCTTATACACATGGTATACACGCAGTATTACACATGTGACCTAGTTACATATGAAATTATTATCTCGTAGCTTTCTTGCACACATGGTGAAAGTCCCTTATCATCTATGTGGCCTAGCTACATATCAAATTTTGCCATCTCATAGCTTTCTTGGGCACACGGTGAAGGTCCCTTATCACTCGTGTGACCTAGCTACATATTGTCCGTATCTCTCAGTTTTTCGAAGGTTCAATCGAGAATTTCCCATTCCATACATTTTCATATTTTAGTTATCACTTAATTATTTCCATAATATCTAGCAAAATAATTATTGACCAAGTAAAATAAATACATTATTTCCATATAAACTTTCTTGTCAAAATCTCGTCAGGTACAACCGTGTAGCAACTCATACAACCCATGTAATATTAATTTAACATTCAATTCTTGTAACATTAATTTGCCATTCAATTTCACATGACACAACAAACATCACATTGTCCATACCATACATACCATCCATCAACTTCTCCTAAACATATTAAATCATACAATTTATGCCATATCAATAGAGAATTACAATTCAAGCATGGTGTTGCATTATTATTAACACACGAACTTACCTCGGATCTGGAAACGACAATTTACCATTTTAATCCACAACCTTATATTTTCCCGATTTAAGCCCGAATCTTGATTTGCTTGATCTATATCACATTTAGCCTACTAATTAGTCACATTATTCATATGGGTCCAAAAATCATAATTTTTAACAAATTGCACTTTGACCCCTAAACTTTCACATATTTGCACTTTTGCCCCAATGCTCGTAAATTAAACTTCAGCCCTTATTCTTATGTTCTATAACATGCTGATCATTTTTCTCTTCTATGGCAACATCAAATTCTTGCTCTAACATGCATTTATGTACATTAGGTATTTTTGTCGATTATGTCGTTTTACTCGTTTTCACTTAAAATCGCTTAGTAAAAGTTGTTTAACATAATTCTAAGCTTCATATCCTACCATAAAACAAAAAAATAAACACATTTCACCTATGGGTATTTTTCCAAATATGAACCCTAGGTTAAATTATTGCTGGAATAAGCTAAATCAAGTTACCGGGACTCCAAAAACGTAAAGAACATGAAAAACGGGGCTAGAATAGACTTACCATGAAGCCTAGAAAGCTTGAAAACCCTATCCATGGCTTCCCACATGTTAAATTCGGCCTAAGCTTGAAGATGGACAAATTTGGCATTTAAATTTTGTTTTTAATTCATTTAATTCTCTAAATTACCAAAATGCCCCTTAAAAAAATCTTTTGAAACATACCCATCCATGTCCATTTTTGTCTACCAACTTAACCAATGGTCTAATTAACATTTAAGGACCTCCAATTTAAAATTTCATAACAATTGGAAACCTCTAACATCTAGAACTCAACTTTTGTACTTTTTACAATTTAGTCCCTTTGACTAAATTGAGTGGCCAAACGTCGAAATTTTCAAATGAAATTTTCACGAAATCTTTCCGTGAAATCGTAGACCATAAAAATATAGTAAAAATAAAATTTTCCTTGTCGAATTTGTGATCTCGAAACCACTTTTTCGACTAGGCCTTAATTTGGGATGTTACAAAATGTGTAGCACTCGTGAAAGTACTTTGGCTTAGACATGGAGTAGAAGAGGCTACATGGGATCCAGAAGAAGCCATGAGAGAACAGTATTCAAACCTTTTTATCAGTAAGATTTTTGGGGACGAAAATCCCTAAAGGGGAAGAGTTGTAACAACCCGATTTTGGGGCTAATCGGAATAGTGGTTTCAGAACCACTAATTCAAGGTCGGATAAATTATTTTAATATTACTTTATGTGTTATGTCATTATTATATGATGGCGTGAAAATTTGTGTGCATCAATTTTGGTGATTGTATGCTTAATTGCAAAAATGGACTAAATCGCATAAAGTGTGAAAATTTTGTTTTACTAGCTAGAGGTGTCAAATAGCTATAGAACTTTAAATTGGAGGTCCTTAAGGTGCAATTAGACCTTTCTAAGGTTGATAGCCGGCCATAGGGACAAGAAATTTTAATTTGGTCAAGTTTTGGTGGATTAGGTGACTTAATGGAATAAAATAAAACAAAACATAAAATACTATCATCTTTTTCCTATCACCTTCTTCCTCCACCAAAAATACCAGTAAGAATAGGAGTTTGGAAGCTTGAAATTTTCAGCAACTTATCCTCCTTGCAAGTAAGTGATTTTGGTGGGTTTTCTTGATAATTTTTGTACTTTTGGGACCCTTTTAGCATAATCTAGCTAATGGGGGATTGTTTTGAAAAATGGTAAAGAGTCTAGGGTTTTTCCATGAGAGCATTCATGTTGATTTCTGAAATTTTATGGAAGAAAATGAATCTTGGTTGTTAAATAAACAACTTTTGTGAAAGGAGTTTCCATGAAAACACTTAAAGGTAGTAAAATAGGTGGTAAATGTTTGAAATAATTAGTTTTGTGAGTTGCTATATGAGTAAAAAATGTTCAGCTAGGCTTGTTAGAGGAGAAAATTTGATTAGAATCGTTTTATGAGCCTAGAGGCAAAATCATAATTATGTGAAAGTTTAAGGGCAAAACCATAATTTTTCCAAAATAGAAATTTTGAAATGCTTTGATTAATGTGGTGATTTAATAAGTTAAATATGTCATTATAGATCAAGAAGAACGTGGAATCAACCTTGACAGAGGAAAAGGCAAGGTTTCGGATTAAATTGCAAATTGACATATTTTGTATTGAGGTAAGTTTATGTGTAAATGATACATCCTATTTAGTTATGTTTTTGGTATGTCTATGCATTGTGTGAAATCTGACTGAATATTATTGATATCTAGTATAATGATAGAAAGTGAGGAGATTCTCGGATGAACCTGCGGAATAGGAAAAAGGATATGGATAAATATTCGTGATCATGTGATTATTGGTGGGTTGTGTGTGATACCACCGTGACCATATGATATTTGGTGGGTGTGTGCGATACCACTATGTTATTTATTATTGGTGGGATGTGTGTGTGATACCACAGTGAACATGTGATATTTGGTGGGTTGTATGTGATACCACTGTGTTATTTATTATCGGTGGGTTGTCTGCGATACCACCGTGTTATTTATTAATGGTGGGCTGTGTGCGAAACTAGCATGTATCTGGTATTATTCCGTAGTGTTCATCGATAAGCTTTGACTAAGTAAAGTTACGTGTGGCTTTGTGGTGATAAATGTAGGGTATAAGTGCCTGTAACTGTGAGCAATGTATTGTGATATGTGTTTGGGATGTGGTAATATTTAAAATGAGTAAGTATAATGATAAACCGTAAAAGTAACATATTTTAGGCCCACATTTAGCATGCTTTTGGATAATTTAAGCCTCGATTTATGTAAAAAGGTGCTCTTAATCCTTTTTTTTTCATGTCTTATACCCAAGAAAGCACCCGAGGATGAAAAGAACGAGAAACTAACCCAAAACGAAGCAAATGGGCCATATCACAAAATCGACACGGCCTGGCCCAAAGACCACATGGCTGTGTCTCATTAAAAGTCCAAACACGGCCTGGCCACGATTCACACGGGCGTGTGCCATGGCCGTGTCCCTGTCACTAGAAAGAGAAATTACATTCGGATTTGGATACTTGGAGGCAATGAAACACATTCCAAAGCCTATTCAAACACCCTAGTAGGAATACTACTCAAATTAGGATACTTAGGGGCCAAGTAAGGCATCTCAAAGTCTATATAAACACCCAAGGGGGCAACTTGAAAGAGTTCGCGGTTTTGAACGCAGGCGATTAGCTAGGCCAAGGAGCCAAGTCGGAAAGGTCAGAATTGTGGGAATCATTCGAAGTTAGCCAGTTGATCCATTCCAAGAAGCTGAAATTATACTCAAGACGGCGGATTTCTCCTTCAATTCCTTCAGGGAGTTTTAGGGATTTCTTATGTTTTGTTTTATCTTTTCTCTTGAGATGTTTTCTTATTTTGTTATGAACTAAACCCTTTAGATACCTGAAGGGGATGAAACCTATGATAGATCTTATTATTATTTTTTGAATTATATGAACAATACTTAGTTTGTTCTTAATTATGCATGCTTAATCCAAATCTGATGTGCTTAGGTGGAGGAGGAGTAGACCCTGCTTAAGAGTAGATCTAGCGTAATTAAGCGGAGTTGATTGCACGCCTAGAGATAGGGTGAAGAGCTTTCGCTGGATTAAGGTGAAACCTAATATGGGAGTCCATTGATCGATTTACTACTCTTCTAGGGGGTTATTATAAGAGAATGAGAGTTCCACTAATTAACCTAGGGTTAGACGTTAGTCGCCTCAAGAGAGGGTTTAATATACGTTAGGGAGTCCTACGGATCAAGCTAAGTAAATAAATCATATGGTTCAGGGTTTAAGAACATGTGAAGTCTAAGTGGATTCTTCCTAAGGGTATCGTCCTGATCAACTGAGTTTTTCCTAAAGTTAATTTCCTAATTCGTTCTTTTTGTCTTTATGTCTTTAGCTTAGTACTAGATTAGATTAAAACGACTTCACTTAATATTTAGGCTAAATAATAAAAAAGAAAGTTAGTATTAGTACTTTTAGTTCCTTTGGGTTCGACAATCCGGTCTTACCTAAGCTATACTACTGTTCGATAGGTACACTTGCCTTTAATCGTTGTCAGAGTTAGTTTCCAGGTTCGATCACATTTATTATAAATTTTAAAACTCTGATTTCAGCGATCATATAATATTGAGAAGCTAAATTTGTTCTTGATTAGTATGAAATGATCTTGGTTGATAAGTATATGGTATGATGTTCATTGTTTACATATAGACTTACTAAGCTTAAAGCTTACTCTCTACTCTTTTCCCTTATTTTATAGTGTCGAAGAGCCAGCTCGGGATACGGAGGCCGTCGGAGGATCACCCACACTATCCAGACATTTTGGTATAGTTAGATTTAGCATTTTGAGTATGGCATGTATAGGGACTTAGTCTTTTATCGAATGTCATATTGTTTTGGCCAAATGTGTTGGCTCATTTGATGATGATTTCTTTTGTATAAGGCCATAGTTGATGGCTATTTCTTATTAATATATGAAATGATGATGTCTTTCATGAATGTGTGAGTTGTATGGTTGAGTAAATGGTATAGTTATGCATGAACCAATAGGTTGTTTATTGTAGTTTATGATGGTGCAAGTAAGGGTGGTAGAAAGGGCTTGGTAAATAACCTTGTTCTTGTCCATACGGGTAGACACACGGGCGTGTGTCTAGGCCGTGTGTGACACACGGTTTGCCCCATGGGCGTGTGGTTTGGCCGTGTGTCCCCCTGCATCATAAATTGGCAAAACAGAATGCCCAGTAATAACCACATGGGCTGAGGCACGGCCATGTGTCTGGACCTGTGGAGAACACGACCATAGGACATGGGCGTGTGCCTAAGCCGTGTGAAGTCAGCACCTGAATTTAGGGATTTAATTTGCCACAGGGTCTAAAGACACGAGCATGTGCCTCGGCCGTGTGACCTTATCAGGTTAATGACGTTAGAAACAGAATGTCAAGGTTTTTACACACGGGCTAAGACACGGGCATGTCATGGCTGTGTGAAGGACACCGGCCATGGACACGGGCGTGTGTCAGGCTGTGTGAAAACCCATGTAGGTTCGAATTGTGAAATAAATCTACACAGGTGTGGAACACGGGTATGTGATATGCCACACGAGCGTCTTGACTGTTTGATGAGCATTTTTCTAACTTTTTCCTCAGATCTTCTAAAGAATTTGGTTTTATCCTGAATCGTTCCGAAAGTGTGTTTTGGGCCTCATAGGCGTGTTTAAGGGATGAAATGAAGGTTTATGAAAAGTTTTAAATTTGAGTGAAAAGTCACATCTTGGTTTTGTATAAATGTTTGCGTATGAGTATGATAACGCCTCTTACCCTGTCCCGGCGTGGAATACGGGTAAGGGGTGTTACAATGTGAGCGATTTCTAAATCATTTCTTGTAATTTTTTATGTTTTTTTATATTGTTGCAACTAGGTTTAGCTAACCTATACCTATAGCTGCTCGAATTAGGGCCTAAACAGAACAGTGGTTTTGAAACCATGAATCTAAGGTCAAAATATTTATTCCAATTGAGTTTTAGTGTTTATTGAGTAATTGAATGTTTGTGTGAAATTTTGGTTGAGAAATTTTATTGGTTGGATGTCCAATTTGATAAGTTGGACTAAATTGCAATAGGTGAAAAGTGTGTATTATAATCCATAAAGGTACTTGATTGAGATGGGTTTTTAAATTAAGAGTCCTTAGTTGGCAATTAGACCATTATATTATAGCTTGGACACAAAATGTCCATAGAGGGGTAAAATATCTAATGGATTAATGAAGGGTAATTTGGTCAATTAGTTAATAAATTAATAAAAAGGGAAAAAGAAGTCATAATTGGTGTCCATCTTCTTCCCTAAGTGCCAAAATTTGCAAGGAGCCATAGCTAAGGTTTTGTTTCACTTTCAAGCTTGATTGTAAGTACCTCCTAGCCCCATTTTTTTAGCTAGGGTTTGTGTTTAAAATTTTACCCATGGATGACATACATGTGTTTTGATGTCTAGTGGAAGAATATGAAAGTTTGAAGTGTGATAAACAACTTTTGCTAGATGATTTTTGGTGAAATTGATAAAAAGGACTTATTTGCAAAAGATGAAATAATGTGTATAAAATGTAAAATAGTTAAAATTGTGGGCTGCTATAAGAGAATATGAGTCGGATAGGCTTCGGTGTGTGAAAAATGAACACATTTCATTTTACGAGCATAGAGACTATAGTGTAAAAATTGAGAAAGTTAGGGGTTAAATTGTAAATTTTGCCATAGGAAGATTTTGGACTGATTTGAATAATGTGTATATTAAATAAGCTAAATGTGTCATTATAAATCAAGAAGAATGTGGAATTGACCTTGACCGAGGAAAAAGCAAGGTTTCGGACTAAATTGCAAATTGACATATTTTGCATTGAGGTAAGTTTATATGTAAATGATACATCCTTTTTATTTATGTTTTTACATATTAATGTATTATATGAAATGTGAGTGAACATTATTGATATTTATTAAAATGATGGAAGGTGATCCCAGATGAACCTTCGGAAGAGAAAAAGGAAATGGATGAATATCGTGAATATGTGATTATTGGTGGGCTGTGTGCAAAACCACTGTGTATCCGGTATTATTTCGAAATGTTCATCGGAAAACTTTGACTAAATGAAATTACGTGTGACAATGTGGTGACAAGTGCAAGGTTATAAGTGCATGTAAATGTGAGCAAAGTCTATGATGTGTATTTGTAATGTGGTAAGGTTTGAAATAAGTGTAACTACGAGGATCTGAATTGTTCTTGATTAGTATGTAATGTTCTTGATTGATAAGTATGTGGTATGATGTTCATAATTTATATATACTTACTAAGCTTAAAGCTTACTCCCTTCTCTTTTCCCTTGTTTTATAGTGTCGCCAAGCCAACTCGGGATACGAAGACCGTCGGAGGATCACCCACACGATCTACACATTTTGGTATATTGAGATTTAAATTGAATTATGGCATGTATAGAAATTTGGTTCTTTTTTAAGTGTCATAATTGTTTGGCCAAGAATGTGGTCTATGTCATTTGATACATCATTTTGTATAAAGCCATGTGATGTGGCTAATATTGGTTGTGTTATAAGTTTATGATGAGTATGGTTGTTAAATGGTGCATGCATGCTCTTAATGTGGAAAATTAGATGTCTAATAATAGCATGTTAAGTTTGGTTGGAAATGGTATAAGTGTGGATGCTTTTCATGGTGGCAAAAAGGCTTGGTAAATAGCCTTATGGTTGTCCACATGGGTAGATAAAAGGACGTGTGTCTAGGTCGTGTATGACACACGATCCGCCTCATGGACATGTAGCCTGGCCGTGTGTCCCCTGCACCTAATTTGTGAAAAATTCAGTATGTCACACGGGCTAGCACATGGGCATGTGCCTTGGATGTGTGAACTAAAATGTGTGCTGACGTCATAAACAGAATACCTAGGTTTTTGCATATGGGCAGAGACACGGGCGTATGTCTCGGTCGTGTGAAGGACACGGCCTAGGACACGAGCGTGTGCTCGGTTGTGTGAAAAACCCTGTAGGTTCAAAAAGAAAAAAAAAATCTACACGGACTGGGGACATGGGCGTGTGCGACCACACGGCCTGCCCACACGGGCGTGTCTCTGTACCACACAGGTGTGTGCCCAGGTTTTATGTAAATTTTCTAAATTTTTTAAAGTTCTCGATTTGGTCCCACATCGTTCCCAAAGTATGTTTTGGGCCTCGTAGGCTCATTTTAGGGACTTTATGATAAAAAATATGAAAATTTTTAAATTGGAAGGAATTTTATGGCCCAGTTTTACATGAATGTTTGTGTTATTGTTCGGTAATGCCTCGTACCCTGTTCCAGCGTCGAACACGGGTAATAGGTGTTACAATACCTCCGTTTTTTATTCTGTTAAAAATTTTGGAAGTTTCCATTGATGAATATTGAATGTTTTGATGAATACCATGTATTTGAAGCTTTGGTTATGCTATTTGATGAATTTGTAAAGTGATTTTTGTTAGATTTTGATTTTAGGATTAAATTATGAAAATGCCAAAATATTAGGGTTGGATAGTGAATTTTTTGTTTATTAGGGGCTATTTGAGGGCCTAGTATATTTGGTTAAATATTTACTTGATAAAATGGGTTAATTTTATGAAATTCGGGTTAAAGGACTAAATTGCAAAAATGGTAAAAGTTTGGGGCAATTATGTGATTTTGGAAAAATAAAAGGGTATGAATTGTAAAATAGTTTGGAAATGAAATATATGCTAATAAATGAAGAATTTTACACTTAGATCAAGATCCTGTAGAAACTCGTGGAAAAAGAAAAATTGCGGATTAGTCCCTAAACTTTTGCAACTACTACAACCCAGTCTAGGTAAGTTCGTACGGTTCAAAAATTTAATATCTATATGAATTGTTAAATTGTATGTCATAACATAATAGGTAAATATATTTGTTGATATTGAATGATTATTTGAGCAATGTAATTGACATTGATGTTCGAATTGGCTTGAACGTGGGATAGAGGACTGTCATGATTTGGTGTGTTAAGGGGGATTGGAGTGTAGATGGTTGTGGAGTGACATACATTCATGTTACCCAAGTAAACCGAGGTTTAGCAGTTGTTGCAAACTCTCATGTTATACTCTCTATTTGGTGTGTTGGTTGGACTAGCTCTTATGAGTACTGGTGTCTTGGTTGGATTAGCTCTTCTGTGCATTGGCGGGCTAGAGGGATTGGCTCGTGTGAGTTTCTGGTATGTTTTGGGTGGATTGACGATGTACTTCTATCCATAAGCCATTCTTCAAGTTGAAAATCTTGGTAAGGTAATTTGTTTAATAATTTTGATGGATTTACTATGCAATTGAGAATTGAATTGATAGTATGTGATTCATTGGATGAGATTGTTGATGACAAGGGAACCTTTGTGGTTGAATTGTTAATGTATGATTTGTTGTATTTACTTCGGTAAGATTTATCATCTTAATACATCGAACTTACTAAGCTTTATTGAGCTTATTCATGTTAAACTTTGTTCTTGTAGATACTCGGAAGGTTGGACGATCGGATCAGCACTCAAGTCATACTATCCACCTAAATTCGGTAGTTTTTGGAACGTTTATTTCAGATTATATGTCATGTAATAGGTTTGAATGATGTTACTAATGTTTTAGATATGTAAATAGTTAATTATGAACTTAGTTGCATAAATTGTTTTGGTTGATCTCCTTTTTGGTACTTTTAGTGTCTTATTAATATGTGTTAGCATGGCTAAATGATAATTGTTGGAATGGTTAAAAGATATGTGATGAATAGGTTATTATGTGGTAAGATATGGTATGTTTGACACGGTATTAATAAATATTAATAGGTTAAATTGATGTTATGTTTTAACATTAAATTGTATATGCTTGTGGTACCAATGAGGGTATATTGGTTTGGCACATAATAAGTTGTTTTAGCATGTTTTAGGCTTGATTAAAGTCACTTTGAATAGGTGTTTTGGTTGGTAAATGGTTCGTGTGTCCCTTGTAGCTTGAAATGGTAAACTTGTGTTTTAAGGTTCATTTTCGGGCCACACGGCCTGCAACATGGTCGTGTGTCCCCTATAGGTTCAAGGCATACAAGTTAGGCAGTTACACGGCTTAGCACACGGGCGTGTGAGGCCATTTTGAGGGTGACATGGTCTGACACACGGTTGCATGGCTTGGCCATGTGACCTAAGTCAATGAGTTACATGAGCACAGACACGGGCTGGGACATGGTTGTGTGTCCCTATTTCGAATAACCACACGGCTTGAGACACGGGCATGTGTCTCAGCTATGTAAGTCACACTGCCGTGTGACCCCTGCAGTCTAAAATTTTCAACTTTTTCTTAAAGTTTCCAAATGCTTTTGATTTAGTCCCAAATTTTTTCTATAGTATTTTTAGAGCCTCGAAGGCTCGATTAAGGGACATTATGAATGTATTTGATTGTAATTAGATTATGTTGCATTGATCTATGAATTGAATGGTTTGCTATTCTGTTTGTCCAGTAATTTTTTGTAACCCTATTTTGGCGACTGATACGGGTTAGGAGTGTTACATAGATACTCTATTGGGACAATAAACATGGGGAAATCCGCTAGGATAGAAGACTTGGGAATGTCCACCAGAATAGATAGCTTGGGGTAAAAAAAGAAAGACCGTAGCTCGGT
The DNA here is from genome assembly GCA_025503065.1 of Gossypium bickii. Taxonomy (NCBI): domain Eukaryota; kingdom Viridiplantae; phylum Streptophyta; class Magnoliopsida; order Malvales; family Malvaceae; genus Gossypium; species Gossypium bickii. Next base: position 48,574,569 of record CP106718.1, on the reverse strand, counting down.
GATGGAGTTGGTAAAGACGCCAAATGGAAAGGACTCTAAGGCTTATTGAATAAGAGGATGTACTATGCAACACCCTTCACCGTAGTAGATGCCGGAATAGGTTTACGGAGCATTACTGGACTTGCAACACTTTTAAACATACATTTCATATACAATTTATCAATTCAAATACAAACCAATCATAATCAATGTAACACCCCAAACCCGGCCCAAATCTGGCGTGTCATACTGAAGTGTTTTTCGAAAAACATGTTTTCATTGAAAACCCTCCTTAACATTTAAAAACTAAAGTCTCAGTTTGTGTTCGTTCAATTTCAAAACGTGGTTCATTAAAAAGTTGTTCCCTTTTTAAAACGTTACTGCCTTTAAAACCTTATTTCTTGCGGAAGCTAATTTAAGGTAAGGAAGTTTAAAACGTATGTTTTTAAAAATAGTAATTGGGTTAAAAACTCATCTATGTCTAACAAATATAAAATGTAACAAAATCCCAAATTCAGAATTAAATCCAGAGAGGCCTTATTACAGAAATTAAAACCCAAAATAGAAATTAAAACATATAGAAAGTCCAAAGCATAACAGCCGCAATCGTGTGGTCACCTCTGAGTCCCTCGCAGCACCGATCCTCTTAACGCTTGGGATTACCTGCATAGTTAAAAACGAGGTGCGTTTAAAACTCAGTGTTTAATCCCCTTACTAGAGTAACAGTCAATATATAGAAATAGAAATCGAAATAGCCTAGGCCAAAGCCCTTTAACAATAATAATACAGTCCAGTTTAGAGCATACGTGGGCCAAAGCCTACTACAATATCATTTAGGTCACAGCCCATAATAGAATCAATTGAGCCTAGCCCAAACCAATAACAGGGCAAGTGGCCTAAGCCCAGTACAGTGACAGATCTCATAAACAGATATGCAACAGTATGAGAATGTTTCCCACCCCGATCCAGCCAACACACCACCCGTACCAACCCTACACTTATGTGAGGATAAAATCGACCCACCCAGCCAACACACCAAGCTTAGCACCCGTTGCGGCACTAAATCAACAGAACGGCTCAGCACCGTGGACAGAATGGCTAAAAGCCATAAATATCATAGCGACACTGCCAGTTAACAGAACGGCTAAAAACCATAAATAGAATGGTTATAAACCATAATCAGGAAGACATAGAGCCATAATCAGGATGGCACAAAGCTATCGGTAACTGTAATAAGTTTGGCACATAGCCATCAGCGACAGTAATATAATCGGCACACAGCCACGGGTAATTATGATCGACACAGAGTCATCAATATATTTGTTAGGCACATAGCCACGGGTAAATACGATTGCCACAAAGCCATAATCAAGATGGCACAGAGCCATATTTAGGTTGGCATAGAGTCATAATCAGATTACGCGGCTTTAAGCCATCTGTCGGTCCACAATCGTCTCATGCGACCAGTGCGACCTTAACAGATCAATACTGGATCCACAGCCGTCTCATACGACCTGTGTGACCCTATCAGAACTTCTTCCATATCAATGTCCCAACCCCATGCAATATATCGTGTTTGTCATGCTCAATCATTACACGTGTATGCAAAATGGTCATGCTTAGTAACAGTAATTTAGACATATTTTAAAAGCATATCAGTCATGCAACCACCGCCAAGTCAGTTAAAACACAGTCATACAATCCCAGTCAAATCATAGCACAAGTCAGTCCTTTACCCACAAGGGCAAAACAGTTATTTTACCCTATAAGGGTATTTCGGTAATCCTACCCTACAGGGGTATTTATGTAATTTTGCAAACTGGGTTATTTCGGTAATTGTACAAATCGAGGGTATTTTGGTAATAACACAATTCGAGGGTATTTCGATAATTTTACAATCTGAGGGTATTTTGGTAATTTTACAAACCAGGGGTATTTCAGTAATTTCACAATCTGAGGGTATTTCGATAATTTTACAATTTGAAGGTATTTTGGTAATTTAACAAATTGGGGATATTTCGATAATTTTACAAATCGGGGGTAATTCGGTAATTTCACAAATTGAGGGTATTTCGATAATTTTACAAATCGGGGCTTAACGACCCAACACAAGGTCCACTGTCGCCTCGAGCGACTTAAGTAACCCAAACAGACACAAAGGTGTAAATGGGCCAAAGGCCCATTATTCAGCCTAAGTGGGCCCACACGCTCGTGTGGCCCATTTAGCCCAGAAACTGCCACAGTTATGCAAACGTCACAGTCCAAACAACACTTACCAAATCACAAACATTTTATCCGTGTGGGCCTACAAGCCCACTAGGCCTACACGACCCATTTCGGCCCAACGAGGTCCAGAACAGCCTAAGACCACGAGAGCACTTGCGGAGGCCCCTACAGACTAACGCCTATGTTTGTGGGCTTGATTTACCACCAGTACGATCGCCCGCTCGTGTGGCATCAGATGCCATATTTCTAGCTTTTCACCGTTTTGCCGATCTACAGTCATAGCAGTGTAAACAACACATACTGTCGGCTTTTCAGCCGGTTATCAAACATAGCATACAATTACACACACTCTATCGACTTTCTTGCCGACTATCGAATACAGGGTACTATTACACACCTGATAACGTACAGTACTAAAAATTCATGATCACCAGAACCTATATTCAAACATAACATTCAGTTAATCACTTATCCAATAGTGTTAGAAAAACTCTTAACAACCACTTAACCGAGAGTTCAACTACCACTTGCCTTGACTAGATCGGTCAACTGTGATTAGCTGACTGAAACTAGAGTTTGGTGCAGCTACCCTTCTGCATCATGGTAGAAGGTCCCGAATAGCCGACACCGCACGCCTCTTAAACTTGGGAGTAGAGGCTACGAGCACAAACTCAGTCGGTACCTTTGCCATCGCTTTATTACTAGCACCTGCTTCACCCATCAGAAGTTCGATTAACAGAGTCATTGTAGAATTGAAACACAGAGGGGAAAGCTTTCGATCACAAACCGAAGAAGAGAAAGAATTCCAAGACTAGAATGGTAGGTTGGGCCGAAAGATTCAATAGGCAAGAAGGGAGTTAGCCGAAACTTGTAAAAAGAATAGAGAAGAAGAGGGGTTTTGGCAGATGTTGGTGCAAAAGAGGAAGAAAGGAAATGGTCAATTGCTAGAGAAGAGCAGCAGGAACCAAACAAATATATGCACAAGTGGTATTGCAATTTCGACACTCAGAGAGAAAAGGAAGAAAGCAGGAATTGGGAGTCCTAAAATCGGTGACAAAACTGATCAAAATAAGGAAAACCCCTCAGCAAGGAAATTCGACACCCCAAAAAAAGTGCCCAAAATCGAACAATAGCAGAGAAAACACTCAGAAACCCCCTCCTAGCCGAATTTGCATGCTCAGACTCCTTGTTCGGCTACAACACACCAACTTTGAATTTCCTTAATTCTCTCCACAATACTCTCCCTTAATCCTCTCCACGATTTGCTCTTACAATCTCTTTATGACCAATTAAAACACCTCATCAGCAGTGTTTTAGTCCAACTCTTCCACCTTCCCAGCTCAAGCATCAAAGTAAACTCTCCAATGCTTATCCCAGGATTTGAACCTCAGCCTCATAGATACCCAACACGCCACATGCCAATAGGCCATGATAAACCGTAAAAGTAACATATTTTTTTTAGATGATTTATCCCTTGATTTGTGTAACAAGGTGCTTTTAATCCTTTCTTTTCATGTCTTATACCCAGGAAAGCACCCGAGGATGAAAAGAACACAAAACGGGCCTAAAACAAAGCAAATGGGCCTTTACACAAAATTGACACGGCCTGGGCCAAGGACCACACGGCCGTGCCGCGTTAGTCATCAAGAACACTGCCTGATCTCGACTCACACGGTTGTGCTTCATTAAAGAAATTCGAACACGGTCAGGTCTCGATTTGCATGGGCGTGTGACATGGCCGCGACTCTATCGTCGGAATGAGCAATTTCAATCGGAAAAGGATACTTGGGGAGAAAGAATAACATTCCAAGAGCCTATATATATCCCCTAAGTACCACCTTTGAGAGGGCGTCAAAGTTAGGCCAATGAGCCAAGTAGAGAAGGTCAGAGTTAGGGAATAACGCGAAGATAGCCAGTTGATCCATCCCAAGAAGCCGGAATTATACTCAAGATGGCGGAATTCTCCTTCAATTCCTTCTGGGAGTTTTAGGCTTTTCTTATGTTTTGTTTTATCTTTTCTCTTAAGATGTTTTCTTGTTTAGTTATAAACTAAACCCTTCAGATACCTGAAGGGGATGAAACCTAGATGAATCTTTTTATTTTATTTTTAAGTTATATGATAAATACTTAGTTTTTTCTTAATTATGTTGCTTAATCCAAATCTAATATGCTTAGGTGGAGGAGGAATAAACCCTGCCTAAGAGTAGATCTAACATAATTAAGCGGAGTTGATCGAACGCCTAGAGATAGGGTTACGAGATTTTGCCGGATTAGGGTAAAACCTAATATGAGAGTCCATTGATCGATTTACTGCTATCCTAGGGGGTTATTATAAGCGAACGAGAGTTCCACTAATTAACCTAGGGTTAGACGTTATTCGCCTCGAGAGAGGGTTTAATATAGGTTAGGGAGTCTTACAGATCAAGCTAAGTAAAAGAAATCATATAATTTAGGGTTAAATAATAAGTGAAGTCTAGATGGATTCTTTCTGAGGGTATCGTCGCAATCAACTGAGCTTTTCTTCAAAGTTATTTTCCTATTCGTCTTTTTGTCTGTGTCCTTAGTTTAGTCTTCGTCAATATAGTTAAAAGCAAGTCACTCTATTTTTAAGGCTAAATAATAAAAAGAAAGTTAGTATTAGTACGTTTAGTTCCTTTGGGTCCGATATCCGGTCTTGCCTAAGCTATACTACTTTTCGATAGGTACACTTGCCTTTAATCATTGTCAGAGTTAGTTTTCAGGTTTTGATCATTCTTTTTTAAATTTTAAAACTCTGATTTTATAGCGATCAAGTTTTTGGCGTCGTTACCGGGGAACTAAAATATTAAGAAAGCTCTATTTTTATTACTTTAGCCATTATTTTATTTGCAATTTATTTCTTTTGTTTCTTAGGTTAAATTTTAAATTTTTTTCTAATTTTTATTTCTTTCACTTTTCTAGGTATCTCAAGTTTATGACTAGAAGGAATCCGAGAGGACCTTTGGTATATGATAGTGATATCGAAGCAACCGCTCGTAGGAATCGTAGGGAAACCAAGCGAGCCCTAGATTACACAGAAAGAGAGGAAGAAAACAGATCCAATCCTACTGAAGGGATGGGCGAAAACAACTCACCACTATGCGATATGGGAGATCACAATGCTCCACGTACAATGTTTGATTATGCGAAACCACATTTAACAAGAGCAGAATCTAGTATTGTTAGGCCTATTATATCTGCTAACAATTTTGAATTAAAGCCTAACAGAATACAAATGATTCAACAGTTTGTTCAATTTGATGGTTTGCAGGACGAAGATCGAAACATGCATATAGCTAACTTTTTAGAGTTCTGTGATACCTTCAAAATAAATGGCGTTTTTGATGATGCCATACGTCTTCGGTTATTCCCTTTTTCATTAAGAAATAAAGCCAAACAGTGGTTAAACTCATTACAACGAGGGTCAATCACTACATGGGATCAAATGACCGAAAAGTTTTTGATGAAATATTTTCCACCGGCCAAACCGGCCAAATTACGTAACGATATCTCTTCTTTTGTGCAGATGGATTTAGAGACACTATACGATGCATGGGAGAGGTTCAAAGATCTCTTGAGGAGGTGCCCACACCATGGTTTACCCCTGTGGCTACAAGTCCAAACATTTTACACCATAACCATGCTATCAACACAGCTAGAGATGATGAATAAAAAGCTTGATAGTTTGTGTTCTTCACAGATACATCCAGTAATGCAGTGCGATGCTAGTGGAACTGTGGTGAATCCTGAGTACCCACCCTACCAACCAGGAGCAAAAGATGAACAGATGAACTATATAGGTAATAATTTCCGTTCTAATAATAATCCTTATAGTAGCACTTACAATCTAGGTTGGAGGAACCACCCAAATTTTTCGTGGGGAGAACAAGGCAATTAAGGAAATCAAAGGCAACAACCCCTCCCAAACTTTCGAAATCAGCCCTATCCACAAGATAAGAAGCCAACCATCGAGGAACGCATCCAAGAAGTTGACAGAACAATCAAAAGCAACGAAAGCCGAATTGATGAAATTACTAAGTCTGTCAAGGAAATCACTAAAGCAGTCGAACAACTTCCAAAGTCAATGTCAGAACGACCTCAAGGACGTCTACCTAGTAACACGGAGATTAACCCTAAGGAGCAAATTCAAGCAATTACAGTCCAGGGTACCAAGGAGTTAGATACACCCAACCCAACTCCAGAAAATAACGTACGCGAAGGTACAACAGAGGTAGTACAAGAAAAGCCAAAACCGGTAGTCAAGGAGTACAAACCTCGCATACCTTATCCCATGCAAAGATTAAAAATGACGATTGGAGGAGCGATTCGGTAAGTTTCTTAAACTTTTAAAGAAATTACATATTATCTTACCTCTTATTGAAGCTCTTTTCCAGATGCCAGACTCGAGGAAATTTTTAAGACAGCTCTTAACCAACAAACGCAAAATAGATGAAAATCACCACGTGGAATTAAACGCAACATGCTCAGCAATGTTACAAACTAGACTACCACAGAAGCAAAAAGATCCAGGGAGTTTTATAATTCCATGTTTAATTGGTAGTTTAAATATTGATAATGCGTTAGCTGATTTAGGGGCAAGCATAAATGTTATGCCTTATACATTGTTTAAGCGACTAGGTTTAGGGAAGCCAAAACAAACTAAGATGAGTATTCAATTAGCTGATAAAACTATTAGAATTCCTAGGGGCATTATTGAAGATGTTATCGTAAAAATCGATAAAATTTTTTCCCAGTAGACTTTGTTGTTTTAGACATAGATGAGGATAATTCAACCCCCTTAATTTTAGGAAGACCTTTTCTAGCAACTGCCAAGACTAAAATTGATGTTGCCACAGGTGAGCTTATACTTTGTGTAGGTGACGACTCAATTAGTCTTCAAGCCCTCGACTCAGCTAGGTCATCAAAGAATCAAGGTGAGCAAGAAAATTCTTTTGATAATCATTCAATTACACCTTATTTTCAGGAACCTCCAAAAAAGGGAATGATTAAACTGGATCTTCAGTTTAGTGCCAACAACGAAATTACCCATGAAGCACAAAGGACCCAAATCGATGACCTAGATGAGTGGAAAACACACTTCAAGGAGAAATTAGGAATATATGAGGAAGAGCCAGAGCCACACACTGTAAAACCAGAGGAACCGCCAGAAGAGCTTATAGGAACATCAAATCACATCAAAATAAGAGACCAGGTTCTATTAGACAAAGCCGAGCCTCACATCACCACAACAAACTTGAAGGAAAATGAAGAACTTCTTCTTAAGGTACACGATATCTTCCCACAAGGAATAGTCGAGGTAAGTAATCCTACATTTGGCACTTTCAAGGTAAACACTTCTCGACTTCAATTTCGTCTTAAAACTAAAACTGTAGACATGAGGGAAGATATTCAAACTTTTAAACCTCCCCAAAATTTCCAAATACGAAGGAAGTCTAGCTTAAGACTATAAACGAGCGCTTCTCGGGAGGCAACCCGAGTACTAACCCTATTTCTTTTTTGCATTATTTTAAATTTTTTTCTCTTTTTCTTTCCCTTTTTAACTAACCAAAAGTGCAGAATCCCAGGCCACACGACCTTACACATGGCCGTGTCCGTGGCTGTGTGGACCACTAAAAAATCGCCACACTAACAGGGCAGAGGCCGTGTAGTCAGTCCAACCACCACCCTAACGTCACAGATCCAACCACTCTCGACACAGGCACCGACAGATATGGCAAGGCTGTGGCACCAACCGCGTAAGGCTATTGACTTCCATACCACGGCCAGAGCACGCCCATACCACAAACCGTGTGAAATTACTGAGGTTACTGACTTATCGAGCACGAGTAAGACACGCCAATGTCAGACGACTGTGCCATCAGAAAAAACATCACGACCACGGGCGTAGAAGGATCAAGCATGGGCATAGGGAGACAATACCCTCTATAACACTGCTGTGTGAGGAGGCCGTGTAATTCGACACACCCTGGGACCACGGCCGTGGGGGAGCAGAAAACTTGAGCATCTATTTAAACCCCTCAACTCTTCCCCTCCCTCCATCTGAATTTCACCCTTATTTTTACTTCTCATTCTCTTTCATCTCAGCATGAACTCATGCCAAAGAAAAGAAGAAAGCTAGGCATAGGACCCCTAACAAAGAACGATCAACATGAGTTCATGCTGGCAGCTTCGTCTCAACACCAAGCCAAGGACCTATGAGACCATTTATCTTTTGTTTCACATTTATCTTTTCCTTTATTTTCCTTCTTTTTGACTATCTTATGCTTAATTTATTTTATTTTATTTTAGTTTCTTAGTGTCAGGTTCTAAAAGCTACTTGGGAATCACGCCACTTTCGCCACCGCTAGCACCTTCGTCGCCTTAGAAGTCACACCCACCTCGCGAACCACCTATCAATAAGGATTCTCAAGCCCCTTTATCTCCTAGCCTTAGTCTATTTTCCTTCTTAGTCTCCTTCTCTTTATCTTCCTTGTCTTTATTTATATATTTTGTTTATTTTTATTAGGTCTTAATAAAGTCTGGCTACTTCTCAAAGTGCTACCCAATTTCTTCATCTAGCGCAGGAACGTTATCTCGACTAACCATCACCGCCACCAAAGACGCTCATCCGAGAAAACATCCACAACTCAGGGAGTAATTCTTTCCCCTTCTCTTTTGATTTATCCCTTAAATGTCATTATCTATCCTTGTACATTGAGGGCAATGTACATCTTAAGTGTGGGGGTGAATATTTAATCCAAGAAAATGCCTAACTGTAACCTTGTTTTAAAGTAATTTTCTCATATTACTAATTAAAATGAAATTTCTGATGATTTAAGATTTTTTATTGATATGTTTTGGAATAAGTCATAGTTAATTATGCATTGATGATTAAATTTGAAGAATACCAAGGAATCAAGCATGTTAAGTCTAATTTTCTAAAATTGAAATTTTAGGTTGTCAACCAGAATTTGAATATTATCTTGAAATTTGAGATTTACAAGGTTGATGTCAAAAACACCCATAATTTTTGTGAGAATTTGAGCCTTATAGAGCATACATTCTTTTTCATGCTCACTTATTGATTATGAGTATGTCAACTATAAACTATTATTCTAGAACTTGCCTCAATTATACATGTCAAGACCACAGTTATGATTTGATATACCGAGATGATAAAGGCACCTAGGTTTAACCCACTTACACCACTAAAAAGCCTACCCTCATAATTAACCCTTAGTGAACCCCGTTGAGCCTAACAACCCTTTTTATTAACTTACCCGCTAATTTTAACCCAAAAAACCCTTTGTATTTGTTATCACCCTTTATTTTGGCTACCCCTTAATCGAGATTTGATTTGAGCTAGTTACCTAAGTTTATTATTCTGGTAGTTAAATTTATCTTGTATTTAGTTTGTTCTTAAAAAAAGAGAGTATATCCAGTATTAGTATTATGAAGAGTGAGCTTATACAAGTTAAAGTCTAATTATCAAAAGAAAAAGCTCGTATTAGTAGGATTATTATTATTTTCAGTTGATTTAAATTTTATCTAAGAAATTTTTAGGTAGGTAACTTATCAATTCAATATCGATTCTAACCTTCTAATTTCAGCCTTTATCCATACCTTTAACCCTAGCCCCGTTATAGCCCTAACAAAGACCTTTTGATCTGTTTATCAAATCATTTTACAGTGGTGGAGATTTGATTTTCAGGCAAGCCTATAGGATTAACTTTTCATGTTCGAATTATGAGTGCTTAATTTTGACCCTTAAACACTTTTTGAGTGATTTGAGTGAATCTTTTGTGAGGATATCAATCCTTGTCAGTTTTGAACCAAAGGTAATTATTTAGATGAAGGGAAACACCTATGTTTTTCGTGCTACAAGTGAATGACTTATCTTATTTGAATCTTTAGGAATCTTTGAGTTGAATTATCCAAGTATAAATTATCTATGAATTAGGATAAGGCATTATTGATAGGAATTATGAATCATGGAAAGTTAGTTTTAATTGTAAGTTGAGAATTTTGCTTGAGGACAAGCAAAAGCTTAAGTGTGGGGGTATTTGATAAACCATAAAAGTAACATATTTTAAGCCAACATTTAATATGCTTTTGGATGATTTATCCCTTAATTTGTGTAAAAAGGTGCTTTTAATCCTTTCTTTTCATGTCTTATACTTAGGAAAGCACCAGAGGATGAAAAGAACACAAAACGGGCCTAAAACGAAGCAAATGGGCCTTTTCACAAAATTGACACGGCCTGGGCCAAGGACCACACGGCCGTGCCGCGTCAGTCATCAAGAGCACGGCCAGATCTCGACTCACACAGCCGTGCTTCATTAAAGAAATTCGATCACGGTCAGGTCTCAAAATGCACGGGCGTGTGACATGGCCATGCCTCTGTCGTCAGAATGAGCAATTTCAGTCGGAAAAGGATACTTGGGGAGAAAGAGTCGCATTCCAAGAGCCTATATATATCCCCTAAGTACTACCTTTGAGAGGGCGTCAAAGCTAGGCCAAGGAGCCAAGCTGAAAAGGTCAAAGTTAGGGAATAACGTGAAGATAGCCAGTTAATCCATCCTAAAAAGCCGGAATTATACTCAAAGCGGCGGAATTCTCCTTCAATTCCTTCAGGGAGTTTTAGGCCTTTCTTATGTTTTGTTTTATCTTTTCTCTTGAGATGTTTTCTTGTTTAGTTATAAACTAAACCCTTCAGATACCTGAAGGGGATGAAACCTAGATGAATCTTTTTATTTGATTTTTAAGTTATATGATTAATACTTAGTTTGTTCTTAATTATGTTACTTAATCCAAATCTAATGTGCTTAGGTGGAGGAGGAATAACCCTGCCTAAGAGTAGATCTAACATAACTAAGCGGAGTTGATCGAACGCCTAAAGATAGGGTTACGAGATTTTGCCGGATTAGGGTGAAACCTAATATGAGAGTCCATTGATCGATTTGCTGCTATCCTAGGGGGTTATTACAAGCGAACGAGAGTTCCAGTAATTAACCTAGGGTTAGACATTATTCACCTCGAGAGAGGGTTTAATATTGGTTAGGGAGTCTTACAGATCAAGCTAAGTAAAAGAAATCATATAAATTAGGGTTAAATAATAAGTGAAGTCTAGGTGGATTCTTTCTGAGGGTATCGTCGCAATCAACTAAGTTTTTCTTCAAAGTTATATTCCTATTCGTCTTTTTGTCTTTGTGTCCTTAGTTTAGTCTTCGTCAATATAGTTAAAAAGCAACTTCACTCTATTTTTAAGGCTAAATAATAAAAAGAAAGTTAGTATTAGTACTTTTAGTTCCTTTGGGTTCTATATCCAGTCTTGCCTAAGCTATACTACTGTTCGATAGGTACACTTGCCTTTAATCGTTGTCAGAGTTAGTTTTCAGGTTTTGATCATTCTTTTATAAATTTTAAAACTTTGATTTTACAGCGATCAGGCCACAATCCCTTTTTGTGTCACATTTCAACTTCAATTAATTAAGAGGTCCAAAAAACAAAGTCCAGGTTCCTTTAAAAGAAAACCAAAATAAATTGCAAGAGCCAAGACTTGAACCCAGGCTCCCTTGCAACCTTAATGACACCACAACCACTAGACCACATGGTTCTTTGTGATATAAATTCATCCAAAAATGTTATTAAAGCCTACCTATTAACATCAAGGCTCCTTGAAGAGAAAACATAAATTTTTGCTAAAGCCCAGGTTTGAACCCAGGAATTCTCCAACACTCCCAAACACTCCAAATCACTTAACCATTAAAGAAACAACCAGTTTGTGATATTTCTTACACACATAAACTTTTAGGTGCAGTATCCTAGCGACTCCAACACACAAGGCCCAATCCTACTAGGCCCAAATTCAGGGCCTTAGAATTCACCCCTCCTTAAAGAAATTTCGTCCCCGAAATTTCCAACTAACAGGGTAGTCTTGTAACAACTACAGCATTACGCTACCGCTGCGCACTCTAATCCCAACGTCTTTAACACACATCCAAAACACCACCTATCGTAGCAGATAGGTTACAATTTCTATATCCAGAACATCACATCCAACATTTCCAAACACAATGAATAAATACCAAAACTACAGTCCAATATCTAAAGAAACCATGGTATTTCTAACTCACTGTATTTCAATTTCTAAAAAGACAAAAGTGTTTAGAAAACTTACGGATTTAGCGCTGGATACTCGGTGAGCCACACTTTCAGAAAAATATTCAATAAAACATTTCACGTGCTTCAAATCTTTTGAAACAATTCTTTCAGAAATTCAATGTTAAAATCCCAATCCATAGTCGAGTTTTGCAACTTGACTCTGATACCACTAAATGTAACACCCCAAACCCAGCCCAGAAGATAGGCCCGAATCTAGCATGTCACATTGAAGTGTTTTTCAAAAACCATGTTTTCATTGAAAACCCTCCTTAATATTTAAAAACTAAATTCTCAGTTTGTGTTCGTTCAATTTCAAAACATGGTTCATTAAAAAGTGGTTCCATTTTTAAAATGTTATTGCCTTTAAAACCTTATTTCTTGCGGAAGCTATTTTAATTTAAGGAAGTTTAAAACGTATGTTTTTAAAAGCAGTAATTGGGTTGAAAACTCGTCTATGTCTAACAGATATAAAACGTAACAAAATCCCAAATTCAGAATTAAATCTAGAGAGGCCTTATTACAGAAATTAAAACCCCAAATGGAATTTAAAACATATATAAAGTCCAAAGCATAACAGCTGCAGTCGTGTGGTCACCTCTGAGTCCCTCGCAGCACCGATCCTCCTAACGCTTGGGATTACCTGCACAGTTAAAAATGGGGTGAGTTTACAAAAACTCCGTGTGTAATCCCCTTACTAGAGTAACAGTTAGTATACAGAAACCAAAATAGTTTGGGCCAAAGCCCTTCAACAGTAACAGTACAGTCCAGTTTAGAGCATACGTGGGCCAAAGCCCACTACAATATCATTTGGGCCTAAGCCCAAACCAATAACAGAACAAGTGGCCTAAGCCTAGTACAGTGACAGATCTCATAAACAGATATGCAACAGTATGAGGATGCTTCCCACCCCGATCCAGCCAACACACCACCCGTACCAACCCTACACTTATGTGGGGATAAATCGACCCACCTAGCCTGTAACACCCCTAACCCGAAACTGTCATCGGAATAGGGTTAAGAGGCATTACCGGACAATAGAATCATATCACAACCTATTTATGACACAAAGTCAATCATCACCATAATACATCAAACATAAACAAACAGTCCCTTTTAAGGCGTATAAGACCTTATACACATGCTAGGGAGGGGTCGGGACTAAACCGAAACACATACAGAAACTTCTCAAAATTTAAAACTTTTCTAGATTACAGGGGTTACACGCCCGTGGGGGTCGGCCATGTGCCTCCCACAGCTGCTTGACACACCCGTGTGTCCTCCCTGTGGTCGATCCTGACTTATTTCCCACGGCCACCAAGCACGCATGTGTAACTTGGCCGTGGTCGATCCTGTCAAAAACCACACAGCTACCAGGCACGTCCGTGTGCCATGGCCATGTGTTCTTAGGCCATATACTGACTTACACCCACAGTCACTAGGCACGCCCGTGTGCTACAACCGTGTGGCAAAAAAAGGCCATTTGCAAGGCCAAAATGCCACCGACATGGGTCAATCCTACAAGCACATTTGAGCATATTTATACACACAATTTGGTAACCAATTTCATGTCTAATAATCGATACATCATTTCATGCAATTTTGTTTCCAAACATGTCAACTTATAAGCTAACATATACAACATGAACACATTCATAAACTAACATCATTCATTCTCAAATTCACTAAATCATACTAACATTTTACCATCACAAAGATTACCATTTGAGATTCATCTTATTTATAACATGCCATACTAAAATATGCATCATATCACAAAGCAACTCATGCTTGAAGCAACCATATATTTAGCCACATCACATGGCTAATTACACACCTCAAAAATGTACCAAATAACTAGCCTATACATGCCATATTTCAACTATATACATCTTTCCAAAAGTACCCAAAATAGATTGTCGATAGTGTGATTGAGATGCTGACGATTCCCCAATCCGAGCTAGCTTTACTGACACTGCAAAGCAGAGAAACAAATCACAAGCTTTTTAAAGCTTAGTAAGTTCGAAATACAATACAATCATATCATCAAATCAAACCAATGTATACAATAACCATCACATAGATTATTCCTCTTATATTCATACCATGTTATCTATAGTTAAAATACTCATTCATCCATCCATAGCATCATCTATAAACTCATCAACCACAAAGGTTCGATACATACCTTGGCTAACACATAGTTATTCAATTTCCAAGCTACTCAATGCTCGATATTACAATTCGATCTTCCTATGATTTTCTTACAATTTTAATCGCACACTCAGTGCCATCTACATGATTGAAAGTTATTAGTCATTGCACACTTAGTGCTTAATCTTTCAACCGACTTATCTGGCATCGCACACACGGTGTTAAATCTATAAGCCGAAGCTTTCATAACATCGCACACACAATGCTATTCATTTCTGTTTCGATTTCAATTTTGCCCACTTAGTGCCATCAACTAAATCTTGCACATAGCATCTCGATTTCATACACATATACATATTCATTTCATAATACTAAAACATATCTTAATAACATGTATTATATCTGAACTTACCTCGGATGTCAAAATACTAAAACGGTCGATTAATCGAGCACTTTCTCTTTGCCTCTGTCTCGATCTGAACCTCTTCTCTCTTGGTCTATACACATTTAAATTCAATCCATTCAATCACTAACTCATTCAATTTAGTCCATACACACACATTTAGGGCATTTTACAAAATAGCCCTCACATTTTCACATTTCAACACTTTAGTCCTAATTCACAAAATCATCAAATTCACATAATTTCACTTGGTTCAAGCCTAGCCGAATTCTCACCATGCTTATACAAACCCACATATTTCATTTATTTCACACTCTAGTCCTTCAAACTGCCATTTTCACAATTTAGCCCTAATTAGCTAAATTCATCAAAAATTCAAGAACAACACATGTTCATTAAACACATATCTTTCATTTAACACCAACACTCATCACCAGGCTCAAATACTCATCAATGGCACATCACAAGAACATCATCAATTCATAAAATTACAATATGGGTTAGCTAGAGCACGAAGCAACAATTACGAAAACATAGAAATTATCAAAAATCGAGCTCAAACATACCTTAAATCAAGCTTAACCCTAGCCGAAATTTCAAAGCTTTTCTTCCTCCTTTTTCTTTTCTAATTTCGACACCAAGAAGATGAACATGGTTTCATCTTTCTTTTAGTTTTATTTAATACATAATAATACAAACTTTACTATTTTACCCTTATTATAAAACATTATAACATACATTATAATTGGTTATAAATGTCCATCCACCATCCTCTAACTTAATAACGGCTTAATTTCCTCATAAGCCTCCACCTTAGAAAGCCATCCACAATTTGACACTTAAAAATTAGCACACAGCTTTTACACCCTATACAATTAAGTCTTTTTTCTTAATTCGGCACACAAACGATCAATTTATCATACAAAATTTTCACACAGACTATGAAACATACTATTCACAGACAAAATAATATTAAATTATCATTCTGACCTCGGATTTGTGGTCTCAAAACCACTATTTCGACTAGGGTCTAAACCAGTCTGTTACACAGCCAACACACCAAGCTTAACATCGGTTGCCGCACTATATCAACAGAACGGCTCTCCGCCGTGGACAAAACGGCTAAAAGCCATGTTAAACGGCTAAAAGCCATAAAGAGAATGGTTATAAACCATAATCAGGATGGCACAAAACTATCAGTAATTGTAATAAGTTTGGCACATAGCCATCAGCGACGGTAATATCATTGGCATACAGCCACGGGTAATTATGACCGACACAGAGTCAACATTATATATGTTAGGCACATAGCCATGGGTAAATACGATTGCCACAAAGCCATAATCAAGATGGCACAAAGCCATATTTAGGTTGGCACAGAGCCATAATAAGATTACGCGACTTTAAGCTGTCCGCCGGTCCACAGTCGTCTCATGCGACCCGTGCGACCTTAACAAATCAATACTGGATCCATAGTCATCTCATGCGACCCGTGCGACCCTATCAGAACTTCCTCCGTATCAATGTCCCAACCCCATGCAATATGTTGTGTATGTCATGCTCAATCATTACACTTGTATGCAAAATGGCCATGCTCAGTAACAGTAATTTAGACATACATTAAAAACATATCAGTCATACAACCACCGTCAAGTCAATTAAAACACAGTCATACAATCCCAGTCAAATCATAACACAAGTCAGTTCTTTACCCACAATGGCAAAACAGTCATTTTACCCTATAAGGGTATTTCGGTAATCCTACCCTATAGGGGTATTTAGGTACTTTTGCAGACCGGGGGTATTCCGGTAATTTCACAAATTAGGTGTATTTCGGTAATTTCACAAATCGAGGTATTTCGATAATTTTACAATCTGAGGGTATTTCGGGAATTTTACAAATCAGAGGTATTTCAGTAATTACACAATCCGATGGTATTTCGGTAATTTTACAATCTGAGGGTATTTCGATCATTTTAAAAATAGAGGGTATTTCGATAATTTTACAAATCGGGGGTATTTTGATAATTTCACAATTTGAGGGTATTTTGGTAATTTTACAAATCAGGGTATTTCGATAATTTTACAAATCGAGGATAATTCGTTAATTTCATAAATCGAGGGTATTTTGGCAATTTTACAAACCGGAGCTTAATGACCCAACAGAAGGTCCATCGTCACCTCGAGTGACTTAAGTAACCCAAACAGACACAACGATGTAAATGGGCCTAAGACCCATTATTTAGCCTAAGTGGGCCCATACGCTCGTGTGGCCCATTTCGCCCAGAAACTGCCACAGTTATGCAAATGTCACAGTCCAAACAATACTTACCACATCACATACATTTTATCCGTGTGGACCCACAAGCCCACTGGGCCCACACGACCCATTTCGGCCCAGAATAGCCCAAGACTACAGGAGCGCTCGTGGTGGCCTCTACAGACTAACGCCCATGTTCGTGGGCTCGGTTCACCACACGTACGATCATCCGCTCGTGTGGCATCATACGCCATATTTCTAGCTTTTCAGCATTTTGCCGATCTACAACCATAGCAGTGTAAACAACACATACTTTCGGCTTTTCAGCCATTTATCAAACATAGCATACAGTTACATACACTCTATCGGCTTTCTTGCCGACTATAGAATACAGGGTACTGTTACACACCTGATCATGTAGAGTACTAAAAATTCGTGATTGCCAGAACCTATATTCAAACATAACATTCAGTTAATAATGTATCAAGTAGTGTTAGAAAAACTCTTAACCACTATTTAACCGAGAGTTCAACTACCACCTGCCTTGACTAGATCAGTCGACTGTGATTAGCCGACTCGAACTAGAGTTCGGTGCAGCCACCCTTCCGCATCCTGGCAGAAAGTCCCAAATAGCCGACACCGCACGCCTCTTCAACTTGGGAGTAGAGGCTACGTGCTCAAACTCAGCCTGTACCTTTTCCATCGCTTTATTACTAGCACCCTCTTCACCCATCGGAAGTGTGATTAACAAAGTCGTTACAGAATCGAAACAGAGAGGGGAGAGCTTTCGATCACAAACCAAAGAAGAGAAAGAATCCCAAGACTAGGGTGGTAGGTTGGGCCGAAAGATTAAATAGGCAAGAAGGGAGTTGGCCGAAACTTGTAAAATGAATAGAGAAGAAGAGGGGTTTCGAAAGATGTTGGTGCAATAGAGGAAGAAAAGAAATGGGCAGCAGGAACCAAACAAAAAGATGCACGAGTGGTATTGCAATTTCAGCACTCAGAGAGAAAAGGAAGAAAGCAGGAATTGGGAGTCCTAAAATCAATGACAAAACTGATCAAAATGAGGAAAACTCCTCAGTAAGGAAATTCAACACCCACAAAAAAAGTGCCCAAAACCGAACAAAAGTAGAGAAAACACTCAGAAACCCCCTCCTAGCCAAATTTGCATGCTCAGACTCCTTGTTCGGCTACAACACACCAACTTCGAATTTCCTTGATTCTGTCCATAATACTCTCCCTTAATCCTCTCCGCGACTTGCTTCTACAATCTCTCTATGACAAATTCAAACACTTCATCAGTAGTGTTTCAGTCCAACTCTTCCACCTTCCCAGTTCAAGCACCAAAATAAACTCTCCAATACTTATCCCAGGATTTGAACCTCCAACCTCATAGATACCTAACACGCCAGTTGCCACTAGGCCACAAGCCCTTTTTGTGTCACATTTCAACTTCATTTAATTAAGAGGTCCAAAGGCCAAAGTCCAGGTTCCTTTGAAAGAAAAACCAAAATAAATTGCAAGAGCCAAGACTTGAACCTAGGCTCCCTTGCAACCTTAAAGATGCTACAACCACTAGATCACATGCTTCCTTGTGATATAAATTTATCCAAAAATGTTTTTAAAGCCTACCCATTAACATCAAGGCTCCTTTAAGAGAAAACATAAATTTTTGCTAAAGCCCAAGTATGAACCCAAGAATTCTCCAACACTCCCAAACACTCCTAATCACTTAACCATTAAAGAAATAACCAGTTTCTGATATTTCTTGCACACATAAACTTTTATCTGCAGTCTCCTAGCAGCTCCCACGCACAAGGCCCAATCCTAGTATGCCAAAATTCAGGGCGTTACAATCAATCATAGTGTCCCTTAAATGAGCCTATGAAGCCTTCAACATGCATTGGGAGTGGGTTAGGACTAAACCGGAAACTCGAGAAATTTTTCAACACTTAGTAATTTTTTCTCCAAAACAAGGGACACACGCCCGTGTGTCCAGGCTGTGTGTCTCACACGGCCACCAGACACGCCCGTGTCATAGGCCGTGTGGACATTTGAAATTGGAACACACGGCTATCCCAGCCCGTGTCCAAACAAGTGAGGTTAGTGACTTGGGTCACACGGCCAACCACACGCCTGTGGTCTAGCCCGTGTGCCTTTTGAAGTGGCCATACACGCTCGTGTGCCAGGCCGTGTGATAGGCCGTGCCAAACCTTTAGGGCATACTGACTTATGCAACACGGCCAAGTCACACACTCGTGTGCTAGGTTGTGTGCCAATTAGGGGGTATACTGACCTGTACCACATGGCCAAGCACACATCTGTGTGTGAGACAGTTTGGAGCATACTGACCTCATTTCAGTTTCAACACCAGGGGACACACGACTGTGTGTCACACACGCCTGAGACACACCCCCGTGTCTCTACTCGTGTGGACAAAAATAGGCTATTTACCAAGCCAATTTGCCACCCACAGTTAAGCACACATACACAACTCATATGGTACATAACATAACATCAATAGGCATGTAATTCAATACCAAATCAAGCATGACTTATACTATATCAAACACCAATCAATACAAAACATAATAACCACATCATACCATTCAAAGTTATACCAAACCTTATCTTCCAAAATTAATAAAATGACCATTAACAATTATACATTATTATGCCTAATTTCACAAGCATGCCAACTTCCACAAATCATCAATTTAACATTCATAATACCTATTAGCAACAATGACCACAATTCTCATAATATAAGCCATTCCCATATCCATCCATGAACTTAAATATCAACATATATGCACATATAAGCACATAACCAAATTCATCAAATTAAGCCAAATCTCATGGCTATATTTACAAACCAAAACATATACATTTACAATGCTAATTCATTTGGCCAACATAATTACCAAAACATAATAAACTTGACTCAAATACCTATACATGCCATATACTTAAAACATAGTTTCAAAAGTACCAATAAGTCAGTGGATAGTGTAGTGAAGTCTCTAAGCTAGCTTTGAAATCACTATAAAACATGGAAAAGCAACAAAGTAAGCTATATAGCTTAGTAAGCTCGTATGTTAACTATGAGCAACTATCATCATTCATTAATCATTCATATAATTGAAAAAAATGTGCAACAATTCTATTAAATCTCAAACTATCAAATGATCATTCATATAACTAACCAAGGAACTCATCAATTTCATAATTTTCAATACTCAATTCATTTTCGTACGTACCTGCACCATCTCGTACTAATCTCATACTCAACCGCATCCTTCATTTACCTATTGAACCATTGGAATAAAACTTGGATACTCAAGGTCTCACTCGATAAGTACCTATACCATGGCCCGTAGCCAAATCAAGGTAACTTATTGTAACATCCTGAAATTGGGCCTAAAAGAATTGGGCCCAATGGGCCTTGGGAGTAGTAGCGTTTAAAATTAGGAGAACAAGAGATCGACTTTAG
This sequence comes from Gossypium bickii, assembly GCA_025503065.1. Classification (NCBI taxonomy): domain Eukaryota; kingdom Viridiplantae; phylum Streptophyta; class Magnoliopsida; order Malvales; family Malvaceae; genus Gossypium; species Gossypium bickii. The sequence goes on along the minus strand of CP106718.1, from coordinate 48,553,875 downwards.
TGCAAGTTAGACTTATTAGGTGAGTGATTTTGGAAGGTTAGAGGGCTTCTATGAAGTCCCGAGATCAAACTTTGGCTTTAGGGAAATTTTGGTTTTAAGTGGAAAAAAACCCTGGGAGTTAGTAGGTAGGCTTTAAGAATAAAATGTGGAGAGAAATGACACAAGTGGAGTGTGTGGTATAGTGGCAAAGTGACGCCACATAAGAGGCAAGGGGATGACACCACAAGGAAGAAAGGAGGTCCAAGGTTCAAGTCTTGACTTTTGCATTTTGGTTTTCTTTTTACATGGACCTTAGAATTTGACTATAGATTTATATTTAGTTGTGTATGGTTTAAGACACAAGAGGAGCTTGTGGTAAAGTGGCTAGCGGCATGGATTATGTGACAAGGGAGCCTGGGTTCGAATCTCATGAAAAGCAAAGAAGTATTAATTTTGCGGTCTAGACGGGAAGAGTTTGAGTTGAATTTAAACTCTGCTGATGGAAGGACCCCACATCGGAAAGTTACAAAGAAGGAAGGTGAGAAGCCAGCTATATATAGAGCATTCTAGAAGGAGGATGAATACACCTTGGAGGGCGTTTGGGCACAGGAGTGGTCGAAGCGCGGATTAGCACCAAATTCCTATCAGGTGTGTACTTCTCTACTCTAGTTGTAAAGCGGCAAATGCTGAAGTGCCGGTCACGGCAATAATAGCCACACGAGCGTGCGAGCGCACGTGTGGGGCTTCAACGCGATAGTTGAGGCCGTCAGTAGTATTCTTGTGGGTTGAGGCTGCTTGGGCCACAATGGGCCGAAGTGGGCCCAATTGAATAAAATGTATGATGGTGTAGTACATAGTGAACTAGACTAGGAGAATCTCTTATACGTGGCTAGATTTGTGCTAGATGGGCCACACGAGCATGTGGGCCCGAATAGGCCAAAATTGAGTTTTACGCCCAATAGTCCAGTACGACCAAAAATGGTAGTTGAGTCGCCCGAGGCAACGTTAGGCCTTCAGAAAGGCCATTGCAGGTGCGAAATTACCAAAATAACCTCGATAGGTAAATTACGAAAATACCCTTGGTAGGTAAAATTACTGTTATACCGTTAGAGGTTGATTAGCTTGATTATGTTGTATTATGTCTATCTGATTATGATGGTAATTCATGTTATACGTTATATTTGATATATGTTTTGTATACATGACACACTGCATACATGAATTATTATGTTATATTACATGGGATTTGGGATATAAATGATTTAAAGGGGAAGTGTATATTGGTGACTTTGTCACAATTAATGATGGCGTGGAGCCTCATTGTGGATATGGTGATTTAATCACGTGTGGAATCAGTGGCTAGACCACTTATGTGGACTTTGAGCAGTGTGTCTGTCAGCACGACTGCCAAAGAGGTGTGTAGCGGATGGAGGGTTGATTGTAGAAATCCCCAGGTGTGTATGAGGATGGATATACGGAGCGGTGTGTAGATGATGGAACATTAGGTTGGGATGGGATTGCATTGCACTCATTATTTGATATGCCATGATATTAGGGCTAAAGCCCAATCTACTTCTGTGGGCTTAGGCCCAGTTATCGCTCGTAAGGGGAATTGCAACTGAGTTTTCGTAAACTCACCCCCTCTTTTTAAATGTTTCAGGTAATCCCTAGTTTGAGGATTTGGAGCCGAGGTGGACTTCGAGGTGGCCATGCATTACTTCTTTTGTAAATTCGTTTTCTTTATTTAAATTCTACTTTAACTTGGGATTTTGTTATGTAATAAGGCCACTATAACTTTAATTTTGGTATTTTATTTGGTTTAGCTTTTAATTTGATTACTGCCTATTATTATTAAAAGTTCAATACGGGAATTTCCTAAACCCTTAATAATCGTTTTCTAAAAATGTTAACAAAAAGATAACAAGCGAATAAATAGTTAAACTCAAAATTTTTAACAAACGCGCAGTTTTTAAACAACCCTTTTATGTGACATACCAGATCTGGTCGTAACATTTAGGCCGGGTTTGGGGTGCTACACTTATTCGAAATTCTGATATCATGGCCCGAAGCCAAATCAGCCGATATGCATGGTGATGCGATCTCAGTTCCTTAGAGTTATCCGAGTCATTTATGTGCCCGATCGATATAACGAGAAAGTTTCGTTCGGAATTGAAGTTGAGTTGAAAGTAGGCTAAGTATGGGATGAGGAAGCAAAGATGGTTTGGAATAATAAGGATAGAAGGGTTATAGGTTCAGTTTAAAAGAAATTGGAAAGAAAAGGAATTACGGAAAGATGGAAACAATTGGGACCTAAGGGTCAATAGTGAACTAACACCATAATCGACTGTTGATGTAACACCCCTTACCCGAATTCGAAGCCGAAACCGGGTTTAAGGCATTACGTAACTTATTTCACTTAAACGTCTCAAATAGGGTTATAAAATCTCATTTAAACCCATCACTTGCTCATTCTTGGCCCGTGAGGCCCTATGCATACCTCCGAGAGGTTTCGCAATCTATCCCGGGAACTTTTACGAGCTTGGAAAACTTTTCTTCAAAATAGGGGCTGTAACACCCCTAACCCGTATCCGTCACCGGATTAAGGTTACGAGGCATTACCTTTATAAATACATCCCATAAATTCAACCTAAATCAAGCCTTCATTTCTTTACCTATTTTCTATATTAACCACATCAATACACTTATTCTATTCAAATTTCGAATATTAGCTTTCTTTTATTCATATCAAAGTAAATATTTCATTAGCTAATTATTGAGCATAACACTTCCAATTATTTTGCATACTGAACCGAATAACACATATTAAACAAAAATTTAATGCATGATATTCAAACACTTAGATATAAACACGCATATTTCGTTTCATATCAAACACACGTAATACAACCTTTCTTTATAGGACTTAGCAAACATTACCGAATCATTCTAATGAACATTTGATCAACTTTGCTCATTTTTATAAACTTTAGCCAAATCAAGACATACTCAAATTTATATGTTTTAAACCATGCTGAAATTTCATTCATACCACTAAAATCAATTAATTCATATTAAATCATATATTAAAACCTTCATGTAACATACATTTGACCTACCAATAAATCAATTATCACACCTATCACCTAAGCTGAATTTAAAACATTTCATAGATATAAAACACATCAAATGCACATCACCCAAATGTACCTAAGTATGGTATAGTCTATTCACAATTCATACCAACCTTCAAGACTATTTCATCGTGCATATACTAAATACATCACTCACATATATGAATACCATGAAATAAACTTACATAATAAGCTTATAACAAGGCCGAACATACACAAATATTAACACCATGATCAAGCATAACCAAACCAAACCCAAGCATAGAAATATAGCCATTTTCGCATGGCTTTTATAAACATCTCATTCATCATGAACTCAAAAGAGTAATATAGCTTATACATGCCATAGTTTCAAAAGTTCAACTTATAAAAAGATACCAAAGTTAGTTGATAGTGTGATAGACTTTGACGATGATCCCCGAGCTCGTAGCTAAACTTCAAAATCTATAAAACCATACAAATAAACACACACAGTAAGCTATCATAGCTTAGTAAGTTATAAGCAAATACATAACAAAGCCAAAATACATTGTAATAGAAATTTACACATTTATTAACCCTTAAACCGAATATCCAAACATTAAAAAAATAGACTTCTCATAGATCTTAAATCCATTCATCACTTAATTACAAAAGCATACTAATTTATCACCTTCCATAGTTCCAAAATCCGTACATACATATATTTAACAATCGATTTTTATACATATACTACTTATAAAATTTATACTTACCATTCAAATGATAAGCTCTCATAGTATCAAAAACTTACCAAATTCATCCATTGAATTGGTCTTTACACTTACACCTTCCATGCTCATCGACCGAAATTCCTTTTTGTACCAAATGTGTTTGGAAGTTCAAATCATGCAATTAAGATCCTTTGTCTGATTTCGCACACTTAGTGCTCGGAAATTAAATTCTCACACTCAGTGCTCATTATCCGATTTCGTACACTTAGTACTCGGATGTTAAATTTGCACATTTAGTGCCACATGACCGATTCCGCACACACAGTGCTCGGTATCCAAATTCACTCACTTAGTGCATTAATTGGTCTTGATACTTATCTAAATAAACACATATATATAAAAATAATTTATTCATTTCTATATCATTGCACATTCAGCTAAATAATATTAATAAAAAAATATTCATCACTTTCAATCATTCATTCCTTAATTCAATGTCTCACATAGCCATATTATTAACATATATTTATATACCTCACATTCGTCTAAATACTTCCTTCAATCTACCTTACATTCGGCATTATGATATTATACCAACTTATCTCTATCAAGACATATACATCAATATGGATAAAAAAAATTCAATTTAATCCAATTGCTTAATAAACTTACCTCGAGTATCAACGAACTTTGTTTTCCGGTTATTCAATTATTTTCTCCTTTCCTCGATCCAATCCCGATCCTTTTTATTCTTGACTAAATAAATTTCAAATTAAACTCATTCAACATATTTTCATTCAATTTAGTCCAAAAACACATAAATGGGAAAATTACATTTTTACCCTTGACAATTTACACTTTTACAATTTAGTCCCTATTGCACAAAACACAAAATATTCAAAATTTGACCACAGTCCTAATACAAACTCATACATTTCATTTATTTTGCATTTTAGTCCCTTAAAAATTTATTTTTGTAATTTAATCCAAATCACTCAATTTAATCAAAAATTCAAGAACAAAACTTGTTAATCTAACTCATATAATCAATATTTCGTCATCATAGAACAAAAACAACAAGCTTCCTTCAACGGCAACTCATGAAACACACATTCAAATTCCAAACTTCAAGCATGGGCTAGCTAAAACACAAAGCAACGAACTCAAAAACGTAAAAATTATCAAAAATCGAGCTAAACTCTTACCTTAATCAAGCTCAATCAAAGCCGAATGGAGCTAGGTTTATTTCTTTCTCTTTTCTTTTGGTTTCGGTCAAAATCAGAAGAAGATGAATACTTCTTTTCATCTTTTATCCATTATAAACAATTTAATATATTATCATATTATAATATGATAATATAATTTATAACATTATAACATAAAAATATAATAAATAAATCCCAAACACTATTTCATGCAAAGTTTGGCCGGCCACTAAGCTTAATTATGGAAAAATTATCCTACCAATACTTTAATTTACAAAACCATCAACAATTCAGTACTTACCGATTTAACCACCAAATTTTCTTTTTATGCGATTAAGCCCTTTTTCACAATTAAGCACCAAAACGATCAAATTTTAATACGAAAAATTTCACACATCAATACACACATAATAAACTTGAAAAATAATATTATAATATTTTTCTGAGTCAAATTCATGGTCCCGAAACCATCATTCTGATTAGGGTTAAAATCGAGCTGTTACAGGGGCCACACGCCTGTGTTGGTCTAAGGACACGCCCGTGTACCCCTAAGACATGCCTGTGTCTTCCACCCGTGGTCGATCCTGACCAATTTTACACGGCCGAACACACGCCCGTGTCCCTGGCCGGTGTCCCTCCCACGGCCTTGACACGCCCGTGTGCCAAAACCTTGGCATCCTGACTATGAAGTCATCATCTCCCTATGGTCACACGGCCAAGGCACACGCCCATGTCCTTAGCCCGTGTGTCAGATTAAATTCCACAATTAATATGCAGACTTCACATGGCCTGGGCACACGCCCATGTCCTAGGCCGTGTCTCCCACACGGCAGAGATACACAGTCGTGTCTCTGCTCGTGTGTTTACTACAAGCCGTACTGACTTGCAATCCTAGCATGCAAGGGGACACACGACTGATCCACACGCCCATAGGGCTGACCGTGTGTCACACACAACCTAAACACACGCCCGTGTGTCTACCCATGTGGACAATTAGATGGCTATCTACCAAGCCCTCTGCCACCCTAAGTTTCACACACACATACTTCAATTCAAATCATTCCAAGAAAAAAGATGACCAAAAGGTATCTCTAGGAACTCAAACAAGTCAAGACCTACACAAAGGCATACACTTCATAAAAAATCGTCTTCATTAAGCAATATAATTTACCAAGTATCGACCTAACTTAAGGCCATTACAAAATGATTTTAATACCATACATAGCCAACACTTTGGCTAACAATTACAACCTAACAAAATTACCTAAGTCCTATACATGCCATACTCAAAATAAGTCTAAATTGTTATACCAAAGTGATGTCGATAGTGTGATTTCTGGACTCTTAATTTCTACGTTCCTCGAGTTATCTTGGGAATACTACAAAGAAATCGGGCAATGAAAAGGGGGTAAGCATAAAGCTTAGTAAGTTTGCATGGGAATAACTAGCAATAATAAGCTCATGATAAAATCCATCCATGGCATTAATTAACCATACACAAGGTTATAGGCTTCTTGTCATACTTACTCATTCTTGTCCTTATATAGTACATACCATTCCACAAATCGTAAGTGCTTTGTCGTAAATTACTCACGAGTACCTGTATTCACTCATTCACATGACTTTAGTACTAATCTCATTTCTATTTCCAAACCCATCTATTTATCCCATTAATCACAAGGGATACTCAAAGATGCATATTCATCGTCATTAATATAAGTACGAAGCCAAAGCCACAGCCCAGATGTGGTCTTACATGGGGTCACCTCTGAATGCCGATGCCATATCCTGGATATGGTCTTACCGGAATCTCACATCAAGTATCGATGCCATATCCCGAATACAGTCTTATACGATTTTAATATTCATTACCGAAGCCATATCCTAGATATGGTCTTACACGAGATCTCAACTCGGTGCCGAGGCCATGTCCCGGACATGGTCTTTTACAGGACCTTATCTATTTCATATCTCGATGATAATATTTTTATATTCAATATGGTCCACTAGGACTTCAACATCTCATTCAACATTAGCTACTCAATTTAGTAGAGGATCATGTATCATTATGATGCCCAGCATTCTCAAACATGCTAACATAAATGTTGAATCTATCACATACAAACTTACCTCGATATCAAAACGAGCTAACTCGTCGGTCTAGTCCGAGACTATGTTCTTTCCCCAATCAAGTCAGATTTTCGGTTCTTCTTACTCTATGATAGAAAATTAGCTCATTTTATTCGCCACATTAATAAAAGCATTTCAATAATCATGCTTAGGAAAAATTACTATTTTGCCCCTAGACTTTGGCAAAATGACCATCTTGCCCTTAGGCTCGGAAAAAAATTCTAATCACATTTCTACCTTCAACAAGCTTAGGTGAACATTAAATACTCTTAAAGCTATCATCAAAACTCAACATTTCACATACTTACTACATATTTTATAACCTTTTTTTCAAGGTCCTTTTTGGTGTTTTCATGACAACACATTTCACAAAAGTTGTTCATCTAACAACCAAGACTCATTTTCTTCGATAAAAATGCAGAAAATAACAATGAAAGCTCTCATGGTAAAACTCTAAACTTTTCACCATATTGCACAATAGTCCCCTCATTTGAAAGCTTAAGTTCTAGGGGTCTCAAATGTACAACTATTTTCAAGAAAAGATCACTAGAACACTTACTTGTAAAGAGATGAGTGTGCTAAAATTTTTTGAAGCTTTCTACCCTCTATTTGCTGCTATTTTAAGTGGAAGAGTGAAAGAGAAAAGATGATATCTTTTCTTTCCTTTTTCTAATATTAAACTATCAATTTAGTCCACCTTCTATCACTAACTTTGACCAACATTGACAAATTTGTCTCCTATGCTAGTCAATGGCCGGCCAAGCCTTTTCAAAGGGCTAAATTGCCTTTTAAAGACCTCAATTTAACAATCTATAGCTATTTGGGACCTTTAGCTAATAAAATGGAACTTTCGCACTTTATGCGATTTAGTTCTTTTTCGCGATTAAACATGAAATCGCTAAAATTAAAGTACCAAAATTTTCATGTACGTATAAAATCATATACTAACTCATGAAATAACATGAAAATAATTTTCTCTAGCCTCGGATTAGTGATTCTGAGATCACTGTTTTGATTAGCCCCTAAATCGGGCTGTTACAGTTGACCTGAAACTTATAGGACTGTTAAGGTGGTTTCAATAAGGTAATTTTGGACCTTCACCCGTTACTTAGGTAAGTACGAATAAAAGGTATAAATCAGAGAATGCCACACTCGGGTTTAGGGAGTGATAAGTTCAAAAAGACTCGGTAGACGCCACTAGAAGCTAGATAAGTCAGTTCGGGTCTCGAACGAAATTTGAGAGAAAGTTATCTCACAAAATCGGAAGCAATTCATTAAAGTATCAAAAAGTTCCTATTACATGCTTTGGGCATAATATTTACAGCCAAACTTAGGCCAGTCAAATGGACTAAATTACTTCATTGAAAAGTCTGCTTTTAATTCACTTAATTGAGCTATAAATTTTTGATTTTTCCAGGAAGCTTCCTTGTGCATGGAGGATACCGAAAGTCAGCTTCTAAAGGCCTTGGAAATTAGCTGAATTAATTTGGAGTGCTTTGGTAGATGATTGGTGAATGTAGGTTCGGCCTAGGGACATGCATTCTCTTTAATTTGGGCTCCTTGATCAGCTGGACAGTTTTGGGGCTCTTAAATTCTATTTGGGTTCTCCAACAGTTTTTATGTGTGAAAACATAAAATTGAGCAGCCTTGCATGTAAACACACAATACCGGTTGGTCTTATTGTGGGAAAGGAATATTCGGCTGATGAGGAGCTTTAAAGTTGCATGGATGAGTTGAATAATCAGCTTGGGAAGAGGAACAACAACTCACTATTGCCCCTTGCAAAACTTGAAGGGTTACTTCGAGGATAACAACCAGCAACCCTCTTCTTAAATGTCGTCCCAATGTCTATGTACCTGCACCTATTTAAGTCAAACAATTAATTCATAAGATTGGCAGTAAGACACATTAAATTCGTCAGCCACACTTAGGACTTAATTAAAAAATGTAATAGCTAAGGCAACTTAATTGCTTACACATTAAATTCGGATGAACAAGGACATATTAAATTCATGTCTTAGACTAGGACAAATTAATGATATGTAATATTTAGGACATATTAAAGCATGTATTAAAAATAAAGCATATTTAATATGAAAATTAATAAGCTTAATTAAATCAAGTTTATGAGCTGGACTAATTTAACTAACTTAATTTAAATAACTAATTTATTCCAACAATAAAAATCGCATAAATAATAAAAATAAAAATGAGCTCGATTGAGCTGAAACGATCTCAGGGTGCTAAATTCGAGCTTAGTTCAGCTTGCAAAAGGTTGCAAGCAGAACTAATGAGCTGGTCCGATCTTTCTTGAAATGTTCAGCCAAGGTTCCAGCCCACACTTGCTCCACTAAGGCCGAAATAGCCTCATTAAATTGTTTGGCTCGAGCTCGTATGATTGGGCCTTGGAACAGAGTCATGCAGTCCTTGTTCGAGCTAGATGAATTCTGAGGCGTGGATGCATCATTCCTCCTTCTTTGAAGCGACTTGTCATCATGTCGGAATATACAACAAAAGGGCATAGGTCAGACACGTTGAAACTCATGCTAATATTATATTCACCAGGTAAGTCAAGTTTGTAGGACTTCTCATTTATTCGCTCCAAGACTTGAAAAGGCCCATCCCCTCGAGGTAGTAATTTGGACTTCCGTTGAGCCAGAAATAGCTCCTTTCGCATGTGAACCCAAACCCAGCCACCGGGTTCAAACACAACTCTCTTTCGGCCCTTGATTGCCTTTTGTGCATAAGTCTTGGTCTTTGCCTCGATGTTGGCTCGCACCTTCTCATGTAAATCCTTCAAAAATTCGGCATTCTTCCTAGCATCTGCATGAACAAGTTGATTGTTAGGTAAAGGCACTAAATCCAATGGGGTCAAAGGATTAAACTTGTAAACTATTTCAAAAGGGGAATATTTGGTTGCCGAGTGCACAGATCGGTTATAGGTGAACTCTATATGCGGTAAATATTCCTCCCATGTCTTTAAGTTCTTTCGGATGACCACTCGTAGTAATGTTGATAGGACGCGATTGACCACCTCGGTTTGGCCGTCGATTTAGGGATGACACGTGGTCGAAAACAAAAGCATAGTTCTTAACTTTCCCCACAATGATCTCCAAAAGTGGCTCCAAAATTTAGCATCACGATCAAACACTATCGTCTTCGGTATCCCATGTAAGTGAACGATCTCCCTAAAGAAAAGACTGGCAACATGAACAGCATCGTCAGTTTTAGTGCAAGCGATAAAATGTGACATTTTCGAAAAACGGTCAACAACAACATAAATAGAGTCCTTACCTATTTTAGTTCTGGGCAGTCCAAGGACGAAGTCCATGGATATGTCCATCCAAGGTGCTTCGGGGATTGGAAGTGGCGTGTACAGCCCATGTGGCTTAATTGTTGATTTGGCTTTCTTGCACGTCACACACCGTTCACAGACTCGTTCGACATCCCGCTTCATTCTCCACCAATAGAAATGCTCTTGTAGCATTGCCAATGTCTTTCCCACGCCAAAGTGACCCATGAGGCCCCCGCTATGCGCCTCGTTTACGAGCAAGTCATCATCAATAGCATATAAGTCTTTCAAAAAGGCAAAACCAAGCAATTTAGAATCTAAATATAACAAGAGCGTATACCTTCTCGAAAGTGCATCAGCCACTATGTTTTCTTTACCTCTTTTGTACTTGATGACATAAGGAAATGACTCTAGATATTCCACCCATTTGGCATGCTTTTTATTTAACTTATGCTGGCCTTTGATGTGCTTTAACGCTTTGTGATCGGAATGAATCACGAACTCCTTTGGCCACAAGTAATGTTGCCAGGTCTCGAGTGCTTGAATGAGAGCATACATTTCCTTATCGTAGACGGGGTAGTTTCCATTCAATTTTTCGCTAAAATAAGCAATTGGCCTTCCGTCTTGAGTTAACACGACCCTGATTCCTACACTTGAGGCATCACATTCAAATTCAAATTTTTTAGTAAAATCAGGCAACGAAAGTAACAGAGCTTTAGTAAGGCAATCTTTAATAACAGTAAATGCATTTTCTTGCTCTACGCCCCAATAAAAGGCGGAATTTTTCTTAATTATGCTAATCAACGGTGTTGAAATTGGGTACAAAGCGCCGATAGAAGCTTGCTAGACCATGGAAGCTTCTAAGTTGGGTAATACTTGTCAATTTCGGCCACTCTTAGATAGCCTTTATCTTCTCTTGGTCCACCTCGAGCCCCTCCGAGCTGACCACGAAACCTAGAAACACCACTTTGTTAGAATAAAAAGTGCCCTTTTTAAGGTTAGCGTATAAGGTCTCCTTTCGAAGAACCTCCAAAACAGACCTGAGATGCATTACGTGTTCATCCAATGTCTTGTTATAGATTAATATATCATCAAAGTAAATGACACAAAACTTACCAATAAATGATCACAACACATAGTTCATAAATCTCATGAACGTACTAGGGGTACTAGGGGCGTTGGTTAGGCCAAACGACATAACCAACCATTCATACAAACCGTGTTTTGTTTTAAGTGTCATTTTCTATTCATCACCCTCTCGCATGCGAATTTGGTGGTACCCACTTTTGAGATCGATTTTCAAAAATAGCTTGGCACCACTGAACTCATCGAGCATGACATCTAGGTGCGGCAATGGATGTCGATACTTGACAATGATTTTATTTATGGCTCGATAGTCAACACACATGTGCCAACTCCCGTCCTTCTTTAGAACCAACAAAACCGGAACAGTGCAAGGGCTAAGACTCTCGCGGATGTAGCCCTTCTCCATTAGCTCATTGATTTGGCATTGGGGCTCTTTGGTCTCTTTGGGATGCATCTGGTACGCTGGTCGATTTGGAATTACAGCTCCGGGCACAAAATAATTTGGTGCTCGATCCTACAAAGGGGTGGCAGCCCGCTCGGCATGTCGTCTGGGAAAACATCTTTGAAATCCTGTAAAAGAGACATCACAGAGGAAGGAAGGTTTTCAGATAAGTCGTTAGTATTAAGCAGACTTTCCCTGTACATAAGCACAAGGATTGGTTGCCTCATCAGAAACACCTTTCGAACATCACTACTTTTTGCGAATACATTCATCTTTTCACACTCTTTTTCTTTTTCAACACTTTCTTTTCTCTCGTTTTTCTCACTCTCTCTTTTTACTTTTCCTTTCTTTTTCTCGTTTTTCTTTCCTTTTGAACTCTCACTTTTTTCCTTTTCTCTCATTTGTTTAACAGAACTTTTAAGCTTCACTTGGTCCTCATAGACTTGTTTTGGCGTTAACGATGCTAACGTCACAGTTTTGCCCAAATGCTTGAAAGTATATCTATTGGTATACCCGTCATGGATGACTTGCCTATCGAACTGCCAAGGACGTCTGAGCAAGAGATGCCCCGCGTGCATTGTACAACATCGTATAGCACTTTGTCCGAGTATTTTCCAATGGAGAACGTCACAAGGATTTGCTTGGTCACTTTGAGCTCACCTCCGTCATTAAGCCATTAAAATTTGTAAGGGTTGGGGTACTTCGTGGTCGGTAACCCCAAATTCTCCACCATGAGGGTGCTCGCCATGTTCGTGCAGCTCCCTCCACCGATGATTACACAACAAACTTTTCCTTGCACTTGACACCGAGTGTGGAAGATATTTTCTAGTTGTTGTTCATTTTCCACACCTTGGAGACTTAAACTCCTTTTGATGACGAGGAGTTCACCGTCTGCGGCATGTTCTATCTCTTCCTCTTCGTCGATAGTGGCTTCATGTTCATTTTTTTTCTTCCTCCTCTGATTCTATTTCGCCATCCACACGTACGACCATGTTGCTACGATTGGGACATTGGTGGCGATATGCCCCCTCCCGAGGCACCTGAAACACTTAATATCCCTTGACTGGTTGAAGTTGGTTCGACCGCCTTACCTTTGCTAGATTCTCCCGCTAGCTTGTTCACCTTTGTTGTCACCTTTTGTTCCTTAGCATGACTTGGTGGATCTTTCTTACTATTGCCTTGGCCCCATTTTGAGACGTTACGATTAGCATAGCTTTGAACGACTCCTTTGCGCTTGAGTTGTTTCTCCACCTCGATAACCATGTGCACCATGTCCACGATTTCAATGTAACGTTGAAGCTCCACGATGTTGGTAATGTCTCGGTTGAGACCGGCTAGAAAACACGCCATCGTTGCTTCTCGATCCTCTTAGGCATCCGCAGGAATCATTACTATTTCCATTTCTTTATAATAATCTTCTACACTCCTTGACCCTTGAGAAAGGTTTTGGAGCTTTTGATAGAGCTCTCAGTGATAATATGCTGGAATAAATCGCCTCAGCATCACCGTCTTCATCTCGGCCCAAGTGGAAATTGGCCATTCGCCGTTTCTTTTACGACTCGTGGTGAGTTGGTCCTACCAAATCATGGCATAATCGGAGAACTCAATTGCTGCCAACTTCACCTTCTTGGTCTCGAAATAATTGTGACAGTCAAAAACGAGTTCTATCATTTTTTCCCATTCTAAGTACGCCTCCGGATCAGACTTGCCTTGGAACAGTGGAATGGCGAGTTTGATGTTCTTGAGATCATCGTCCATGTTCTCTTTGGCCTTGATTTAGTTGCCCCCTCCGTCGTTCACTTAGATTGGACCCTTGGTCACTCTCGGCTTCACTAGGGTCATGTAACTCTTCCTCGTGGACTCCTTGCCATCTGCAGTGCCTTCGTGGACTTTGAAGTGTCCTCTTTCATTGGGCACGCTGCTCGATTTAGTCAAGCCGTTCTTGAATAGGCTTGAGCTTCCGATCAAATAACTGCTCTACTTCTCGCAAGAGAGCTTGAAGGTTGAGATCCAGGACATTGTGAACGGGTTGCCTTTTGTTTCTATCCGCCATGTTTCACTCTGAACTTCTAGACATGAGCAGCTTTTAATCCTCACCCAAAACCTCACGTTCACTCGGAAAGAAAAGTAGATGTCACTCACACTCGTGTTTGCGCTCTTTTTCGGCTTTTACCTCCTCTCTAATGCGCTCACACACTCGTGCCTTTTTCCACTCAATTTTCTCTCGTGACTTCGTAAGAGACTCGATGGGATGTTATCGTAGTCTAGGGGGTCGACTTCAAATGGGTTTACAAGGGATTAATTGTATGGTTGTGGGTACGCTGAAAGAAAATTTAATTCGGTTTAGAGGTGGCGTTGGGCTAAGAGAATTGAGGGTAGAATACTTTGGGATTGATCGGGAGTAGTAGAAGAGAATGATAACAACTACTTGCAAGAACTTCACTTTTTAAAAAAAAATCGTAATTTTTTTTGAATTTTCGTAATTTCTTTTTTTTACTTCAAATACACGAAATAAGTACAATGGGGAATTTTCAAATACAACTTAATTTTTCTAAATTTCAATTTTTTTAATATGAACCTATTCTGGGATTCGCACGAATGTCCGTACTTCTCATTTTAGGTAGCTCTGATACCAAATGATGTGATCTCGATTCCTTAGAGTTATCTGAGTCATTTATGTGCCCGATTGATATAACGAAGAAGTTTCGTTCAGAATTGAAGTTAAGTCGAAAGTAGGCTAAGTATGGGATGAGGAAGCAAAGATGGTTCGGAATAAGGAAGATAGAAGGGTTATAGGTTCGATTGAAAAGAAATTGGAAAGAAAAGGAATTACGGAAAGATGGAAACAATTGGGACTTAAGGGTCAAGAGTGAACCAACACTATAATTGAGTGTTGACCCAACACTTATAGGACTCTTAAGGTGGTTTCGATAAGGTAATTTAGGACCTTGACCCGTTACTTAGGTAAGTACGAACCAAAGGTATAAAGCGGAGAACGCCACACTCAGGTTTAGGGACTGATAAGTTCAAAGAGACTCGGTAGACGCCACTAGAAGCTGGATAAGTCAAAAAGTTCCTATTACATGTTTGGGCAAAATATTTATAGCCAAAATTAGGCCAGCCAAATGGACTAAATTACTTAGCTGAAAAGTCAACTTTTAATTCACTTAATTGAGCTGGAAATTCTTGAATTTTCCAGGAAGTTTCCTTGTGCATGAAGGATGCCGAAAGTCAGCTTCTAGAGGCCTTGGAAATCTACTGAATTAATTTGGAGTGCTTTGGTTGCTGATTGGTGCATGTAGGTTCGGACTAGGGACTTGCATTTTCTTTATTTTGGGCTCCTTGATCAGCTGGACAGTTTTGGAGCTCTTAAATTCTGCTTGGGTTCTCCAACAATTTTTATGTGTGAAAACTTGAAATTGAGCAACCTTGCATGTGAACACACAAAACCGATTGGTCTTATGGTGGGAAAGGAATATTCGTCTGATGGGGAGCTTTAAAGTTGCATGGATGAGCTGAATAATCAGCTTGGGAAGAGGAACAGCAACTCACTATTGGCCCTTGCAAAACCTCAAGGGTTGCTTGGAGGATAGCAACCAGCAACCCTCTTCTTAAATGTCGTCCCAATGTCCTTGTACCTGCACCTATTTAAGTAAAACAATTAATTCATAAGATTGGCAGCAAGACACATTAAATTCGGCAGCCACACTTAGGACTTAATTAAAACATGTAATAGCTAAGACAACTTAATTGCTTACACATTAAATTCGGATGAACAAGGACATATTAAATTCATGTCTTAGACTAGGACAAATTAATGATATGTAATATTTAGGACATATTAAAGCATGTATTAAAAATAAAGCATATTTAATATGAAAATTAATAAGCTTAATTAAATCAGTTTTATGAGCTGGACTAATTTAACTAACTTAGTTTAAATAACTAATTTATTCCAGCAATAAAAATCGCATAAATAATAAAAATAAGAATGAGCTCGATTGAGCTGAAACGATCTCAAGGTGCTAAATTCGAGCTTAGTTCAGCTTGCAGAAGGTTGCAAGGAGAACTAATTGAGCTAGTCTGATCTTCCTTGAAATGTTCAGCCAAGGTTTCAGCCTACACTTGCTCCACTAAGGCCGAAATAGCTTCCTTAAATTGTTTGGCTCGAGCTCGTGTGATTGGGCCTTGGGGCAACGTCATGGGGTCTTTGTTCGAACTAGATGCATTCTGAGGCGTGGTCGCATCACATGGACCGAAGCCAAATATGTTTATCTCACACACATAGAGCTAAATCATGGACCGAAGCCAACTTAAGTATAGCTAACGACATGTCACTAACATCATAAACTATTCCTAAGGTTCAACCAAGATTCCAACTGTCGAATCTTCGTTGAATCATTTCCGAACTCTTCTGCAATCACATAATCACAATTCATGCTATATCAAAGCATAAAAAAATACATTTGAAACAAAATTATAACATACGAACTTACCTCGATTGTTAAAACGGCGAATCAAGTCAATTAATCAATAACTTTGTCTTTTCCCCAATCCAAGTCTCTATTTCACTTTTCTTGATCTAAATATATTAAAAATTAACTTATTTAATCATCTATTCATTCAATTTAATCCAAATCACACTTTAAAACACATTTACACTTTTGCCCCTAAACTTTCACATTTTTCACAATTTTGTCCTTATTTAATAAAATCACAAATTAATGAAATTCCAAATATACCCATGCTAGCCGAATTACTATTATTCCCCTAGCAGCCCATATTTTTCATTTATTTCACATTTTGACCACTAACTTTATAAATTTCTCAATTTAATCCCTATTTTGCATTTTCACTCAAAATCACTTAACAAAACTTATTTAACTATCAACGACTAATCAAAATCTATCATCAAACATCAAAACTCATACATATTCATCAATGGCAACATTCACAATCTTTGACAATTTTACAAATTACTCCCTGGGCTAACTAGTACTAGATGCAATGATTACAAAAACATAAAAATCATTAAAAACGGAGTCAAATGACTTACAATTAAGCAAGAACAATGGCTGAAAGTTTCAAGCTATTTCCATGGCTTTTTCTTCTTCAAATTTTCGGCTAGATGAAAGATGGACACTATTTCATCATTTTGTTTTATTTATTATGTGTTAATTATGCTAATTACTATTATAACCTTAATGAAAAACCATTAATATCATCCATTTAATGTCCAATATTGTCCACTTACCATTGTAATGGTCTAATTACAACATAAGGACCTCTAATTTAAGATTCCATAGCTATTAAATACTTTAAGCTAATGGAACTCCACTTTTACACTTTACGTGATTTAGTCCTTTTTATCAAATTGACTATTCAACTGATAAAATTTCTCAAAAAAAATTTCACACAACTATATTATCATGCTGTGGACTTAAAAATAAAAATAAAATAATTATTTTTAACTAGGATTTGTGGTCCCAAAAATACTGTTCCAATTTGACCAAAAACAAGTTGTTACATACTAAATGAAGGAGCGGGACTTAAGGGCCTGCTATAAGGGCTAAGTTATTTGGACTGGCAAAGTAAGGAATCCTCTTGATTCACACAACTTGGCTATGAATTACCCATTGTCCCTCGGCCTCCTTGCTTAAGAACTTTGAAAGGGTCCCTACGTTATTGCCAAACTAAAACGTCAGAGTCAAAAACATTACCAAAGTGTTCAGAATGTACCTTACTCGTCACAATTACTCGAGCCAACTATCCAGCTTGCATCACCACTTTCAAAAAGGTTGATGCACAACCCACCTCTCCTTGAGGTGGTAGCTCCTCCAATGAATCAACAGAAATGAGCCTCATTGATCCTAACTTCAAAGTTTGCATCACTACTTCTTCCTTGAAATTTGACTCACCTCTTATTTGGCTGGAAGTCTCACCAATAACTTAACAAACTTCATCGCTTTCCTATAATTGAGCCTTATTGGTCCTCGCTTCAATGTTTTCATCGCCATTTTTTCCCTTAAGTCTTATGCCAAACTCACCTCTTCCTTAGGTGGAAGCCCCCTCTACTGACTTAACAATCTTCTATGTTGACTTTTCCTTGACCATGGATTGCTTTGGAAAATTATGCAACTCATGCGAACCACGGCACAATAAGCATTTTACTTACTTATTCTTGCTCATCTTTGCCCTCTTGGCTTTGACTTTTCTCTTACTCGAACCAAGCTTATTGGGCTCTTTTTCTGATGCATCATCTGCTTCGATGGTAGACTTCCTTTGACATTTTCGTAACCTATGCGAACCATGACACAAGAAGCACTCCACTGGCTTATTCACATTTTTGGCCCCCTTGGCTTCGACACCCCTTGCACTCGAACCAAGTCCCACAGCTTACCTTATGACTTGTCCTTCTTAGAAAGCACGAATTTTTTTGGACATTTATTTAACATATGTGGACCATTGCAAAGAAAGCATTTGATCTTGCCCTTCTTTTGTTGGGTTTCCTCTTCCCAACTCGTGTTTTTCCATTACCACCATTATTACCATTTCCATTACCACCATCTTCCTCATGATTACCTTCACATACGCCCATTTCCTCGGGCTTGGAAGACTCAAGCTTATCTTTCCTTAAAACAAGCTTGACCACGGGCTCCGCTACCGTCATGGCTTTCGATAGCTCTTGGACACCTCATTCCAATTCCTGTCTAACCCACGACTTTCATCCATTCTTGAAAATAAGTAATGCCTCTTTTTCGGTCACATCTGAAATTTGGAGCATGAGTTCCTTGAACTCTCAAACATATTATACCATTTTGCCTCATTGTGTAGGCCATCGCAACTTTGCCCAAGCTACCTCCTCGACAAATTCTAGATAAAATTTCCCTGTTAACTCATGTGGGAACTCTTCCCACGTCCCAATCTCACTATGTCTTTTATCTATAGACTTGCCTCGCCACCAAAAAAGCACAATATCAACAAGAAACATGGAAGTTGTATTTACTTTAATCGCGTCCTCAATTATGCCTTTTGCACAAAAGTAGTGCTTCATCATCCATAACAAATTGCCTACATCGCATGCAGACCTTGTCCCGGCAAACTCTTTCGGTTTCAAGACATCTACCTTGCAATTGAGTGTTGTACTTGACACTCCATTCCCCACAACTTGTAACACCCCAAACCCGGTCCGAACACCACGACCGAATCTGGTATGTTACGGGGAAAACGGGTTTGAAAAATTTGAGGTTGTACCAGTTAGACTTGATAAAACTTTGTTTTGTTTGAGAAACGGTGGTTAAATTTTGTTACTAAAACATTTAGACTTAGTAAAAATTTTTGTTCAAGTTTGAAAAACCATTGATTTTCATATGCTTATAAAATCAGTGCGATACCCGATGGTATAGTTAAAAAAACATTTTGCGTTATAATTTGAAATCATTATCTTTCCAAGTTTAGTAAACTTCATACTAACTTATTTATTAAGGCATATTGAAATCAAACTTTAAACATAATATCAAAAGGCAGAATTTAAAGGCTTTTTTACAAATCCTGAAATAAACCCAACTGAAAGTAAATTACCAAAATACCCAAAACATAACGTCCGAGTAACACTTTTATTCCACATGGCATGAGCACCCCGAGTCCATCCCGGCTCCATGTCCGCGTCTACGAGTCACCTGAAATGTCAAAGGAGAGGGTGAGTCGAGTGACTCAGTGTGTAAATCCCGCTCCCGAGAAAACAACATGCTAACACACATCATACATAGCAACATAATTAATGCAACCCGATCCTAACCATCCATACACCTTTTCTACCCCGTGTGGTACCAAACCACTGGTGACGTATAGTCACAATGTGTTACCAAAACACTGGTGTCCCAAAGACACATTATCCATCAATGTGGTCCCAAACCACTGGTGTCCCAAAGACACAATTGTGCTACCAAAGCACTGGTGACCGAAGTCACAAATCCAACGATGATGGGGCCAACCCATCGTGTGTTACCAAAACACTAGCGAGATTTCCATCCGTATCTCAAGTGGGGCCAACCCACGGTGGTCAAACCACGGGGACAAGTCGCAATGAGGTGCCAAACCTCTAGTGTCCCAAAGACACAATGTCTTTGCCAAAGCACCGGTGACCGTAGTCACAAATCCGGTGATGGGGCCAACCCATCGTGTGTTACCAAAACACTTTGCGTCAATCCCAGATAATCATCGTGGGGCCAACCCATCGTGGTACTGAGCCACTGGGACGAGACGCGAGGTACCAAACCTCTGAGGTGCCAAACCTCTGTGACCCAAAGTCACAAAGTGTGCTACCAAAGCACTTTGGTGCTCGTCGACAAAATACCACCGCTTCCTCATCTCATATCACCCCATCAAGATACCATACTCATGTAATCATGCACATCACATAATCATGCATCTCATGCTATATCTCATGTCACATATACCTACAAATCATGGTAACATATAACTCATCATTAAAAATAGCAATCTTGACTTACCCGAGTCCGAATCATACCCATTAGGGTATCATATCAATCATCAACTGTATCATTAGTCATCACACGCTTATCAATTATATTACTAAGTATAAGTGTGTTAGTTACACACCGTAACTACGAGCCTAGAAATCCCAACGAGAACGAATGCTAAGCCCTCGATTATTGACTCCTACAATCGGCCAAAGAGAGGGTTAGGTATCTATGATATTCGGCCAACACCATTAAGACCAAAAGAGTTGATACCGAACCCTTACCTTGCTATTGGTTTGCTTTCCAAACAAACCCCAAACCAAAAGTGGCTCTTTTGATAATCATTCACCTAGAAATAGAACCATTAATCTCTTGTAGCCCATCTTAAAGAAATCGAAAGAATGTAGTAATATTACTTACCACACTTACCTAATCACTTAACAAATGAAGATGGCCCTCTTGATTGCTTGAAACCCTTTGATGTCCTATAATGAAGAGATTAGAATCCTTCAAAAATGCCCATAGTCGGCCCTTAATCAAACCATAACCAACAAAGAACCAACAGAGGGAGTTATGGCCATTCGGCCTTGCACTTACCAACACCCAAAAATTTGGCCAAGAAACCACTAGGGGGAGGGAGAGAAGGTTCGGCCTTGGTGCTTTACACACACCTATGTTCGGCTTTCAAAGATGAGAAATGGAGTGTGAACAAGGGAAGCATTAGAGATTACGGCAACAGGTTTTGAGAAGGACAAAAGAAAGTTTGGCAGTTGATAAGGGTTCGGCACACAAAAAGATGGACAAGAAGAATGGAGAAATCGGTTGGGAAGGGAATGGTAGGTTTCGGCACTAGTGTTTTTCAAGAAGAGAGAAGAAAATGAATAAGAGAACAATTGGTACTAGTTTCGGCTTATGCAGGTGAAGAAGAAGAGAAAATGTAAGGGTGCATTCGGCTAACAAGAAGGTTGAGAGAAGAGGAAAATAAATTCGGCAAGTCTTAAGAATTTTGATCTTTCGGTTTCAAGAAGAATACACAAGGGAATTTACTTGGAAAACATTCAACTTTGGTATAGCAAAAGAGACTTTCGGTTTCCAAAAGAAAATGAGAGAAAACTAGCTTCCTAACCCCTTGATCAAACAACCAAAATTCAAAAATGAATTTCGGCATAGCCTTCCCACTTACTCACCACAACCGCCACTCCCAAGGCTCCCCAAATATTCGGCCATATCCCCAAATTGCTCCCATTCACTCATTCAAACAATTTGAATAAGTCTCCTTCCTAAATTCACTCTCCACCCTCTTTTAAAACATTTGACTTGGTCCAAAGTAGCATTTAAACTACATACAACTCTCCCCCTATGCCGTCCCAAAAAGAAATAAAAAGGAAAACTCTGCAGCTCGAACACTGGACCTCTACCTCATGAAATTGACGCCACACCAAGCTCCCCAAGTGACGCATGCTTTGCCACTCCACCAGCTCCTCTTTTGTGCAATAAAATTCCATTTTATTTTCTTAAGCCCCCACTCTATCAGCTCCCCACACCTAAGGCCAAAAACTAAAATTTTCCTACCTACTCAGGCATACACTTAGCCTATAATTAAGCCCCTAAAACACCGAAATAGCAACACAGCACACCAAACACATGCGATATCATGCAACACCAAATAGCCCCTAACTCGGGATATTACACAACTGCTCTACACAAGACAAGCTCTCCCTCAAGCTTTTCTATTCTTGTGCTTAAAGCCTTCATCGTGGCCATTGTTTCCTCCTTCAAAGTCATTACCACGGCCTCGAGTGCATCATTCCTCTCTATCAACTTATTCCTATGGGAATTTAACAACTCTTGTACCATTTCCACATTGGAATTAAGAGACATGACCAAAAAGTCCCTGAATTGTTCCTTTAAGTCGTCTATATGTTCTTCGACCATCTCGAGTGACTCCGTCGCATCTCCCGTGAACTCCTTGAGTTTTCCCACTCATTCCTCTACCGCTAACATCTTATCCTTCGTAAGGATTGGTTTTCTAGCCAACCAATGGGTCTTTGCTAACTCAATTTGAATGGAAAATTCTTTCGACATCTCAATGGTGCCTTCGCAACCCAAGCTCGGATACCACTTGTCACGGGGCTAGAACTTTAGTCACGTAATCCATGCTACCTTAGGCAATCCTTTTGATGCAAACACGTCTAATTCAGTCTGACCACCAAACAATTGAGCATTCACAAAAAATTCCTTTAAGGCACCAATTTATATAGCGGAAGCAACTCTAGCCAAAAGAAAACACAAAAGAACAGAAAGCCACAAAAAACTATGCACGAGAGGTGTAGACACCCATTTTGTCAGAGCCCATTTGGAGGCCCATTTAATTTTTTGTTCTCTTTTGGGTAGTTCGAAGCTCACCCGGTTTTGGTCCATTTGAGACCTTTTTTTATTTTTTTTATTCTTTCCTTTTTGGGCCTATCAAAGGCCCAAATTATTATTATCATCACTACTACTATTATTATTAAATATCGTTATTATCATTTTTTACAAATAAACAAGATTAGAAAACAATATATATACATGAAATTAAATGAAAGAAAAAAAAAGGAGGCTTTTCATATTTTGGTTCTTAAAATAAAGGTTAAAAAACAACAACAACAAGCATTCCATTTCTCTTTTTTTCTTCTATCTTATTTTTTGGCCATATACATGTCATGGAGGATCGAGTTTTAGGCTCCGATGAAGGGGACGTCACTGGACCGTCGGTCCTCCACCTCTAGGAGCCCTTAAAAATCCCATTTTTCCCTTCCCCTTTCTAAAATAAAGGTTTCTTTAAAAAATACAAGACTTGATCTTGGGAAAAGTTTTGATTTTTTTAAAAGAGAGAGAGAGAGAGAGAGAGAGAGAGAGAGAGAGAGAGAGAGAGAGAGAGAGAGAGAGTTTAGAATTTAGAAAATAAAAATCTATTTTTTAGTCATGTTAAAGGAAGGTTTAAATTTTTAAAACAAATTTTTGCTTTTTTTAAACTATTTCAAAATAAAAGCTTTGATCTTTAAGAAAAATAGTGTTTTTTTAATAAAAAAAAAAAAGAAGACAAAGTTTAGATTTTAAAATAAAAATATGGCTTTTTTTAGTCATTTTAAAGGAAAATTTTGAATTTTTTAAAACAAAATTTTGATCTTTTTCAACTATTTCGAAATAAAGTTTTGATTTTTAAGAAAAGTAATTATTTTTTAAAAAGAAAACTTCGATTTTGCAACAAAAAATAAAAAAACAGCCACCGTACACGGCGGCTCCACCACCGGAGACCAGAAAGCCGTTGGGCTCTCTTGTGGTGGAGCCATGGCCAACATAGAAGAAGGAAGAGAAAGACGAGGAGGTTTTTTTTTTGAAAAAAAATGAGGTTAAAATGAAATAATGAATAGTTTTTTTTTCATTTATAGGTGCCAAAATGGGTAATTTATGTAACACCCCTAACCTGTATCCGTCGCCAGAATAGGGTTACAAAGCATTACCAATCAAATCACAACATACAATATACATTAATGCAATCATTCTGAAACACCATTCAATCATAACCACGTTTTCCTTTATAAGGGCCTATGAGGCCTTAAACATGCTTTAAAAGTGGTTCGAGACTAAATTGATAACTTATAAAAATTTTGGAAACTTAGAAAAATTTCAAACATATAAGGGTCACACGTCGGTGTGAATAGGCCTCCAAACACTCCCGTGTCTCAGGCTGTGTGAAAATAGGGCATACATACTGACTTGGGTCACACGACTGACCACACGCCAGTGTGTCTAGCCCGTATACCCTTTAAAATGGCCACACACACCTGTGTGCCAGGCCGTGTGTTAGGTCGTGCCAATTCTGTATGGTATACTGACTTATGCAACTCGGCCAAGTCACACGCCCATGTGCTAGGCCGTGTGCCATTTAGAGGGTATAATGACTTGTGCCCCACGGCCAGTCACACGCCCGTGTGTGAGACTGTGTGCAGCATACTGAATTCAAATCAATTTCAACACCAGGGGACACACAGCAGTGTAACATGACCATGTGCCACACACGGTTGAGACACGTGCCCGTGTCCCTACCCATGTGGACAAAAATAGGTTATTTGTAAAGCCATTTTGCCACCTTATTTTCACAAGCAAACATAAGCATAAATGGTAACATTTCATAACCCAATAAGCAACCATTACATAACATTTCATACCTATATTATACCAATTCAACTTAATACTCAAATGCCTAATTAACAACATGCATTATCCATTCATATATCAACTACATAACAAGACATCTTTTGCCCATTTTCGTTCCATCAATTTCTTGCCCAAAACATACCATAATTGCACACTTATACACAATTCAAACATAGTACCAAAATAAGCCAAATCACATGGCTAATATCATAACTCAAAGCATAACATCTTAACACTAGCCTATACATGCCATATACCATATTTACATAGCATCAAAAGTACCAACAAGTTGTTTGATAGTGTGACGATGTTCCTGATGATCCTTGAGTCCGAGCTAGCTTTGATTTTCTATAAAACATAGACAAATAACACACAGTAAGCTTCATAGCTTAGTAAGTTAAATTCATCAAATAAAATATAATTCAACTATTTACACATCACCAAATCAAAATCACATTAATCACAAACCTTTCTCATGTCTTAAAACATGATCGAATACCATTTCATCAAGTTTCTCTACTTAATACTCGAATAGGTTCTGTAGATACCTGTATCATCTCGTACTAACCTCTTTCTCAATCATCTAATTCATTTACCCATTGAACCATTCGAAATAGAATTCGGATATTCAAATATCTCAATCGATAAGTACCTATACAATGGCCCATAGCCAAATCAAGATAACTTATCCCGGAGTACCTATACCATGGCCCGTAGCAAAATCAAGGTAACTCCTTTTCGAAATACCTAACCATGGCTCATAGCCAAATCAAGGTATCTCTCGCACCCGTAGTGCTAATATCATGGCCCGTACCCAACACAATAACCTAATGACATGTCACTAGCATCCTAAACAATTCCAAGGTTCAACCGGGAAGCTTCACTTGTTGATTTCATCGTCAAACAGATCCGTAAGGTTGTTTTAACAATTCAAAAATTATCTGTAATCTCATAATTACAGTTATGCAATATCAAAGCATATAACATACATTTATATAGAAATTACCAAACACGAACTTACATTAGGTATGAAAATGGCGAAATGAGTAAATTACTCGATAAGCTTGCCTTTCCCCCAATCTAATTCTGGATTCTTTCTTTCTTGATCTATATGTATTAAAAATTAACTCATTTAATCATATATTCATTCAATTTGGTCCAAAAACACACATATAGGCATTTTTACACATTAGCCCCTAAACTTTCACATTTAATCAATTTAGTCCTTATTTCACAAATATAAAAAATTTCACACAATTCAATTTAACCCACGCTTAGCCGAATTACTATAGTGTCCCTAGCAGCCCATAACTTTCATTTATTCCATATTTCAACCACACAATTTGCAAATTTCTCAATTCAATCCCTATTATGCATTTTCATCAAAAATCACTTTATAAAACATGAAAATCCATTATCCAAATTTCATATTTCATAATCAAACACCAAAGAACACATAAGCTCATCAATGGAAACTCTCAAAATATTTAACAGTTTCAAAATTAAGGTACGGCCTAGCTAGAACACGAAACAACGATCACAAAAAAATAGAAATCATCAAAAATCGAGCAAAAACCATACCTTAATCAATGATCTATATGGTCGAACCCTAGATGGACATGGAAGCCTTCTTTTTTCTTTGTAAATTAGGTAATATGATGAAGATGACAACAAAAATCCATTTTTTTTATATTATTAACTTAATTTAAAATTTTACTATTATAACCTTAATGAAACCACTATAAAATCACCTAATATATGCCCATTTATGTCCATCCCCACTATCAATGGTCTATTCACAACATAAGGACTTCACATTTAATAAATCATAGCAATTAAAGAATTTTAACAAGGAGAATGCAACTTTTTCATTTTACGCGATTTAGTCCTTTTATCAAATTAAGCATTCAAATGCTAAAATTATTTCACGGAACTTTCACACATATATAATCACATGCTATAAACACCAAAAATAATATTAAGGTAATTTTTTTGACCTCAGATTTGTTGTTCCAAAACCACTGTTCCGAATCAACGAAAAATGGGTTGTTACAATTCTCCCCCTTAAGGATTTTTATCCCCGAAAATCTTACCAGTGAATAGGTTCGGGTATTGATTCCTCATAGCATCTTCAGGTTCCCACGTAGCTTCTTCAACCCCGTGTCGATGCCATAATACATTCACTAATATAATTTTCTTATTTCTCAATTCTTTGATCTCACGAGCTAAAATTTGAATTGGCACTAATATAATTTTCTTATTTCTCAATTCTTTGATCTCACGAGCTAAAATTTGAATTGGTTCTTCAATATACGACAAATCTGAATGAATCCCAACCTCAGAAGGAGAAATAATATGTGACGGATCGGATAGGTATCGTCGAAGCATTGATACGTGAAACATATTATGTATTTTCTCTAACTCATATGGTAGAGATGGTCGATAAGCAACTAGTCTGACTCGCTTGATAATCTCATATGGCCCAATGAATCGCAGACTCAATTTTCCTTTTCGACCAAACCGCAATATCTTTTTCCATGGTGACACTTTCAAGAATACTTTATCCCCGATCTGAAACTCAATATCTTTCCGTTTCAAGTCTGCGTAAGATTTTTGTCGATCCGATGCTACTTTCAAACTATCACGAATTACTTTCACTTTTTCTTCAGTCTCTTTCATCAGATCAACCCCGTGAATCTTACTCTCGTTGAGCTCCGTCTAGTACAATGGTGTTCAACATTTACGTCCGTATAGAGCTTCGTACGGCGCCATTTTAATACTCGATTGAAATTTATTATTATAAGAAAATTCAATCAATGGCAAATATTTTTCCCATGTACCTTCGAACTCAAGAATGCAACAACGTAACATATCCTCGAGTATTTGAATAACTCGCTCGGATTGGCCATCCATCTGTGGGTGAAATGCGGTACTGAAATGTAGCTTTGTACCCAGTGCGTCTTGCAGTTTCTTCCAAAACTGCGATGTGAACCCCGAATCTCTATCTGAAACAATGGAAATAAGTTCCCCGTGTAATCTCACAACCTCGGAGATATATAACTTAGCTAACTTATCAAGCGAGAAATCTATACGTACAGGAATGAAATAAGCTGATTTCGTCAATCGATCAACAACAACCCAGATTGCATATTTCTTTCTCAGAGATAGGGGTAAACCCGATACAAAATCCATAGTCACTCTATCCCATTTCCACTCGGGAATCATGATTGGCTGCAATAAACCTGACAATACTTGATGCTCAGCTTTAACTTGTTGACAGATTAAACATTTCGAAACAAACTCGGATATATCTCTTTTCATGTCGTGCCACCAATACAGCAGTTTCAAGTCATTATACATTTTCGTGCTTCCCAGATGAACAGATAAATGACTACTATGTGCTTCATTCAAAATCATCTGAATCAACTCTGTATTTCTTGCAACACATATTCTGTAAAACCCCTAACCCGTATCCGTCGCCGGACTAAGGTTAAGAGGTGTTACTAGACATATCTAATCAAAACATAAACATTTCATTAACATCAAATCATTCACAAACATTCCATAACGAAAAGCACATATAGAGTCCCTTCAGAAGGACAACGATACCTTAAACATGCCTTAGGAAGGGGTTGGGTCTAAACCAAGCACATACAAATTTTTCTGAAACTTAAACAATTTTCAAAGTTACAAAGGTCACACGCCCGTGTGGGCAAGCCGTGTGCCTCACACGGTATTAGACACACCCGTGTGTTGTGGCAAAACAGGGCATACATACTGACTTGACTACACGGTCACAAGACACGCCTGTGTGTCCAGCCCGTGTAAAAGTCGAAATACAACCTTGAGAGACACGGTGGAGACACACACCCATGTGCCCAACTGTGTGGGCAAATATAGGCCATTTGCACGGCCAGTTTGCCACCCAAAATTTGGGTCAACCTACAAGCAACAACAAGTCTCAATTTATGTTTCAAAGGCGGCCAAAAAACATAACAAATCATGCACAATTTGACTCTTAACATCATCATTCAATTCCATATACAATACAACTTAAACATACCAATTCAAAGCACCAACTTCACATCAAAAATATATGAATCATACATCATTTTAATCCATTTCAATTCATAGCATTTCTCATCATATCAATTTCCAAATCAATCATATAACTTACCGAAATTGACCATTTCATTTGGCCATTCATGAGCACATCAAAACATATAAATTTTGCATCACATAGCATAAACTAAACTCATCCATAAACACATCATTATCAAGCCATATTACATGGCTATATTTACACATTCCAAAACATAATCAAATTTCTCTAGCCTATACATGTCATACTTCAATATATACATTTTCAAAAGGTACCAAAATATAGTTCGATATTGTGGTGATGATCCTCGACGATCCCCGAGCTTTCCGTAGCTTAGATAATCTATAAAACAATGAACAAACACACACACAGAGTAAGCTTTCATAGCTTAGTAAGTCATAAGCAAATAGTGATTAAATAAACATTTGCATTAAATCAACTAGCCAAATCAAACAAACCTTAATGAAATGTACATTTATTATGCTTGCAAAATCAAACATTATTACATATTCAATAACATTATAACATCAATGGCCAAATGCATATATACTCCTAAGCACATATAAGTTTTCTTTTACCATGTCTAATTCATGTATTCACCTCAAACATATAATTTCTTACTTTCATATTCATATAACATAACACGTACTTGAACCTTTTAGTTTGTTTTCACATTCGATCATAACTCGATAATGCCCGTTGAACCATTTGAAATTAATAAGGTTACTCAGATAGTCAGAAAGCTCATACAATGCCAACATCCCAGACGTGGTCTTACATATAATCACATAACGATGCCACTGTCCCAGACAGGGTCTTACACGAATCAAATATGATGGCAATGTCCTAAACATGGTCTTACACGTAAATACATGTCGATGCCAACGTCCCAGACGTGGTCTTACACGAAAACACATATTGGAATCCTATGTCACGACATATGTATCCTAACTATTCCTAAGGTTCGTACGGGGCTTTCGGACGTCGTAATTCGATCGATTCAAGCTCGTAGACAATTCTTCCACATTTTTACCAATTCGGCATTCATATAAATATACAAGTAATAATTCCATTCGGTACAAATAATATATATAAAATAGAATTTAACGACATGTATTTACTTATGAACTTACCTCGGCTAAAGCGAACGAATCAGGACGACTATTCGACAACTTTAGTTTTTCCCCGATCCAATTCCAATTTCTTCTTTTCTTGATCTAAATTAATACAAACTTAACTTATTTTAATCACATATTCAATCAAATTCATCCAAAAACACATAATTGGGCTAATTAAACTTTTTCCCCTGACATTTCACATTTTTCACAATTTAGTCCCTATTTCACAAAACACAAAATTCACAAAATTTCTTTATACAAGTGCCTAGCCAAATTTTCCTCTAGTTCATATAAGTCCACATATTTCATTTATTTCACAATTTAGTCCCTCAAAATAACATTTTTACAAATTAGTCCAATTTACTCAAATTCATCAAATCCAATGACAAAACATATTAATATATCACATATCTTTTATTTTCCATCATCAAACAACAAAAACCACAAGCTTTCAACAATGGTAAAATACAAAATCATCATCAAATTCAAAAATTAAGACATGGGCTTGATAGATTACATAACAACGATCTCAAAAACATAAAAATTATCAAAAACCGAGCAAAACACATACATTAATCTAAGAACATTAAGGCTGAACCTAACTTACTTTCTTTTCTTTCTTTTTCTTTCAAATTCGGCAAAAATGGATGAACATATGGCCATATTTTATGATTTGTTTTATTTAATAAACATTATTTAATCATTTACCAAATTAACCTTTTAAAATAACAAGTAAAACATATATAACTAATGTCCCTTACCGTCCATCTACCATAATAGTGGCATAATTTCATATTAAGGACTTAACAATTAATAAACCATAGCAATATAGCACTTTAACAAATAACAAGTCACTTTCACATTTTATGCAGTTAAGTCCTTTTTGCAAATTAAGCACACAAACGATCAAATTTAATCACGAAAATTTCACACATGTCAATTCACATACTAAAAACACAAAAAATAATATTAAAATTTTCTTCCAACTTGGATTTGTGGTCCCGAAACCACTATTTCGACTAGGTTCTAAACCGGACTGTTACATATTCGGCCTCTAAACATTAAACAATCATCGGAATCAACTTGAAACTATGAATAAGGGTTCATATCATATTGAGCTCGTTTTGCTAAAAATTCATTATTGACTTTCTGAGCTTTGCAAATTTGCTGTAAAAATAATGGTCTCGCTTTCATCTCGACCACAATCGAACCATCATTACAGAAAGCAATTTGAGAGTTCATCGCACGTAAAGCGAATAGGGATTTTCGGCTCAAAGAATCATTAAAGACATTAGCCTTTCCCGGATGATATTCAATCACTAACTCGTAATCTTTTAGTAATTCAAGTCATCTCCGTTGTCGCAAATTCAGATCTTTCTGAGTCATCAAATATTTCAAACTCTCGTGATCGGTATAGAGGCCACCAAACAAATAGTGACGCCAAATTTTCAACGCGAACATAATAGCTGCTAACTCCGAATCATCATCGAGCAATTCTTTTCATGCGGTTTCAACTGTCTCGAGGCATAAGCTATAACTTTGCCTTCCTGCATCAAAACATAACCCAGACCATTTAACGATGCATCATTAAACACTACAAACTCTTTACTCGATTCAGGCTGAACTAACACTGGTGCCTCTGTTAATAAAACTTTCAATTGATCAAAACTTTTCTCATATTTATCTAACCACTAGAACTTAACATCTTTTTGAAGCAATTTCGTCATCAAAGTTGCAATCATCGAAAAGCCTTTCACAAATCGTCTATAATAGCCGACAAGTCCCAAGAAGCTACGAACTTCAGATACATTTCTTGAAGGTTTCCAATCCATTATTGCAGAAATCTTACTCAGACCGACTCAAATACCTGATGCTGACACAATATTCCCCAGAAAAGCAACCTCGCACAACCATAATTCACATTTGCTAAACTTTGCGAATAACTGCTTATCTCGCAGAGTCTGTAGTACAATTCTCAGATGCTTGGCTTGCTCAGATTTATCATGCGAATAAATAAAAATGCCATCAATGAATACAATGAAAAATCGATCTAAATACGGTTTGAAAATCTGGCTCATTAAGTCCATAAAGACAGCAGGTGCATTCATTAGTCCGAAAGGCATAACTAAAAATTCATAGTGACCATACCTTGTTTTAAATGTAGTCTTTGGCACATCCGATTCTTTTACTCGTAACTGGTAATATCCCGATTCCAAATCAATTTTAGAAAACATTGTTGCCCCTTTAAACTGATCAAACAAATCATCAATCCGCGGCAAAGGGCATTTGTTCTTGATTGTCACTTTGTTGAGCTGTCGATAGTCTATACACATTCTCATCGTGCCATCTTTTTTTTCACAAATAATACTGGTGCACCCTAGGGATAGAAACTCGGTATAGCAAAACCTTTATCTGTCAACTCTTGCAATTGAGCTTTCAATTCTTTTAATTCTGTGGCACTAACTCGATGCCAAAATCAACTTCTCAGATCGGTGGTAAACCCGGTAACTCTTCAGGAAACACATCTGGATACTTACACACAACTGGCACTGATTCAATCTTCTTTTCAGTCACTTTTGTATCAAGCACATAAGAAAAATAAGCTTCGCAACCCTTTCTCACATATTTCTAAGCTAACATCAATGAAATCTGCTAGTAAACCATTCAAATCATTTGACTCAATCCGGATAATCTCATTATTCTGACAGCTCAGATAAATCGTCTTTCGTTTATAGTTTACTATAGTATCATTTAGCCAATCCATACCCAGAATTATATCAAATTCATCAAATCGTAATAACATCAGATCAGGCAGAAAACAATAATCCCGAATCATCAATGGACAGTTCTTGCACACTTTATCAACCAAAACACACTTGCCTAAGGGGTTAGATACTCTAATCACAAATTCAATAAACTCTACAGGCAAAGTCTTACTGGATACTAAATTCACATATAACACCCCTAACCCGTATCCGTCGCTGGATTAGGGTTACGAGGTATTACTAGAAGAATTCAGCTTTTGCATAACTACATTATCACATAAATCTCATTCACAATCATTTATAATATCAGTTTTGCTGGTTACACACATGAATTATACTTCAACTCAATCAAATTTTATTTTGAACGTATTTTATGCTTATTATGCAATGTACATGGCTCAAGCTACCCAAATACCATATAATACCTATATGTGTCTACAATCATGAGTTTATTACTCAAGACTATATGCGGCATTAAAATGGGTATTATGAAACAAATTTACCTACCATATTTATTAAAGTCAATCATACTTATTTAGATTACAAGCTCATACATAAGTAACCATGTTATTATTCTATCTTGTAAAACATCATTTACGATTATAATAGATCAACTCAAAGCATACTTAAGTCATTAGCATACTAGCATGTATAATAGCATTTCAAAATTTGTCTTTGCTCAACTAATTTATCACATTTAAACTATAGCACAACCACAACTTCGTGTAACATTAAACTATGCCATAACTGAATTATCATGACTAACATTCAAATATTTAATAAAGAACATTTCAAATTAACTTATAGCAAGGCCGAATATTAACAACATTAGTACCATAACCAACTTTACCAAATTATACTCAAGCAATACAGCATAGCCATTTTCGCATGGCACATGTATATATATATGTATTTACAAGTCTTTCAAACATAACCCAAAAGATTAAATCTATACATGTCATAAGATTCAAAAGAGAAACATCTACTAAATACCAAGGTAGGTGATAGTATGATGAACTTCCAAAATGATCCCCAAGCGCGGCTAAGCTCCGAAAAGAAAACTACAAATACAAAATAACCCAGAACAAAGTAAGCTTCCACAGCTTAGTATGATTAAGCAGTTTACACACATATATATAAATATATATTTATTCAAGAATTCGAATTTGACTTATTGATAATATCCATACCAAACATTACTAACAATAAAAGAAAGAAATTAAATACATATCCACATTGTATGCTTATAATAACTTCCATAAGCCGTCGTCACATATTAAGTAATTAGCACACATCTCATATAATTACCAACTCTTCTACTTACATTCCAAGCCACTAAAAGTCTCAAGATAATATGTATAGTACATACCTCTAGTTTAATTTCCTTCCCAGACTTACCCGTTCAGACATAACAAGTGACAATATACTCGTACATGGCTATATACTTAATATCATTGTTAATCAAAATCTTCTATCGAATCTCATACCTACACACTTGTTAGTACAATTTAGTAACGTATCGCTCACATAGAGCCATTACTTACACATCTCGTAACGTATCGCTCACACAGAGCCGTTACTTAATACATCTCGTAATGTATCGCTCACATAGAGCCATTACTTAATACATCTCGTAACGTATCGCTCACATAGAGTCGTTACTTAATACATCTCGTAACGTATCGCTCACATAGAGGCATTACTTAATACATCTCGTAATGTATTGCTCACATAGAGCTGTTACTCAACAATTCGCAGACATAGTGCTTAATATAATCTATCATTCATTCGAATATAATATTTCTTATATAAAAAAAAAATCTAATCTACCTCAACTTCACATATAGGCACATACCTATATGGACAACATTTATGATTTAGTAATCAAATACTATATTATATTCGGCTTCAACAGTATCAAATCATCCACAAACCTTTTATATATATATATATTCATTTTTCCATTTCAATATTTCTCATATCTAAAAGTATTAATATCATGTAAACACACATTTCATGCAATTGTCTTAACATCCAAATAACCACACATTTGGCTAAACCATACTAGGACCATTTGAACATTCAGTTATGCATATTTTATACCCTTACCACCATTCAAATAAAGCATATAACAAGGTATAAAATTTAATTTAATTCAATTGCTTAAATCATACCTCGGATATCAACGAGTTCAACTTCCCGGTAAATCGTTCAGTTTGGTTTTTCCTCGATCTAATCCCACCTTCTTTTGTTCTTGATCTATGAAATATCAAATAAAGCTTGTTCACATTTAATTCTATTCAATTTAATCCAAAACTCAAAATTTATAAAGTTTACTATTTTACCCCTCAATTATTTAAG
The DNA here is from genome assembly GCA_025503065.1 of Gossypium bickii. Classification (NCBI taxonomy): domain Eukaryota; kingdom Viridiplantae; phylum Streptophyta; class Magnoliopsida; order Malvales; family Malvaceae; genus Gossypium; species Gossypium bickii. The sequence continues at coordinate 48,518,889 of CP106718.1, read as the reverse complement.
CTTTACAATTTAATCCATATAACCCAAAACACAAAATGTCAAAAATTTGGCCATCTTCATCAAGGGCCGAATGTTTACCACTCTCTTTCCAACTCATTTCTTCCATTATAAAGCTAATTAATCCTTCCTAAAATTTTCTTTTCATCAAAACATCCTATTACCTGAAATTCATCTAAAATTCTAAAAAAATCCTATTAATCTAGTTCGTTTCTAACATGTGCCATCTTAAAACACATAATTATCAAATTTCTATCCATGGTCATATTCAAAATATACCATCAAAACACAACTTTACAAATGGGCTAGTCAATATGCATGATAACAATCTCAAAAACATTGAATTTAATAAAAACTAAGCTTAAATACCAAACCTTAATTGAACATGCATAAACCGAAAACGAAGAGAGCTTGAAGTCTCTTTTTCTCCCTTTTTCCTTCACAAATTCGACCACTACAAGAAGAAAGGATTAACACTTTTCTTCTTCTTTTCTTATTTCATTTATTTTACTCCAATTATAATATTAATAAAACATCACTAACTATAAAAACAATTGAATTTAATATACATGTTAATCATCATGCCATCCACTGTAAATAAAATGGTTTATTTGACATGCAAATCCTTTCTTTCAACCAACACTTAAACTAAACCCTTTAATTTAATGAATGCTACTTTTATACTTTATCTATTTGATCCTTTCTCTCAATTCAAGCACATCAAGCAATAAAATTCGCACAATTCAACACATTTTTACTCAATATTACCACACACGAAAATAAAATAATATTACGAGATTTTTCGGCTCAGATTTGTGGTCCCGAAACCACCGTTCCATTTAGGGTCATAATTGGGTTGTTACATCACACATATATACGAATGAGTTCGTCCTGGATCTAGAAATGCAATCACATTAGTATCATAGAGAGTGAAAGTACCGGTAATCATGTCTGTCGAGGATGCCTCCTTTCGAGCACGGATAGCGTAAGCTCGGGCAGGTGATCGTGCCTCAGATCTAACAGTAGAATCTTTCGTAACACCTCGGTCACCACTCATATCTCTAGTGTTTCGGGCTCGTCTCCCTCCAGTAGCAGTATTACTAGATCTCATATTCTGAACTTTGTCTTCCTCATCTAACTCCAGGCAATCTCGGATGAAGTGTTCTAACAAACCACATTTAGCATTCTCTGAAATGTCGTCTCCCACATTGCTGACAGTCGGGTTTGTTATCTTTCACATTGCCAACACTCGATAGTGATGTCGCTTGAGCTTTAGAACTTGAGTATTGTTTTATACGATCTCTGTTCGAATATTCATTTGAAACATTTGGGCGAGTATACAAATCTCTAGATTTCATCAATGAAGATTGATACGGCTTACTCATCGATCTTTTTCTTGAGTATCTAGTTTCTAAATCTGCCTTTCTCTTCTCTTTACTGAGATCTTTGGCTTTACAAGCCCTTTCAACCAAAACGAAAAATTCTTTCAATTCAAGAATCCAGACTAATAGTTTTATATCTTCATTCACCCCGTCAATGAATCGTTTACACATGATCGCCTCTGTAGACACATACTCTTGAGCATATTTGCTTAATTGTACGAATTCTCTTTCATACTCAGTTCCAGTCATCCGGCATTTTTTCAACTCTAGAAACTCTTTATGCTTCTGATCAAGAAATTTTTGACTGATTTACTTCTTTCAGAATTCAGATTGAATGAACTCCCAAGGAACCCGTTCTCCAAGAACCATATATATTAACATTTTCCACCAATGGTACGCATTATCTCTCAGCAAAGATACAACATACTTGATACATTCATCAGGAGTACAAGATAATTCATCGAATACTCAAATCATGTTTTTGAGCCAAAACTCAGCTCTCTCTGCATCATCATCAATAGTAGCCCGAAACTCTTCAGCCACATGTTTCTGAATCTTATTTACTGGCGGCTTGTTCAATCTAATCAGATCTATCACTTGTGGCACAATTGGGACTTACTGAGGAATAGGCTGGGGTGGAGGTTGTTGAGCAGCTAGATTCGTTCGAATGAACTTCGTGAACCACTCACTCATCATTTGGAAGAAGGCTTCTTTAGCCTCTCCTTCGTGGGTACTAGTTACATGTCTAGAGTCAGATTGCGGTGCCCTATGAGCAGGAGCGAGCGCGTTACTCTCTACTCGTCAGCTACAGCTCTTTCGGGACCCATTACTATACAAAAATACAATTTAAGCTGTCAGGAATCATCACACTATTGTAGAGTATATATGGCATGTATAGCTAGACTCTTGTACAATCTACGTTAGTCCCAGAATCGACTAATCCGTAGCTCTGATACCAATAAATGTAACACCCCTAACCCATATTCGTCACCGGAATAAGGTTACGAAGTATTACCAATCAAATCACAACATACAATATACACTAATGCATTTATTCTCAAACACCATTCAATGATAATCACATTGTCCCTTATAAGAGCCTACGAGGCCTTAAACATTTTTTAAAAATGGTTTGGGACTAAAGTGATAACTTATAAAAATTATGGAAACTTAGAAAATTTTATAACATATAAAGGTCATACACCCGTGTGAACAGGCCGTGTGCCTCACAAGGCCTCCAACACCTCCATGTCTCAAGCTATGGGAAAATAGGGCATACGTACTGACTTGGGTCACACAGCTGACCACACGCTCGTGTACCCTTTGAAATGGCCACACACGCCCGTGTGTTAGGCCGTGCCAATCCTATAGGGTATACTGACTTATGCAACACAGCCAAGTCACGCTCGTGTGCTAGGCCGTGTGCCATTTAGGGGGTATATTGACTTGTGCCACACGGCCAGTCACACGCCCGTGTGTGAGACCATGTGGAGCATACTGACTTCAATTCAATTTCAACACCAGGGGACACATGGCCATGTAACATGACCATGTGTCACACAGGCTGAGACGCACGCCCGTGTCCCTGCCCGTGTGGATAAAAATAGGCTATTTGCAAAGCCATTTTGCCACCCTATTTTCACAAGCAAACATAAACATAAATGGTAACATTTCATAATCCAATAAGCAACCATTTAATAACATTTCATACCTATATTATACCAATTCAACTTAATACTCGAATGCCTAATTAACAATATGCATTATCCATTCATATATCAACTACATAACAAGACATCTTTTGCACATTTTCATTCCATCAATTTCTTTCCCAAAATATACCATAATTTCACACTTATACACAATCCAAACATAGTACCAAAATAAGACAAATCACATGGTTAATATCATAACTCAGAGCATAACATCTTAACATTAGCCTATACATGCCATATACCATATTTACATAGCATCAAAAGTACCAACAAGTTGTTCGATAGTGTCACGATGTTTCTGATGATCCCTGAGTCTGAGCTAGCTTCGATTATCTATAAAACATAGACAAATAACACACACTAAGCTTCATAGCTTAGTAAGTTCATAAGTGAATATCTCAATTCATCAAATAAAATATAATTCAACTATTTACACATTACCAAATCGAAATTACATTAATCACTAACCTTTCTCATGTCTTAAAACATGATCAAATACAATTTCATGAACTTTCTCTACTTACTACTCGAATAGGTTCTGTACATACCTATATCGTCTCGTCCTAACCTCTTTCTCAATCATCTCATTCATTTACCCATTGAACCATTCGAAATAGAACTCAGATATTCAAAGATCTCAATCGATAAGTACCTATACCATGGCACCGTAGCAAAATCAAGGTAACTCCTTTCGGAAATACCTATACCATGGCCCGTAGCCAAATTAAGGTATCACTTGCACCCGTAGTGCCGATATCATGGCCCATAGCCAACACATAACCTAATGACATGTCACTAGCATCCTAAACTATTCCTAAGGTTCAACCGGGAAGTTTCACTTGTTGATTTCATCATCAAACACATCCGTAAGGCCGTTTTCACTATTCAAACATTATTCGTAATCTTGTAATTACAGTTTATGTAATGTCAAAGCATATAACATACATTTGTAGTGAAATTACAAAATACGAACTTACCTCGGGTATGAAAATGGCGAAATGAGTAAATTACTCGATAAGCTTGCCTTTCCCCCGGTCTAATTCTGAATTCTTTCTTTCTTGATCTATATGTATTAAAAATTAACTCATTTAATCATATATTCATTCAATTTGGTCCAAAAACACACATTTGGGTATCTTTACACATTGGCCCCTAAACTTTCACATTTAATCAATTTAGTCCTTATTTCACAAATACACAAAATTTCACATAATTCAATTTAACCCAAGCTTAGCCGAATTACTATATTGTCCCTAGCAGCCTATAACTTTCATTTGTTCCGTATCTCAACCACACAATTTGCAAATTTCTCAATTCAATCCCTATTATGCATTTTCATCAAAAATCACTTTATAAAACATGAAAATCTATCATTCAAATTTCATATTTCATCATCAAACACCAAAGAACACATAAGCTCATCAATGGCAACTCTCAAAATATTTAACAGTTTCAAAAATTATGGTAGGGCTAGCTAGAACACGAAGCAACGATCACAAAAACATAGAAATCATAAAAAACCGAGCAAAAACCGTACCTTAATCAATGATCTATATGGCTGAACTCTAGATGGACATTCGATTTAATTCGGAGTTTCAAAATTAAAAGTAAATTAATTGCTACATCAATCATTTGTCTTCCACATATTTTATCTTTTAGTCCCAAAATCAAGCTATGTCATTTTGTTTCTATCTTTAATAAATTATTTACACTTATATCTTTCCTTTCATTTGCATTTATACCTTATAAATTTAATGTCAATTATGCACTTTATTTTATATTTATTTACACTTGTATAATTTTTATTTATTCTTATTTTGTCTTTATTTATATTTATGTTTTTTTTTTTACACATCCCCCTTGATACATTTTAATATTATTTATTTATGTTATTTTGATTCTTTTATTGTATTATGAATAAGGTGTATTATTGTTATTACTATATCATCATCATCATGTCAATATCTTATTTATTTTATTTATTTAAGTCTTGTTTTTTATTATTGTCATTTTTTAAAGAGTTTTAACTTTTCATTAACTTTAGCCAATTTAATTAATTTTCCTATTTTATTACTATTCACTTTAAAATAGGGAACTTTAGGTAATTTTTTCATCCTATAATTGTTGACATGAAGTTAGTTAAGTAGGTGTTGCATTTTATTGAAACCATAAGGTTTTTACATTTTAATGAAACCATAAGGTTTTTACATTTGGATTTAGGTTAGTCTTTAAGATCTTATCTACCATTTACCCTAGAAAAATTAAAAATAATATGTAAGATATTTTTTTAGGGTTTTAAAATAATATTAAATATCGTATAGGATTATAATCTTAAATTAATATGTAAATATTCATTAGGACTTTATTCAAGATTAAAACTAAAGATTTTTGTAGGTGAATTGTAAATCATGAATAGGTCTTTCTAAGTATTTTATTTTAGAAACTGTTTTAGGAATGCTAATAAATGTTATTTAAGATATATTAGTTTAGGATTTTGATGAATTTAAACCTTAGATCAAGAATTTTAAAGTACGATAAATCACAAACTCGGCATAGGATACTTTCGTAAGATTTTGATAGGTTCAACGTTATTAATTAAATCTTTAAATAATAATAATAAAATACTGAATAAGTTGTAGATGGATTTTAATACTTCTCTTAATTCATTGGTAATTTCTAGGTTTTTTTTAGAATTATAAGATAGAATTAACTTTAGGAATTGAAGGCAAATTATTTAGGTATCCTTTAGGGTTCTCGTTAAAAGTAAAAATCTCTAATTTAAGTTTCAAATTAGATAAGTTTGGTGAACACATCTTAATCGAGTTATAAGTAAATTGAAGACATTTTATTTAGAGTTTTTATTTAAGATTTCCATAAGATTTTAGCCTAGATTAAAGCATTAATGTGTTTAAATTAAAAAAAAACTAAGCCTAGATTAAAGCATTAATATGTTTAAATTAAAAAAAAAAACTAACTCCTAAGACCCCATAGGACTATCCCTGGATAGGCGTTGTGGGGGTGATATAACCTTCTCCACAAGTAATCGTACTCCCGAACTTGAAATTTGGTGATGAGATCAAGTCCAGACTTTTAGTGTAATAGCCCGATTTTGGGGCTATTCAGAATAGTGGTTCCGAGACCACTAATTCGAGGTTGAGGAAAATTATTTTCATATTATTTTATGTGTTATAACATGTTTAAAATGATGCATGAGAATTCTGGTGCTTTAATTTTAGCGATTGAACGCTTAATTGAGAAAAAGGACTAAATCGTAAAAGTGCAAAAGTTTCAAATTTCAAGCTAGAGGTGTCTAATCGTTGAAGGATATAAAAAGGGAGGTCCTTAAAGTGAAATTAGGCCATTAGATGTGTGTTGGCCAGCCATATAGACTAGAGAGACGAGCATTAAATTTTGGTCAAATTTAGTGGAAATTAGGTGATAAAAAATGAATAAAATATGATAAAAAGAAGAAATATAATCTTTCACTATTCAAGTTTCTTCTCCACCGAAAATTGAAGAGAAGTAGAGGATTTAGAGCTCAAAATTATCAGCCAAGCTATCTCCTCACAAGTAAGTGATTTTGATGGTTTTTGTTGATAATTTTTGTACTTTTGGAACCCCCAAAAGCTTAAGCTAGCTAATGAGGGGACTAATTTGCAATATGGTTGAAATTCTAGGGACTTGCCATGAGAGAGATTATGTTGGTTGCTGAGTTTTTATTGAATAAAATGAATGTTAGGGAGATGAGAAACAACTTTTTTGAAAGGTGCTGTCATGAAAACACCTAAATGGGACTAAGTTGTAAATGTTATAATTTTGTAATAAATGCATAAAATAGTTGGATTTTTGAGTACTTGTAAGAGAAATAAATGTTCAAATAGGCTTGTTTGATAAGAAAATGTGATGAAAAATGATTTACAAGCCTAGGGGCAAAATCATAATTTTGCCAAAGTGTAAGGGCAAAATGGTTATTTTTGCCTAAGAATAGATTTTGATGTATTATGAATTATAAAGTGATCGAATGAGTGAATTTCATTATTATAGATCAAGAAGAGCACGGAAACAACCTTGACCAAGGAAAAGGAAAGGTTACGGACTAGACCGCCAAACAGCACATTTTGCACCGAGGTAAGTTTATGTGTAAACGATGCATCTTAAATACACATGTTGTTACTCATTGGTGCATAGTATGATTGAGAATAATTACGATTTAAATGGATTGAATCCGGTAGATATTGAATAATTTTCGTATGAACGTTGAAATAGATATGTAAATGTGGAATATTATCCGTAATAATTAATGGTGGGCTGTGTGTGATACCACCTTATTACCTATTCACGATGGGTTGTGTGCAATACCATCGTTTATATGAACATTTGGTGTGCTATGTGTGATACCACCGTAATTATTTTTGTTGGTGGGCTATGTGCGATACCACCCTATTAAAGATTGATGGTGGACTAAGTGCGAAACCACCGAGTGATTGGTATTATTATGAATGGCTTATTGGAAATTATGATGCGTTGTTTCATGTGATAATGTAGTGATAATTGTAGGGATGTACCTTAAATAATATGAGCATTTGGCTTGTGATATGGTTGGAATGTGGTAAGAGATGAAATGAGTAAGCATGATCTTGGAATGTGGAACGTTATTACTTATTATGAAATGCTATTTATTGATTAGCATATATTATGATGTTTATTATTTACATGTAAACTTACTAAGCTTAAAGCTTACTCCTTTTCTTTTCCCTTGTTTTATAGTGTCAAAGAGACAGGTCGGGATATGAAGAAAATTGGAAGATCACCTACACTATCAACTCATCTCGGTATACCTAGACTTAGTGTTTTGAGTATGGCATGTATAGGGACTGGACTAGGTGAATTATTTTGTTATTTTCGCCAAGTATGTATTGGCACCTTTAAAGATGAACACTTTTGTATATTGCCATAGTTGATGGCTTACTATGATTAATTTATGAAAATATGAGGTTATTCAAGAAAGTGTTTGTTGCAAAAATTGACTTACTTGGTGATTCATTGTACGGAGTTATGTTGTGTGAGCTAGGGTGACAAAAAGAGCTTGTCAAATAGCCTTGTTCATGTCCACACGGGTAGGCACACGGGCATGTGTCTAGGCCGTATGAGACACACGGACAGTCCCATAAGTGTGTGACGAGGCTGTGTGCCCCCTGCATGTTAGTGTTTCAAGTCAGTGTCGACCACGGGCTAGCCACACAGGCGTGTGCCCCTTATGAGGTTGCTAACATCACAAACAGAATATCCAGGTTTTTACACACAGGCGAGGACAAGGGCGTGTCTAGGCCGTGTGGAGTACACGGGCCAAGAACACGGGTGTTTGTCTGGCCGTGTGAAAACCCTTGTAGGTTCGAAGTGAAAATAATCCCACACGGGCTAGGGACATAGGCGTGTGTGACCACACGGCCTACCCACACGGGCTTGTGGCCCTTGTTTAGACAAAAAGTTTTAAGTGCATAAAAGTTCCCGGTTGGATTCCGAAACCCTCCGTATGCATGTTTAAGGCTCTGTAGGCCCTTAAGGAGAATGTTTTGATTGTAAATGAGAAATTTTATGGTTTAAAGTTGTATGACCAAGTGAGTTAAGTACAGTAACGCCTCGTACCCGGTTCCGGTGTGGAATACAGGTAAGGGGTGTTACATTTAGGATTTTTCATAGTATTAATTCTAAACTTTTAGATGATAGGTGGCTAGCCCTAATTGGTTAGTGGCGACTCTACGTTAATTTAGGCCCTCCGTTGTCTAACTTTGCTTACTCGGCCCCCATACCCTTATGTAGCCAACGTTATGACAAGAGGTGTTTGAGTAAATTCTCTCAATTGTATTACTTTCTCTCAAAGAATGCAAGGAACAATAAAGAATTGAATAATTTACAAGTGAGGGGGAGGCTCTCTATTTATAGTTGAGCTCTCCCAAAATTGACGATCTAGATCAAGTTACATCGACGGACGAGATTATCTTATACCTACAATCAAGAAATTTACAAGATTTACAAAATCAAATCTAATCTAATCTTACAAGATATGATTCCCCTCAATCTTCTAAGATTAGTTCCCATATTTACCAAGGTAGCCTATCTTTCCATATCTGCATCATTGGGCCACCCAAACTTCAAATGGACACGCTTTTCAATAGCTCTTTGAATCAGGCCATCTCTTATGGGTTAAATGATCCCCATGTCAATGATAGACCTCCATGAGATGCATTGTGTGCGATGGTCACAGGCTTTGAACTGCGTTCTATGACATAAGACCATAGTTTGGATATGATAACCAATGGGGTTCGCCAGGACATTAAACATGGGGTGTACTGTGTAAGTTCATAACTCGGCTATGGCAGCATAGGGAGTCCATTTGGATAGTAAACACAGGGTTATATCGTGTAAAACTATAATTGAAAGACACTATGGCATCGTAGATACTCTATTGGGATAATAAACATGGGGCAAACCACAAGGATAGAGGACTTGGGAACATCCACCAGAACATTTATCTTGGGGTAAAAGAGTGAAAGGTCATAGCTCAGTGATGGAGTTGGTAAAGATCACCAAATGGAATGGACTCTAAGGCTTATTGAACAAGATGATGTATTAAATAAAGGAGCGAAACTTAAGGGTCCGCAACAAAGGCTAAGTCATTTTGACTAGAAAAGGAAGGAATCCACCAAGGATTTATCAGAGGCAGGTAGATTGTTAGGAAATTGGGAGGATAATAATTTAGAACCTAAGAAGTCAATTTCAAATAGCCAAAGAATGATATAGGATCTCCCATCCAAGGTGGTAAGGGGGAAAGAAATAGAACTTGGATAAGGTCTGTTCAGGTTTGTATTCCTTGTGAACCTCTACCTCAAAGAGAATTTGTGTATACTACAGATTAAGAAGGACTTGGTCAGCGATAGGCTTTGGGAAAAAAGGGGGGAAGACATAGACCACATTGATCCAATCTGCTAATGGCCAAAGGTGACCAGGGAATGGAAAATTATATTTTAGTGTTTTATTCTTTAAGTTTAAATTTCTTTCTATGGTTGTCATGGAGAAACACACTAAGTTCTATGGAACATACCAACGGTCTGCTTTATTGTAGGATAAAAGCTTTTACTTGGATATCGAATGAAGGATTGCGCTAGACTTCGCCAACCTGAAGGAAAAGGGAGTGGTATTCGTAACATGTGTATAGAAGGGCACTCCTAGATGTTATGCCTTGGGGTTTTAGTCAAGCCATAAAATTTTCGAGTTTTAAAGTCAAAGTTTTAAATGAAGTTGTAAAGCAACAATTTTAAAAGATGTATATGCTAGTACAAACTATTATATATTGTAAATTAGTTGAGAATAGAATTCAAATATGTTACCAAGTTATTCAAGATTTGTATCATCCGAGACCCGAACTCGAATAGCGGGTGTAACACTCCTAACCCGTATCCATCACCAGAATAAAGTTACGAAATACTACCAAAAATACGTAACTTTAAATATTCAAAATCCCAACATTTCATAAATCATAGTAAAATCATTCAAACACATGCATAATGTCCCTTATTCAAGCTCTCGAGGCCTTAGAAACACTTTAGGAATGATTCGGGACTAAATCAGAAACATTTTGAATTTCATGGAAAAAGATAGAATTTTCATACTGCAGGGGTCACACGACCGTGTGGCCAAGCCGTGTGACTCACATGGCTAAGACACATGCCCGTGTCTCAGGCCGTGTGGACCTTCGAAGTAGGGACACACGGCTGTGTCCCAGCCCGTGTAATCTCTGACTTGGGTCACACGGTCAAGCCACACCCCTGTGAGCTAAGCCGTGTAACTCTCGAAATGGCCTCACACGCCCGTGTGCTAGGCAATGTTCTAGGCCATGTAACTGCCTGACTTGCAACCCTTTGAAACCTACAGGGGACACACGGACGTGTCGCATGGCCATGTGTCACACAAGCTGAGACACACGCCCGTGTCTTAGGCCATGCGGACAAGAAATAGGCCATTATCAAGCCATTTTCAAGCCATTTCTTTCACCCAAAACATGCTCACACTTACGAGCCATTTGCACCTATTTAAAGCTTTCAAAATGTACCGAAAACATTCATAATAGAGCTAGATCAACATGGTATTTGTCCATACAACCAATATGCCCAAAAGGCACCTCAATCATAACAACCAAACATGTTTAAACATTTCCATAATGTAGCCATTAACCAGCCATATGTTTCTAATATAATTTCCTTACCAACTTACCATATTGATCACATGCCAAAAACACACTCAAATAAACTAAAATGGTCACTAAAACATACATCCACTTGACCATTCCATCATCAACCATTTAAGCACCAAAATTCTAAAATATTATCAATCATAAAACCACATATATACATGCCAACATGACAACTAGCTCAACAACCAAAATATCATGTTTACAAGCCAAACATAATGGCTATTTCATCAAGCATGATACACCTATACATGCCATTATAACCATGACTCAAATATATCAAAATCTACTGATATGGTCGGCAAACTGTGTGATAGTGATGTGAGACGACCCGGGTTAAATCAAGTCATTTCACAAAGTTTGCTCGATCGTCGACGAGGAGAGGTTCTAGCGATCAAAAAGGTTAAATTTGTTTAAGGTGTGCGGAAGCTTGCAAAGTGAGTTTGGAATGAATGATAGGTTTAGAAAGATGTAGGTTCGGTTTAAATAAAAGAAACGAAGAACAGATAATTTGGGATAGTTGGTGGAAATGAAAAACGAACTTGTACATCAAAAATGATTCAACACTAAAAAGTGTCACCCCGATTTCTATATCGTTTACGGTGGATTTGTGGAATAGTAGGTTGGTGAACGCCACACTGGGTTATGATGATAAGTTCGGAAACAAGTTGGAAGACACTACTAGCACACTAGATAAGTCAACAAGACTTGTACGAAATTGGAAAGGAGATAAACTCACTCAAGAACAAAAAGTTCATTAATCAAATTGGCAAAAGTCCTTTTACAAAAAAACTAAACAACTATTTATAGTACTTAGCTAGGGTAGCCGAATGGCCTAAAAAAAGCTTAATAGCTAAGAAAAATTAAGCTAGAATGAGCTAGAAAATTCTGGAAATAAATCATTAATTTGCTGTAGCTAAATTCAGCTGAATGGGTGTAACACCCTTAACCTGTATTCGTCGCCGGATTGGGATTGCAAGGCATTACCGAACATAGCACGAGTCATCACGTACATTTACAACTCACATGAACAAAATCAAATGCATTAAGTGTAATGTAATTTCATTGCATACTTAAACGTCAGTATACATATTTTAATTCATTTAGCCAAGTTCACATAGAAGCATTTTTCAACAAATTAACAAGGACACTACTCATTTGGTCATCTAATTTTTACTGTCCGTATATGCACACGTTCATAATTATTACACTTAAGTAAGTTATCAATTATCGTAGCTAAGTAAACATATATACAAACAAGCATAGACCTTGTTTAATTTAATCTAACATATATTCAAATTTTTCATTGCAAGAACTAACACATTCAAACAAGATATAGATCATTTCTCATTCATGAGTATAGTCGAATTATCAAGACTAAACATATTTCGTCCATAGTCCATGACTCACAAATCTAAACCCTTATACGCATGTACATATGTGTATCATAACCAAATATATCTATCCAAGTACTATTTCCACATCATGTCGAATACAAAGATTATATTAAAAATGATTCTATAAAGTTGATTCATGTTTCCATAATACACATCAAAAGTAATGTATAACAAATTTTAATCCAACTTATTAAACAACCACATATATTAACATTTCAAAAGAGCTAACAATGATTCATATATAGTTATTTCATATCAAACATACATATACAAACATAAATACTTAACATGAATTATAACACATCCATATTCACCATCCAAGCAAAACATACACGCATACTATAATCAAGATTGCTTAAACCTTAGATCGTTTACTTTTAAAACAAGCCATTTTCGCATGGATTATATACATTAACAAAATATCATCCAAATATTAAGCTAGCCTATACATGCCTTAAGTTCAAAAATCCAAACTTTAAAGGTACCAAAGTAAGTCGATAGTGTGGATGACTTCGGTGACGATCCCCTGAGCTCGTAGCTTAACCAAAATCTATAAAATAGAATAGCGAACGTACAGAGTAAGCTAACTTAGCTTAGTAAGTCTTAAGCAATTATAATAAATCAATTGAA